>ML058515.1:5789095-6989095 GCA_003013855.2 Liriodendron chinense | reverse complement strand
GGTCAACCCGAAACCCAAACCGAGTCTATCCACAAACTGGGGTGACACAAAAACAAGCTAAACCAAACTAGGGCTGACTCGGCCCGACTCGGATCGTTGCCCTCCTTTACCTATGCATAGAGCGCCTCTCCCGTCAGGCAATCAATGTGGAGGGGATGCGGATTTCTCGCGTAGGGCATTGTGTTGTGAATCTAGGTAGGGCCCACCCTAATATTTGTGAGAAATCTTGTCCATCTGTTTTCTGAGCTCATTTTAAGACATGTGATAAAAAATAATCTGGATCCAAGACTCAAGTGGGCAATATGAGAGGAAAAACTAGGGAAAGAAATGCCTACCGTTGAAACTGGGGAAAGAAAGTGGGCACACTTGAGTCTTAGATCTGGATCATTTTTTGTCTCATATCCTTATTGGTGTACTTTTTCATAGCATACTAGTGTACCTTATTTGTCAATTACATAGGTCCTAGTGTCTAGGTTTTGGTTGAGCCTAAAGAAATGAAGACCGAAGACACAAGTAGACAGCTGCATCAAGGAAAAAGAAATAGGTAAATCAAATATGCCTTGGAGAGCTAAAACCCTTGAACCTAAACTAAAACCATACCTCTAAATGACTTGACTCATAGGTAAACTTTTAATCATCTTAGAATGGCCTTGGTATCCCAAAAGATTACCCAAAGTAAGGCCTTAGAGGTTTGTAATCTACTGTAAAAATATAACTCAAATACAACAAACTTACAATATTGTCGATCGACATTGGCCGACTGATAGCAGGCGTCGACCACCCGATAGGCTGGTCGACCGATCGATAAAGGCCCAAAAGTGGACAGTAACAAAACATTGTCCATGCCTTAATTCGGCCAACCAACCTCCATCATCGGCCAACCAAAGGCCCTCTATCAGCCAACCGACAGGACTTGTAAGTCGACTGACAGATAGCCGTTGACATCCATTTTCTAGTTGTTGGAGCTTTCTCTATATAAACGAAGTTCAGTTTTTTTGCTGCAGGGAGAGAGAATTTAGTGTATTAGAAGCCACAATTCAAGTAACCATTACTAAGCTCTAATCTTAACCATTCAAGTTATCTTCCTTGTGATGCATCACAAGACGGAGCATTAATCAAAGCTCATATGAAGGTTGAACCTTCTGCATATGTAGATCATTTGTCTTAACCTCTCTAAAGATCCATACAGGTGAATCTTTTTAGACTTGCAACACAAAAACCATTGTAGAAGGTTGAACCTATCTCCTACCACCTTAGGCATCTCAAAGAGCACCATATGCAAGGTGATTGATCGGTGGAGCTGAGGTATTCACAACGCATCAGCAATATGATCGGGAGAGCAACGAGAGCTGATTGAAGCATGAGAGAGCGGAGATCAAGCAACCTAATTGACATTGAACAATGGGGCTCAATTCGACAAGTATGTGTCATTGTTGAGAGTCCAGTTGCACTTTTTTTCCTTTTGGAGGATTGAGTGTGAGAGTTTTGAATCAAACTCGACCAAGTCTCCAAGGAGAACCTCTAGTGGGAGTGTACATTAGATTATTGGATTGGAACTGAATGGTTGGAGGAACCTTATCAAACTCATGAGTTGGATGGAACCCATAAACATCTAAGTTCATAGATGAACCTTAAAATTTTCATCATAGGTTAAGAGGAACTTTGTTAAACTTCCTAGTAGTGTAGAACTGATTTAAAACACCTAAGTTGGGAGAAACCTGATTTAAACTCCCTAGTAAAATTCAGGTGTACTCAAGGGATGAGTACGGAGATCGGGAGTGAAGTAAGAAAAGTGAACCACTATACATGCTTGTGTTTGAGATTGTCATTTGAGTCATTTCCATTGTAGCATTATCTATCTAATTGTTAATTGTATGTATGTTTGAATAAAATGTATGATATGCATTGATAGGTAGATTCTCATACATTTGTTGTAGTTTCACTTTTAGACTAGGTACTTGAGTAGTTATATCCTTTATAGTCTAGATAATTGCACATTGATTAGAAGCCCAACTTGTTGCATCATTATAATCTATGTGTTTAGGCTAGTTTGTTTAATTACATTATCTTCTGTAGCCTTTGTAATTGGACCCACTTATGCTTGGAAGCTAAGTGTTCTTGCTTAACTAGTTTATTTCTAATTAGTTTAATTAGGCAAGAGGTTTTTAAAGGATTTTAAAAAAGTCCTAATCAGCCCTCCTTTAGGACTTAGTCATAGTTCTACTAGCTATGCAAGCTTCTGCACGTATAGTGTAGGGTATCCCCCAATGCAATTTCAATTAGTATCAGAGCAAGTTGCTCTTCAAGGACTTAACTGTCTAAAGTAAGATTCGATACCAGAGCCATAGCACAATGTCTACCCATGAGGGGAGTAGTTTTATCTCTCATCCCTCATATTTTGATGGGTCACATTATGCCTATTGGAAGGTCCAAATGTGGATATTTTTAATATCCCTAGACACCCCAGTCTGGCACACAGTTATACAAACCTGGACCGCAGTGATGGAAACGGTGGAACGAGATGGAGTTACAGTTATCTATTGAGCTCCCATTTTATACATATTCTAGCCTATTGCATCGCATTATATGCATGGTTTGCATGCTTAAAAGACCCATCTAATGCATGTTTTGTTGATGTAGGAATGAGAGAGAGACTTCACACAAATAATAGTTAAAAGACCTATTTAGAAGCTCTTAGATGAAAACCCAAGGTGGGCCAAAGAAGGAATAAGAAAGAAGGAGAGAAGAGATGAGAAAGAAAAAAAGAAAAAAAAATGAAGAAACAAGGCCTAGACTGGTCTTGATCGGTCGGCCACCACACCAGCCCTCCTCCCAACTCTCTGTACAAAGGACCAAGTGGTCCGACCGGTCTTGACCGGTCGGCCAACAGGTCGGCCCCCCTCTTGTGCTCTCTGGACTCTCCCTGGACCTCTGCTAGACCAGTCTAAATCGGTCGGCCAACCATCTCAACCGGTCAAGACCGGTCGGCCAACAGGTAGTTAGTGTATTTCGGCAGCTTTCCAGCAAGCTTGATTAGCAAGCTCCGAAAATCATGCGCTGCAGAAGTCCTTACGCAATTCTGAAAGTTTCTGAGGTGGTAGAGCCTCTCTATTATAAAAGGACACCTAGGGGTGGATCTAAAGGCATCATAGAAGGCTTGGGAAGTAGTGGGAGGTGAAGGAGATCGCTGTGGAGCGTCTACAACTCCTCCAAACTCGGTTTCTCTATTTTTTTGTAGTTTTTCTTTTGAGCTTTTGTTTAACCTATTAATAGTTAGTTAAACCTCTTAGCTAGGGCTAAAAGGTGAAGCTTTTAGTTGTTTACAATGTTCAATTCGAATTAGTTTAAGTACTTTTTGATTTTATGAAGACCACTTCTAGTTCAGGTTTGAAATAAAGTTAGTATTTTTAGTTAATCTTCTATCTCTTGTGATTGCTCTTACATGGGATGTTTTGATTACTGAGATTGCTTAATGGGGGTGTTGATTGATAGGATTTTGGGTTGTAGGGATCCTAGATTCATTATGATATGTTGGATGTGTTAGTGCACTTTTCTGTGGCATACTAGTGCACCTTGTTTGTTAATCACTTACGTCAGTGAGTCTAGTGTCGGTTGAGCCTAATGAAGACGAAGACCGAAGACTCAGATGGCCCCGCTGCATCAAGGAAGAAGAATCAGGTAAAAGTGATGCCTTGATGTACCTTAACCCTGACCAAAACCCAACCCTTAACCTCTTTGATGACCTTGACCATATTAGGGAACCTTTAGTCATTATAGATTGGCCCTAGGTGTCCCAAAACATCACCTAAATCTTGGCCTAAGTGAGAGAGTTGAAGGATGGATGGGTCAGCAAAACAGTGGGCTGAACCCAGGCCTGTCCGACCGGTCACGACCGGTCATGGACCCCTGGCCGACCGGTCAAGACCGGTCGGACAGACAGTCCAATTTGGACAGTTGGCTGCTGGAAAGGATGGCCATTGGGCCGACCGGTCGTGGACCCTGGCTGACCGGTCGTGTGACCGGTCGGCACTCGCCATTTTCTGCCATTTTGTATCCGTTGCACACTTTTCTATATAAGGGCTTGGCTCGTTTTGAGGGCTGTGAGAGAGGGTTTTGAGAGCCCATTACCCACACCTTGTGTACATCATTTGGGGCCTCAAAGAAGAGGAGTTTCAAGTCATATCCCTTGTGTTTAAACACAAGTGAGGGCATTCAAATGCAATCTAGAGATGACTTGATTCCTCTCTCAATTCTAGAGGTGAAACACTATACCATATAGGCATATCTCTTGATCAAGACCTCTAGAAGAACCTCTAGGTAAATCTCCTAGTTAGAACAAGCGACATATCCCATGTAGGAGATTCAACCATCCTCCCATCACCTTAGGCATCTCAAAGGCATCACATGCAAGGTGTTTGATCGAGTGTGGCTGAGGCATTGGCGACGCAACGGCGACACGATCGTGGGAGCAAGGGAAGGTGATTGAAGCACGGGAGAGCGGAGATCAAGCAACCCAAACCGGCACTAAACAAGGGGCTCATCCAACAAGTAGGTTGTCTTTATTGAGAGTCCATTTAGAGTTTGTTTGTCGAACTCGAACTAGGGACGTTAGCCGTTCCTTGGCCCGTTAGCCGGGCCCAAACTAAGTCTCCAAGGGGGAGCCTCCATCACGGGAGTGAACGTGCGTCGGGTTGAGAGTTAGCCTATGTCCATAACTCCGTTTGGGTTGAGAGTTAGCCCTTTGTCCAAAACTCCGGTTATGGTTGAGAGGTGAACCGATAAAACCTCCATGTAAAAGTTGAGAGGTGAACCTCATTTAAAACCTCCGATAGTGAATGCCGGTGTGCTCAAAGGAGTTGAGTACTTGAACCGGGAGTAGAGTAGACCCAAAGTCGAACCACTATACATGCTTGTGTTTGTGATTGAATTGAGCAAATTTATATCTTAGCATTGTTAGTTTAATTGTCTAATTATGAATGCTTGATAGGAATGTATGCTAGGCATTAATTAGGCACATCCACACACAAGATGTACTTTCACTAGTTGTGTAAACTTGAGCTCATTGATCCATTCTCAAAAGTCTACATAGGTTGCATAGGTTAGGAGCTTGGTTAGTTAAATTTTTTTATTCCTATGCATGCTTTAGACTAGGTTGTTTATTGCTTAATCATATGCTAGTCTTGTGATTGGACCCACTTAGGCTTGGAAGCTGAAGTGTTCTTGCTTACTTAGTTTGATTTGTTGAATTATATAAGTAGGCGAAAAGAATTTCAAAATAGGTCCTAATCACCCCCTCCTATAGGTTTAGCCATAATTCTAGTTGCTCTTTAAGCTTCTGCACATACGTGGGTGTCGTGTTAGACCACCCGACGCAATTTCAGGATGCTAGGGGATCTTACAAACTAAGTTTCTTAAGAGCTTATGTAGAAGTAAACTAGAAGGGGTTTGTATCTTCTGATTTAATTTGAGATAGGTGTTTATGTATTGATTTTGGTTTAATAGAAATTCAATTTATGCTTCTAAATTAAGTCTAGTGACAAGGCTTGAGAAAGAATCATGAATGTGATCTTGCTTGTTTTGTGAAGGATTGGGTTGTGTGATTGAATACACCCAATGCCTTAGTTGATTATGAGAGGACCATATCAGTGGATGATCCATCTATGTTAGATGCATTATGATGATTTGATTGCTCTATATTCCGATTGGATAGGGATAGAACTCCGATTCCAATTATGTTATTGGCTTGAATGGTTTGAATTGACATTGTTAATTATTATTAGTAGATCATTGGCGCTCTAGTGTTTAGTTCCTTGATTTACTTCTTAACTAGATAGATTTTTGTTCTTAATTACCATCCATCATTACAAATCTGAATTTAGCCCATCCTAGTTATAAAACTTAGAATTGTTACGACAATCCCTGAGGATCGACCTCGGTCTTACCAAGAATTATTACTACATCGCAGCCTTGCACTTGAGACGAGCGAACATTACCCAATTCAAACCAATGGAAATTAGAGTGTCCGAGAAACATCTCTTTTGGCTATAATGCCAAGGGTCTCAATACAATTTTTTCTGTTATTTCATCCGATAAATTTAATCATATATGTAATTGTGAGACTAGCAAATCATCTTGAGAGATCCTAGAGACAACACATGAAGGGGATGTCTACCGTCAAGCATTCTAAATTATAACTCTTCACCACATAATTTGAAAATATTAAAATGGGTGAGGATTAAACCATATCTATAACTCCATTAGTGGCTTAGGAGAAAAGGTTCTGAATAGGAGAATTTGTAGAAAAATTCTTAGGTCCCACTTAGAGAGATTTAGTTCCAAAGTCATTGCCTTAGAAGAGTGTAGAGACATAAACAATATAAAAGTAGAAGAACTTTAGGTTCCCTACAAACTCATGAACTACACTTTAAGGCCCCTTCTAAGAAAAAGAACATTGCTTTGAAGATATCAAATAGGCACTCACAAAGAAAAAAGAAGATTGAGAGTGAGTCTTCCGAAGATAGTGATGATGATGATGAGGAAGAAAATCTAAATAAGAAATTCATAAGATTCCTCAAATTCGAGAGAGGGAAGAGTTGTGACATTGTGAGAAATTTTAAGGAAAATCATCTAAATTCAATCTCATTCAATATTACAACTGTAATGAATATGATCATGTTGCTCATGAATGTCCAACAAAGCCTAAGAGAAAGGTAAAAAGGATATGGAAGCAACATGAGATGATACAGAGAAGTTAAAATCTGAATCTAGTGACTCCACTAATGATATGGATAAAATATCAGTGAGAATTCTCATGGCCTCCACCACTACCTCTCTTCCCCCTAATCTAAAAGAGGATCCCAACCAAACCCCTCTTCATATGTTGAATTATATAAGGGTGTTGAGGAAAATAGGTTACCTTTAGGATGAACAAACTAAAAATTGTCAGTGAGGGTAGCTAGAATCTGGATCTACAGGAAAATCTGAGGATTTTAACCTTATTTGTGTACTTAGGGGAAAATCAAAGGATTTAAGCTTCATTAGCTCACCTTGATAGTTTAGTTAATGCTTTTACTTGGTCTATTTAGTTGTTAAACTATCATCTTGCTTAGATTAGGATAATCTTACTAACTTTTGTGCTTAATGTATGCTAATATATGCCTTGGTCATATGCTTAAATAGGTATATCTTATGTATGATCACATTGCATGATTGTTCGCTTCCCCAAGTGTAGGGTAACGATGTAGTAATAATCTTGGTAAGACCGAGGTTGATCCACAGGGACTTATGTAGGAATCCACAAAACACTTCCAATAGTTCTACTAAAGAGCTAACAAACAGATTTGATGTAAATAGTAATGTTGAATTAAACTGAGGTAAATAATTAATAAAAGGCACTAGGGGTTCAAGGATCCACTTGTAGCAATCCTTGATGCTCAATTCGCTGTGGTTTCTCACTTTCTCAACTAGAATCGAAATTAAGTTCTATCTAGCTGGATGATAGAGCAGTTAAAACAATCAACCTGACATATGTATGATGCCATGTATATGATTCACTCAATGCAAGCTAGGACATGAGCATACTCAATTGCATAGGTCAGTCCCAATTCCAATAGGTTAAGATCACAATCACAACCATCATTAAATCCTGTCACAAGACAAAACTAGATCATGATTTGAACTTGATCCAAATCACATACACAGTCTCACATACTTTAGAATTTCAGAAAAGTAGACTTTTGGTATGAAGCTCCCACATGAAGATCATAGATCTAGAGCGTATTCCAATTCCTCGGATCATACAGGTTTAGACTAGCTCAAAATAATTAAGAACTTAAGCAATTCTTCCAAACATCCATGAGTCATCATAAAATTAAGAAAAACTACTTAGTACTTGATTTAAACTTCAAACCATAGTTCTTCAATAGAAATCCAACTTAAAACCAAATCAAACGAATTGAAACATCTTAGATTCACTACAAGCTTCACCTCTTAGCCCTAGCTAAGAGGTTTAGCCATTCATGATCCAAGGAAACATGAAAACAACTAAACAAAGCATAAAACTAGAAAGCAAACTAGGAGGAGTTGTAAAACTCCGAAATCGACTTCCGCCATCTCCCACCGTGCTCAATCCCTTCTCAGATGCCCTAGGAACGATCCCTAGGTGTCCTTTTATAGTGGGGAATCTTTGCTGCATCGGAATCATCTAGAAATTGCGTAAGAATATGCAGTGCGCAGAGAAATCCAGAGCCTGAATAGGAAACTCGCTGTCTTACGCAGTGCCGACCGGTCTTGACCGGTCGGCCCTATTGCGTTCAATGTTTAGAGGGCTAGGAGGAGGTGGCCGACCGGTCTCGACCGGTCATGGCCCTCCTGGCCGACCGGTCTGGACAGGTCTTGGTCCTTTTCTTCTTCATTTCCTTCTTTCTTTCTTCTCTCTCTGCTTTCTTCTTTCTTTGGCCCACCTTGGGTCTTCATCCAAAGCTCCTAAGTATAGCTTTTTGGTCTTCAATTGGCGAAGTTCATTCTCTTTCCTATAATCACAAAACATGCATTAGATGAGCCTTTTAAACATGAACACCATGCATATAATGTGATGTAATGGGCGATGCAATGTATAAAGTGGAGGTTCAACACACCCCCCAACCAGCTTTTTGCTAATCCCGAGCAAAACATGCGTGAAACAAGTTCAAACCTCCAAAACCCAACTCTCCTTTAGAAACTATGTTTCTATTCATTCCAAGACATGCAAGTATAAAATTTGAAAAAATTTGGTGATAGAAGTTGAAACCTCAAACTCTCAGAACATGATAAGCTTCCGTATGAGATTCCCTCTGATTGATTGAAAAATAGAAGAACTCAAACAAATTCAACCTAGTGTGCATAGTGAAAGTTCATCTCATGAGTTTCTGGGATTATCTTCTTCATAAATCAACTAAACTATAGATCTCAAGGTGTATAGAACAACAACAAGCCAATGACAAGAATTTGCTTCACCGTCCTTCCGACAGCTTTCACACTACATCCCATTTCCGGCTTTGGTTACGGGTAGACCATCCCCCGGTTGGTAATAGGTAGCCCTTTTTGAAATTTCCACCATTTTTCCATCATTCCCAATTTCGTCCTTCCTTTTCCTTTTTCTTTTAAATTAGATAGGATTTTTAGAAATTTATATTTTTCGTTATTTTCCCATGGACAAGGATGAACAAAGTACCCCGGCTTGGTTTCTCGACACCTTAAATCAAAGTCTAGCTAATCCACAAATCACATAATTCTTTCAACCCATGAAAATCGTGTAATGTGAACTAGGTATAAAAGTGTTCAAATTTTCTATCAATCACATAAATAGGGGGAAAAAACATATAAAACCATTATGTTAAGAGAAATTCAAGACTTGCAACATCACACACTTCGTATCTCCTCCTCTTATGCTCGTATCATCTCGAATACATAGAAATAAGGTTTTCTAAAGGAGTTTTGAAATTTTAGAGAATTCCAAAAAAATTCGCACATATGATGCTCGAAATGTTGCAGCATGCTTGATGAGGAATCTCATCTCACCCCCCAACCAAATCTTGCATTGTCCTCAATGTAACAAAAAATATGCAATGAGCAAAACATGAGAGCAATTCGAAAATAAAGGGGAGTGAGCGATGATAGTACCTGGGAGAATGAAAAGTGGAATTCTACCTCCTTCTAACAAACCTATGAAAAATAATAAACGAAAGCAACAAAATCCTAATCCTAACTACTCTATACCTCCATCAGACTATGTAGGGATCAAACATCCTGATACACAGGATCAGTCAGAGGCATAGACATACCTTCTGAAGGGAACTTCTCAAAGAACGGTTTTAATCGCTGACCATTCGCCTTAAAGATGTTGCCGTTCCTAAGATTCAACAACTCGATAATCCCATATGGATAAACAGTTTGTACTATGTAGGGACCGGTCCATCGAGATCTCAATTCCCCGAAAATAAAAGTAGGCGAGAATTATACATAAGGACCTTTTGATTAATCATGAAGGTCTTACGAAGAATGTTCCTATCATGGAACACTTTCGTCCTGTCCTTGTAAATTCTCGCATTTTCATATGTCTCGTTCTGGAGTTCCGCAAGTTCATTTAATTGAAGTTTGCGCAACGAGCTCGCCTTGTCAGAATCAAAATTTATCTTCTTTATTGCCCAATACGCCCTATGTTCCAACTCCACAGGCAAGTGACAAGCCTTCCCATAGACAAGTCTATAAGGAGACATTCCAATAGGGGTCTTAAAAGCAGGTACGGTAAGCCCAAAGCGCATCGGTAAGTCGAAGCGACCAATCCTTGCGATCGAGGTTCACCGTTTTCTCCAAAATATGTTTAATCTCCCTATTGGATATCTCAGCTTGTCCACTAGTTTGTGGGTGATAGGGAGTGCTCACTTTGTGTGTTACGCCATATTTCTTCATTAAGGTTTCAAATGGGCGATTACAAAAGTGAGACCCTCCATCACTTATGATGACTCGAGGTGTTCCAAACCAGAAAAGAATATTCTCTTTTAAGAAACGAATGACTATTTTATGGTCATTATTCTGGCATAGGATCGCCTCAACCCATTTGGACACATAGTCAACGGCAAGCAAGATATATACATTTCCAAAAGAAGATGGGAATGGACCCATGAAATCGATGCCCCAACAATAAAAAATTTTGATTATTAAGATGGGATTGAGTGGCATCATATTTTTACGGAAGATTCCTCCCAATTTCTGACAAGGCTCACATGCTTTACAAAACTCATGGGTGTCCTTGAACATAGTGGGCCAATAAAACCCACATTGCAAAATTTTGGTTGTGGTCTTCTTAGCCGAAAAATGGCCACCACACGCCTGAGAATGACAAAAGGAGATGATACTTTGTTGTTCATCATCTGGCACACATCTCTTTATGATTTGATCGGGACAATACTTGAATAAGTATGGGTCGTCCCATAGGAATTTTCGCACCTCATTGAAGAACTTATCTTTATCTTGCTTTTTCCAATGTGTAGGAATCGTACCTATAGCAAGATAGTTAGCAATGTCTGCATACCATGGCGATTGGGAGACTTTAAAAAGTTGTTCATCAGGGAACATGTCATTGATCACGATCGTTTCAGGGGAATCGGTGAGGACAAGTCGAGAGAGATGGTCAGCCACTACATTTTCTACTCCTTTCTTATCACGTATCTCTATGTCAAATTCCTGGAGTAGAAAGATCCATCTTAACAACCGTGGTTTAGCATCCTTCTTAGAGAGAATGTACTTAATCGCGGCGTGGTCAGTGAATATGATGATCTTGGATCCAATCAAGTAGGACCTAAATTTGTCTAAGGCAAAAACTACGGCTAAAAGTTCTTTTTCTATAGTAATGTAGTTTGCTTGGGCTGAGTTTAAGGTTCTACTTGCATAGTAGATAACACATGGCTTCTTCTCTTTCCTTTAGCCTAGCACAGCCCCAATAGCATAGTCGCTTACATCGTACATAATTTCAAAGGGAAGGCTCCAATCAGGTGGTTGCATTATGGGAGCACATGTCAACATACTTTTAAGTGTGGTAAAGGCATTTTGACAATCTTCATTCTACTCGAATGCATTCTCCTTTTGAAGTAGGTTACATAAAGGGCGAGAGAGTAAACTGAAGTCCTTTATGAACCTTCTATAAAATCCGGTGTGTCCCAAAAAGGACCGCACATCTCGTATGCTCTTGGGTGGTGGAAGGTTAGAGATAAGATCGATTTTCGCTTTGTCCACCTCGATTCCGTTTTGTGAGACGATGTGACCAAGTACAATTTTCTTTTGAACCATGAAGTGACATTTCTCCCAATTCACCATAAGGTTCTTCTCTTCACATCTTTTCAATATAGATTTCAAGTGCACAAGGCACTCATCAAAGTTACAATCAAATACTGAGAAATCATCCATGAAGACTTCGAGAATTGTCCCCACCATATTAAAAAAGATACTCATCATACAACGTTGAAAAGTGGCAGGAGCATTGCATAGTCCAAACGGCATCCGTCGATAGGCGTAAGTGCCGAATGGACATGTGAATGTAGTCTTTTCTTGGTCTTCAAGGGCGAACTCTATTTGGTTGTACCTTGAATAGCCATCAAGGAAGCAAAAATGGGAATGACCCGCCAACCTTTCTAAACTTTGATCAACAAATGGTAGGGGGAAGTGGTCTTTCCTTCTAACTGTGTTTAGCTTCCTGTAGTCAATGCACATTCTCCAATCGGTATCGACTCTGGTTGGTACGAGTTCATTATTAGCATTGGCTACGATGGTTATTCCAGATTTCTTAGGCACCACTTGAGTTGGGCTCACCCATTGACTATCGGATATTAGGTAAATAATACCCACATCCAATAGTTTCACCACTTCGGCCTTAACCACATCCTTCATGTTTGGATTGAGTCATCTTTGTGGTTGCCTAGATGTCTTCGCATTCTCCTCAAGGTGTATGCGATGAGTACAAATCAGTGGGTCTATGCCTTTGGGATCCCAATCGACACCCAATGGCACTCTTATGCTCTATTAGAGTGGCTATTAGCTTACTCTCTTGTTCCTCATCCAAGTGGGAAGAAATTACCACCGGATATGTCTCATCTCGACCTAAATAGACATATTTCAACTCATTTGGTAATGTTTTAGGTCAAGTGTTGGTGCCTTGATACTGGATGGGAGGGGCTTGTTCTCGTTTAAGGGTAAAGGCTCAAATAGGGCCCTCCATCTTTTGTTATCAAGTACCGGCATCACATCTAAAATGGCATCCATCTCTCATATTGTGTCATCATTTATCTCATGAGAGTGGGCCACATATGCCTCCAAAGGGTCGGAATATAATGTCAAGGGGAATATATCCTCCACGAATGATTCAATCACATTTTATCTCGTGGATCTCATCATCAACTTCCCGTAGTCGTTTGCATAAATCAAATATATTCAGTTCGAGAGTCATATTTTCAAAGGACATTTGTACAAGCCCATTTCTACAATTGATGATCGCATTGGAAGTAGCTAGAAAAGGGCAACCAAGTATGACGAGAATTTGAGCACCGGTACCTATCACGGGATGTGTATCCAAAACAATAAAGTCTATTAGGTAGTAGAATTTATCAACTTGGACTAAAACATCATCAATCACTTCTCTCGGAATACGAATAGATTTATCAGCAAGTTGGAGTGTGGTTTTGGTGGGTTTCAATTCACCTAACCCAAGTTGTTCATAAACCGAGTATGGAATGAGGTTAACACTTGCCCCTAAATCGAGTAAGGCTTGTTTAATCCGGTAGTCTCCTATGACGCATGAGATGGTTGGACACCAAGATCCTTATATTTTTGGGGCACCTCTTGTTTGATAATAGCACTCAAATTCTCAGTCAAAAGAACTTTGTTGTGAACATTGTGTTTCCTTTTGACTGTGCACAATTCCTTTAGAAATTTGGCATAGGATGGTATTTGCTTTATGGCATCCAACAACGGAATGTTGATCTTCACTTGCTTGAAAACCTCTAAAATTTCCAGGTTTTTGTCTAAATGTTTGGGTGAAATCAACCTTTGGGGAAATGGGGCAACCGGCTTGTATTGTCTTTCCGGTTCTTTCTCTTGTGGAGTGTTGTTTGAGCTCCTCTTTGGAATTTTTCGGATCCTTAGGCTTTGGGGCCTTCATCGGATTAGATTTATCAATTATTTTTCCACTTCTCAAAGTGGTGATAGCTTGAACATGCTCCGTATGTTGGGAGGATGAGCTTACGTCTTGTATCTCAAATTGGGTTCTTGGGTTAGGAAGAGGTTGGGCAGGAAGTGTGCCTTTCTCCCTAACACTGAGGTGAGATTGAACTCTAGCCATTGAAGTTTTCAAGTCATTGATGGCTTGAGTTAAACTTTGATTAAATTTCAATTGCTCTTGCATGAACCCATCTATTTTCAAAGAATTAGTCTTGTTATATTCAGCTTGAACAGATACAAATGCACCCAATATCTCCTCTAATGTAGCTTTTGGTGTAATGACTAAGGATGGACCTAGTAAAGGTTGAGCTTGAGGGATATTGTTTGCATTCGCAGTAGGTACATTCCTCCAACTGAAGTTGGGATGGTTCTTACAACTAGAATTAAACGTGTTTAAGTTTGGAGCACCAAATTGCCGTTGATAATTGTTTATGGCATTTGATTGTTCTTGTAAGATGTCTTGGACTGCTGAAATTGTGGGACAATCTTGTGTTATATGTTGATTTTTGGCACAAATTCCACAAACAGTTTCAATGTCTTTAGAGTTGATCATCTCTCCTTTCTTTAATTCCATAGCCTCGACTTTTCTTGTGAGGCTAGCCACACGTGCACTTATGTTATCCTCTTCTGATAGGACATAAATTCCTCATTTTTCCTTTTGTTGGCTAGTCTTGGAATTTGTTGGTTTAGATGTATCCCAAGACTGTGCATTCTCAACCAATTCCTCCAAATAGTCCCATGCTTCCTCGGCTTCCTTATTCATCAACTCCCCATTACACATCATCTCTACGAATTGGCGCATGGGTGAAGTCAGACTTTCATAAAAAAAGCTTATAACCCGCCAAATTTCATAGCCATGATGTGGGCATGCATTTAACAAGTCCTTAAACATCTCCCAACATTGGAAGAAGGTTTCATCCTCCTTTTGGGCAAAATTCATGATAAGGCGCCTCAACATGTTCGTTTTGTGGATAGGGAAGAACTTTTTAATGAACTCCCTATACATATCAGTCCATGTGCCAATTGATCTTGGCCTTAATGCATGAAGCCAACCTTTAGCTTTATCTTTAAGGGTAAAAGGAAATAATTTAAGCCTCACCACATCATCAGTTACGTTTGCAAAGTGCATGGTGGCTATTACCTCATCAAATTCCTTAATGTGTTGATAGGCACTTTCACTGTCTAATCCATGGAATCTCGGGAGGAGTTGGATTACTCCCGGTTTCAAATCTACGTTCCCTACATTTTGTGGAAAAAATATACATGAGGGAGTTCTCGCTCTTGTTGATTGCAAGTAATCACGTAATGTTCTTGGTTGGGGAACATTTTCAACCACATTCTCTCCCTTTTCGGTTTGGTTTTGGCCCAGATTTTGATTGGCCATAGGATTGGGTTGATTTGCAGCCATAATTTGATATAAAATTGGAGAATTTAAATGTCTCCTAGCACGTGGTTCTCTATCAATTCCTTCTACTATTCCCCTTCACTAATGAGTCGGTTATTAGAATCCCGAGCCCAATGCGGCATGCAAATCCTAAAAGAATGAAACAAAAAGAATTCTTTCCTCCTTCCTTTACTTTTCTTTAAGACCGAAGCGCAAAGTGTCTTGCAATGGCTGAGCCAGAGCAAGGATAGAGACCGATTTCTCCTGGTCATAGGGGTTCAAAGAACTCCCCACCCACTCTTTGAATCTTTTGAGAAAAGTGCAGAAAAAGAAGAAAGAGGAATAGAGTTGAGAAGAGAAATCTCTGAGCACAATGTGATCTAAGACAGCAGTGCCGACCAATAGGAATCAAGGCGACATAAGGCCAACCTATCAGAGATCTAAAAAGGAGTTCCACCCACTCTACAAGAGATGACTATAATAGGAAAGAATAGGAAAAGAAGAGGAGTAAGGTTAGAAAGATAAAACCTGATTTGAGAACTTAAGATGCCTACTTCTTCTTCAACTTCCTAAAAATCCCTGCAAAAGAAAAAAAAATAAAAATAAAATAAACTAAGTTAGTACTATTTCAAAAAATCTCAAATAGATACTATTTTCAGAAATTTTGTGAAAAACCGTCAAAGTCCCCAGCAACGGCGCCAAAAACTTGTTCGGTTCCCCAAGTGTAGGGTTGGGATGTAGTAATAATCTCGGTAAGATCGAGGTCGATCCACAGGGACTTATGTAGGAATCCACAAAACACTTTCAATAGTTCTACTAAAGAGCTAATAAACAGATTTGATGTAAATAGTAATGTTGAATTAAACTGAAGGTAAACAATTAATAAAAGGCACTAGGGGTTCAAGGATCCACTTGTAGCAATCCTTGATGCTCAATTCACTGTGGTTTCTCACTTTCTCAGCTAGAATCGAAATTAAGTTCTATCTAGCCGGATGATAGAGCAGTTAAAGCAATCAACCTGACATATGTATGATCCATGTATAAGATTCACTCAATGCAAGCTAGGACATGAGCATACTCAATTGCATAGGTCAATCCCAATTCCAATAGGTTAAGATCACAATCAAAACCATCATTAAATTCCGCCACAAGACAAAACTAGATCATGATTTGAACTTGGTCCAAATCACATACACAGTCTCACATACTTCAGAATTTTCAGAAAAGTAGACTTTTGGTATGAAGCTCCCACATGAAGATCATAGATCTAGAGCGTATTCTAATTCCTCGGATTATACAGGTCTAGACTAGCTCAAAACAATTAAGAACTCAAGCAATTCTTCCAAACATTCATGAGTCATCATAAGATTAAGAAAAACTACTTAGTACTTGATTTAAACTTCAAACCATTGTTCTTCAATAGAAATCCAACTTAAAACCAAATCAAACGAATTGAAACATCTTAGATTCACTACAAGCTTCACCTCTTAGCCCTAGTTAAGAGGTTTAGCCATTCATGATCCAAGGAAACATGAAAACAACTAAACAAAGCATAAAACTAGAAAGCAAACTAGGAGTTGTAGAACTCCGAAATCGACTTCCGCAGTCTCCCACTGTGCTCAATCCCTTCTCAGATGCCTTAGGAACGATCCCTAGGTGTCCTTTATAGTGGGGAAGCTCCGCTGCGTCAGAATCATCTAGAAATTGCGTAAGGATATATAGTGCGCAGAGAAATCTGGAGCCCGAATAGGAAACTCACTGTCTTATGCAGTGCCGACCGGTCTGGACCGGTCGGACTCGTCTGTGAGGCGTCCAGGGAGCTTCTAGAGGTGGCCAGGCCTTTGGCCGACCGGTCAAGACTGGTCATCCCTATTGCGTTTAATGTCCAGAGGGCTGGGAGGAGGTGGCCTACCGGTCTGGATCGGGCTTGGCCCTTTTCTTCTTCATTCCCTTCTTTCTTCCTTCTCTCTCTGCTTTCTTCTTTCTTTGACCCACCTTGGGTCTTCATCCAAAGCTCCTAAGTATAGCTTTTTGGTCTCCAATTGGTGAAGTTCATTCTCGTTTCTATAATCACAAAACATGCATTAGATGGGCCTTTTAAACATGAACACCATGCATATAATGTGATGTAATGAGCTATGCAATGTATAAAGTGGAGGTTCAACAATGATCATCCTTGCTAATATAGTTGAGTTTTTTGGATGATCATATCCTTGGTCATGTATATCTTTAAATGACTATTATGCATGATCACCTATGATTAGATAAGAATATATCTTTGTGATCATGATATGGATGCTCCATATTTTAATGTTTATGCACCTTTATCCCTTATGATTAGCATGTACTTATAGTTAAAACTGTAGACATTTTAACGTCTATTATCCTAATATTAATTAATGTATCATTAAGGGAAAGAGATTAGTTTGTCAATTACTGACAAAAAGAGGGAGAAAGATCAAGTCCCACTAAAACTAGTTTGTCTATATTTTGCAGGAATTGATAGAGTATGGGGGAGCATCTTCAAAAGAGCAGTGCTAGTTATACATGTTAAGAGTATGTATTTCATTGTAAATCATTGTAATCTTGTACATGTATTTAAGTATTTTGGTAGGTTAGGGTTTTGTCACGTAATTGACAAAGGGGGAGATTGTTAGTGTACTTTTCTGTGGCATACTAGTACACCTTATTTGTCAATTACATAAGTCCTAGTGTCTAGGTGTTGGTTGAGCCTAAAAAAGATGAAAACCAAGACATAAGTGAACAACTGCATCAAGGAAGAAGAAACAGCTAAATCAGAGATACCTTGGTGAGCCAAAACCCTTGAACCTAAACCAAAATCAAACCTCTAAATGACTTGACCCACAGGTAAACTTTTAGTCATCGTAGAATGGCCTTAGGTTTCTTAAAAGACAACTCAAAGTAAGGCCTTAGAGGTTTATAAGATGTTGTAAAAATATAACTCAAATACAATAGACTTACAGTACTGTCGAGTGACCAGTAGGCGTCGACCGACCAATAAAGACCCAAATGTGGACAGCAACAAAACATTATTCATGCCTTAATTCAGCCGACTGGCGTCTATCATTGACCGACCGAAGTCCCTCTATCGGCTGACAGATAGGGCCTGAGGTCGACCAATAAATAGCCATTGGCTGCCGTTTTCTAGCTGTTGGAGTGTTTTCTATATAAATGGAGCTCGACTTTTGGGCTGTAAAGAGAGATAATTTAGTGTATTAGAAGTCACCATTCAAGCAACCATTACTACGCTCTAACCCTAACCATTTTAAGTTATCTTCCTTGTGATTCATTATAAGATGGAACATTCAAAGTTCAATGAAGATGAACTTTCTCTCTCTTAATCTTTAGATGTTTTAGACACCTATACCATACGTAGATCCTTTGTCTTAACCTCTCTAGAGATCCATAGAGGTGAATTCTTCTAGGCTTACAACATAAAAATGTTCACTCTCTAAGTATAGGGTTGTGAAGTAGTACTAAATTCAAAAAGACCGAGTATCGTCTCATAGAGATTTGTATACGAATGTTCTCAGAATTTATTTAAAATAACCTAGAATCGAGATAATATTAAGAACTAAATCTAGAAAATAAGAATTTGGAATAAAACAGTGAATATGAGAAGTAATAACAATCTAAAAGGCATTAGAGCGCCAAGGATCCACTTTTCATCATTTTCAATGCATCAACACAATTAGCTCTCTCACAACTTAAAAGGAATCGAATTTCTATCTCCATCCGATCAAAATATAGAGCGATTTAATAAACACTACCTAAAAAAGTTACTTGTTCATTGATTCGATTCTCATAATAATGCTCAAGCATTGGGCACACTCAATTGTATAGGCCAAGCCTTCATCCAATCTAGTTAAAATCATAATCATAGCTTTCATCAATTCCTGTCACTAGACTTGACTATGACCAATAATTTGAACTCCAATTAAATCAAAATCAATCAGCAAACATCTATCTCAGATTATCGTAAAAGATTAGAACTTTAGTTTGAACTAGTTTCCACATTAAGATCATGACATTGTACACAAGGCAATAAAAGTGTCTATCATGCCCAGAGTTGATGATAGGTCAATGACTACACAAGTATAAACAATGCTAAAAGGTAAGCTACTAGATTTAGATTCATTAAGCATCACATGAGCCCTGAGTCATTAAGAGATCAAAGAAAAAAACTAAACTAGTACTTTATTTAAACTCTCATCAAACCAAATTCATCAATCAAATCATAAAAATCCTAGATTGCATCAATCCATAAAAAATGAATCAAAAGCTTCACTTCTTAGCCCTAGCTAAGAGGTTTTAGTTCATCTCTAACATTCTTGAACTAGAAGCCTAAAAAACATAAAAACAACTAGAAACTAGAAGAAAACTAGAAAGAAATTCTTCTCCAAAGCTTCCTTGATCTTCCCCACATCCTAGCATGCCCTAGGAATGAAGAGGAGGTGTCCTTTTATAGCATAGATGTGCCACCGTGTTGGAAGATTTGAGAAAATGGAGTCCTATCACACTTGGGAAGCTTGAAATCTGAATTTAGAAAGTATAGAATTTTTTCACTTGCTGTATGTGCATGGTCGACCGGTCTTCACCGGTCGTGGCACTGTAGCGACTTGTCATGACCGATCTTGACCGGTCGGTGCATAGTCCAGCAACTTTGTGAAGGGGCAGTAAGGGTTGGCAGACCAGTCTTAACCAGTCGGGGCCTGTTTGGCCGACTGGTCATGACCGGTCGGACCTCTCCTTGGTTGGTTTTTCTTCTTTCTTTCCTTCTCTTCTCTCCTTGCTTCTTCTCTTGGTCTCTTGGCTCATCATCCCTCATCTTCAAAACTCTTCAATGAGTGTTCTTTATCCTCATATTGGTGAAGTGATGAGTGTCCAATATTGCATATTTGGACCCTCCAAGTACAGCGGTTTTGCATGGTTTTCAAGATAAAACACATGTTTTTAGTCCGTCTGCATGCATAGAGTCATATGGTGCATTTGTGATAAATATGCGTTAATTAATAAATTTTTATATATGAATTAGATGGTCGATACTCATGTATGGACTGGACACTAATTCAAGGAAGTAACAGACCCAAAATATGAAAGGAACAGAAGAAAAATGAGTCGAACGGTAAAAAATCACCAAGTTTTTGGCGTTGTTGCTGGGGATAGCGCTTTTAAGGCAAAGGTAAGTATTCAATAGTCAGGTAACTTCTATCCTTAACCCTCTCTCTTCTGTAATTATTTTGCTTTTCTTTTAGATTTTGGTGAAGTTGAGGATCCTTCCATGGTCAGTTTACTGCCTTGGATCTCTTGATACTTCACCATTCTTTTGTCTCATTTTGTTTCTTAAAGATCTAAAAGTGAGGAAGTCTCACATTGGTCAGCTTGTCGCCGAGACTACCTCTCCATCTTCATAGTCTTATGAGAAAAGAGACTACATTGTTTAATTTTTTTTTTTTTTAGGTTCTAAGTTGAGGATCCTTTCATGGTCGGTTTACTGCCCTGGGTCTCTTGATACGTCACCATTCTTTTATCTCATTTTGTCTCGATCTAAGAGTGAGGAAGTCTCACATTGGTCGGCTTGCCACCGAGACTACCTCTCCATCTTCGTGGTCTTATGAAAAAAGAGACTACATTTTTTAAACTTTTTTTTAGGTTCTAGGGTTAGAATCCTAATTGGTCGGTTTGTCTCCTTGGATTTCTTCCTTATTTAGTTTATTTTTCTATTTTATTCTAGCATTAGAAGCATTCTTTTTCTTTCCTTTTTGTACTTACTTTCTCATATTACGCATTACATTGTAAGGGATCTAATTGGTCAGCTTGCAGTTTTGATTTTCTCTTTTACTTTTGATCATTGTGAGAAACGGTGTGTGTATTTTTCTTTTTCTTTTTGTGGTTGGTTTTTGAAAGGAATCCTCATTGGACAGCTTGCCGCCTTGGATTTTCTTGTGTGAGTGTGTAGAGTTTCTATTTTTGTTCTTTCTTTTTGTAGAATTGTGTGGTTTTCTTGCAGATACAACATTATAAAAAAACTAAAAAAAATTGGATACCCATAATTAGCCAGCCTAGCCACCTTGGGTTCTTTCATATCTCATCCCCCTCATTGGTGGGCCTAGCCGTCGGGATAGTGAGAACAAAACATCGTGCTAAAACACTAGTACCCGCTTGAAAAGCAACGCATTTTCTTTCTTAGCTTGTGTGGTTGTTTTCTTTTATTTTTGGTTAGCTGTGATTGTTTAGGTTAGTTGTGGTTTATTTTTATTGCACATTGAGAAATTGGGCTATGGTTTCAATCAAATCTTTGAGTGGTTAAGCAATCTATGCCCTATTAGACAAGGGACCAACATAACCGTCTCTTGAGCCAGGAGGATTAGTTGCCAGACTCCCCAATATGCCACATAGAGTTCAAGTGCCCTAACCTAACTTGGTATACATGGCAGCCAATATTAATCCAAACATCAATCTTAATGCTAATTTAAATGCTGCACAAGGGAACGGCGCCAATAAGGATAATGAGAATCCCGACCCAAATGCAAATCCAAACTTGCCCAACATGGTAGAAAACGTTGTTAATGGGCCGACAATGCCTAGAACATTGCGGGACCACTTGCAACCGGCTAGAATAACCATACCATCATGCATCATACTCCCAACTAACGCTGGGAATATTGATTTTAAGCCGGGCATCATACAACCAATTCCTAAGTTCCATGGACAAGAAAATGAAAGTCCATACTCCACCTTAAAGAGTTTGAGGAGGTGGTGGCCACCCTACAGCTACAAAACGTGGACAATGATTTCATACGATTAAAGATATTTCCTTTCTCTCTCAAAGACCGGGCTAAAGTATGGTTACATTCATTAAGACCTGTGTTAGAACTAGAGAATGAACATTCTTTGGAATGTTGTGTTTTGTTGCTCTGGGGGTTCTGAGTAATGGAAACATTCATGGACAATCATAAGCATCCACAAGAGTACACACGAAGAGATATAGCAAGGCGAATTTTATTCCAGAGATTCTGAGATCTTGTACATTCCAGGCCGTGGTCTGGCATAGACCCTTAATTACATCGAATAATCGATGACCCTTGATTAGAAGGCAAAAGACTAGTCAACCGGGACTAGGTTTTTTAGAGTTTATGGCCATGGGGCCTATATTTGTTTTACTGTACTAAACCACTTTGCGTTAGTCAGATGTCTATGTCTCATATTTTGACCGGAGACCCGGGTTAGGACTGTCAGGGTTTATTACTGAGATAGACGACTCTGGGCCCGCGCCTGTCAATGTAGAGACAGGTGACCTCGGGAAGTCCGCTCTGCAGTGGTGTGTACCTGCGCAGTCTAACCGGCGGGTACCGTTTAAATGGGTAGGGCATCGACTGCTGCATCATGGCAGTTGAGTAATTGGTTTGTAAGGGATTGAAGCTCTTCAGCACGGTTTATTGTGGTAATCAAGGCCCGACTGAGCTAGCTTTTAGCACAAATCGGATCATGCCTTTGTAGTGAACGTAAATATCAACATATCTGCATAGCCCCGGATGTTAGCGACTCCTTTCCGGGAAGTTACCCCGTTCATTGCGTCGAATAGGGTCGAATCTTGAAGATGCTCGATTCTGCTCATTTAGAGTTCTCAAAACATTCACTTGGCCGTTCCATTGCGTCCAGAATGCTCGAAATACCCAAGACTGGTTCCAGTAATCCTCAAAAATACTCAAAATTGGGCCCGGTACGCCTGCTAACATGATCTGTAAATTGGCTGATTCCAGGGTGCGTGAGACCTGATTTACGGGTGCGTTGGGCTCCACTCACCTGTCAATTCAAAGCTAATTCCCAGACAATTTTGAGGGTGCGTTGGTGCGTATTCAGGGTGCGTTGGTGCACGTACAGGGTGCGTTGGGAACTTTTAGCCGAACTTTGATTTGGCTGGATTTACAGATGCGTGGGGACTGAATTGACAGATGCGTGATGTCCTTTTAGACGCGTGAAGTCCTTTTACAGGTGCGTTTTAAATATATGGAATCCAGACCTTAGTGACGCGTCCGCGCCCAAAAATGGGATCCCGATGGATGGAAGGGTGTTCCGGCGAGGGTTCCGGCGAGTTTTTTGGGTTTCCGGCGGCAGGAGGTCTCTCTCTCTCTCTCTCTCTCTCTCTTTTTCGTCTCTCCTAAATGAGCGGGTCGAGGGGTATTTATAGGTGAAGTCGACCAATATCAGGACGCCACGTGTCACGCACCTGCTGGACGCTCCCAACGCACCTGTTTACCTCATTGCAAGTGTCCGAAGATCATACGGGTGCGTGGGGTTCATCTGTCGGGTGCGTGAGGCTCCACGCACCTGAAACCCATCTTTTAATCCGTCCGTTAATTGTGGGGTGCGTTGATCAGCTTTCAAGGTGCGTTGGATGCGTGGGCCTTCACGAAATGGCGGGCCAGCATGTTGTTTTTCAGGGTGCGTGGGACTTAATTTACGGGTGCGTTGGGCTCAACGCACCTGTAAGTTAAGTGCCGGATTTTAGGGTGCGTCGGACACGTAAATGTGGGCTCCATCGGTTGGGTTTTGAGTTTTGGGGCGTTTGTGGGGCCCGTTTCGTTGCGCAACCACTTGCACTGTTCATCATAAACCATAAAGAGGTCACGGGTCTGATTCCGGACAGTTCTGATCACGGTGATCAGCGGGGTCTGCTAAGGAATTTGGCCAAGTCCGGGGAAGTCACGTACACCCCCGTTTTGCGCGCGCCAGAAGGCGTTCTTTGCGCAATTCCTTCAGAGGTATATGGTTATTTGGCTTATTTTAAGAGTGTCCACTATTTGGGACCCCAACAACCTGGTATCATTATCTCTTAGCAAGCCATGAGCCAAGAATTTAAAAAAAAAAATTCTTTCCTACACATAAAACACCATGCCAAGGCGTAATATAATGACATTCTCCCAAAAGGAGAATGAAATATTCTTTCCAGCGTGGGAAAGGTTCAATGAGTTATTATTAGCCTGCACACATCATGGATATGAAATCTAGCCGATCATAAGCTTCTTCTATGAAGGAGTTCATTTTGATACCCGTCAATTCATTAAGATGATGTGTGGTGGGAGATTTTTAGAATATGAATCGAATGAAGCATGGGACTTTTTGGATACACTAACAGAGAGTACCCATCTTGGGATACTACTCAACGGGCTGGCAATATTAAACCTGTCCAAAAGGAGAGAGGAGGGATATATTAAATCAACCTTGAAAATGATTTGCATGCTAAGATGGCCAACTTAACTAGAAAGATAGAAGCCATGGAATTGGGAAAGGTTAACATGATTAAAGCAAGTAGTTCCCAATCTAGCTTTTGTAGTATCTATGGTGGAGGTGACCATGAACCACAAAGTTGTCCAACCATCTCTGCTTTTAACAACATGGTTACTGACTAGGCAAATGCTATAAATAGCTACCAAAGGCAAGCCATCTCTCCACTGGGAAACTCATACAATCCTAATTGGCATAATATCCCAACTTTAGTTGTAGAAATGGACCACAAGTCAATACACACAATGCACCGCAAGGGCTACCCAAAACAATTTCTTTGAAGCACAAAGTACACCTTATGTTCCTCCACCAAAAAGGTCGACCGTTGAGGATGCATTGACTGCATTCATGAATAGCCAGCCCCAAAAAAATCAGCAATTGCTCCAACAAAATCAAGAGTTAAAGGCGGCCATGGCTAGAATGGAATCCCAATTGAATACTAAGGAAAAGGGCATGCTTCCATCTCAACCTCAGCTCAACCCTAGAAATGTGCACTATGTGGGGGAATCCACTTCTTTTGGGCCACACCATGAGCAAGCTAAGGCCATCATAACACTAAGAAGTGGCAAAACAGTTGAAAAAGATATTCCTCAATTGGTAGAGATACTGGATGATGAGCCCTCTTCTAAGTGTAATGATAAACCCACACTTACCCCTGAGCCGCCCACTAAAGAGATTGCTAAGTTGTATGAGCCTCCAGTGCCTTTCCCATCCAGGTTGCATGCCCCCATCTCTACCATGAAATACCTAGGTATTTTGGAGGCACTTCAAAAAGTAACGGTAAACATTCCTCTCTTGGATGCAATCAAAGAGATTTCATCATACGCCAAATATGAAAGACATGTGCACTATGAAACGTAAACTTAATGTGCATAAGAAAGCTTTCCTGACTAAGCACGTTAGTGCTATCGTCCAACAACGGGCCACACCAAAGTACAAGTACCCGAAAAGTCCCACTATCCCTTGTGTTATTGGGAATTTTCGGGTTGAGCATGCACTATTGGATTTAGGTGCAAGTGTCAATTTGGTACCCTTCTCGGTTTACCAAAAATTGGGGTTAGGAGAGTTGAAACCAACTACTATCATATTGCAACTTGCCGACCGTTCAATTAAGGTACCAAGGGGTATAGTGGAGGATGTTTTAGTGCAAGTGGAGAAGTTTTACTTCCCCGTAGATTTCATAGTCCTCGACACTGAGCCCATTGTTAATGCTAGCACTCAAGTGCCCATTATTCTTGGTAGACCATTCCTAGCAACATCAAATGCTATTATCAATTGTATGAATGGTATGATGAAGCTTTCATTTGGTAATATGACCTTGGAGTTAAACATCTTTAATTTGTGTAAGCAACAAAGAGAGAATAATGAAATCCATTAATTAAACTTTGTTGATACGTTGCTTGATGATGAAGAGTGTGTTGCTAGTCTAATTGAGTCTCTTGATGATGTGTTAGTTAATGTGGGGAGTTGTGAATTCGAAAGTGTAAGATTCGATTTGTGTGATTTTGATGATGTAACCACCACTTCATCCACTAGTACATACCGATGGAGGCTACGGAATCAAGTCCTAACCATTAGTGACTTGCGACTTCTCCCGTCACTGACCGGTGGAATGAAGATTGAATTGAAACCATTGCCCAAGGAAATCAAGTATGCATTTTTGGAGAAAAATGAAATGTATCCAGTGGTGATCTCTTCTCACTTGAATGAAGAGAAAGAGATCAAGTTATTAGATGTTCTAAGGAACTATAAAGGTGCGTTAGGTTGGACCATTTCAGATATCAAGGGTATAAGCCCTTCAATATGCACCCATCGCACCACCTCGATGAAAACACCAAACCAATTAGACAACCCCAAAGGCGTTTAAACCCAAACATGATGGAGGTTGTTAAGAATGAGGTAATAAAGGTCTTGGAGGCGGGTATCATATACCCCATATCTGATAGTACATGGGCAAGTCCAACCTAAGTTTTACCTAAGAAATCTGGGATAACTGTGGTGCATAACTCCAACAATAAACTCATACCAACACATGTCGCTACGGGTTGGCATGTGTGCATTGATTATAGGAAGCTGAACTTGGTTAGTAAGAAGGATCACTTTCCCCTACCATTTGTTGATCAGATCCTAGAGAGGGTAGCGGGCCATTCCTTCTATTGCTTCCTAGACTGTTATTCTGGATACAATCAGATAGAGATTGCACATGAGGATCAAGAGAAAACCACATTCACTTGTCCATTTAGCACCTTTACCTATAAACGGATGCCATTCGGACTATGTAACGCCCTAGCCACATTCTAACGATGTATGATGAGTATTTTTCTGACATGGTTGGGTGTTTTCTCAAAGTTTTCATGGATGATTTCTCTGTATTTGGTTGTGGTTTTGATAAATGCCTTCATAATTTGGCTATTGTCTTATCTAAGTGCGAAGAGAAGCACCTCATTTTAAATTGGGAAAAATGTCATTTCATGGTCCGAAAAGGGATTTTTTTGGGCCATATCATATCTAAAAAGAGAATCGAGGTAGATCGCTCAAAAGTCGATCTTATTGCGAATCTACCTACTCCAAAATCTGTCCGCGACGTGCGATCATTTTTAGGACACACGAATTTCTATAGGAGGTTCGTTAAGGATTTAAGCAACATTGTTAGGCCCTTAAGTAACCTTCTACAAAAGGATGTCCCTTTCGAGTGGACCAATGATTGTAAAGGTGCATTCCAAAAGTTGAAAAATTCTTTAACCACGGCACCTATTATGAGGCCACCCGTTTAGGACCTCCCTTTCGAGCTCATGTGTGATGCCAGTGATTTCACGATAGGGGCTGTTTGGGCCAACAGAAGGATAAGATGCCGTATATCATTCACCACGCAAGTAGAACCTTAAACTCGGCCCAAGTGAACTACTCAACAACCGAAAAAGAGTTGCTCGCAGTGGTCTTCGCTTTGGACAAGTTTCGATCCTATTTGTTAGGATCTAAGGTGGTCATTTTACTAACCATTCGGCTTTGAAATAATTGTTATCTAAGAAGGATGCAAAGCCGAGGTTGTTGAGATGGATCCTTCTACTCTAAGAATTTGACTTAAAAATCAAAGATAAAAAGGGAGTAGAGAATGTCGTGGTTGACCATCTTTCCCGGTTGGTCTTGGATGATTCCATCGAAGGTACAAAGATCAATGATGTTTTCCCTGATGAGCATCTTCTGACTATGTCTTGCCTTTCTTGGTATGCGGATATTGTTAACTATCTTGTGTCTAGTAGATTACCACAACATTGGAAAACACAAGATATTAAATGATTCCAAGTGGGGGTGCGGAATTTCTTTTGGGATGACCCGTACCTGTATAAGTATGGGACAGATCAAATTTTCAAAAGATGTATCCTAGATGATGAGGTTCAAAGTGTGATATCCTTTTGCCACACAAAAGCATGTGGTGGTCATTTTTCTGTAAAGAAAACTACTACAAAGATTTTTCAGTGTGGATTCTATTGGCTAACTATGTTTAAGGACACCTATGTTTTTTGTACTACTTGTGACAGATGTCAGAGGTTGGGAAGTTTGTCCCGTAAACATATGATGCCTTTGATCCTAATACTACCATTAGAGATTTTTTACTGTTGGGGTATTGATTTTATGGGACCCTTCCCATCATCTTTTGGATGCCTTTACATTTTGGTAGGAGTGGACTATGTATCCAAATGGGTAAAGGAAATTCCATGTAGGACCAATAACAGTAGAGTGGTCCTACAATTTCTTAAAGATAATATTTTCTCGAGATTTGGAACACCTAAAGCCATCATCAGTGATGGTGGCTATCACTTATGCAGTAGGCCCTTTGAAACTTTAATGACGAAATATGGTATAAGGCACAAAGTGAGAACCCTATATCATCCACAGACAAGTGGGCAAGTTGAGGTCTCCAATCGTGAGATAAAATGGATTGTAGAAAAGACCGTAAGGCTAGATAGGAAGGATTGGTCTATTAGATTATCCGATACTCTCTGGGCTTATAGGACAGCTTATAAAATACTGATTGGAATGTCCCCATACAGGTTGGTGTATGCGAAAGCTTGTCACTTGCCCATAGAGTTGGAACATAGGGCCTATTGGGCTATAAAAAAATCCAACTTTGATCTAGAACAAGCGGGTGAAAGAAAAAAATTTGAGTTGAATGAGTTGGAGGAGTTGCGTAGGGAAGGTCTATGACAACTCTAGAATCTATAAAGAAAGGACAAAGGTGTTTCATTACAAGAATATCTTGAGAAAGACATTTGAACCATCAGAAGGTCCTCCTTTATAATTATAGACTCCAACTATTCCCAGGAAATTTGAGAACTAGATGGACTGGTCCCTTTGTGGTGAAGGAAGCATCTCCTCATGGGCTATTATAACTGTAAACCCACGCAACGGTAATGAATTTAAAGTGAATGGGTATCGATTAAAGCCGTAAATGGAGAACTTCCATTTGGAAGAGGAGTCCTTCCCTCTCAGGATCCAGTTTATGTGGATTGAGGCTCCTAGTCTAATGGAGCGTAATTTAGGTACTGCTTTCAGTAGGTTTACTTGTGTGTTTTTGTTTTTTGGTTTCTTTGTTTTCTTTGGTTTGTTTGTTAGGATGATTAAAGATAAGGTCGCCATCGAGGTAATTTTCACCCTTGCTATCTATTAATTTACATTGTTCTTTTTATTCATTCATGCATACTTGTTACATTGAGGACAATGTAGAATTTAGGTTGGGAGTGGGGATTGTCATCCAGAGTATATCTGCATGTGTGTTTTTGCATCTTGTTGCATGTTCATTGCGTGTGTTGAAGGATAGTGGAAAAAAATTTCTCAAAATTTTTGAAACTTGTGTAGATGTGGATACTTGAGAGCATGTGATTTTTCATGGCAAACTAGGAATTGATTTAAATTATAGTAGTTAGAATCTTAAGATTTGAAAAATGATAACTTGAGTTGAACTAACTAATTACTCATTTAGAGTTGTTTGATGAAATGTACATGATCACTTTACACACTATCTAACTAAGTGGTAAACTAGGTATAAATCCTTAAATTGTAAACTTTCTAGACATCTAAGACTATGAATGGACTGGACTAGAAATCCCTTAGCTTAAAAAAAAAGAAAATCATCGCCTGAAAAAAAATATATATATATTCCATGTGTTGGTTAGAGGAGCTAGACACGCTTATTTCACATTGTGATTTCAGATTAGATAGGGGTTAGGTCGAAAAAGTCCCTTCCCTTGCATTTAAGCGAGCCTTGATCTCCTCCACCGAACGTTTAAGCTTAAGCATCATTGTATTGTTTGCTTAGTTGATTTAAGCTTGGCCTTACTTCAATGCTTTTAATGTATCCTCCATAGACAGTTGAGGTAGGGTCATAGGAAATTGCATTGGAGGCCCCCTTTGAGGATTACTTTGGTTGGTCATTGGTCCATTCGCCCAATTGAAGTTAGGATTGTTTCTTCAACTAGAATTGTATGTGTTTGAATTTGGAGTAATAAAAGGATGTTGATAAATATTTAAGGAATTTGATTGTTCATATAAAAGTTCTCGAAACGTAAGAATTGAGGACAATCTTGCGTTTGATGTACAGTGGAAGCACAAATACCACAAATAGTTTCAATAGCCCCTCTTTGTTGAGTTGTATCCACTTTCCTTAATTTCATAGCCTCGACTTTTCATGTGAGATTAGTCACTCGAACACTTAGATCATCTTCATCATTTAAGACATAAATTCCTCCTTTCTTCTTGGCTTGGGACTATTTTGAGCTTGTCGGCTTAGATGTATCCCATAATTGTGTGTTTTCAGCCAACAGTGTCAAAATAGTCACAGGCTTCCTCTGTTCCTTGTTCATAAACTTCCCATTGCACATCATCTCCAAAAATTAGCGCATAGCTGAGTTTAGTCCATCATAGAAGAAACTAATAAGCCTCTACCGTTCGTAGCCATGATGTGGGCAATGTGTTTAATAGCTTATTATACCTTTCCCAACATTAGAAGAAGGTTTCATCTTCTTTTTGGGCAAAGTTCATTGTGGCCCTTCTTAGCGCATTGGTTCGATGAACTGGGAAGAATTTTTTAAGAAACTCCCGGGTCATCTCAGCCCATGTCCCAATAGACCTTGGCCTTAAGGAATGTAGCCATGATTTGGCCTTCCTTTTCAAGGAGAAAGGAAACAATTTCAGTTTTATGATATCCTTGGTTACATTGTCATAGTAAATTGTGGCAATAACCTCTTCGAACTCCTTAATGTATAAATAAGTGCTTTCAGAGTCGGGTACATAGAATTTGGGGAGAAGTTGGATAAACCCTGGTTTTAAAGCAATGTTCCCCACATTATGAGGAAAAATTATGTAAGAGGGAGTAACTCATCCTAGTATGTTATAAATAGTCACGTAAAGTCCTCGGTTAAGATGCATCACCCACTTCATTCTCATCAATTTCAGGTAAAGTTTTGGGCTTGATTTTATTGTTGATTAGTCCCCTTAATTGGGATTATTTTCAGCCATCTCTCTAGTAAAATTAGGAAGATTATGACAGTTTTCTAGCACAAGGCTTTCTATTAATCCCCTTAACAATTATTTCGTCACTTAACAATCGTTGAGTGTGATCACAAACCCACTTGGGCATGAACTACTCAACATAAGCTTAAGATTTAACTCTATTTCTAGAAACAAAAATAACTATCTATAGCAAGAGGTGTAGAAAGATAAAACCTGAATTAAAGATCTATGTTAGAATCCTGTAAAATCAAAACAAAACTAAGTTAGTATTCTGAGTTTAGAAGAAAACCTACTCTAGAAAGCAAAACAAATCCTAAACATATCTTAACATAATCCCAACTAAAAGCTATCTCAGGAAAATTTTGAAAATATCGTATCAAATCCCCGACAACGGTACCAAAAACTTGTTCACTCCCTAAGTATATGGTTATGAAGTAGTAATAAATTCGAAAAGATCGAGTATCGTCCCACAAAGATTTATATGTGGATGTTCTCAGAATTTAGCTAAAATAACCTAAAATCATGATCATATTAAGAACTAAATCTGAAAAATAGAAATTTGAATAAAACAGTGAATATGAGAAGTAATAACAATCTAAAAGGCAGTAGAGCGTTAAGGATCCACTTTTGATCATTTTCAATGTATCGACACAACTAGATCTCTCACAACTCAATCGAAATCGAATTTCTGTCTTTATCTGATCAGAGTATAGAGCGGTTTAATAAACACTACCTAAAAAAGTTGCTTGTTTCATTGATTTGATTCCTACAATAATGCTCAGCATTGGGCATACTCAATTGTATAGGCCAAGCCTTCATCCAATCTAGTTAAGATCATAGTCATAGCTTTCATTAAATCCTGTCACTAGACTTGACTACAATCAATAATTTGAACTTCAATTAAATCAAAATCAATCAGCAAACATCTATCTCAGATTATCATAAAAGATTAGAACTTTAGTTTCAACTAGTTTCCACATTAAGATCATGACATTGTACAGAAGGCAATTAAAGTGTCTATCATGCCTGGAGTCGGTGATAGATCAATGAACTACACAAGTATAAATAATGCCAAAAGGTAAGCTACTATATTTAGATTCATTAAGCATCACATGAGCCCCGAGTCATCGAGAGATCAAAGAAAAAACTAAACTAGTACTTTATTCAAACTCTCATCAAACCAAATTCATCACTTAAATCATAAAAAGGAAACCTAGATTGCATCAATCCATAAAAAATGAATCAAAAGCTTCACCTCTTAGCCCTAGCTAAGAGGTTTTAGTTCATCTCTAACATCCTTGAACTAGAGCCTCGAAAACATAAAACAACTAGAAATTAGAAGAAAACTAGAAAGAAATCCTTCTCCAAAGCTTCCTTGATCTTCCTCATGTCCTAGCATGCCTTGGAAATGAAGAGGAGGTGTCCTTTTATAACATAAATGTGCCATCATGTTAGAAGATTCGAGAAAATGGAGTCCTATCGCACTTAGAAAGCTTGAAAATCCGAATTTAGAAAGTGCAGAATTTTTGCACTTGTTGTCTGTGCATGGCTGACCGGTCTTGACTAGGTCGTGGCACTATAGCGACTTGTCACGACCGGTCTTGACCGGTTGATGCATAGTCCAGCAACCTTGTGAACGGGCAACAGGGGTTGGCCGACCGATTTGACCGGTCGGGGCCTCTCCTTGGCTAGTTTTTCTTCTTTCTTTCCTTCTCTTCTCTCCTTGCTTCTTCTCTTAGTCTCTTGGCTCATCTTCCCTGATCTTCAAAAGTCTGCAATGAGTGTTCTTTATCCTCATATTGGTGAAGTCTCTCTTTCATTCCTACAATCACAAAACAATGCATTAGATGAGTCTTTAAACATAGAAATCATGCAATGTTAGTGATGAAATGGGGTTAGAATATGCACATTTCAGAGCTCAACAAAAAACTATTGTACTAGATTCAACCTCTCCTACCACCTTGGGCATCTCAAAGAGCACCATATGCAAGGTGATTGATTGGTAGACCTGAAGCATTGACAACACATTAACACCATAATCGGGGAAGCAATTAGCTGATTAAAGTATGGAAGAACGGAGATCAAGTAACCCAATATGTGCTAAAAAAGGGTTCAATTCGATAAGAATCATTGTTGAGAGTCCAGTTACACTCTTTTCCTTGTGGAGGATTGAGTGTGAGAGTTTGGAATTAAACTCGACCAAGTCTTCAATGGGAGCCTCCAACGGGAGTATGCTAGGTTTTTGGATTGGAACAGAAGGGTTGGGAGGAACCTTGTCAAACTCCTTGGTTGGATGGAACCCGTAAACATCTAAGTTGAGAGATAAACCTTAAAATCTCTGTCATAGGTTGGAGGAACCCTATTAAACTTTCTGGTAAGGGTGGAATCGATTTAAAACACCTAAGTTATGAGGAACCTTAATTTAAACTCCCTTAATGAATTTTGATGTGCTCAAGGGATGAGTATGGCTACCGAGAGTGGAGTAGGGAAATCGAACTACTATACATCATCATATTTGTAATTGTCATTTGAGCACTACTCTTCATGCATTGTCTTTTAATTACTTAATTATATGAATGATGAATGAGCTGAATGTTATGGTATAGATAGGCACATTCACACACAAGATGTATGTTCACTTGGCTTGTAGACATACGCTTAGCATGATGAATCTCATATTGTCTACTTTGCTTTCTAGACCAGTTGCTGTTGAACCTCCAATTTATACATTGCATTGCCCATTACACTACATAGTTTGCATGATTTTCATGGTTTAAAGGCCCACCTAACACGTGTTTTTGTGATTGGATGTAGGTATAGAGTGGATTCATCAAATTGGAGCCAACGAATATATTTGAAGACATTGCATGAAGTCCTAAGATGGACCAAAAGGAAAATGAAGAAAAGAAGAAAAAGATGAAGGAAATACAAGCTGACGGTCGTCCGACCGGTCAGCCACATCAAAGGATTAAGTAGAAGAGAGGCCGACCGGTCATGACCGGTCGGCCATGCACAATGTGCAGTTGTGATCAAAAGAAAGAGAAGGCCGACCGTCTTGACCGGTCGGCCACACATGAAGGCTGTATATTACTAAGGCAAAAACTAGCCCGACCGTCATGACCGGTCGGGCATGCACGCTGGAATATAGGAAAGTCTGTCCGACGGTCATGACCGGTCGGCAGCACTCTCTGGAAGGTGTAAAACATCAGTCCGACCGGTCACGACCGGTCGGCTCTGCGTAAGGGAAGTCCTTTCCTAATTGGGACTCCGAAAATTGCTGCGCAATGCGTAGGATTTCGCAGAATCCGACGCAAGGAAGGATTGTTGCTATAAAAGGCCACCTAGGGGCTCTCCTTAAGGTATCAGAGAGGAGAAGGAACGTGAGTTTGGAGGGAGGAAGCAATTGTGGAGCGACTGCAACTCTTCTATCCGGTTTTTCTTAGTTTATGCTTTTATTTTAGAGTTTTTAGTTGTTGCATGACTATGCTCGGCTAAAACCTCTCAGCTAAGGCTGAGAGGTGAAGCTTGTAGCCAGTTCTATGTTAATTTCAGTTTGATTCAAGTATTTTTCCATTCAAAGTTGGATTTTTCTTATGTTTCAGTCCAATAGGTGGCAGTTTGAGATGTCTTATCTGAGTTTATGTGCTCCGGACATGAATTCCTTTTAATTCTCTGAGATTATCACAGGTCGCTTGTTTAGGTTCGAATTATAGTAATCCTTGAGCAGGCCATAATCCATAGGCATGGCTGTTACTCCGCAGGCTATGAATTTGAATTCTACATCGATTGAATGGACTTGAACTTGGAAGTTCAACTTGAATTGGATGAATGTGTGTGAATGCTTTACTTTCCAACTAGATGAGAGATAGGACTTCAAATCTAGTTGTGTTCTCTACTTGGATTGACTGAATTGACATAGGATTGCTACAAGTGGATCCTTGAAAGCCTTAGTACATTATATCTCTGATTTTTCATTAAGTTACTGTTTTAATTAAACATCCCATTGAATCTGAATTTACTCTATTAAACTGAGTTGCTGGAGTAATTAGGAAGCTGTTACTCTTTCCCTGTGGATCGACCTCGGTCTTACCGAGTTTTATTACTACATCGCAGCCTTACACTTGAGGCGAGCGAACAAGTTTTTGGCGCCGTTGCCGGGGAGATTAGATAACGGTTTTCAAATAATTTCAGTGGCTGTAGAAGTAGAAATAGTTAGGCTTTTTTATTTTCTTAGAACTAACAAGTTTTTCTGTTTTGTAGGAGTTTTTCTCTAGTTCAAGCGCATCAGGTGATACCCTTCTAACTTAGCTTCTGCAGAATTTTTTTCAGTTTCAGATTTTAGTTTTCTAGAATAGGATTAGTTTCAGTTTCTGGTTGAGTGGTTTATGTCCCGTTGGGAACGTAATCATTCAAATCGTCTCCAATCTGAAGGTGGTTTAGTTGGACCATTGTCAGTCCATAGACGAGTCCGGAATTATCAAGAGCATTGTGAAAGTTTGGGGAGTATGGATCAAACACCCTTAAGGAATCCTCCCCCCCTACTCCAACCACAACGCAAATCAGGAAGGAGTAGGAGAGAATGAGGTACATAATGTTCCTCCAATGAGATCACTACGGGATTACCTACAACCTGCTCGTACAATTACACCTTCTTGCATAGTTCTTCCAGCTAACGGTGGGACCCTTGACATAAAACCAGGAGTAATCCAACTTTTACCTAAATTCCATGGGCTAGACTCTGACCGCCCATACTTACACTTGCAAAAATTCGAAGAAGTGTTGGCCACCTTGCATTATCCCAATGTTTCTGGGGATACAATCAGACTTAAACTTTTTCCCTTCACTTTGAAAGAAAGAGCTAAAGATTGGCTTCACTCTCTTAGACCACGTTCGATTGGGTCATGGGTTGAGATGAACCGGGAATTCCTGAAAAAGTTCTTCCCGGCTCATAAAACAAACACTCTTCGAAGGGCCATAATGAATTTCTCAGCTAAAGAGGGTGAATCTTTTTTTTAATGCTGGGAAAGATTTAAGGATCTCCTACTTGCTTGCCCACATCATGGCTATGAGAGTTGGCGAGTTATAAATTTTTTCAATGATGGATTAAGTTCCAATATGCGCCAATTTGTGGAAATGATGTGCAATGGCGAGTTTATGAGTAAAAATCCAGATGAGGCTTGGAGTTACTTGGACATGTTGGCTGAAAACGCCCAATCTTGGGATACATTGGATAAACCCAATAACTCCAAGCCCACTCAAGAGAAAAGTGGGATCTATATCCTTAAGGAGGAAGACGACGTGAATGCAAGGATAGCCAACCTCACAAGGAAGGTTGAGGCCATGGAACTTAGCAAAAGTGGAGTTCCCAAGTCCAAGGAAGCTGTTGAAACCACATGTGGGATTTGCCTCACCAACTTACACACTACGCAAGATTGTCCCACAATTCCTGTGTTTCAGGAAGTGCTACAAGAAACAGCTAATGCCACATATGGTTATCAACGGCCCTTCAATGGACCGGTAGGTAATACGTACAATGAGAGTTGGAAGAACCACCCGAATTTCAGTTGGAAGAATGCTCCTACGGGCAATCCTACCAACTCCCAAAGAGGGCCACCCATGCAAAATATGGCCCCACATCAATTCTCATTGGAGGATACCTTGAGAGCGTTTATGCAAGGGCAAGCACAAATAAATGAATCGAATCAGCAAATGTTCCAAGAGCTTAAAGTCTCGGTTGATGAGATTAAGGGACGCTTAAATGCTAGGGAAGGGACCTTTCCGGCCCAACCTCAGCCCAATCCAAAGCAAGTACATGAAGTAAGCATCCCTAATTCTTCCAACCAAAACATGGAGCAAGCTAAATCCATTACCACCCTTAGAAGTGGTAAACAAATTGACAAAACTATTCCGGTGAAGGCCGATGAGCCTAATGATCCGGTAAATTCTGAGGATGAAGATGGATCTAACTTAGCCCCACAACAACCGGAACGCATTTACAAGCCCATAGCACCATTCCCTTCGAGATTGGTTGCTCCAAAATCTCTCCCAAATTCTCAAGATATTCTAGAGATTTTCAGACAAGTCAAGATCAATATCCCTTTGCTTGATGCCATCAAACAAATTCCCTCTTATGCCAAGTTCCTAAAAGACTTATGCACAACAAAACGCAAATATAATGTGCAGCAAAATGCCTTCTTAACTGAGCAAGTGAGTGCCATCCTCACTCAAAAGACCCCCCAAAATTCAAAGATCCCGGTAGTCCCACCATCTCATGTATCATTGGAGACTACCGGATTGAACGTGCCTTATTAGATTTGGGGGCGAGTGTGAACTTGATCCCATACTCGGTATATGAGCAATTGGGTCTTGGTGAATTAAAGCCCACCAAAACCACGTTGCAACTCGCTGATAGATCTATCCGTGTACCGAGGGGGATAGTTGAGGATGTTCTAGTCCAAGTTGACAAATTCTACTACCCAGTAGATTTTATAGTCTTGGACACACAACCAGTTGTGGATGCTAGCACCCAAATACCGGTAATACTAGGCCACCCATTCCTTACCACATCAAACGCAATCATCAATTGCCGGAATGGGGTGATGCAACTATCTTTTGGAAACATGACACTAGAGGTGAATGTGTTTCACTTGGGCAAAAGACATAGGGATGTAGATGATGATGAGTTCTTCGAAGTAAACATGCTTGAAACTTTTGAAGAAGAAGAACTCCTCCAACTTGAACCACTAGAAAGCTTGGAGACATGCTTAGCACATTTCATGGATTCTGAAGATCCCATCATTAGTGAGATTGTGCAGGCATTAAATATAGAAAGACCGGTGGTAGATATTAGCCGGTGGAGGCCCCATTTTGAGAAATTACCACCAACCACATCAAGGCCTCTACCGTCTAACATCAAACCACCAAAGCTTGACCTCAAACCATTGCCATCCGAGCTTAAATACGTATATTTGGGTCAAGAGGAAACGTTCCCAGTTGTCATTGCCTCCCACCTTGAGAAGGACCAAGAGCTCAAGTTGATTGAGTTACTCAAAGAACATAGGGAAGCCATAGGTTGGACAATAGCGGATCTCAAAGGGATAGATCCTTCGGTTTGCACGCACCGAATACACCTTGAAGAAAATGCAAAAACGACTAGACAACCTCAAAGACGGCTAAATCCAAACTTGATGGAGGTTGTCAAAGCCGAGGTGTTGAAGCTATTGGATGTGGGTATTATCTACCCCATCTCAGATAGCCAATGGGTGAGTCCTACCCAAGTTGTCCCCAAGAAATCCGGTATTACCATCATTGAGAACGCCAACAACGAACTTATACCAACGAGGATGACCACCGGTTGGCGTATGTGCATTGATTATAGGAAGCTCAACACAGTTACTAGGAAAGACCACTTCCCTCTCCCATTTATGGATCAAATTTTGGAGAGATTGGCAGGTCATTCCTATTATTGCTTCCTAGATGGCTATTTCGGATACAACCAAATTGAGATAGCTCCGGAAGACCAAGAGAAAACCACATTTACATGCCCGTTTGGTACCTTCGCTTACCGAAGGATGCCATTCGGGTTATGCAATGCACCCGCCACATTCCAACGATGCATGTTGAGTATTTTCTCGGATATGGTGGGTGAGTTTCTTGAGGTATTCATGGATGACTTTTCTGTTTTTGGTTGTACATTTGATGAGTGTCTCAAGCACTTGAAGTTGGTCTTAATGAGGTGTGAGGAGAAGCAACTTGTACTAAACTGGGAAAAGTGTCATTTCATGGTACAAAGAGGAATAGTCCTTGGACATATCATCTCGTCCAATGGAATAGAGGTAGACCGGGCAAAAATTGATATAATTTCCAATCTACCACCACCCAAAAGCATACGCGATGTGTGGTCCTTCCTTGGACATGCCGGTTTCTATCGACGGTTTATAAAGGACTTTAGTCACATCTCAAGGCCTTTATGGAACCTTCTACAAAAGGAGAACCAATTTGAGTGGAGTGCCGAATGTCAATTAGCTTTTTCAAAGCTAAAAGACATGTTGACAACCGCTCCTATCATGCAACCACCAGATTGGTCCATTCCTTTTGAGTTGATGTGCGATGCGAGCGATTTTGCTATTGGGACGGTGTTAGGCCAAAAGAAGGATAAAAAGCCCCATGTCATTTACTACGCCAGTAGGACCTTGAATCCTGCTCAAGTTAATTATTCGACTATGGAGAAAGAGCTCCTAGCTGTCATTTTTGCCTTGGACAAATTCAGGCCATACTTAATAGGATCCAAAGTTATTGTTTATACGGATCATGCGGCGCTGAAATACCTTCTTTCTAAGAAGGATGCTAAGCCCCGTTTGCTTAGATGGATCCTACTCCTTCAAGAATTCGACTTGGAGATCAAAGATAAGAAGGGGGTAGAAAATGTGGTGGCGGATCATCTATCCCGCCTAGTCCTACCAAATTCCATTAACGAGTCACCTATTGAGGACTCATTCCCTGATGAGCAACTCTTTGTTGCTATGCATCAACCATGGTACGCTGATATAGCCAATTATCTTTCCACAGGTGCGATGCCGATTCATTGGACTGCGCAGGACAAACGTAAATTTCTAAGAGAAGTGCGCAGATTTTTCTGGGATGAACCTTTATTGTTTAAATATTGCCCAGATCAAATTATAAGGAGATGCATCCCCGATGATGAACACAATTCAGTCATCTCCTTTTGTCATGATCAAGCATGTGGGGGTCATTTTTCAGCCAAGAAAACAACTGCGAAAATTCTGCAGTGTGGTTTTTATTGGCCCACATTATTTAAGGACACTCACGAGTTTTGCAAAGCGTGCGAGCGCTGCCAGAAGTTAGGAGGATTATCCCGTCGAAATATGATGCCTCTCACCCCAATTCAACATCTTGAAGTCTTTGACTGTTGGGGCATCGATTTCATGGGACTATTCCCCTCATCTTTTGGACATGTCTATATTCTGCTTACCGTAGACTATGTATCTAAATGGATAGAGGCTATCCCATGTAGAACTAACGATCATCGTACGGTTCTCAAGTTCCTAAAAGAAAACATACTTTCTAGATTTGGGAGGCCTCGAGCCATTATTAGTGATGGTGGTTCTCACTTTTGCAATAGACCCTTTGAAACTTTGATGAAGAAATATGGTATTAGGCACAAAGTGAGTACCCCATACCACCCACAAACAAGTGGGCAAGCTGAAATCTCCAATAGAGAAATCAAGCAGATTTTGGAAAAGACGGTGAGACCAGATCGCAAGGATTGGTCCCTAAGATTAGATGATGCACTTTGGGCTCACCGTACTGCCTACAAGACACCCATTGGAATGTCCCCTTATAGACTTGTCTATGGGAAAGCTTGCCACTTGCCTGTGGAGATAGAACACAAAGCCTATTGGGCAATTCGGGCTTTAAATTTTGACATTGACAAGGCTAGCTCGCTTCGCAAACTTCAATTAAATGAGCTTGATGAGATCCGGAACGATGCATATGAGAATTCGAGAATTTACAAGAGCAAGATGAAGGCCTTTCATGACGAGCACATCTTAAGGAAATCTTTCCATGAAGGACAGAAAGTGCTCTTGTATAATGCCCGACTTCATCTTTTTTCAAAAAAATTACGATCTCGATGGACCGGCCCATATATTGTCAAAGAAGTTTTTCCTCATGGGGCTGTTGAGATTGAGAATGCAGCGAATGGTGACTGTTTCAAAGTTAATGGACAACGCCTTAAACCATTTGTTGAGAAATTTGATTCAGAGGACATGTCCATCTCCCTGAATGATCCTGTCTATCAGGATGATTGATCTCCTAGTCTGATGGAGGTATAGCATAGGTAGGTTTAGTTTTGTTTTACTGTTTTAATAGGTTTTAGTTGTTGGGTTGAAGAATTCCATGATCGCTCTCTCAGGTACTATTGATTCTCACTCTCTCATTGTTTACCATTGCTCTCATGTTCATGCTAATTGACTATTTTTTTTACATTGAGGACAATGCAAGATTTGGTTGGGGGGTGAGATGAGATTCCTCATCTAGCATGTTGCAACATTTCGAGCCTCATATGCGCAAATTTTTTCAAATTTTTCAAAAAAATTTCAAAACTCTTTTAGAAAATCTTGTTTCTATACATTTGAGATGCTGTAAGAAGAGGAGATACGAAGTGTGTGATGTTGTAGTTTTAAATTTCTCCCAACATAATGGTTTTATATGATAGTTCCCCTATTGTTGTGATTGATAGAAAAAATTGAACACCTTTGCACCAAGTTCACATTACATGATTTTCATGAGTGACAGGGTTATGTGATTTGTGGATTAGCTAGACTTTGATTTAAAGGTGTTGAGCAGCCAAGCCGGGGTATTTTGTCCATCCTTGTCCATGGGAAAATAACAGAAGATATGAATTTCTAAAAATCCTATCTAATTTAAAAGAAAAAGGAAAGAAAGGATGAAATCGGGAAGGAAAGAAAAATGGTGGAAAATTCCGAAAAGGGCTACCTATTACCAACCGGGGGATGGTCGAACCGTAACCAAAGCCGGAAATGGGACGTAGTGTGAAAGCCGTCGGAAGGACGGTAAGGCAAATTCCTGTCATAGGCTTGCTGTTGCTCTGTGCACCTTAAAATCCATGGTTTACTTAATCTATGAAGAAGATGATCCCAGGAACTCATGAGATGAACTTTCACTATGCACACTAGGTTGAAGTTGTTCGAGTTCTTCTATTTATCAATCAATCAGCGAGAATTTCATGTAGGCACTTCTTATGTTTTGAGAGTCCAAGGTTCAGCTTCTATCACCTAATTTTTCCAAATTTTTACACTTGTACATCTTGGAATGGATAGAATCATGGGTTCTGAAGGAGAGTTGGGTTTGGAGGTTTGAAATTGTTTCACGCATGTTTTGCTCGGGACTAGCAAAAAGCTGGTTGGGGTGTGTGTTGAACCTCCAATTTATACATTGCATTGCCCATTACACGACAAGGTTTGCATGATTTTCATGGTTTAAAGGCCCACCTAACACATGTTTTGTGATTATAGGGATGAGAGCGGACTTCATTCAATTACGAGCCAAAAGAATGCATTTGGAGCTATTGCATGAAGAACGAAAGATGGACCAAAGAAAGAAGAAGAAAGAGGGAGAAAAGAGAATGAAGAAAAGAAGGAAAAGAAGAAAAACAAGGCAGACCGGTCGTCCGACCGGTCAGCCACATCAAAGGGGCAAAAAGGAAGACCGGCCGACCGGTCATGACCGGTCGGCCATGAAGGCTGATCACATAGAAGAACAGGCCGACCGGTCTTGACCGGTCGGCCATGTACACTGGAATGACCGGTCGGACACACACGCTGGATCAATGGACAGGTCTGTCCAACTAGTCATGACCGGTCGGCAGCAATCTCTGGATTGTTTGAAAAGCCAGTCCGACCGGTCACGACCGGTCGGCTCTGCGTAACAAGAGTCCTTTCTAAATCTGGACTCCGAAAATTGCTGCGCATTGCTTAATCTTTCGCAGAATCCGACGCAAGGGAGGTTTATTGCTATAAAAGGACACCTAGGGGCTCTCCCTAGGGCATCAGAGAGGCTAAGGAACATGAGTTTGGAGAGTGAAGGCGATTGTGGAGCAGCTGCAACTCTCCTATTCGGGTTTTTCTGTTTTTATGCTTTATTTCAGAGTTTTTAATTGTAGCATGACAATGCTCGGCTAGAACCTCTCAGCTAAGGCTGAGAGATGAAGCTTGTAGCTAATTCCATGTTGGTTTCAGTTTAATTCAAGTAATTTACATTCAAGTTTGGATTTTTGCATGCTTTAGTTTTAAAAAGTGGTAGTTTGAGACGTTTTATCTGAGTTTATGTGCTCCGGACATGAATTCCTTTTAATTCTCTGAGATTATCATATTTGTTTGTTTAAATTCGGATTATAGTAATCCTTGAGTAGGCCATAGTCCAGAGGCATGGCTGTTACTCCGCAGGCTATGGTTTCGAGTTTGTATTGATTGAATGGAACTAGAACTTGGAAGTTCAACTTGAATGTGATGGAATGTGTGTGAATGCTTTATTTTCCAACTAGATGAGAGATAGGACTTCAAATCTAGTTGTGTTCTCTACTTGGATTGACTGAATTGACATGGGATTGCTACAAGTAGATCCTTGAAAGCCTTAGTACTTCATATCTCTGATTTTTCCTTAAGTTCCTGTTTTAAGTAAACATTCTATTGAAACTGATTTCTTCCATGAAAACTGAGTTACTGGAGTAATTTGGGAGCTGTTACTATTTCCCTGTGGATCGACCTCGGTCTTACCGAGTTTTATTACTACATCGCAGCCTTACACTTGAGGCAAGCGAACAATCGATAAGGTTGATTTATTAAAAACATCATGGTGGGCCCCACTTAGTTTGCCAGTAGTAGGACACAATTTGCTTCTGTTGAGCAGGAGGAAAGGGGAGAAGATTTGGTGGGGAGCGAATTAGGTGTCACCCGAATAACAGCTTAATTAGAAGGTGTTACCCTTACTGCGGGGCCCACTTTAATGATATTTTGTATATCCACGACATTTATCCATTTCTCCAGCCCATTTTAGGGCAAGGTCCCAAAAATTATGCAGATTGAAATCTCAAGTGGACCACACCACAGGAAACAGTGGTGATTGAGTTTCTCACCATTAAAAAATCTAAAGAGCCCATCGTAAGGTTTTCGTAATGTTTATTTACAATCCAACCTATTGATAATGTCAAGAAGACCTAGATGGAGGGAAAATACAAATATCAGCTTGGTCTAAAACTTTTATGGCCTACAAAACATTTTTAATTGTCATTCATCAATATTTCTAGTGGTATTATCCACCTGAGATTTGGATCTTCTTAAGGTTTGGGAGCTCATACTAAAACAAGATGAAAAACATATTGATGGCATGGATATACATAAAATACATCAAGGTAGGGTTGGGATTTCCTGCGAAAGATTGGGATGCTAGGTGGGGGTAGAGCTGCACAGGAACCGAGCTTGGCCCTGCTCAAACCTATCTTGATCAGTGGCCCACTCAGCTTAAGCTTGGCTCGGCTTGAGCATCAAACTCAAAAAAGCCACTCAAGCTTGGCTTGTTGTTCGAGTCGAACCCATCAAGTTGTATCGAGCTGAGTCGAGTCAAGTCAAACTTTGTCTTTTCTTTTCCTTATTTTTTATAGAAGTATATAACTACAAACTAAAACAACTAAAAGTACAATTACAAATTTATAAACAAAAATAACTAAAAGTATTGAGTGTATAATTACAAAAAACTAAAAGTTAGTGACTAGTAAGTGTATTTAACTATTTATAGACTACAAAGTCAAAGTATAAACCTTATACATTCATGAATTTAAAATACTCTATAGGTCTATAATACCCATCCCCTCCATCAGATCCGTCCATGCCCGAGCTGATATCTTCTTTAAGTTCCTCATTAACCTTACTTGAATCAGAAGGTGGGAAGATGTTTCCATCGTGTTTTTGTATAGATTCAGTTAGTTCTTTCAAACTTTTTTTGTGAGCTGATCTATACTTAATACCGATATCTTATAGAATGAGGCAAGTTTGGAGATAAACTTTGATGGCTTCTTACTTCATGTGCTCGGCCCTACTTCAACGTCATGTTGTCGAAGATGACGACATCATTGATATCTAGATGCCTCTGCCACTTCTTTGGTTAACTTCAAGAAAAAACTATTTGCTCTACCTCCATAGTCCTCATTCTAGCTTCCTTCTCCTCTCTTCCTCTTCCTCGTCCCTACTAATTCTCTCCACTCTCTCTGTTTTGAATTCTTCATCGATCGTAATAGGCCTACTATGGTATATCTTATGGCTAATTGTATTCAGTGGGGGGGAGGTGGTAGAAGGCTTCCTGTTGGAGTTTACGAGAGCCTGAAATAATTCTTGTACCTCACAGGATGCTTTGAGACATAGTTTTGCGTATCTCCCCTAACATGATAAGTGTGGTCTTAACCGATTTGTTTTGTTTACAAATATGGCCCCACACAAATTGCATCGAATTTTCATTCTTCTAGAGTCTGGGGAGTAGACTTGGAAACCGTAATCCCAAATGTCGGTGAATGGATCATCTAAAGACATTGTAAAAGAAGTATTTTGAACAGTAAAGAATAGTAAATCTAAAAATAGAACTACACAAATTTAATAATGTAAATGAAAAACATTATATGATGAAAAATGTCACACATCACATATAATTTAAAGAACACTAAATCCACAAGTCATAACTCATAAGTGTATTCCATTATACCATTCATGATTCACCACCAATAATAAAAAAAAACACCAAATATATTAAAAATTGGTCAACGATTCAAATAATAATATGAAAAATGAACCTCCTTTAAACAAATGGAGGAACAATCTCTTCTAGACCCTCGACGCCATCCTCCTCTTCATGCTCAATTCAAAAGTATTATCTCCCCAAGTCAGCTGTAACCAATCTTGTGGACAGACGAGCGCTTCAATTGTTTTTTATGTAAGAGATCTTCGATGTTTTAATTAGAATAAATAAGATATCACGTGCCATCATCGAGAAGATAGGCTATTTTTCTTTAAGACTTCTTGCCTTCCACCAGTTTAACACATCAAAATCTTAGGTCGCGACCTTCATGATAGATTCATTGAAGTATGAATCTATTTCTGACTTGTGGTATTTTCGGTTCATTTTTCTTCCTCTTAAGTCGAGAAGAATTTATCCAACATATCAGTACCAACCGCAGTTGAACTACAACCGGCTTTAGATTAATTGGTTTGATCCATGCCTTATCCTCTGGCCATTTTAGCAACATATGAGTTATACAATTTTACGATCACTTCATGAACACTTGCAGTTTCTCTCGCTGCTTTGTCAGTTGAATAAATATTCATAAAGATGTAACAAATGACAATCAGTCTAGTACTTGTCAAATTTGTCTTGCATGCCTTCAGTTATTGTCTGTAAAAAATTCAGACCTATGGTGGCAAATCTATTTAGGTTGTCTTTAATCTTCCAAAGTGATGGAAGAAATAGATTTGCCGTAATGTATTTATTTTTAGAAAAAATCTTCGTCGATTCATAAAAAACCTTAAAAAACGTATGAACTTGTTCGGCTCGTATCCAATCATCTTCTGTAGGGTACCAAGTATATGATTTATCAAGCACCTTGAATTCAGGGAATGCAATTTTCAACTCCATAACCGAATCCAACATTTCAAATGTCGAATTCCATTGCGTGCATACATTTAACTTCAAAGTTTTCTGCGACTTAAATTCAAATGGTGTAGCATCCCAATCCAAATACAAAATCTTAAAAGTGACCCCCTTATATATTTAATACTTTCTCTTCTCCTATATTTTCAATCATGGGCAATGTTATAATGTACACATATTTTTTTACAGATTGCATATGCGGTCATGGCATATGCGATCTGTACAAATATGCGATTGCATATATTACATATGTGACAATATGCGATTGCGTGTTTGCCCAACAGTCATAAATCTTACCTTTTTTATACCTTTTTTATTATTATTGTTTTCTTCAAAAAAATCTAGTTTTTTTCCTATAAAAAGGCATTCATACCCCCTTATTTGCATTTTAAATGCACTTAAACTATCTCTCAACTCTCATACACTTTCAAAGTCTCAATTCTCTCATTTTCTTTTACATAATTTCATTCTCTATCTTTCAAGTACTCTTTAAGTTCCAAGTCTCTAAGGCCGAAGCTCCAACATCTTTCAAGTTTCAAGTTTTAAGTTTCAAGTTTCAAGTCTCCATTGTGTCTAGTTACTTTTGTTACTTCTTAGTTCTTACTTAGTACTTACTAAGTGTTAATTCAGTTATTATTTATTAAAAATATTGTTGAATGTTGATAACTTGATGTTTAACTTATTGTTTAATTGATTTTATTTCACTCAAATATATTTTGAACATGTAAAATTAGTTATCTATTAACTTAGGAAAGTTTCCCCTACTTTTTTTTTTATATTTTTTCATTTTCTCTTAATTTTTTCTTATTTTTTATTTTTTAAATTTTTTTATTTTTAAAAAAAATGCACAACCACATATGCAATTGTGTGATCGCATATGCGCACGCGATTGTGCGATCACGTATGTGCGCATATGTGATCGCACAATCCCATATCCCATATGCGATCCGATAACATTGATCATGGGGTCAATTGATTTAAGCCATTCTTGCACAATTATATTTAGAATGTGTGCACAACATCGAACCTGAAATATTCTCTTACTAAAGAATAACTCATCAATCGCCCTGAATTAATTCCACAAGTGAAAAATGACACTATCATTTGCGGATGCATTATCTAATGTTATCGCCAAAATCTTATCATCGATGCCCCATTCTAAAAAGCAATAATTATAAATGCGGTCTGAAATTGCCAAGCCATTATAGAGGGAGGAAGATGGCAGAAATTTATGATTGACTTACAAAACTTTCATTCTGCATCTACATAATGTGTGGTCAATGACATATACCCCTTCCTCTGATTCTACGTCATCCACAAATTTGACATCAAACTTATACGTGATATTGATTTCAACACTTCTTTTAGTTTTGCTTTTTCCACTAAATACATCTTCATACACTCCCTTTGCACCGTCATGCGCGACATCTTTTCAACCTTACGATTAAGGTATCTGCATAATTCATTGAATGCTTTGCTCTTGATGAATATGAATAGTTTCTCTTCGACTATGACTAACCGTGCAATCAACTCTTTAACCTTCTCTTTCTCAAACTTATAAGTTTTGATGCTAGCTTGAGAATCATCTACAGACGGAGAAAATGAGAGCATTTGTTGGCCTCCATTCGCGGTTCTTGGTCACTTGGGACACTGTGAAAGATATCTAACATAATGAGTAGTTGTCGACCCTTTATGTTTTTTGAATGATGCCTTTCAATATGAACGTATCACTTTCGTCTCACGACCTTTCATCTCTTCGTAGAAATCATCCTAAATAGCTGACATTTTCTTCCCTTTAACTGTTGATCCAACCGAACTGCCCCAACGTTTTTATCATCTCCCTCTACATGTAGAGGAGACGTGGCCGACACACTTGGGGTACTTGGTACTTCCACTAGTTATCTATAATTAGAAAAATAAAAAATAATTACACAACCTGAATTCCTGATATTGTGAATTTGAATGGTGTCATTTTAATTTTAATTTGTATGTGGGCATCTCCTGAAAGTTAAAGTCCTAATATCTCAGTCTCTATGAATTTAGTTCCACTTTTTTTTATCTCATTTAGTAATATATCATATACTGTACTTACACAATTCACATAGCCGAAAATTCGACAGCATCTCCCCTAATTCTCCAAATATATGCAAAATTCTATATTTATTTAGAGCCATCAACATTATCTGTTATTCACAGACAAGGCATTCAATCAATATAGAACCATATATTCAGAGAATAAATTAAGAGATGTACTGAATTTTCGACTGCATGTAAATTGTGCAAGCAACTTAAGTACATGATATACTATCAACCTATCCATGAATTTAGACAATTTAAGAATACATATAGCACAAACATTATTAACCAATAACTACAATGAGTAGTTATAGTTATTGGATAATACAATGTAGCTCTACATGCATTCTTAAACGGGTGAGTAGATTATTAAATTAAATAAGAAACTAAACATATGTGTCGACGTGAATCGCACAATTCTAAACAACTCAAATATTCAAGTATTCAATAATTTATAGAATCACAATTCTTAACTCAATGTATGTAAACCATTCTAAACAATAATTTAAAATTCTAAATAATTCAATAATTCGCAAAATCACAATTCATAACTTAATGTAATGTAAACCAATCTAAACAATAATATAAAATTCTAAACAATTAAATAATTCACAAATCTATAAAATTTTAAACAATTAAATAATTCACAAATCATAAATTTAATAATTTATAATAATTCTAAAAAAATGAAATGAACAATTAACATGATCCACTGAAATGAAATAATACCAACTAGACCCACTGACATGACCTAACCTGACCCAGTCAGACTTAACCCGACCCACTGACCTAACCCAACCCGACCCATTGACCCAACCCAAACCACTGACCAAACCCAACTCGATCCACTGACCCAACCCAACCCAACCCAACCCAACCCACTGACCCGATTCGATCTAACCTAACCCGCTGATCCAACCCACTGACCCTATTCGATCTAACCTAACCCGCTGATCCAACCCAACCCAACCCAACCCAACCCAACCCACTAACCTGACTCGAACCAACCCGCTGATCCATCCGACCAAACCTAGCCCCAATTCGACCAAAAAAATGCTTAAAACCAGCTCCATTTTAGGGTATTTCCTATTTTTTGCTTAATTAAAAATAAGAAAAAATTTCATAAAACCTACCTATGTTTGGGAAGAATGAAACTAGGAAGATGGGTGGGTGCATGCATGCAACTGAACTAACTGACCAAGTCGGGCGTTCTCTTGGGTGCGGCATGCAGGCTGTACGGTGCCGGTGGCTGGGGAGGAAGCAGGGAGGGATATATATATATATATATATATATATATATATATATATATATATATATATATATATATAATCGAGCCGAGCTTAAGCGAGTCAAGCTTTTTTCGAGCGTCGAGCTTTGAGCCAAGCTCACTCCTGCTCGACCTCGGCTCGTTTTCGAATGAGCTGACAAAATGAAGCTCGAGCTTCATCGAAATGCCATACAAGCCAAGCCAAGCCGAGCTTAAACAAGCTAAGCCGAGTGAGCTTTTCAAGTTAGCTCAACTCGTGTGCAAGGGCCCACCATGATGTTTGTGAGAAATCCACCCTATTCATTCGTTTTGTGAGCTCATTGCAAGACATGCGACAAAAAATGAGACAGATTCAAAACTCAAGTGGGCCACATGGGAGGAAACAATGGGGATTTAACGACTATCGTTCAAACATTTGTATGGCCACAAAAGTTTCGTATCGGGCCAAGTTTTTTGTGTTTTCACTTCATCCTAGTGGAAATGACCTTATATACAGTTTGGATGTCATATAAACATCAAGGTGGAGCCTAGGAAGGTTTCAACGGTAAGCAATTCTTTCCCCACTATTTCCTCTTGTATGGCCCACTTGAGTTTTATATCCACCTCATTTTTTGCTACATGTCCTAAAATGAGCTTGCAAAATGGATGAACAGGGTGGATTTCTCACAAACATCACAATGGGCCCCACCTAATATCCCAGCGCAAGAACTTCCTGCAAAAGGCTTTCGCAAGTGTAGACACCCCACCCTGGGCCAACAAGATTATTAAGGTTGAACGGTTAGGATGGATGGTGACCCATATCCCAAACCCTAGCCAAAACCCTAATCCATGCCCTAATCCAAACCCTAATCTATACCTTAATCCTAAACCCTGATCCAAACCAACCCAATGAATCAACCCGCTGAGTCAACTCAATGAATCAACCCACTGAGTCAACTCACTAGTCAACCCAATCCATCTACCCAGTTAACTCACCTAGCCAAACCTTAAATTGGGCTTAAGCCCAACACATGTCCAAAGTCCAATCGCGGAAGGAGGTTTGGACAACAAAGCATTTAATTTTGAAGCAGGGGGTGCACATGTGTGGAGGAGTCCGCCCACTAAAGCAGGAGTCCTAGCTGTCAACGAGTGCCACCCCCCCCCCCCCCCCCCCCCCCCCCCCCCCCCCCCCCCAAGGCAGGAGCCTCCCACATAAGTGCGGCTCTGGCTTTTTCCCTCTCCATCCGGATGACTTTCTGAACTATCTCAAATGCCCTTCCCCTTTACCCAAATTTACAACTTTATCAATCCTATCAACTAATGAGATGTCGCCACATGGCGATCTTAAATCCAAGCCTTGCAACCCTTAACCTTGCGGGATTTATAAGAAAACTAGGTTGGGTGGCTATAAATAGCCCCCCTCTTCTTCGTTTCTAATCATCCACTACAACCCACTCCCATTCATAACTCACAAAGAGTCCCTCACATCCACCCACTCACTTCCATTCATCCACTAAGGAGAGTGAGAGTGAGTCTAGCATTGGTCTAATAAGCCTAGCCATAACCCGTCTCCTAAGCCATCCAAAGCCTTAGATTACTTATCCTGATCCTTATAACAACATTGTCCATCCCACTGCCCATTTCTAAATCAACTGCATCAAACCACATCTTAGCATTGTGCAAAATCCCCCTTCTTAAACCCCCCCCCCCCCACATACATCAGTATTGCATAACACTCATTACTCGATCGATTCAAACGTACGCTTTGTGGCTTGCTGACATAGTCGGATCCTTCCCATCAGAAATTTGGATCAATTGGTTTCATGCATGTCAAGTATGTAGTTAGGGTGAATCTATTCAGACAAGCGTTAGCTTGTCGATAGCGTTGCATGTAACACAACATTACACACGTCATTTCATTGAGAGTACGGGAGAATTAATCCCAACCTTCAGAAATTAGTTAAATCCTATGAAGTAGAGACCGTAAATTTGTACAAGAAAATGGGTGCTTAACACCTTCCTGTTGAGCCTTGAATTATACATATTCTAACCCCTTTTCATCATACAATATGCATGAATTCTAAGCCTAAAAGACCTATCTAATGCATGCTTTTGTAATTGTAGGAATGAGAGAGAGAGACAATACTAATTTAGTGTTAAAAGAGGCCTTCTTAAACATCGTTTAAGAACCAAGGAAGAAAGGCTAAAGAGGTGGAAGAAATAGATGAAGAAAGAAAGAAGGAAAAAAGAAGAGAAAGCAGCTACTATTGAAGTCTGACCGGTCGGCCAACAGGGCAGCCCTCTACATAGGCTTCTGGACCAATCCCAAGGTGGGTACGACTGGTCATGACCGATCAACCATGCACTTTATAATTTCGGATTTCAAACAACAAGGTTGTTCCTGTTTTAGAATTTTTGGCCCAGTTCGTGGGGCCCATCTTGATGTTTATTTTTAATACAATCAGTCCATAGTGAAGATTAGCTCGACATTGAAAAACCTCAAGTGGTTTCGTGTTGATCGGAGCTACGGATTGACCGTAGCGGCCAAAATAATATGAACTATCTAGAAAGTTTTCTGATTCCGCTGCTTAACTCTGGAATGGTCCAGGTGGCCCATCATTGATGATGTGAAGAATCTAATCTGACTATATTCTAGACCACATCTATATATGAATAACCATAAATTTTCAGGTCAAAAGGATGTATAGTTTGATCGTAGTGGTTGAAGAAAAATGGACCATCTAGAAAAATTCTAACTGCGCAGATTTTATAAAAAGCTCTAAGTATTCTAATGTTCAGACCTAATTTTGAAATTTATTTGGACAATCTAAGCCATCTATCATCTAAATGAGGAAGGTTTCTACTACTGTTCAAAATTTGAGACCAATCCGACCTCTGTACACTCCATAGCGGTGAAAGCAAGATGACTAGTTTTGAAGGTACCCAAATTGTGTTATTTTAAGAGGCGGTCGCTGATCTAATTAGTGGGCCCATTCAGAAGATAATCTTTGAAATCTAAACCATCTATGAGGAATATCATATTTCAAGAAAGCTATAAATCAAGTTTGAAGGCAATCCGATCATTGGTTAAGCCGTACCAAGCGAAGCCAAATCTGTTATATTGATGTACTCTTGTTGCATTATAAAAGGAGGTGTTCTCTTCTCTTCTAAGGCATTCAAGGAAGTGGGGAGCAAGGAGTTCAAGTTCTAAGAGGCTTCCTAGCCTTATACAACTAGTTTTTCTTCCTTTTCTTAGTTCTAGTTCTAGTTTTGATATGCTTTTTCTTAGTTAACCTCTTAGCGAGTGCTAGAGGTGAAATTTGTAATTAGTTTCAATGCTTAATTCATTAGTTTAAGTACTCCTTCTTTAACTTTGGATTATAAACTTCTAAGTTGAATAAAGCTTGGATTTTTAGATAAATTATGAGAGTTTATGTACTCCAGACATGAGTTCCTTGCAATTCTCTTAGATTATCATGATGGGTTTGTTTATATTCGAATTGTAGTAACCCTAGAGTATGCCATAATCTCTTGGTATGGTTATTACTTCGAAGGCTACAAGTTCGAGTTCTATGTGCTTCATTATAACTAGAAATATGAATTTCAGATTTAAGTGGGACTGTTTGTACTTGAATTTATATCCTCCAATTAGATGAGAGATAGAACTTTGATTCTAATTGTATTGTGCTTGGATGAACGGATGGCATTGGACCATTACAAGTGGATCCTTGATGCTCTAGTTCTTCTTAATTCTCAGATTTTTCACGTTTTATGTTTAAAATTGATTTCATAAACCCTTTTAGATTCTAGTTATTAGGATAGTTTGAATTGTTTACCTTTTTTCCTGTGGATCGACCTTGGTCTTACCGAGAATTATTACTGCATCGCAGCCTTGCGCTTGAGGCGAATGAATACTTTCATCTCTATAACTATGGTCCCTTACTTCAAATCTCTGACTGTAGATCAAGGAGTCATTTTAGAGTTGAGAATCTTCAGATCCTCTTCTCTAACATTTCTATAAGTTCTAGCCGACTGTAGAGACGAAATAACTAAATAGTGGCGACTCAAGTTTAATCTAACACCCCTCAACTCATACCAGAAATGCCCAAGAGCCCTCGAAAGAGGCAAACTCATGGGAAAATGTCGTTAAACCGATCGTCGTTCGGGATCTCGTTGTCGATAATAAGAAATCCGCGTTCGCATCACCAAATCCGCTCGCCTTCCCTCTCGTCAACGAAAGCAGATTGCATCCTACCCCGCCCCACTAGCAACCTATGTGGGGCCCATTGTGATGTTTGTGAGAAATCCACTTCGTTCATCCATTTTGCAAGCTCATTTTAGGACATGAGATAAAAAAAAGGACAAATTCAAGACTTACAAAACCTAACAAACGATAACGGTGGCCATTCGCTATCAATTATTTCCTTATGGTGTGGTTCACATGATCGGTGGATGTGGCTCAATCTTTAGATCATAGCCTTCTATGAAATTCCAATGAGAATTGATAGAGTGGATTTGACACACACCCCATGGTGGGCCCCACAGATGGATTCCAGAGCCCTACAACCCATAACACATGACAACCTTGATCCTTAATACGTGACAAGCTCGATCCTTAACACATGACAACCTCGACCCTTAACACATGAAAAATGCAAACTTGGCCCTTATCACTTTAAGGACACTGTCTGTGGGGCCCACCGTCAAGTATGTGTTGAGGATTGGGGTTGTCATGTTTTAAGAGTCTAGGTCGTGGTTGTCATATGTTAAGGGTTGTGGAGCTCACTGTGGGATATGTGTTGAATTTACTACGTGCATTGGATTCAAATTTTAATTTAATGCCATGGGCCAAAGAATGAGTTACATTAAAAAATTATGTGGCCCCCAAGATATTTTTAATGGTAAGTTTTCTATTTCACTGCTTTCTATGGTGTGGTTCACTTGAGCCTTTAATATGCCTCATTTTTGGGCTCATGCCCTAAAATGATCTTTCAAAATGGATGGACGGTGTGTGTGTGTGTGTGTGTGTGTGTGTGTGTGTGTGTGTGTGTGTGTGTGTAGAGAGAGAGAGGAGGAGGAATGCTCACCTACCCACCAGTTTTCATGAGAACACGTGAGCACTTTTTAAGAACTCATCATGCGTGATATGAGCCCAAAATCTGAGTTGTCCATGTGATGCAGCAACCTAGAAAACCCCTAGGGCCCAACTTTCAACTTGATCAAAACTCTGGTGGGCTATGGCAGAGAGAGAGAGAGAGAGAGAGAGAGAGAGAGAAAGAGAAAATCAAGGGAAGAAATTATTTCCTTTTGCCATGGCCCACCAAAGTTCTGGATCATGGTAAAATTTGGGTCCTGAGAGTTTTTTGGGGTGCTACATCACATGGACGGTTCAGATTTTGGGTTCACATCACGTGTGATGAGTTCTCAAAAAGTGCTCACGAGTTCACATAGGAACTGTGCGCAGGTGAAGACCCCCCACCTCTCTCTCTCTCTCTCTCTCTCTCTCTCTCTCTCTCTCTCTCTCTCTATATATATATATATATATATATATATATATATATATATATATATATATATATAGGGAAATGGTACTATGAGGTCGAGCTGTGTGGGCCCCGCCATGATGTAGATCAGACATCAACACGGTGCATTTGATGGGTCCCCTTTAGGTTACAAGATATCCAAAAAAGCAGCCATATACGGAACTCAGTTGGGTCATACCATCTAAAATAATGTGAAGACATAACTAAAACATCTAAAAGCACTTGGTGGGGCCCACCTGAGTTTTGGATGCGACCGAAACTTGGTCTGACCCCTCATCCAACTGCGACACACATTGGATGGGCTGGATTTTTTAACCACATTTCGGTGGACCCAAGAAACAATCATGAATGTTTTAATGGGCGGGTAACCCCTCTCAACTATTGTTTGTGGTGTGGCCCACCTAAGTCATGGATTGACCTGATTTTTAATCCCGTTGCCTACCATGGAGTGGTGCATCTGACTGATGAGGTAGATGTCTGATCCACATCATGGTGGGGCCCACATAGCTCAACCTCATAGTACCATTTTCCACACACACACACACACACACACACACACACATATATATATATATATATATATATATATATATAGAGAGAGAGAGAGAGAGAGAGAGAGAGAGAGGAATGCTCACCTGTGCACAGGTTGTCACGAAAACTCGTGAGCACTTTTTTAGGGCTCATCACATGTTATGTGAACTCATAATCTGAGCCGTCTATGTGATGCAGCACCCAAGAAAACCCTCAAGGCCCAACTTTCAACTTGGTCCATAACTTTGGTGGTCCATGGAAAAAGGAAATAGTTTCCTCCCTTGATTTACCTCTCTCTCACTGCTATGGCCCACCAAAGTTTTGGATCAGGTTGAAAGTTGGGCCCTGGGAGTAATTTTGGGTGCTACATCATGTGGACGGCTCAGATTATGGGCTCACATCATGTGTGATGAGCCTTGAAAAAGTATTCATGAGTTCTCGTGAGAACTGGTGCACAGGTTAGCATTCCTCATTATATATATATATATATATATATATATATATATATATATATATATATATATCATAGTGGACCCCATAGAGCACCTGACAGGTCATGATGGGGTGGTACCCGATCCGCGTCACATCCCATCACATGGACGCGGATTTCCAACTAATGCCTTTCGTAGGAAGTTCCTGCCATTGAAAGCTATATTGGGTCCACCGTGATGTTTGTGAGAAATCCTCTCCGTCCATCTATTTTGTTAGATCATGTTAAGCCATGAGACAAAAACATCAGGCAGATCTGAAACTCAAGTAGGCCATACGAAGAGAAACAGTGGAAAGGGATTGCCTACCGTTCAAACCTTTATGGGCTCCACCATAATGTTTATATGCAATCCAAACCATTCATAAAGTGACCCAAATGTTCATAATATCATTACCACTCGAATAAACTAAAAGAACAAAAATATTAGCCCGTTCTAAAGCTTCTGCGGCCCCATGAATGTTTCAACTGTTGTCATACAATATCTATTGTTTTTTTTTTTTTTTTTTTGTCTGGCCCACTTGAGCTTTGGATCTGCCTCATTTTTTGGCTCATGCCATAAAATGATTTGGTAAAACATGTGGATGGGGTGGATTTCTCACGAACACCATAGTGGGAATTTACATAGTATGCATAGTCTACTTCCCTCCTGCTTCAATGGTTTGACGGGCGCGGTGCTCTATGCATAGGGGTAGTTTCGTCCCTTTAAAAAATTAAAAAGGCATTTATGATCAGGGACAATATTCTAGAAACCTTTGAATTTCCAAGCATTTAGCCATACCATAAGGGTGTTCGCTTCCCCAAGTGTAGGGTTGCGATGTAGTAATAATCTCGATAAGACCGAGGTCGATCCACAGGGACTTATGTAGGAATCCACAAAACACTTCCAATAGTTCTACTGAGAAGCTAACAAATAAGTTTTTAGGAGATTGATGTAAATAACAATTTTGAACTGAACTGAAGTAATCAATTAATAAAAAGGCACTAGGGGTTCAAGGATCCACTTGTAGCAATCCTTGATGCTCAATTCGCTGTGGTTTCTCACTTTCTCAACTACAATCGAAATTAAGATCTATCTAGCCGGATGATAGAGCAGTTAAACCAACAATCTGTCATATGTAGGATCCATGTATATGATTCACTCAATGCAAGCCAGGACGAGCATACTCAATCGCATAGGTCAGTCCCAATTCCAATAAGCTAAGATCACAATCATAAACATCATTAAATCATGTCACAAGACAAAACTAGATTATGATTTGAACTTATTCAAATCACATACACAGTCCTATATACTACAGAATTTCCATAAAAGTAGACTTTTAGTAAGAAGTTCCCACATGAAGATCATAATACTAGAGCGTACTCCAATTCCTCGGATCATACAGGTCTAGATTAGTTCACAATCAATTAAGAACTCAAGCAATTCTTCCAAACATCCATGAGTCATCATAAGACTAAGAAAAACTACTTAGTACTTGAATTAAACTTCAAACCATTGTTCTTAAACATGAAATCCAACTTAAAACCAACTTAAACGAATTGAAACATCTTAGATTCACTACAAACTTCACCTCTTAGCCCTAGCTAAGAGGTTTAGCCGTTCATGATCCAAGGAAACATGAAACAAACTAAAGAAAACATAAAAACAGCAAACAAACTAGGAGGAGTTGTGGAACTCCGAAATCGACTTCCGCCGTCTCCTACCGTGCTCAATCCGTTCTAAGATACCCTAGGAACAATCCCTAGGTGTCCTTTTATCGTGAGGACGCTCCGCAGTGTCGGAATCTTCCAGAATTTGCGTAAGGTTACGCCGCACGCAGAGAAATTCGGAGCAGAATAGGAAACTTTGCTGTCTTACGTAGAGCCGACCGGTCTGGACCGGTCGGACTGGCTTGGCCGACTGATCACGACCGGTTGGACTCGTCTAGGAATCAGTCCAGCAAGCTCAAGGGGTTATCAGACCTGTTGGCCGACCGGTCTGGACCAGTCGGACTGGGCTGGTCGACCGGTCGGACTGCTTATCCCATTAGTCCAGATAGTTTAGCAGGGTCAGGGGGAGATGGCCGATCGGTCTAGACCGGTGGTGGCCCTCCTGGCCGACCGGTCACGACTGGTCTTGGCCCTTTTCTTCTTCATTTCTTCTTCATTTCTTCTTCTTTTCTTCTCTCTCTCTGCTTCCTTCTTTCTTCGGTCCACCTTGGGTCTTCATCCAAGGCTCTAAATGGATTCTTTTGGTCTTCAATTGGGCAGAGTCCCTCTCATTCCTACAATCATAAAATCATGCATTAGATTAATCTTTGAATCATAAAAACTTTGCATAATGAGTGATGAATTGGGGTTAGAATATGCACAACTAAGAGCTCAACAAAGGGCTGGTTTGAGAGGTTGTAAATGGAGGTAAATGGGAAATGGAATTAGAGGTAAATGAATTGAGAGTAAATCACTTTTTTAAATGTGTCTAAATAGGAATAAATGAATTACATTTGAAATATAAAAAAAAATTCTTTGAATGGAAGTAAATGGGAGGAATTGAAATGCATTAGAATTTTTCAATATATTCACAATAACATATGTAATATTCCCAATCAGTTTTAATACCCAAATAAGTGCAAATATGTCATATTTAACGGAATGATTGTAATAAGCCTATTAAAAAATATATTTTATTTAAAAATGAAGGAATTTGAGCCTTGGGTGGGCCACGATCACAAATAAGCAACTTACCAACGTTTTTCAACCATCCATTTAGATGGCCAACATTTGGATGGTTTGGATCATTCTACTAGTGTGATTTAGTGATGTGGCCAATAATTGAATTGTTTTAGAGTATTATTATTGTGCCACATATACGGTGGACATGTGGATAGCGGCACCTTTGTTTACTCGTGCAACTCTCCAAGGAAGCTTAAAAAGCATTTCACTTCGTTTACTTTCAAATCCTCTCTTAAAAAGATGATTTCATTTACAAGCCCATTTACCTCCATTTCATTTCATTTACATGCATTTTTTCCTACTTAAAACACACCTCAAATCCTATGTACCTCCATTTACTCCTAATTCCTCCCATGTACCTCCGATTACTTCCATCCAAACGGCCCTAAGGCTATTTTGGCCAAAAATCCCTTTTTTAAATCATGTCTTAAAATAAGCTGGAAGGTGGGCTTCCCAGCTACACCGAAGTCGTGTTTCTCCGGCCGGGCCTCACCGAATCCGCGTTAGCTCATAGGTGAGTAATTATAGCACACGAAACAGTTACGTGGGAGTTAAATGCTTGGTAGTGGGTGCGTCACCATCGAGGCCATGCGGTGCCTATTGTCAGCGCATCCAAATGGTGGTCCCCTCATTCATGACCAAATGGACCTTGTACCACGTGAATGGGCGGCTTAAAAGAAAATGAGCCATCTTTAAATTGTGGGTGGTCCACCACGGTTGCTGCACCGTCTCCATTGATTCAATATCTAAGGATTTAGGGCTATGTGTTAGAGTGCAGGGCGTACAAGTGGCCGGATAGAGATCCGTTGAGGCCCAACTTCAAGAGGAGTCGGCAGAGGCCCAACCCAATCCAAGTTATTAAATAAATACTTGCCCTTGCAAAAAAAATCTAGTTGGGCTTATTAGCTCAGGTCAAGTCGGGTTAAACTAGGTTAATACAAGCAACGAGTAAACTAACATAATTATACATCTAGTAATTATTAAAGTAGCACATGTAACCACCTAAATAATTCCAAAATCACCAATAAAAATAATTAAAAAGTGGGCAAAGTTGATGTCACATATACTATGGACCAAAAATTAGTAGTGAATCTTGATCATGTAGGTCAACCTAGAGCGACTTGAGGGTTGGGTTGTGTCATTTCACCGGTCCTAACCTGACCTCAATCCAGCACGACCCAAACCATCGGTTTAGCCAATTGGGTTCGTCTTCATCCAACCCAAGCCGCAACCCAGCAAAACTCCAGATGACCCGCGGCCCGCATGAAACTCACACAAAAAAATTAGTGTTCAGGTCCGGCCTTATCGTATTGTGTCACTAACGGGTTGGCCCATTAAGACCCGTTAAGATAACAAATCAGGTCAATGTTTCACCTGCGGAACTCGTTTAACTGGTTAGTGATAGTATTTTGGTAATTATTTTTAGTGTGGCGAGAAATCCCTAAGAAGTAAAGACAGCCAATAAGAATCTCTCTCTCTCTCTCTCTCTCTCTCTCTCTCTCTCCCCGGAGTTTTCTCCATCTTTCCGCTCTCTCTCTCCGGAGTTTTCTCCATCTTTCCGCCCATGGCCCCACACAGCCACGCTCCAAAATCTCTGTTGAATCGAGCCCCTTTCCCATCTCTTTGCCCACGAAAGCATGCCTATTTATTTAACGCGTTAAATGGGTTGGGTTGCGAGTTACCCATTAAATTAAATTAACAAATGGGTTTGAGTTTCTAAATTTTGACCCGTTAGTTGACAGGTTGGGTTTGGGTGAGATTATTTTTTACACAACATGAATACAACACGACACAAACATGGTTCAACACAACTTGTTACTTGGCCTAACTGCAACCCTAGTTAGGAGTTAAGCTTTAAGTCTCAAGCCTCGGCCTTGTAGGGCCATGATTGGGCCTATTGGCCCAAGGGCCGGATTTAGGCTTGAAATCTAAGCCTCATGTGCAGGCCCGTCTGGGCCAGGCCGGCTCGGGAGGTTGTGCCTATGGTGCAGTTCACTTCACACATGGCATGCAAGTAATTCAATCTGAACCATCCAAATTTCAGGAACCATTATCATGAGCCAAACGTTACTTCTATTTGGATAACTGACTATTAGATTGCTGGATGTTTATTGTACGGATAAAATAAAAAACATTAGTTGGGCTTATTTTAAACAGGTGTGAAGAATCACATGTTAGGATAGTTCAACCAATCTGATTCTTAGAATGTAACCGAGACAAAGCGGTTTCCACAGTCTAATGCATTTAATTTGAATTGAATACGTGGCGTGACCATTTCAAAGTGCCTGCGTATCAACCGCCATACGCTCCCAGTGTATTAATTAACTTCTTGTACAGCTGGCAGATTGAGGTAATTCCATGCCGGCCCTTTATAGGTGGAGTACGAGAAAGATGGGATATCCTAGCGGACGCTCAGCACATGAGCCTTAAATCAAGGCCATTTTTAAAGCAGTAGTAAAATGAAGACGCCTCCGTGTCTTAAAAATCGGAAGCGGACTGCGTCCTGCCCCGCCCTGGACGGAAGGAATTGTTCCAGGTAGGGGCTCTGTGGGGCCCACCGTGATGTATCGATTTTATCCACTCCGTTCGTCCATTTTTTCAGATCATTTTGAGTATGTGAACTTAAAAATTAGGCAGATCCAAAGCTCAAAGTGTACGACAAAGTGGGGATTGAACGCCTACAGTTGAGAACTCTTTTGGAGAACACACAAGTTTTGGATCAATCTGAAATTTGTGTCTTTATTTTATCCAAGTTTCTGTGGCCTTATGAACAGGTTGGATGGAAAATAAACGTCATCGTGGTCCCTAAGAAGGTTTCAACGGTGGGAATCATTATCACCACCGCTTCCTGTGGTGTAGTCAACTTCAGCCTTGGATCTATATTATTTTTTGGATCCTATCTTAAAATGATCTAGAAAAGTGGAAGAACGGCGTGGATAAAATCCTACATCATGGTGGGCTCCATAGAGCCTCTTCCTGGACCGATTTCAGTCCACGCAGGGCAGGACCCAATCGCTTCTTAAAAATCATGGCAGTACACGAATTAAGTGTGGCACATGTAGGTTGGATTTGAAAATTTTATTTATTTATTTATTTTTTAACGTATGATTGTTTTCCGGCATATCAGAGCTGGGCATCGGACTCGGTGACCGGCAACTCTACTCGTTCTACTCTGTTCAGACCCAACTCGACTCGTTTTGAGTGGGTCAGTCGATCCCGATCGAGGGCCATTGGCCCAATCCAAACCCAAATCGGATCGAGTCCAGGTCAGCTAGTGATCCGACTCGACTCGGACCAAAATCCGACTAGATCCAGATCTAACTCAGTTCAGGTGTATATATAAGGAAAAACACATCATAACTCTACCACTCTACCCCACCATATATCTCATCACGGGTCAGATTCTCGATCTTTGGTTTTTGGCTTTTTGGCAATTGAGTGTTTTGTGGGAGATGATGGTGGCTTCTTACTCGCTCACCTCAAGTGCAAGGTTGCAATGTAGTAATAATCTCCGTGAGACCAATGTCGATCCACAGGAAAAAGGTAAACTAATTCAAACTATTCTAATAACTTCAACTTAAAAAGTTTAGGAAATTCAGATTTTAAGAACTAAGTAAAAACATTAAACTAGATAAGAAAATCTGAAAGATTAAAGAGAAATAAGAACATAAAAAATCCACTTGTGGTAGCCCAATGCTAATTTACTCATCCAAGCACAAACACAATTAGAATCAAAGTTCTATCTTTCATCTAATTGAAAAATATTGCATTCAACACAAATAGTTCCACTTAAATCTGGAAATCAGATTTCTAATTCTAATGAAACATAGAGAACTTGAACTTGTAGCCTTCGAAGTAATAGCCATACCAAGAGATTATAGCATGCTCTAGGGTTACTACAATTCAATTCTAATCAAACCAATAATGGCAATCTTAGAGAATTGCAAGGAACTCATGTCTAGAGTACACAAACTCTCTCAAGACCTCTAAAAATCCAGACTTTATTCAAACTAGAACTTGAATTTCAAAGTTAAATAAAAGATACTTGAATAAACGAATTGGACATTGAAAATATTTACAAACTTCACCCCTTAGCTTTAATTAAGATGTTAACTAAAAGAAAACATAATAAACTCGAACTATAACTAGAAAAGAAAGAAAAATTAGCTGTATGAGTCTAGGAAACCTCCTAGGTCTTGATTTCTTTGCTCCCCACATTTTTAGATGACTTAGGAAGAGAGCGGAGGTGGCATTTTATAGGAGAAATTCGACATCGAGTAGGAATATTCGAGAATCCGCGAAGTGTTTATGCACTTGGAGTCGGTGGCCCAAAATAGAAGCTTGAATTTTAAACTAACTGCGTATGGCCGACTTGTCGTGACCGGTCTTACCCGTGTGGCCGACCGGTCAAGACGGGTCTTACCCGTCTGTTTTGGTCCAGCAAGCTTTTTCTACTCAAATCTATCTGGCCGACCGGCCCTCTCTGATTTCCTTGTTTTCTTTCTTCTTTCTTCTCTTCTCTCCTTACTTCTTCTCTCCATCTCTTAGCTTGTCTTCCTTTAGTCTTCAGTGATGTTAGAAGGTGTCATTTAACATCAATTTATTGAAGTTACTCTCTCATCCTTACAATTATAAAGTCATGCATTAAATACGTCTTTAAACATAAAAATCATGTATAATGTGTGATAAATTGGAGTTGGAATATGCACAATTTAGAGTGCAAACACTTCCTTCGGAGGTAAAGAAGTATTCCACTGCTTGAAAGAGGAAGTTGCTGGGAATGGTTTCATTACGTCCGACAATCGATAAATATGTGGAAATGTTTAGGTGGTTTGAGGGACTACCGTTTCATAAGAAACCTGTATGACTCGGTGATTAGTTATGGGTCTCTCATTCTTTGGTTGTAGTAATGACTTTAAGATCGAGCGAATGAGAAGGATTGGGATTGGGATTGGGACCGGTCAAATCGAAGCAAGCGGCAGAGGGGGGATAAGTTGCTGTACGAGAGCAATCGAGAGGACGGAGGGGAGGAGAGCATGGAAGAGAGCCTCGACGATGACGAGGAAGAGGAGGATGAAGACACCGTCGCGTCAGTGGTTTCTGCGGTTCGACTGGTGTCGATGAATCTGATGGTGCTAGCCATGGTGTCATTGATGTCAAATCACCACCACCATCACTAGCGGAAGAGCTTCCCGTCGAAGGTCGTGAGGGCAGCAGGCTCGCCATTGAAGGTGGTTGATGAGATGATTGGCATCTCTGTGCTAAGGAAAGCTAAGTCAAGCAGAGAGAAGAAAAAGAGGGCTCTGAGAGTTGAAAGGGAAACTGGTCGGTGTGGATTTGATTCAGTTTTCTTGAACTTTCTTTGCAGGTTCTGCGAAGAGGTCAAATGAATGTTGGATTTCGGGTGGAGGCAGCGGAGAGCAGATTCTCTGGCAAGCTTCGACGTCGCCAGCGAGGCCAACCACCGCTACGGCAGCTCCAGCAGCTCCGATCTCACCATCTTCTTCAAACATTTTCGTGCGGAAGAAGCTGGTCGGATTATACTCCCCTTTCTTCAGTCCTCTCTCCCCCTCAACTCGACCTGACTCGGTGCTGACTCAATCCTTGTGACCGGGTCGGACTCGGTCCGAGTTAGTCCAGGCCAGACCTGGACTCGAATCAGGTCAAGCATGCTAGAATCAGTACTGAGTTAGGTCAAGTTCAGGTTAGGTCTAATTTAAAATTGGAACGGATAGGGTTAGCCCCAACTTAGTCCGACTCGACTCGATGCCTAGCCCCAACCAGATGGCCTGAGCTTGATTTTATATAATGGAACTCACTTACGATGGTTTATAAAGTAAGGGTTTTCATCACAATTTTTTTTATTTTCTGTGGATTTAGAGTTTCCAAAAAATTGCTTTGGAAATGCTTTCACTTCCAATGTTTACGAACGGCACTGGCAGGATGTGGAAAGACTGATATGACCTCATGCTTGAGAATAGAAACAACCAGTTACTTGGTATACTCGGTCCATTCAAAACCTGAAAGAGATTATGTTCCTAAGAAATCCACTCCATTCATTAGTTTCTCAAGTTTGCAGTAAGACATAATGCTAAACATGAGATAGATCCAAAACTTAGGTGGGCCTCGCGGTGGAAAAGGGCAAGAATCATTGAAATCTTTCCAGAGCATATTATGATGTATATTTTTCATTCAATGCGCTCAGAAGGTAATCTAAATCTTTGAATCATTAAGATCTTTTTAGAAATTTTTATTTTCATTAATATATAGAATTTTAGAAATTTGTCTTTTTAAAAAAGTTACTTATAATTACATTAAGAAAATTTCAATAAGATTTATCTACACCCTTTTTTTTTCTTTTTCTTTTTTTTTTAAATTAGGGTTTAAAAGAGTTTCATTAAAATTAGGAAATCAGGCTTGAGTATAGTTTTGATAGAATTAAATTAGGAAATTAATTTGTATAAGAGTTTTGCTATTTTAGATAATTTCAAACTTGGTTTTATTTTTTCTTTATTAATGGCGTAATTGAAAAATCATACACCCATTATTCAATAAAATATCTGAACTGACTCTCTTATTTTCTTATGAACTCAATAAGTGTCCTTGTAATTCAATGTTTTAATCACTAAAGGAAGATAGTGATCTTTCTCTTCTTGTTTCACGTTTTTCCCTCTATAAGAAGTGTTAACACCCATTTTTTGCTAAAATTAGGGAATCAGGCTTGAGTATACTTTTGATAGAATTAAATTAGGAAATTGATCTGTAGAAGAGTTTTACTATTTTGGATAATTTCAAATTAAGTTTTATTTTTTCTTTATTACTGGTGTAATAAAAAAATCATACACACATTATTCAATAAAATATCTAAACTGACTCTCTTATTTTCTTATAAACTCAATAAGCGTCCTTGTAATTCAATGTTTTAATCACTAAAGGAAGATAATGATCTTTCTCTTATTTTTTCACATTTTCCCCTCTATTAGAAGTGTTTACATATATTTTCGGCGCCCTGACGTGGACTAATAGAAAGATGCCACGTGGAGACACTACATATTTGGCATAGTTAGAATTGTACTCACACTCGAAAAAGATTTGTGTTTGATCTTCTTTTAACGCTACACATTCTATTATTATTGCAATGGTACAAACTCTTATCAGGTCCTTTAAGGGGATGAACTGTCACATGCCACATGGCCATGATTAACGTGCCCATTAAATGAGGGATGTATTTGGCGCAACTATAAAAGACCCACCAGGCGAGCATAACTTATCTTATAACTAGATATGATCTCATCCGCGAGGCCGTCTCTTACAATCCTTCTAAAATGGGAAATTTCCCCAGAGATGTTTGGAGAACCAACAACGATTTAGGAGATTACGAAGATCCGCACATTGAACCAATATCCAACCTAGCCTTGGATTAGGCCATGATCGGGAGAACCAACCACTTCATCTGGGTTGGGTCTGCAACCATGACCTATTAAAAAACAAAAGAATGGGAGCGTTCGATTCGGCCCAGCTCATCTTCGATCGGTACCTGGTGTTAAATCCCACTCCTATCGGTAACTGGGTGATCTACATCAGATCATCATAGTAAACAACTATGATTAAGCGAAAGATACTCCCTTAATCAAATCGAAAGAGTCCTATAGGGGAGAATCAACGTATAGGAATGACAATCTGAGATCCAGCGGTTACGGACATTTTAAAGATCTTCTTGGTTAGGAGCTTTCCTATCTGTGGAGGAAAATACTGCATATCCGAAAAGCCTGCATGAAGAAACTAAAAGGACCGAAAAGGCCAGGGAGGGGCTTTCACTGCCACGTGAAAAGCTATAAAGGGAACACCCAAAGAAGAGCTCAAGGCCCCACGCCAAATAGATCTATCTACATGTCTACTTTACTTTCATGCTTATTTTACTTTTCCTAGCCTATTTCACTACTACCCAAGCTGTAGTACGTTTATCTTAGGAGTAGATTAAATATCTACAACCTTAAGTTGCTAGATTTTCATGTTCATCTGAGTTCCGATTCAGTTGTTCATACTGCAGTCATATCCTACTGACCATCTGACTCGACCGACTGTTCCGATATGCACATCAGGTATTTATCTTACTTCTCACTTTAATAAGAATGTAAAGCGTGACGGTTGTAATAGGGCTACTACATTAATAAGATCAATTGTGTTTACGCTTGGCTTTATTATGTTATGTGTAAATCTTCTACTTTGATTGATAAATACCATGTTAAAGCACTAGTGAAATAGAAATTCCTTAAATCAGTTGATTCTGTATTCACCAGTACAAGGAAAAAAACTCATTTATGAGGGCTAACCCCTTCCCTTGCTCAAATTGCATGAGTGCAGAGTGCAATAATCAATTAACTAGTGGTCAAGAGGACTCTAGGTCCGAATCCAATCTCCAATCTGTCCATCTGATGCAGGGGTACTAACTAATTCAGTTAATATCCTATAGTAGAGCAAACTCTAGCACGCTCGCATAATCATACACGCACACATACTTCCGATCCAAGCCCTTAGTCACACAAGTGGCCTTAAATAGATGAATTGAGAGCAAGACCTCCTTTTTGGCACGCCCGATGGGACCTAGTGGCTTGTGTATTTCTCAATTAGGACGAGATGCTACCAAAATGAAAAAAGCTAGTTTTGTGGTCAATACTGTAGAGGAATAGTAAGACCTGATTTAGCACATGAGCCTATGGTCGGCATTAAGCATGAACATCCTCCTAAAACAGCCCATACAACTTTGCTGCATATTCCTTGAGTAAATCACGAAGTGTATGCAATAGATTGCTAAGGATGTTGAGACACGAGCATAAATGAGCGAGAGAAACACCAAAGGTCATCTTCGGAGACTCAAAGCGTATGAAAGATGTTCTCTGATTCTCCATCCCAGTGGACATGAGGCAGAACAACCTACTGAGCTCTCAAATAGAGTCAACCAAAATGATCCATAAGTTCGGCTTCTACCACCATCATTGGTTGTAAAATGAGAGCAAAATGATCGTAGTTATAACCAGCCGGAAGGTCTGGACAGGTAGAGTTACCGTGTTTCTGGGAGATACACCCCAGTCGAATCAACCAACCATGTTGGACAGATGACTGAGGTATTGTTATTACATGGCCCGACAGACAACCCGCTTTAGGGGCAACCCCAGAATGAATCGGCCTACTATAATGGAGCCCAAAGGGCCGCATGCCCTCGGAACCAACCCAGGATATGCAAACCTTCTATCAAGGGCAAAGCAGGGCACATGGGTTCATAGGCCAATATTCGCCAATGCCCTAGCTGCATGGTGACTCATATAGGACCGAAACTCTCTGGGGGGGGGGGGGGGGGGGGGGGCAACCCTCGACTACGACCCCTGTCTAGCATGAACCATGCCGGACTGCCATGCTCGAGGGTCAATCCTCGATTGAAGTCTCGATATGTCTAGGGCCTCATAGGAAGAAGCACCATGGGGGCAACTACATGCCTCCTTTGCCCCACAATGATCACCAGAGGCTTAAGGTGCCCGACGGGCAACCACCGACAGCATCGATCCCTATACCCGTACCATGTGTGGTGGGGGACTTTAATCCCGGCCAGTTGCAAACATATCAAGCCTTGCAACAACAGCAAGGCCCGTAACGACCAATTAGCCGAGAAGATGTGATAAGACTCATCTAGGAATAAATCACTCACCCAAATGCTTGACGATTGCCTCGGCCAACTTATAAAAAACCGTACCTTGATTAGGTTGACCTATATTATGAATTCCTTAAAGAATTCAGATTCTCGGAGTTTACCCTGTTTTCGAGGGATAATGAGACCTCTACTATTGAATACTTAGGTCGGTTCACCATGTAATGTGGAGAAAGATCCCGAAATGATTTCCTCAAACTTCGTTTGTTTCAAAAATTCGCTAACGATAACCACATTTACGTAGTATATCAACCTACAGACGAATGCGATATAGACCTAGGCCGAGATGGAAGAAAAGTTTCACATGCAATTCCATCGAATTGAACCAGAAGTTTCCATGGCCGACCTCTCATGATTAAGGCAGTTGCCAAAGGAGTCGACCGAATAATTTATTACCCTCTTTAAAGGTGCCAGGAACCGCTGCCTAGTCATACTGCCTGAAGCCGAGTTTTATAGGTTGGCCCTAGAAGATATGCACTTTGAATTTCAGAAGAAGTTCAAAGGGGCTTACTTCAGAGACCTATTCAAGTTGTTGACTAGGGCCACCAGATATGAACGAATCATCCAGGAAGAACAATGGCGGATGAGTCCATCTAAGGGAACCTATTACATGGATCCTAACTATAATCTGGCGATGGCGGACGTAATACCCTCATAGCTGGATGAAGAATACAATGTGTGCTATGTTTACGTCAAATCTTATAACAGGGTCCTCCGGATGTTCACCTTCTCTCCAAGCGATTTCCTTCTTGGACCTGAAAGGAGACAGAAAGTAATTAAGGGTAACCGGCGTCCAGCCGTTGGCCCTCCGATGCTTAAGTTAGATAGGGTGAGGTTGAAAAGAGAACAATAAAGGACGGGGGTTAAGAGATTGAGTATTGTGTACCTTTATCATCAATAGAGTCATCTATTTATACAGATCTAAATGATCCAACCTTCTACGCAAGCTGTTAAGATTAGTACTGATTTCATGGGATAAGAAGCTTATCTTGTTAATCCTTGGATAAGGAAGTAGTCAAAACATTCTAGGCGTCTAGCTGATTACGTCTCTAGATATTCGAAACTATGAATAGATATAAACCAAAATCGGCCTATACGGGCTACTGGTACTATGAGATGAGGGCCATCCATGCCCGAGACCAAAAACCACGACCATTGATATGTCGGGAGCTGTTCATATCAAGAGTGCTCGCATTCTGGGTGTGACCCCTTCGACGATCACGAGCCGAGCTGGTCGCATTTTTTATATGCGACCCCTTTCGTTGAGCACGAGCTGGGCTGGTCGCATTTTGAAGATGCGACCCCTTTCGTCGAGCACGAGCCGGGCTGGTCGCATTTTGGAGACGCGACCGCTTTCATCGAGCACGAGCCGGGCTGGTCGCATTTTTGATATGCGACCCCTTTCGTTGAGCACGAGCTGGGCTGGTCGCATTTTGGAGATGCGACCGCGATTCCTCACTTCTCTTTAAAGCCAAATTTGTCTACAACAAGTGCCCCCCAAACCCTTGGCGTTGAGGAACTATGCTAAGGGTTTTGTTTGTATGCGTAGCTGACTGCTGGGAGAGAATCGCATATGATTCATTTAACATGATTCTGCATTTATGACGGCCAGCTTTTACGCAGCTTTTCCTACCTCAAGAAATGAGGCGTCGGTCGCCACGTGTCTCCGTATTTAATGCTTGTGCCCGTTCGTCTGTCGTGCCGGATGAGAGGCTGCTGCATGTCAACCAAATCAAACGAAATGATTGCGTATAAATATCAGATCTTACAGAATTTCCTTCATTTTCGAATTTTCGGCTGCAGGGTATTCTTCTTTCTTCTTCTCCTTTGCTTCCGGTGCAAACCTCTTCGCAGAGGTAGTCCTCCTTCATCTTTTCTTTTTCTATCTTGTTTTGATCGTATACTGACTGCTTGCATAACTAACTCATGAAAAAGTGAATTAGACTCAATCCGGGAGTCGTATGACCATGTCCACGTTGAGATAGACTGGTCTATCGATTGAGCTTTTGATTCCACCAAGGGTAGAAGATTGGTCAAGAGAACATGTATGTTCTCTTCAGGGCTATTTTTGATCCATAAAATATAGAAGCAACCAACAAGAATGATCTTAATCCTACCAAGGGTAGGCAATTGGCCAAGAGAATGTATGTATTCTCTTCGGGGCTATTTGAGTCCAATTAAATGGAGTAGCGACCAAAAGGAATGATTTTAATTCTTTATTCATTCGGAATGTCGTTCGGAATTACATCGAATTAAGGGAAATACCGTAATAAATGTTCCACGTGCCAGGGGCGATATACGGGTCTTCCCTGCATGCCTTCAAGATAATAAGTACCGGGTCGCACGATTTTGATGACTCGATACGGACCTTCCCAATTCGGGTCAAACGAACGAGTAGGAGCTCCGAGGTTCTGTCTGAGAACTAAATCGCCAAGCTGGAAAGCTCTAAGCCGAACTTTAGCGTTACGGTAGCGAGCAATGCACTGCTGATACGCTGTTGCTCGCATCTGGGAGACAATTCTCCGTTCTTCCAAGAGATCGAGGTGAAGTCGAAGACTTTCCTTATTACAAGTGGGATCGTACTGCTAGATCCGATACGAGGGTACTTGAATTTCAATTGGTACTACCGCGTCGGTACCGAATGCCAAGGAGGAGGGAGTTTCGCCTGTAGACGTGTGAGTCGTAGTCTTATACGCCCATAAGACTTCTGGCAGGAGTTCTGACCACATGCCTTTACACTCACCGAGCTTGGTTTTCAAATGATGCTTGATGATTTTATTCACTTCTTCAACATGCCCATTTGCCTGAGGATGATAGGGAGAAGTGCGGATATTGGGTATCTTCCATGTTTCGCAAAATTCATCGAAAGCGGTGTTGTCGAATTACTTTCCGTTGTCGGTGATTATAGTATGGGGGAGTCCATAACGGCATATGATGTTTCTCCATACGAACTTAGTGGTCTGTTTCTCAATAATTCTGGCTAATGGCTCTGCCTCGGCCCATTTGGTGAAGTAATCGACCCCCACTATCGCGAACCTATTTTGTCCTTTTCCAGTAGGCAAGGGCCCGATGATATCGACCCCCCATTGAGCGAAGGGCCAAGGGCTATCAATTGGAGTCATTTGCTCGGACGGCACATGAGGTATAGGAGAGTATCGCTGGCACTTGTCACATTTTTTAGAGAATTCAATTGCGTCTGCCTTCATAGTAGGCCAATAGTATCCTTGCCTCATCGCCTTATACGCTAGGGATCGCCCTCTTGGGTGGTTACCACATGCCCCCTGGTGTATTTCATCTAGAACACGATGTGCTTCTTCTGGGTGAAGACACCTTAAATAGGGCAAGGAAAAACTTTTACGTAACAATATTCCATCTTGTAAGGTATACCTGGCGGCTCGATGACGAATTTGTCGGGCGGCTTTCTTATCATCTGGGAGGTATCCGTCTCTAAGATAAAGGAGTATGGGGTCCATTCAACATGGAGACGGATGTATCGCAATCACCTACTCGAGAGTTGCTTGGTTGATACTCGAGTTCTGAAGGTACTCGATAGGAATTGAATATGATAACTCAGATTCTAGTGCGGAGGCGAGTTTTGCCAACGAATAAACGAGTTTATTCTTCTCGCGAGGGATGTGGATTATTTCATAATTCTTCAACTTTGCGAGCAAGATGAGCACTCGAGATTTGTATAAGGCCATCCTTTCTTCTTTTGCCTCGAATTCACCGAGAACCTGATTGACAATGAGCTGAGAGTCGCTATGAATGAGCAGATTCTGAATTGAGAGGACGTTTGCTAGCTCGAGGCCAACAATCAGAGCCTCATATTCTTCTTCATTATTCGAGATGCAAGAATCGAAACGTAAGGCGTATTGGAAATGCGACTCGTCTGGAGCAATTAAAATTAGGCCCGCTCCACTTCCGGTGGCCCGTGAAATTGCGGTTTTACCGCTTGTAGAGATACTCGGAGATATGTCTATGGACCTAGAGGGGTGATATGGACCTTTTTCAAATTCTTTTCGCCTACTTATGCAATTCAATATATCAGGCTTTGTAAGCAAGAACACCTCGGCTTCCAAGCCTTGGTGGGTCCAATCAAAAGACTAGCAAGAGGATAAGCAATAAACAAACCTAGTCTAAGCATGCATAGGAAGTAAATTATACAACTAATCAAGCTCCTAACCTATGCATCTTGTGTAGACTTATGAGAGTGGATCAATGAGCTCAAGTCTACACAAGTAGTGAAGGTACATCTTGTGTGGGGATGCCTATAAAATGCCTAGCATGCATTCCTATCAATCATTCATAATTAAGCAATTAAACAAACAATGCAAAGATAGAATGTGCTCAAGAACAATCACAAACACAAGGATGTATAGTGGTTCGACTACGTGTCTACTCCACTCCCGGTTCAAGTACTCAACCCCTTTGAGCACACCGGCATTCACTATCGGAGGTTTTAAATGAGGTTCACCTCTCAACCTTTACACGGAGGTTTTATCGGTTCACCTCTCAACCGTATCCGGAGTTTTAGACATAGGCTAACTCTCAACCTTATCGCACGTTTACTCCCGTGTCGGAGGCTCCCCCTTGGAGACTTAGTTTAGGCCCGGCTGACGGGCCAAGGAACGGCTAACGTCCCTAAGGCGAGTTGACAAACAAACTCTAAAATGGACTCTCAAATGAGACAACTTACTTGTCGGATGAGCCCCTTGTTTAGCGCCGTATTGGGTAGCTTGATCTTTGCTCTCCCGTGCTTCAATCAGCTTCCCTTTGCTCCCTCGATCGTGCCGCCGTTGCGTTGCCAATGCCTCAGCCACATTCGATCAAACACCTTGCATGCGATGCCTTGAAATGCCCAAGGTGCTAGGAGGATGGGTGAATCTCATACATGGGATGTGTAGGTTGTTCCAACTAGGAGATTCACCTAGAGAGTCTTCTAGAGGTCTTGGACAAAGGATATACCTATGTGGAATAGTGTCACACCTCTAGATTTGAGAGAGGAATCAAGTCATCTCTTGATAGCATTTGAATGCCCATACTTGTGCTTGAAACACAAGGGATATGACTTGACAACCTCCTCTTTGAGGCCCCAAATGATGTATAAGATGAGTATGGAATGGGCTCTCTAAAACCTCTCTCATGACCCAAGAATGGAGCTCCATATATATAGAAAAGGCAGCTCCAACGGTCACAAAACGGGCAGAAAACGGCCATAAAACGGCTCTGGCCGACCTGTCCCGACCGGTCATGACCGGTCGGACCCCCCTGCTGGAGAACACCAAGAGTATAGGCCAAGAATATGGGCCGACCGGTCATGACCGGTCGGACCCCCTTACTGTATAGCCCAAAACTCATAAGGCCGACCGGTCATGACCGGTCGGCGTACCTTGCTGGACACAAGAGACCTCCAGGCCGACCGGTCATGACCGGTCGGCTGGCCATTGCATAAAGCAGCAAGGCTGCTAGCCGACCGGTCATGACCGGTCGGACCAGCCTGGTTCCCCCTATATATGCTGAATCTTCTCATGTTTCAGCCAATTCACTTTGGCCAAGGTTTGGGTGTTCAAATGGGACACCTAGGGCCTATCAATGATGCCTAAAGGGTTCTAAATATGGTCAAGGTCATCAAGGATACAAGGGGGATAGGTTTTGGTGGAGGTTAAGGCATCAAGGCATCTCATTTACCTGAATCTTCATTCTAGATGCAGCCGGTCCGTCTTGAGTCTTCGGTCTTTGTCTTCATTGGGCTCAACCGACACTAGACTCACGGATGTAAGTGATTGACAAACAAGGTGCACTAGTATGCCACAGAAAAGTGCACTAACAGCCCGTGAGGACCCGTCCTCGAAGAGTGACCAGGAGGGCTGGTCGCTGATCGCGGCATTATCATCGGAAGAGGAGTATGTGAATTCGGCGATGAAGTCAGCTACGGCCTGGCCCTTGATTGCGGTCCTGGGGCAGAACGATATGTCATGCTCAATGATCTCGACCGCCCATTTAGTTAATCATCCGGAAGCCTCAGGTTTTTGAAGGACTTATCGTAGTGGATGATTTGTTGGTACTAAAATAACGTGGGTTTGAAAGTATGGTCGCAGTTTTCAGGCTGCCGTGACTAAAGCAAGGGCTAGTTTCTCCATATCAGAATATCGAGTTTCAGCGTCCACCATTGCTCGAATGATATAATAAATGAGCTTTTGTATTCCGGAATCTTCTCTTATTAAAGCGGCGTTAACGGCCGTGGAGGACACAGATAAATAAAGGATGAGTTGCTCATGCGCCATAGGTTTAGATAAAACAGGGGGTGTGGTCATATATTGCTTCAGTTGTTGAAAAGCTTCTTCGCACTGTGGTGTCCACTCCCAATCAGATTTGGCTGTGGCATGGAGGAGCTTGAAGAAGGGTAGGCATTTATCAGATGCCCGTGAGATGAACCCATTTAGCAATGCAATGCGACCAGCCAGACGTTGGACATCCTTAAGAGTGGTTGGGGATTTCATCTCTATCAATGCTTTTTTTTTTTCAGGATTTGCCTCAATTCCTCGCTGGCCGACCATAAATCCAAGAAATTTTTCAGTAGACACTCCGAACACACATTTTTCTGGGTTTAGCTTCATCTGATATTTCCTCATCAGGTCGAAAGCTTCTCGAAGATCTGAAAGGTGATCGTCTTCTATGACACTTTTTACGAGCATGTCATCAACATAGACTTCCATATTCCTGCCAGTTTGCGCGGCGAATATCTTATTGACTAGACGCTGATAGGTAGCCCCTGCATTTTTAAGACCAAACGGCATTAACTTGTAGCAATATAGACCTCGGTCAGTGATGAAGGCAGTATGTTGGCTATCAGGCGGATGCATCATGATCTGGTTATAACCAGAATAAGCGTCCATAAAACTGAGCAGAGCATGCCCAGCTGTTGAATCAACCAACTGGTCGATTCTCGGGGTCGGGAAGCTATCCTTGGGGCACACTTTGTTCAAATCCGAATAATCGACACACATTCTCCATTTGCCATTAGATTTTCGAACGAGAACTACATTCGCGACCCATTCTGGGTAGTCAACTTTTTTTATGAAATTGACCGTAAGCAACTTCTCGACTTCGGCCTTAATCGCCATTTGCCTTTCTGCAGTGAAGGCACGTCGGCGCTGGTGGATGGGTTTATATTTCGGGTCGATGTTCAGACGGTGTGCGATGACACTAGGATCAATGCCAGGCATGTCTTGGTGAGACCAGGCAAACACATCTTGATATTCAGTGAGGAGGCAAATCAAATCTGCTCGAAAGACGTTCCTCAAAGAGGATCCCACACAAACAACTTTGGATGGGTCATCTTCATTTATAGGAATCGCTACTGTCTCTTCCCCGGGAATTCCTGATTGGAGAGCATCCTCTCTCGGGTCCAACAAGGTATCCGCTGGGGAGTTGGATGAACCTTGTGCTACCATTATAACCGGTGTCACTTGTGCTTTCTTTCAATCTTGTAAGGCTATCTCATAATAAGACCGGGCCTCTCTTTGGTCTCCTCGTACAACCCCAACACCATTCGGGGTAGGAAATTTGATGCACAAATACAAAGGATGTAAAGCTGCCCCAACCTTATTAAGAGATGGCCGCCCCAAAATGGCGTTGTATGCTGATCTTTGATCCACCACGAGGAAATTTATGAAGATAGTCGTCTTCGCTGGACTCTCCCCAAAGGTGACTGGAAGGTCAATGCTTCCTTCAGGTGTCACCACTTCGCCCCCGAAGCCGATGAGGGTAGTTGAGACTGGCTTGAGTAGGCTTCTGGCGAGTGTCATTTTGTTGAAAGCCTCCAGGTATAGAATATCAGCAGAGCTACCTGTATCCACCATAATACGATGAGTCAAATAGTTTAATACCTTTAGTGCGACTACGATGGAGTCTTCGTGAGGGAAGTGAATTCCCTCTGCATCTTCGAGGGAGAAGGAAATTGGAGGATGACTGGTTTTTGACGCGTTGGGCGTCTGTTCCAACCAGTAGATATGCTGGGGCTTCTTGGACGCCTTACGAGTGTATGCTTTTCTTGAAGCTTGAGAATCGCCACCGCAAGCTGGTCCCCCGACGATGGTGCGAATTTCCCCAGTAGGTTCAAGGTCTTCTTGTGAAGTATGATGGTGAGGCGACTTCTTCTGGTGGGGTGAGACTTTTGCCCTTTCTAGTGATCGACCTTGACGAGCAACATAATCTTGGAGATGGCCCTTTCGAATGAGAGCTTCGATATGATCTCGCAGAGATATGTAGTCTTGGGTTCTATGCCCATGATCTTTGTGGAAGTAACAAAACTTGCCCTTATCTCTCTTTTCAGGATCAGATTTGATCTTGGCAGGCCATTTTACATATGGTTTATGTTTAATCTTCATTAACACCTTTTCATGGGATCGGTTGAGAGGAGTGTAGTTATGATATTTACCAGAATAAGGCTTCTTGGTAGAGCGGTCTCGTCGATCACGTCGATATTTTTTATCTGGGGGCGAGATTTCCTCCGGTTTGCGCTTCTTACCCTATATACCATGACGTGCCAGAGCAACTTCTTCTGCATTGATGTACTTCTGAGCTTTAGCTTGGAATTCTGCTATAGTTTTTGGAGGCTTTTTATCTAAAGCAAATCTAAATTTTTCGCTCGTAATTCCGGCTATGAGGGTGGTGAGGCCTTTTTCTTCGGTATATCCTTCAGTTTGGACGGCTTCGGTAGTGAACCGTACTGTGAACTCCTTTATCGTCTCCCCATGCTGCTGTTTCAAATCCATTAGGTGGGACGCTGGCTTCTTGGTGCGGATGCTTCCCATGAATTGAGAAAGGAAAAGCTCCGATAACTATGAAAAAGAGTCGATAGATCGAGGCTTCAGCCCCCGGAACCACGTACGAGCTGCTTCCTTTAAGGTTAGGGAAAAGGCTCTACACATGATTTCCGACCCATGTCCCTCCAGCTCCATAAGAGACCTATAAGTTTCCAAGTGTTCGAGAGGATCGCCTATACCTATATATGGAGTGATGACAGGTGTACGATATTTTCTAGGTAAAGGTGCTCCCATGACCTCGCTGGTGAAAGGAGACTCGGATCGATGTATCGACGCCACCACAGCTGATGGTCGATTTGCCTGATATCGCTGCTCCATGACATCAAAACGATCATAGATTCTCTTGAGGTCTCCTTCCCATAGTAAAGTATAACCTGACATTTCGACTGTGGACCCCTGAGATTGATGTTGACGAGAAGCACTAGAATGTATGGAATGTGGAGGTAGCACAGGGGGTTGGTTGCCAAGCGGCGTTCGATTTGATGGAGGATGATTTGGTTGGACCTGTGGCTCATCCACAGAATGTCTGGAAGCCACCGGTATGGGTTGCGCTGGCAACCCTTCGGAAGGTTGTCTCTGCAGCTCCAGGAAATGCTGATCAAGCCGATTAGACAGAGCTTGAACTCCGGCGTTGAGGGTTAGAAGGGTATTTCCGAGGAAATGCATGACGTCCTCTTAACTTTCGGAAACCTCAAATAACGGGTTCGCTGATGGCACGTTTGGAGCTCCTTGAGGGATGTTTATTGAAGTGGTTTGAGGAACAGGCACTGATTCCGTAACGTCAGGCGGAGGTAATGTCTGCCTTGATGTGGAAGGATGAACAGTCTTTTTAGGAGGCATGGTGAAAGGATTTTGATCAGTGGTAAGAACGATTAATTGTGATGATCAAATCGTTCCCACAGACGGTGCCAAACTGTTTACGTCGAATTTTGTAACAGGGTTCTCCGGATGTTCACCTTCTCTCCAAGCGATTTCCTCCTTGGACCTGAAAGGAGACAGAAAGTAATTAAGGGTGGCCGGCGTCCAGCCGTTGGCCCTCCGATGCTTAAGTTAGATAGGGTGAGGTTGAAAAGAGAACAAATAAAGGACGGGGGTTAAGAGATTGAGTATTGTGTACCTTTATCATCAATAGAGTCATCTATTTATACAGATCTAAATGATCCAACCTGCTACACAAGCTGTTAAGATTAGTACTGATTTCATGGGATAAGAAGCTTATCTTGTTAATCCTTGGATAAAGAAGTAGTCAAAACATTCTAGACGTCTAGCTGATTACGTCTCTAGATATTCGAAACTATGAATAGATATAAACCAAAATCGGCCTATACGGGCTGCTGGTACAATGAGATGATGGCCATCCATGCCCGAGACCAGAAACCACGACCGCTCATATGTCAGGAGCTGTTCATATCAAGAGTGCTCGCATTCTGGGTGCAACCCCTTCGACGATCACGAGCCGAGCTGGTCACATTTTTTATATGCGACCCCTTTCGTCGAGCACGAGCCGGGGTGGTCGCATTTTGGAGATGCGACCGCTTTCATCGAGCAGAGCCGGGCTAGTCGCATTTTTGATATGCGACCCCTTTCATCGAGCACGAGCCGGGCTGGTCGCATTTTGGAGATGCGACCGCGATTCCTCACTTCTCTTTAAAGCCAAATTTGTCTACAACATGCTACGAAGTGGTTGTTGTTAAAATAATTAGCACACAACCATTTGAGCGTCCAACATTAAATAAGATTGAGATTAAAGCCCTGGTCGACAATGATATAGGGAAGGGAACCACTGGACTCGAATAGAGTACACCTTCGACATCTCCAAGTTTGACAGAATATTCGAAACTCTATTGGAAGCAAGTTTATCAGGCTCCTTACTCACTAGAGGATACCTTCAATAGAAGAGCTTAAAAAGAGTATTTACTATAAGTGGCATGGAACTAGGACCCATTCGACTAAGAACTGTATCATTTTTTGGAACCTAGTGTAGGAAAATATTAACAAAGTCCTCCTCGAGTTTCCTAAAAAAGAGGTGATGGGCATCGATCGAGATCTATTACCAATAACAACCCCAATTAATGCTATCATGGCTAATCTTGAATCAACCGCTTTACCGACCGAAAGTACTTGGGATTAAAGGCTTTCGTCTTTAACCCGACAGCAAGGGGCACAACGAAAGCAAACTGCTTGATGCGTTTTCTATATCAAGAGGGTAGGGGCAGAAGGAAATCGTTGCGAAACCAATGACCAATCTAGCATATCGTGACAAGACCCTAGAAGACCAACCATGAGTCAGCCTACAAAATGACGATGATGAAGAATGACATACAAACGTAGAGAGTTGAACGGTTTGTTTGAACCATCATCTAGCTACAAGAATGGAGGGCAATGGTCATGGGGGCAGTATGAGTAACCATGACCTAAGAATCCATAGACACCCACATACCACTCCAAGGAGATGTATTGAAATGCACCATGAGCAACCGGTTAGGCTTAGAATGGTCCGATCGACAGAGGCATTTACTAACCGATGGACCATTGATTTCATCACAAATTCCCATGGATCCCTCAAGGTTTGACATGCACATAGAAGCATCAACTTCAATGGAAAAGAGAGGCATCCAAAGTTCTTGTTATTGCTACTCAGACCTAACACAAGAATACGCGGCCAGTCAAGAAAAGGCTTGGACCACGACTTAGTCATACTCGTCCTCCCAAACAAACTTTCTTGAAGGGTAACCTAGTAGACTGTTGTGCTAACAATGAGCGGCCTGAGAAGAATAGAAAATCACTTTTAAAGGTTGTTAAGTCTAGGAGATTTCATTCAAGAAATTAACCCAGAAGAAGCCATACCTGTGCAGGAGGAAGTTCATATAACAAGGATCACGTTCGGGACTCTCCCCCCATTACATTTAGTTGCAATATGGTGTTTAACCTCCGAATGAAGTTCCAAGCATAACCAGGCCAACTTGACAGAATGCCTGGAGACGTTATACATAAAAGCGAACCATCGACGGTGTTCGATGTAAAAGCCTATGCACTAGCCAAGGACCGGGAATGCTCCGAGAGCAGAGAAGGAAGGGGACAGAACAAGACTGATTCTTTAGCAGTTGGAAATGAAAACCCAACCACTGCACAAGACCATATGGCTAAAGGATTGGTCTATATCGATAATTCTAGAGGTATTGATAAGGTAATCTTTACAAACCCGTTAGACACACTCACCAAGCACCTCAAACCTCTCTACGTGACCACGCACATGGACAGATATCTCATGTCTCGTCTCATGGTCAACAATGGAGCTGCAATCAACATCATGTCGATGACAACGATCAGGAAGCTCCATAAGATTAAAAAGGACTTGTTGCCCACTGAGACCATAGTTTTAGGGTTTGCAGGAGCAGTTACCAATATAAAAGGGATACTATGTGTTGATTTGCAAGTCAAGACCTCTAAAGTCACAGTAGTATTTTTCGTCATTGAGCCAAATACCAACGACAACGTACTTTTAGGGAGGGAGTCAAACACCATCAAGGCCTCACACCAAATACCATCAAGGCCTCATGCCAAACACATCTATCTACATTTCTACTTTACTTCCATGCCTATTTTACTTTTCCTAGAATAGTTCACTATTGGCTAGCAAAAATGCATTACGTTTATCTTAGGAGTAGATTAAATATTTGCAACCTTAAGTTGTCAAATCCCCATGTCCATCTGAGTTCTGATTTAGTTGTTCATACCCCGATCATATCAAGCTAACCATTTGCCTCGATTGTTTATTCTGATAGGCACATCAGGTATTTATCTTACTTCTCGCTTTAATAAGAGTGTAAAGTAATATAGTTGTAACAGGGTCAATATATTAATAGGATCGATGTGTTTATACTAGCCTTTTATTATGTTATCTGTAAATCTTTTACTCTGATTGAGGAATACCACATTAAAGCACTGGTGAAATAAAAAGTCCTTAAACTAGTCGATTTCGTATTCATTGGTAGAAGGCAAAAAGAACTAATTCGTGAGGGCTAACCTCTTCTCTTGATCAAATCGCATGAATATGAAGCGCATTAATCAATCACTCAGTGGTCGAGAGGACGTTGGGTCCAAATCCAATCTCCAATATGTCCATGCTGGCCACTTCAGTCAATATCCTTGAGTTAAGTAGACTTTGGCACGGTTGCACAATCATACAGGCACATGTACTTCCAATTCAAACTCGGTCACATGAGAGGGCTGGACACACTGAATTGAGAGAAAAAAGAATAGCCCCTAATACAAGAGGGTAAAGCATGTGCCAAATAGTCCTACGCATAGAAAATGTCACAGGTCCATATCATTCATCAAGCAGTGGACAACATTATGGACCAAAAATTAACAGTGGTTCTTTGATCAAGCAAGCCAACGCAGAGAAAAGCTTAATGGTAGGGTCGAAGATTTTCAACCTGACATGACCCAAAATGCGGGTTGAACTAATTATAAGGTTCAGCTTGATCCAACCCACGCTGCAACCCTAGTTAAGTGGTAAGCTTTCAAGTCTCAACAACACCATGTGATCGTACTTAACATGAGATTGTGATGCAAATGTTAAACGTCGTAGTGGCTTTGTATGGAACAGTAGGGGGAAATGGGCTGCGCCCCTTTGCCCAGGTCTGGATTTGGGCTGGAAATCTAAGCATGATGTGCGAGCCAGTCTAGTCCCAATCCAATATTGAATCGCCTGGTCAAGCAGGTTGAGCCTGGTATAGTGCACTTCACATACGCGGCTTGTGTACTGACTTAAACGCTATAAGATACTTAGTAAACTCCATGGGGCCCACCTAGATGTATGTGTCTCATCCACACTTCATTTTGCCAGCTCATTGAGCTTAGATTTTTAAGCATATCTGAAGCTCAAGTAGGCCACACAATAGGAAATAGTGGGAATTAAACGCTGATCATTAAAAACTTCTTTAGGGCCACAGACATCACTGTAGGTAGAGTTGTACATGAGCCAAGTTGAGCTAAGCTTTGCCCCGTTTGAGCTAGGCTCGTTCAATGACCACCCTGGCTTGTGTTCGGCTTAGCTCGGCCTTTGAGCTGGACTAACATGATCGTGTTGGCTCAACCGAGCTTTCAAGCTAATTTCGAGCCTAGTTCGAGCCTGGAAAAAACAAAAAAAAACTAGGCCCAAGGCCAAAAGCCCGACTTAAAACTATTTAAAATCCATGCGGAAATGAAGCCCAAAGCCCATTAACACCCCCACTTGCTTTTATAGAGAGTTTCACCTCTCATTTCTTTGCTCTCTTCTGATGAGATGAAAAGAGAGAAATTGCTCACATGGGATGCGAAGCAATTTAATCTAAACCATCCAAATTTAAGGAATCATTATCATGAACCAAAAATTTGCTTCCATTTGGATCACCAACTACTTAGATTCTTGAATATTTATTAGACAGATAAAATAATTAAAAACATCTAATGGTCTTATTTTAATAAACAAGTGTCGTGAATCACTAGCAAGGATGTAACCTAGAGACAGATTTCCACAGTTTTAAGGGTTAATTTGAATTAAATATGCCACGTGTATCATTTCATTATGTCTACGTATCAACCGCCATACGCACCCAGAGTATTAATTAACTTCCTTGTATAGCTGGCAGATTTGAGGTGATTCCATTCCATGACGGGCCTTTACAGGCAAAGTACACGAAAGATATCCTGGCGGACAGCACTCGAGTCATAAATCAAGGCCATTTATAAAGCTATTAGTCAAAGTGAAGATACCATGCCCTAAAAATCATGGCAGTATACATAGAGAGTGAAACAGTTTGACCTACCCAGGATGTAGGTTGCAGTTGGAAAGTTGGACTTCTTTTTTCTTTTTTATGGTCCATTGATTTTGTACCCATTTGATCTGCCTAATATGCCACGTGTATCATTTCATTATGTCTACGTATCAACCGCCATACGCACCCAGAGTATTAATTAACTTCCTTGTATAGCTGGCAGATTTGAGGTGATTCCATTCCATGACGGGCCTTTACAGGCAAAGTACACGAAAGATATCCTGGCGGACAGCACTCGAGTCATAAATCAAGGCCATTTATAAAGCTATTAGTCAAAGTGAAGATACCATGCCCTAAAAATCATGGCAGTATACATAGAGAGTGAAACAGTTTGACCTACCCAGGATGTAGGTTGCAGTTGGAAAGTTGGACTTCTTTTTTCTTTTTTATGGTCCATTGATTTTGTACCCATTTGATCTGCCTAGAATGGTCTGGGCCCATGCAAGATTTGGTGGGAGTATGGAAGTACCGCCACTTTTAATATCATTATCTTTTTACACTTAAAACACTTTTTCTGTGATAAAAATGGCCCTTGACACTTTTTTTTTAATTTTATATACCTGTATCTTCATTTATTATATATTTCTGTCCAATTTTTCTGCCATTGCAATCCATCGATCTTTCGTACTACTCTTTGACAATCTTTCGTGCTTTCCGACTATTCTCTCTGGCAGCAACTCCCACATAAAAAAAAAAAAAAGTTTTTCTCCTTCTTTTTACCTGTTATCTACTATATTGAAATGAGCTTGTTTAGGAAGAAGAAGAAGAGAGGAAATGAGTTGGAAGAAAAATACTACAAATATTTTACTTTTAAAATATGGGTTCTTCTTTTTTCTTCAAAAGATCCTACTGAGATGGGTTTTCTTGAAAAGAAACAAATAAAAGAAATAAAGAGATCATAAAAACTTTACTTTTAGAAAATGAGTTCTTCTTCATTTTACAAAGATTATGGTCAGATGCTTCTTGGGAAGAAACTGATATAAGGAGAGGAGAGATATCAAAGACTCCACTTTTAAAAAATGTATTCTTCTTCTTTCTTTAAAAGAACGGCTTAGATTGGTCTTTTGCCAAGAGTTAGACTTTGGGCTCAATTTTGAAAAGTCAAATGGTCTCCTAATGAGATGATTCTAAAGTCTTTTGAAATTCGTTGAATTATATTTCCAACGAGCACAAGATTTCCTTGATTTAACCCGTAACGAGGAAGTTATGACCATTTTCATGAGATCATACGATTGTGGAAACAAGAGCAAATGCGAGCTAGACTTTGGGTCCATTTTTGAAAATGGTATCCAAATAAGATGATTCCGAAGCCATTTGAAATTTTGTTGAATTATCTTTTCAACGAGAACAAGAGCAACCTAATCCGACCTATAACGAGTGGGTTATGACCATTTTCGTGGGATCGCACGGTACATATATAGCCCAAACCGAAATTAGGATTTTGTCTAAATAATGATTTGGACCATGGGCCACTTTTAAAAAGTCAAATAGTTTCTAAGTGAGATGATTCTAAAGCCATTTGAAAGCTCGTCGAATTATCTTTTCAACGGTTACAAGATCACCCTTATTCGATCTGCAATGAGGGAGATATGACTATTTTCGTGGGACCTCGCAATGCATTGTCCAACTACGATAAGGGTTTTGTCAAAATTATTATTTAAATTTGGGGCCACTTTTAAAAGGTCAAATGGTCTCAAAATGAGATAATTCCCAAGTCATTTCAAAGTTCGTTGAGTTTTCTTTCCAACAAGCATAAGATCACCCCCAATCCGACCTTCAATGAGGGAGTTATATGATAGTTTTTCATGAGACCATGGGATGCTAAAAAAATGATTGTGATTTAGGACAAAACAACAATTGTGATTTGGAGAAAAACAATAATCATAATTTGGACAAAGCCAAGATCATAGTTTTTCTAACATCATGCAATCCCACAAAAATTGTCATAGTTCCCTCATCGGATTGGGGCGATCTTGTGCTTGTCAGAAAGATAATTCAACAAACTTTCAACTGATTTTAAAATCATATTACATTAAGATCAGTTTAAAATTTTAAAAATGGATCCAAAATTTAGATCACGATTTGGACAAAACCCTAATCGCAGTTTGGACTATGCATCATGCGGTCCCACAGAAATGATCATAACTTCCTCGTTACAGGTTAGATCAAGGTGATCTTATGCTTGTTGGAAAGATAATTCGATGACTTTCAAATGGATTTAGAATCATCTCATTTAAAAACTATCTAATTGAAAGTAAGCCCAAAATCTAAATCACGATTTGAACAAAACCCTAATTGTAATTTGGACTATGCATCGCGCGATCCCATAAAAATAGTCGTTAAAACTAGAAAATGCACAAGGAAATTTTCTTGTATTTCCTTATTCTGGAGAATTTCTGAGTATAGAGACATTCATAGATAATCATAAGCAATCAAAAATTACACAAGAGGAGATATCACAAGATGAATTTTATTCCAGAGATTCTGAATTCTTATACATTCCAGGCCGTAATCTGGCACAAGCCCTTAATTACATCGATTGATGATCACCCTTGATTAAAAGGCAAAAGTAAATGTATGCAAGCACCTTAGATAAATTAAATAAAGCAAATGAGGAAGTATTAATGTAAATCATGCACGCCATAGAGAATAGAGAGATTTTTTACGTGAAAACCCTTGCTGGAGAAAACCACGGCACAAAGCGACAAAACTCCAATATGAATAATGTTTGTACAATAGATGGAGTATTCGAGAAAAGGCCCGAATAGATTGAGCAGGTGACTAAGTCATTGGGGACTATGATCTTTGAATTTGTGGTCATAGAGACCTGTATAATTTTGTTATAGACTGAGCTAACATTAGACAAGTCGGATGTTTCTGTCCCATGTTCTTTCGGGTTGTTCGAGTTAAAAGACTGCCAGGGGTTTTCTAATCGAGTCGTGCATCGCTGGGCCGTCTTTCCGTATTTTTATGACGGGTGACCACTGGAGTACACAAACTACGACTATTGGATAACACAACTCAAAGTCATCACCTACTTTATTTGCACCGATGACCGCAGGAAGGCATATCGCAACTACCTGCCTAATCCAACAAGTAGATCCCATTTTGGATGGGTAGTACATCGACTAACTCTAGCGATAGTAGTTCAAACAAGCATCTTAAGGTAATCCGGAACTCTTCGTTTATGATTTCAAATGGTAACCATAATCCCTTTTATTTAGTCTTAAGCCTCAATCTGGTCTAAACTCTAGCTGTGCAATGAAAATAATCGATAAAAAGTTCTTGTAATCAGTTGTCGAATCAAGTTGGAGTTTGCTGGCTTGTCTTCAGAAGCGATCCTGATCCTGTACATTTATTGATAGCTAATTCACAATGAGAGATAAGTAGAGAACCAGCTCACGCATGCATAAATGTGCGGGACATTGTAACAACGCAAGGAATCTTTGATGCACGATGAATGCAATAAAATATATATCGTATGAGATTGATTGTATGTGATGGATACAATAGAAGACATGTCATGTAAGAATGATATATGTGAGAATACAATACTATGTATGCCATGTGAGGTTGAATACATGTCGAGTTAAGTAAGGTAAATGTTAAGTTTAAGCAAGATGAGTGCTGGATTATGTAGAGATGAGTGCTAAATTAAGCATATATGAATGTTAGATTAAGCAAAGATGAGTGTTAGATTAAGTAGAGATAAGTGTTGATGCACGAAGCAAGCAATATTATCTAATCACAGCTCCATTTCAGTACAGATTTGCACGAAAATGATATTATGGTCATTTCGCTGCTTGAAAATTCTAAGTAAAAATCTGAATTTTTTATCTATCCACATATCAACCATAATATACCATGAATATTTTACCACTCTTTGGTGTTTTAGCATAATTAGGGTATTTCAGATTGTTTGGACGGTTTAGATTCGAAGAAAACCCCTCCGTTCAAAATACGAACTTTTAAGAGTATCAAAAAGTTGCGATTTGTACTTCAGATGGAAAATCAAAATCTTTATTATTGAAAATTTAATTTTTTAGTATTTTTTTATTAAATACAAATGGGGGATACTTCCTTATTTACATAAATAACTTAAAGTAAATGGAACTCAAAAGTTTTTATGTAAATAAGGTGTGCAATGTATGTGTAGGTCTAGGTATGTAGTGCAGTGCAGTGCAGTGTAGTGCAGTGAAGAGCAGGTGCAATGTAGAACAGGTGTAGCCAGTCTGGATGCATGCTGAAAGAGGGCTGGTGCATGTGGTAGAGAGTGAGCGCATGTGGTAGAGGAATGTGTGGGCACATGTGGTGTGAGGTGAGAATGAGAGTGGAGAGGGACTTCACTCCTTAGCAAAATCAACCCTGCCCCAAGGGGCAGGCGCATGTGAGAGGAGAGATGGGGGGTGTGGGCGCATGTGAGGATAAGAGAGGGAATGTGGGAGCATGTAGGAGGAAGAGAGACAGTGTGGGCACATGTAGGCCTCCTTAACATATAGCAGGTGCATGTGAGAGAGCACATGTGCTCGGAGTTTCTCATAGGACTCCACCTTTTAAGGGCAGAGAAAGTGATGTGGGCGCATGTGTCCCTTGGTGTTCTCTCTCTCCCCCTCTCTCAATAGCTTCTCTCTCAACTCTCTTCACACCGAGGTCATCAAGGTTTGGGGTATTTATAACTGAAAGTTGTGTGTACGGAGCCAATCAAAATCGAGCAAGGGGAGTTCCGGGCGTATGTGGCATAGCCCCGAGCGCATGTGACATGCCCTAGGTGCATGTAGCATAGCCCTGGGTGCATGTGCCTCTTAAAGATGGGGAAAATGAGCTCCGAACGCATGTAGGCATGCCATGGGTGTATGTCCCTCTTGGTAGCTTCCAGACTTAGAATTTTTCAGCATTTCAAGCCGAACGCATGTTATTTTGCACTTGTGCATCTCCACGAAAATGGCCATAACTTCTTCGTTACAGATCCGCTCTGGACACTCTTATACTCATCGGAAAGCTATTTCGGCGATCCACGTAATGGAACTATCATAATAACCTTTAGAAGCATCTTTTAGCTTCAAAAGTAGGCCCCAAGTGATCAATGTCATCAATAATGTACTGTCTTTGGTGAACAACTCATATCTTCTTAATTATAGCTCGAAATTAGATGATCTTGGACTTGTCAAAATCATGACTTGATATGAATTCCCATGACATATAATTTTCTTCGAACGTATATTGCTTAGGCAGTCATTATCTGACTGGAAGTGAGCTCTTTACTGATATCTATTCTCATAATTAGAGAAGTTCAAGTTTCAAGCTCTGATTGTTTACTCCAATGGACAGATACCTTTTTGGGGATCAAAGTCATTGACGCCATACCACTTTTAGCCTTTAATCATGTTGATGAATGAATGGGTCTGCTAGCGAATAGTCAAATGCTGTTAATTTCAGTAGTTTCTTACCAATTCAGATCCTTCAATCAGCTCCTGACAGGGAAAAACGTACTTCGGGGTGCACAGGTGGAAATATGCATTGCACGACATCCAAATTCGGATGTTAGGGGTTTTTGGGCATTCTGAATCATTTGGCGACAATACTCATATTTAGATCAGCTTCAGAACGGCAGACTTCAGTTCTGAGTGTGATTGCGCGAGTTACCCAAGACAAGACTGCATCGATGCTTTACTGTTTTTTTTATTGCTTCTAGGTCTGATGCTAACTTTGACTGATGTATTCGAGTTGTTACTTCTTCTTTTATTATTGGTGATATTTTGAGCCCTAACAATAGTCATAAATCCCTAGTTGCAGGTCAGATTGGGGTAATCCTATGATCTTGAAAGATAATTTGACAAACTTTCAGATAACTTTGGAATCATCTCATTTGGAGAATATGTGACCTTTCATAAGTGGGTCCAAAGTCCAAATTGTGATTTGAACAAGACTCAGATTGAAGTTTGGGCTATACATCACGTAGTCCCACGAAAATAGTCATAATTTCCTCATTACAGATCATATTGGGTTGATATTATGCTCATTGAAAAGATAATTTGATGAACTTTCAAATGACTTTGAAATAATCTCATTTGGAGGCCATGTGACTTTTCAAAAGTGGACCCAAGTCCAACTTGCATTCATGCTTTTTTAGCATTGTGCAATGACATAAAATAGTCAAACTCTCTCATTATAGGTTGGACTAGGAAGATCTTATGCTCATTAGAATAATAATTCGATAAAATTTCGAATGGTTTTAGAATCATCTCATTTAGACACTGTTTGACCTTTTAAAAGTGGGCTCAAAGTCCATATATTGGTAAATGTTCAATCTATAACTAATGTTTTGAAGAAAAAAAGAACTCATTTTCTAAAAGTGAAGCTTTAATATCTCTTCTCTCCTTATATCAGTTTCTTCCTAAGTAGACCTATCTGGTTTTAGAATCATCTCATTTGGACATTGTTTAACCTTTCAAAAGTCGGCTTAAAGTCCAGATCCTTGGCAAAAGACCAATCTGTAACTAATCTTTTAAAGACAAAAGAACAACCCATCTTCTAAAAGTGCAGCTTTTGATATCTCTCCTCTCCTTATATCAATTTCTTCCCAAGTAAACCCAGCCGAGCATAATATTTATAGAAAGAAGAAGAACCTATCTTCTAAAAGTGGAGTTTTTGTTAGCTCTTTCTTTCCTTCTATCTATTTCAAAGAAGAAGAAGAACCCATTTTTCTGAAGTGGGGGTTTCTGCAAGAGAAAGTAGTTGGAAAGTATGAAAGATTGCTGAAGAGTATTTTTTTTTAGAAAGTATAAACATTACCAGAGAGTAATCAGAAAGCACAACAGGTTGCTAGAGTACAAGGTAAAAGAAGAGTTTGCGGGAGAATAATGATAAAAAAAAAAAGTACAAATATAGAAAATTGAAAAGGATTTTATGAGCATTTTCATCTTAGAAAATTAATAGTGATATTTTAAGTGTAAAATAATGATTTAAAAAGTGATGTTATTTCCTTACTCCCATGAAACCTTGGGTATATTTACGTAAAAAAAAAAAAAAAAAAAAACCCTTTATGTAATGGTACTCCCTTGTGATGGTTTATAAAATAAGGGATTTTATTAGAAAATTTCTAGGAATTTATGATTTTCAAAGAAAATGCTTTGACTTAAGTTGTTTATAAATAGTGTTTTTTTCCTAAATATACCCACGGTATGGTGGGAGCCCCAAAATACACCCCTTTTTTTTAACCTTATATTCTTTACACCTAAAAGTTACTTTTGTGTTCTTTTTATTTTTATGGGAAAAAATGCTCCTAATTCTTTTCTACTCTCCGTCTAACTCTTCTTTTACCACCGCACTTTAGCGGTCTTTTATGCTTTCCAACTACCCTCTAACAATCTTTCATACTTTCGGACTATTCTCTCCATTAGAAACTCCCACAACAAAAAATGAGTTCTTCTTTTTACTTATTATGTCGAAATGGGCTTATTGGAAAAAAAAAACGAGATAAAAAAATATTACAAAAATTTTACTTTTAAAAGATGGGTTCTTCTTCAAAAAGTTCTACTTAGATGAGTCATTTGCTATGAAACGGATAAAAGGAAAGAAAAGAAGTAACAAAAACTCAACTTTTAGAAAATTAGTTCATTATCTTGCTAGTTTTGTTTAGGAAGAAACTAATAAAAGGAGACGAGAGATATCAAGAACTTCACTTTTTGAAAATGGGTTCTTCTTTTTAATAAAAGAAACTGCTTATGGACATTTTCATGGGATTGTGATTGCTAGAAAAATGCTGATCGCGGTCTACACACAACCACGATAGTAGCTTTAAGCCCACTTTTGACAAGTCAAACAATTTCTAAATGAGGTGATTTTGATGTTATTTGAACGTTCATCAAATTATTTTTCCAATGAACCCAAGATTGCTCCGATTTGACCCATAACAAGAGAGTTTTGAGAATTTTCATGGGATTACGTAATGTTGAAAAAATAACAATCGCAGCCTTTACAAAATTGTGATCATAGCTTTGAGCCCACTTATTAAAGGTCAAACAGTCTCCAAATAATATGATTACAATGCCATTTAAAATTTCATTGAATTATCTCACCCCGATCGGACCTACAATGAAGGAGTTATGAACATTTTCGTGGGATCATGTGATCTTGAAAAAATAGTAATCGCAGTCTATACACAACTGCAACCACAGCTTAGGGCCTACTTTTGAAAGGTTAAATAGTCTCCAAATGAGATGATTAAAGTGTCATTTGATGTTCATCAAATTTCTTTCTAACAAGGATAAGATCATCATGATCCGACCTATAACGAGGGAATTAACAACATTTTTGTACCAACGCATGATGCTGGAAAAACCGCAATTGCGGTCTGTACACAATTGTGATTATAGTTTGGGCTTACTTTTAAAAGGTCAAATGGTCTTCAAATGAGATGATTTTAGTGTCGTTTGAAAGTTCATCGAATTATATTTAAAATGAGACCAAGATCGTCCTAATCTAACCTATAATGAGGGAGTTAATGAGCATCTTTGTGAGATCATGGGATGTTGGAAAAACTATGATCATATCTTTGGGCTCACTTTTAAAAGTTCTACTATTCTCCAAATGAGATTATCCTAGTGTCATTTGAAAATTCGTCAAATTTTCTTTCTAACAAGATCAAGATCTCCTCATCTGACCTATAATGAGGGAGTTATGACTTATTTATCTTGGGATCCTGCTGGAAAACCGTGATCATAGTCTGTACTCAATTGCAATTGCATCTTTGGGCCCACTTTTGAGGAAGCGGATTGCATACTAAGTAACTCAATACGCTAAGCATACTGAGTAAACTCTGTGGGGGCCCACCATGATTTATGCATTATATCCACTCTGTCAATCCATTTACTAGATAATTTGAGGGCTTGAGCAAAAAATGAAGCATATCCAAAGCTCAAGTGGACCACACTACATGAAACAATGTGAATTGAAAATCTACTATTGAAAAATTCTTGGGGGCCATTGTTGAGCTTTAAATTGTGCATATTTATCCCCAATTTCATAGCATAGTTACATGAATTGAATGCTTAAAGAGACTGACTTATGTATATATTCATGTTTGTAGGTAAAAGAGAGGGATCCAAAGGAAATTATGTTAAATGGGACACCTTAGGATGCATTGAAGAATAATCCTCAAGTGAGAAAAGAGTAGAAGAATTAAGTCATCAAAGATCGGGAAGTTAGGAAACAAAGTGCAGAAAATCAGTAGGGTTCGGGTGACGATTGATGTGATCAAATGAACGAAGAACTGATTCAGGTGCCAGATCGTGGAGATTGAGCGACCTAAATTGCTTAGAATTTCATGTTAAACTCTCTGGACACCTTTTAAGAAGTTTGTGCGACCGAACTATCATGTTCGAGTGATCAAAGCTCAAGTGATTTTTGAATAAAAGCTTGTTGGACAAAATTTGGTATCTTCGAGTGATCGACCGATCGGTTTGGCACCCGACATCGGATGGTGGTGTGATTTTTCTTACGCAATTTCAAGGCGGTGCTTCATTTTCGTATATAAGGAAGGTTCCTCTACACGTCTAATCATTATAGAAGAGTTACAAAAGTAGTGGAGCAAGGAGAATTCAAAGTGGAGCTTCTACTTTAATGTTTTCGATTTTTTCTAGTTCCAGTTCTTTAATTTTTTATATTTTTCAAAGAGTTCTTAACTTAATCATATCATTGGTTAGCTAAACCTCTTAGCTAGAGCTAAGCGGTGAAACTTGTAGTCATTTATGATGCTTTAATTCGTTTATTTTAAGCACATTGGTTTTAATTTGAATTTTTCAGAAAATAGTTTGAATAAAGTTGATAGTTTTAGATAATTATAAAGATCTCTTATGATTAAGGTTATATGGGATACTTATAAGTTTATGAGATTAATCAGATTAGTTTAATGTGATGTGAATGATGGAAACCATAGATTCATCGTGATTCTCAGATACGGTGAATGCTTTGAAGTTCTCCATTAGTTTAAATTCTTCGTGTTGAATTAGAACTAATCTTCTGAAAGTTCAAATACTATATTATATTATGAATGCGATTTAATTGAATTTGTCTTCTGATTGGATAGAGACAGGACTTCGATTCCAATTGAGTTATATTCTTGGATAAATGAATTGGCATTGTAAATTGATTACAAGTGGATCCTTGGCACTCTAATGTTTTAAGTTTCTGAATTTCCTTTACTTTGCAATTGTTTATGTTTCTAAAATCCATCACCTTCTTTTAAATATGAACTTAGTGAGTTAGTCTAGATTGGTTTGAAATTTTTACCTCTATAATCCTTGTGGAACGATCTCAGTCTCAACCAAATTAAACTACATCATGACCTCGCACTTAGGGTTGTGAACAAGTTTTAGACGTCATTGTCGGCGATCTATTTAAGGTTAACGGTTCTAAATTTTCTATAATAGTAACGATTTTTTATTGGTTTTTTTTTTGTAGGATTCAATTAACCTAGTTCAGCAGTCTGATATTATCATTATAACTTAGCCTTTGATAATTTCTGAATTTTTCTGCTAGTTGTTATTTCAGATTTTCTAGTTAGAATTTAGGATTTAATTTGTAGTTTTTTGTGGTACATGCCCAAGCGGGTACGTGATCACACCCATCGTCTCTTGAGTGAAGGAGGATTGGTAGGACTTCCAAATCACTCACATGTTAGAAAATGACTAAATTTTCCTAAAAGTACTAGAGCAATGGCTGAAAATCAACCTAATCCTCAAAACCCACCAAATCAAGCAAATTATGAGGGAAAACTAAAGTTTTTAATGCTCCTCTAGTTAGAACGTTGCATGATTATTTGCAATTGACCCAGACTACAACACCTTCCTGTATAATTTTTCCACTCAATGCAGGAGATGTGGATGTTAAGCCAGGTGCGATTCAACTTCTTCCTAAATTTCACGGGCTAGACTCTAAGAACCCATATTTACACTTAAAAGAATTTGATGAAGTAGTGGCAACCTTGCACTACAACAATGTTACATAAGATGTTCTAAAATTGAAGTTGTTCCCCTTCTCTTTAAAAGAAAAAGCTAAAGCATGGCTTCATTCCTGGGCTAAATTGACTCGGGAGTTCCTTAAAAAGTTTTTCCCAATTCACAAAACAAATACTCTAAAACGTGCCATTATAAATTTCTCCCAAAAAGAAGATGAAACTTTTTTCAAATGTTGGGAGAGATTCAAAGACCTTTTACGTACTTTTCCACATCATGGTTATGAGAGATGGCGTGTGATTAATTTCTTCTTTGATGGATTAAACTCAACCATGCGCCAATTCATTTAGATGATGTGTAATGGCGAATTTTAGGGTAAGGATCTCGAAGAGGCATGAAATTACCTTGAGATGGTGGTTGAAAATGGACAATCATGAGACACCACCAACAAAATAGGTAATACCAAGCCTTAGCCTAGAGAGAAAGGAGTCATGTATATTTTACGAGAAGTGGATGACGTGAATGCCAAGGTTGCCGGCCTCATCAGAAAAATCAAGGCCATGGAACTAAAGAAGGTTAAATCGGTTCAAGTTAGTGAACCCGTAGAAAATGTTTGTGGTATTTGTGAGGCTAATGTACTGTTATGCGGGATTGTCCAACAATTCTTGCATTCCAAGAAGTGTTACATGAACAAGCAAACGCCATGAATTATCAATGGTTGTTCAACGCACTAATGGGAAACACGTATAATCCTAGCTAAAAGAATCATCCCAACTTTAGTTAAAAGAATGGGCTTACGACCAATCCTAGTAATCCTCAAAGGGGGCCACCGATGAAAATTATTATTCCAAACAAGAGCCCACCTAAGATGAGAATGGAAGATATGTTAAGGGCATTCATGAAGGGCCAAACTCAAATCAAAAAATTTTAAAATGTTCCAAGAACTTAAAACATTGTTTGGACAAATAAAGGGTTGCTTGAACGCTAGGGAATGGACTTTTTCGACCCAACCTCAGCTCAATCCAAAGCCACAATGTGAGATAAGCACCCCAAATTCCTCCAACCAAAATGTAGAGCAATCTAAGTCCATCACCACTCTTAGATGTGGAAAGCAAGTCAACAAATCTATTCCGGTGAAGGCCGACAAGCTTAAGGATCCAGTAAATTCTAAGAGAGACTATGAACCTAGCGTTGCTACTCAAGAGAAAGGACGTGAGTTTAAGCCCGTTGCACCTTTCCCTCAACAATTGATTGCACCCAAACCTCTTAGTAACACTCAGGACATTTTAGAGGCTTTCAAGCAAGTGAAAATCAACATCCCTTTACCTGATGCAATCAAACAAATTCCCTTCCTATGTTAAATTCTTAAAAGACCTTTGCACAATTAAACAAAAACATAATGTGTAATAAAATGCCTTTTTAAATTATCAAGTGAGTGTTATCCTAACCCACTAAGACCCCTCCAAAATATAAAGATCCAGGTTGTCCCATAATCTCATGCATCATTGGAAACTACTGGATTGAACAAGCATTATTAGATTTGGGGGACAGTGTAAACTTAATTCCCTACTCGGTGTGCAAACAATTGGGTCTTGGTGAATTAAAAACCACAAAGACCACACTATAACTAGCCAACCGATCTGTTCAAGCGCTGAGTGAAATTACATATATGGCTCACACTTGAGGCGCTATATGTGCGGAAGCATAGAGCGGAGCTACTAGAACAATGGGTAAGTCCTAGAGGAGGGGGTGATTAAGACCTTTTGAAATCTTTTCACCTACTTAACTAATTTAACAATTTAAACTAAGTAGGCAAGAACACTTCGGTTTTCAAGCCTTAGTGGGTCCAATCACATAGACTAGCAAAGATATAACTATTAAAGCAATTAGTCTATATGCATAGATTACTAATAATTTAACTAATCAAGGAACTAATCTATGCAACCTATGTAGACTATATGAGATGCAATCATATAAGCTCGAGTCTACACAACTAGTGAAAATACATCTTGTGTGTGAATGTGCCTATCTAGTGTCTAACATTCATTCCAATTAAGTAATCAAACATATAATGCATTAGTAGAATTGTGCTCAAATACATTACAGACACAAGAATGTATAGTGATTTGACTACTTGTCTACTCCACTCTCAGTTGCCATACTCACCCATTTAGTACACCAAATTTCACTAAGAGAGTTTAAATCAAGTTCCTCTCAACCTAGGTGTTTTAATTCAATTCCACCCTACCGAGGTGTTTAAGGGTTCCATCCAACCCAAGAATTTGACAAGGTTCCTCCCAGCATATTAAAGTATTTAATGGTTCCACCCAACTAAGGAGTACAACAATGTTCTTCCCAACCTTTAACACATACATATACTCCTGCCAGAGGCTCCTCATGGAGACTTGATTCATCCCTTTCACAGGGGCCTAGGTCCTACAACTGAACCTATCAAGTTTCGAATTCAAACTCTCATACTCAATCCTACACAAGAAATGAGCATGTGAACTCTTCAATTTGACAACTTGTCGAATTTGAGCCCCGTTGATGAGTCACTTGGGTTGCTTGATCTTTAATCTCCCGTGCTTCAATCAACTCCCTTGATCTTGTTGCCAATGCTTCACTAAGGCTTCAGCTCCAACGATTAATCACCTTCCATGAGAAACTCCAATTTAGATGCTGGTGGTGAATTCTCTACAACTAGTATGAATTAATTGCATAGAGGAATACACCTATAAGGATCTCTTAGAGAGGTTTAGACTAAGGTTTTAACTATGGTAGATGTGTCTAAACTTCTAGAGATCAAGAGAGAATAAGATCATCTTCATTTGAGCTTCAAATGCTCTAATATATGATTAATCACAAGGAAGATGTCTTGAATGTGCAAGGATTAGAGCCTAAGGGTGTATGTAATAATGGTGACTTCTAAATTACTAAAATCCCTCTCTTGAGCCCAAAAATCAGATCTCCCGCTTTTATAGATAAAGCTCCAATGGTTATAAAACAAGCAAAAAATGACCATTTCGATGGCATCGAGCTTAGCATTTTCATGGCACTGAAGTATTTTCTATGGGATCGAAATCCCTCTTCGATGAGGTCAAAGAACTATCCAGAGAGTTCCTGATGTTGTTGGACATTCAATTCGATAGCATCGAGCACTCTTTGATGTCATCGAACAAACACCTTTGATGGGGTTGAAAGGTTGTTTGATGAACTGATCTTCGATGGCATCGAAGATCCATCAAAATGTTTTATTATAGCATCTTGTCTGGGCCAGTTTGTTTACAACAGTTCATAGCTCTTTTATTAGCCTAACTTATCATGTTTTTCTAAGTGTTCTTCGGCTAATGAAGATGACTAAGGGTTTTACTATGTGATCTAAGTCATCTAGATGTTATGGTTGTTTTAATTCTAAGGGTAAGGGTCACCAAGGCATCTCATTTACCTGTTCTTCTTCCTTTATGCTTCTTGTCCACTTAAATCTTCGATCTTCAGCTTGCCGAGGCTCAACTGACATTATAACACATGAACACATGTGATTGACAAATAAGGTACACTAGTATGCCACAGAAAAGTACACTAACATTAAGATGAGTTATTAAACATGTCTTGGTCCAAGTTAATAAATTCTACTACCCAGTAGACTTTATTGTCTTAGACACCTAACCAGTTATGGATGTAAGCACTCAAATCTCAATTATTTTAGGCTGACCATTCTTGGCTACTTCAAATGCCATTATAAATTGAAGGAATGAAGTTATGAAATTTTCTTTTAGAAAATGACATTGGAGTTGAATGTGTTCCACATGTGCAAAAGGAAGGGGATAATGATGAGCTCCACGAAATAAACATGATTGGATTTATGGAGGAAGATGAGGTCCTTCAATTTAAAAATTTTGAAACTTTGGAGACATGCTTGTCACACTTCATGGATACTAATGATCCTGTTATTTCTGAAGTTGTGCAAGCTTTGATAGATAAGTAGTTGGTAGTTAATACTAACTAGTGGAGTCCTTAATTTGAAAAGCTATCACCAATCGTAACAAAGTCTCTACCGTCTAGTATTCAACCGTCGAAGCTTGACCTAAACCATTACCCGCTGAGCTAAAATATGTTTACTTAGGTCAAGATGAGACATTCTTAGTAGTCATTTCTTCTCACTAAGGAAAAGACCAAGTGCTTAAATTGATAAACCTACTCAAAGAACACAAAGGAGTTATATGATGGACAATAGCGGACCTTAATGAAATAGACCCTTCAATTTGTACTCACCGCATCCACCTCAAGGATAATGCTAAAACCACAAGACAACTATAAAGAAGACTAAATTCAAACATGATGAAAGTGGTTAAGGCTGAGGTGGTCAAGCATCTGGATGTGGGTATCATCTACCCCATCTCAAATAGCCAATGGGTGAGTCTGACTCAAGTTGTTCCCAAGAAGTCTGGTATCACCATCGTTGAAAACGCCAATAATAACCTTGTACCGACGAGAGTCACTACGAGTTGGTGTATGTGCATCGACTATAGGAAGCTAAACATAGTAACAAGGAAAGCTGACTTCCCTCTACCATTCATTGATCAAATCTTATAGAGATTGGTGAGTCATTCCTACTATTTCTTCCTGGATGGCTACTCTGGGTATAACCAAATTGATATTGCCTTAAAGGACCAAGAGAAAACGACCTTTACATGCTCATTCGGCATCTTTGCATGCTGAAGGATGTTGTTTAGGTTATTTAATTGCCTGCCACATTTCAGAGGTACATGTTGAGCATATTCTCAAACGTGGTGGGACAGATTCTCGGGGTCTTTATGGATGACTTCTTAATTTTTTTGAGTACGTTCGATGAGTGTCTAGACCATTTATGGTTGGTCTTGACATGATGTGAGGAAAAGAACCTTATTTTGAACTGGGAAAAGTGTCATTTGATTGTACAAAAAGGAATATTCCTTGGACATATCATATCATCTAATGGAATAGAGGTAGACAAGGCCAAAATTGATCTCATTGACAATCTACCACCACCTAAGAGCATACGCAATGTGCAATCTTTTCTTGGACACGTAGAATTTTACCGGAGATTCATTAAGGACCTTAGTTACATCTCCCATCTTTTATGCAATCCCTTTAAAAGGACAACTAATTCGAGTGGAATGGCGACTGCTAGGAAGCTTTCATAAAGCTTAAGGTCATGTTGATTAGTGCTCCCATCATGCAACCACCCGATTGATCCCTTCCCTTTAAATTGATGTGTAAAGCGAACGATTATGCTATTAGGGAAATGCTAGGACAGAAGAAAGATAAGAAGTCCCATATTATCTACTATACAAGTAAAACCTTGAATCCTTCCCAGATGAACTATTCGACTACAAAAAAGAGCTCCTGGCCATTTTGTTCGCCTTGGATAAATTTAGGTCCTACTTGATAAGATCTAAGATTATAGTGTATACGAACCACTTAGTGCTTAAATACGTTCTCTCTAAGGAGGATGTTAAGCCCTAATTGCTTAGATGGATCCTCCTTCTTCAAGAGTTTCACTTAGAAATCAAGGATAAGAAGGGAGTAGAGAACATGGTGGCCAATCATTTTTCACGCCTCATTCTATTTGATTCCATTGAGACAACCCCTATATAGGACTTGTTCCCTGATGAGAAATTGTTAGTTGTCTCTTATCTACCGTGGTACACTGACATTGCAAACTATCTTTCCACAGGTGTGACGCCCAATCATTGGATTGTGCAAGATAAGAAGAAATTCTTTACGAAAGTGCATAGGTTTTTTGGGATGACCCATTATTATTTAAATATTACCCAGACCATTATAAGGAGATGTGTTCTTGATGATAAGCAATCTAGTGTCATCTCCTTTTATCATGCTCATACGTGTGGTGGTCATTTTTCAGTCAAGAAAATCACTGCCAAAATTTTACAGTATGGTTTTTATTGGCCGAACATGTTTAAGGACACCCATGACTTTTGTAAATCTTGTGAGTGTTGTCAAAACCTAGGAGGATTGACCTGTAAAAATATGATGACACTTAACCTGATCCAGATAATAGAAGTATTTGATTGTCGGGGTATCGATTTTATTGGATAGTTTCCTTGTTCTTTTAGATATGTTTATATATTGTTTGTTGTAGACTACATGTCCAAGTGGGTAGAGGTTATTCCATGTAGAACTAATGATCATCGTACAGTTCTACAGTTCTTAAAAGAAAACATCTTGTCTAGATTTGGAAAACCTCGAGCCATCATAAGTGATGGTGGCTATTACTTTTGTAATAGGCTATTCTAGAACTTGATGAAGAAATATGGCATTACATATAAAGTGAGCACCCCTTACCACCTCACAGACAAGTGGGCAAGCTGAAATTTTGAATAAGGAAATCAAGCACATATTGGAGAAGACGGTTAAGTTCCTTCGACTGGCTGATGCATTATAGACTTACCGAATTGCACATAAAACCCCTATTGGAATGTCTCCTATAGACTTGTCTATGGGAAAGCTTGTCACTTGCCTATGAAACTTGAACACAAAAGCTATTGGGCAATAAAGACATTGAATTTCAACATTAACAAGGCTAGCTCACTGCGAAAATATCAACTGAATGAGTTTGACTAGATTAGGAATGATGCATATGAGAGTTCCTGAATTTACAAGAGCTGAATGAAAGCATTTCATGATAAACATATATTTAAAAAATCATTCCAACCAAATCAAAAGGTTCTCTTGTACAATTTGAGACTTCACTTATTTTCGAGCAGGTTGAGATCCTGATGGACCGGCCCATTCCCTGTTAAAACTGTTTATCAGCATGGGACCGTAGAGAATGAAAATCCTATGAATGGTAATATATTCAGGGTGACCAGTCAAAGACTGAAACCATTTGTAAAGAACTTTGTTTCAGAGGACATGTCCATACCTCTAAAATATCCTGTCTATCAGGATGATTGATCTCCTAATCTAATGGAGGTATAGAGTGGATTAAGTTAGGTAGGTTTGTTTATGTTTGTTTTTTCTTTGTTAAAGTAGTTAGATGTAGAGTGATTCTCCTACTATGACAGAGAAATATCTTCTCGAAGTTCTCTCAGGTACTCTCTCTCACTCACTGTTATTTTCCGTTGCTCTCATGTCGTGCATACTCTATATTTTCATACATTGAAGACAATGTAGATTTTAGGTTGGGGATGAGATTCTTGCTGAATCATCAGATTTTATGTAGTTTTTTAGCAAATTTTTTTTAAAAAAAATTGATTTCTAGTATTTTAAACTCTTTTAGAAATCTGAAATTTTGTGTACCTGAGCATGTTTAGTCAAAAGATGAAAAGAGTAAAGTAATGCAATTATTTAAAAGTTATAATCTAGCAAATTGGTAGTTTGTAAATAAGTTTCTTTTATTAAAGAATCAATAGAAAATTAAAGATGAATGGAGTCTAAATTCCATTTACACTTTTAACTTACATTCATAAGGATTAGTTTGAACTATGATGTTAACATGATGATTACTTAGAAGTGCTAGGAACCAAGCTTGGAGAGTTTGTCCATCATGTTCAAGAAAAAGAAAAAGAAAAGAAAAGAAAAGTGTTCAAGAAAAAAAAAAAGAATGAATGAAGAATTGAAAAGGAAAATAATGATGAATAAAAAATCAACTAAAAACAATGAGATCGAAAAGGGTTACCTATGATCACAAAAAAGGAATGGGATTAGTATAAAAGCCGTTGATGAAAAAAATCAAAATCTGAAAGAATCCTCCTTGTACAGTAAGGAAAATTCTGGTTTAGGCTTGAGTTGAACTGACCACAACGAGGTGATTGCCATTGTTCATATTATGAAAAATCTATCTATATTGACTAATGAGTTAAAATGTACTGCTCATTCTAGGATCTTGATGTTTAACCCAATTTTATTGATTACTTGATGATTGAAACGCGAGTTGAGGAATTGCAAGTTATGTTGGAGTCTAGACTAATGAACATTCATTATTTATGTCTTTGAGCTCTTCCGTCTATATACATCCTAAAGCTACACAGAGTTTTATTTTCTGAGCAAGAGTGAGATTTGGATTTTAAATTAGTTTTCACATGTTTTTCTCGAGGACTAGCAAAATGCTGGTTGGAGGGTGTGTTGAGCTCTGAATTGTGCATATTTATCCCCAATTTCATAGCATAGTTACATGGATGGTATGCTTAAAGATACTGACATATGTATGTATTCATGTTTGCAGGAAAAAGAGAGGGATCCAAACGAAATTATGTTAAATGGGGCACCTTAGGATGCTTGGAAGAACAATCCTCAAGTGAGAAAAAAAAGAGTAGAAGAATCAAGTCGTCAAAGATCAAAAAGCTAGGAAACAAAGTGCAAAAAATCAGGAGGGTTCGGGTGACCGACTGAAGTGATCGGGCAACCGAAGAATGATTCTGACACCCGATGATGGAGATCGGGTGACCTAAATTGCTTAGAATTTCATGTTAAACTCTCTAAACACTTTTTGGGAAGTTTGGGCGACCCAACTATCATGTTCGGGCTCCCGACAATCTATCGGGTGGTTGATCGGGCAATCGAAGCTCAATTGAATTTTGAATAAAAGCTTGTTAGACAAATTTTTGCATCTTTGGACAACCGACCGATTAGGTCGGGTGCCCGACATCCGATGGCAGTGTGATTTTTCTTACGCAATTTTGAGGCAATGCTTGATTTTTCCTATATAAAAGAGGTTCCTCTACACTCTATATATCTAATCATCATAGAAGAGTCCCAAAAGCATCGAAGCAAGGAGAATTCAAAGTGGAGCTTCTACTTCAACCTTTTTGTGTTTTTCTAGTTCTAGTTCTTTGTTTTTTATGTTTTTCTAAGAGTTCTTAGTTTAATCATGTCGTTTGTTAGCTAAACCTCTTAGTTAGGGCTAAGAGGTGAAACTATGGTCATTTATGATGCTTTAATTCATTTATTTCAATCACCTTGGTTTTAATGTTAAATTTTTCAGAGAATAATTTTAATAAAGTTGATAGTTTTAGTTCATTCTAAAAATCTCTTATGATTAAGGTTATATGGGATAGTTATGAGTTTATAAGATTAATTAGATTAGTTTAATGAGATGTGAATGATGGAAACGTTAGATTCATCATGATTCCCAGATACAATAAATGCTTTGAAGTTCTCCATTAATTCAAGTTCCTCATGTTAAATTATAATTAATCTTCTAAAAGTTCAAATAATATATTGGGTTGTGAATGGGATTTAATTGAATTTATCTTCCAATTGGATAGAGACAGGACTCGATTCCAATTGAGTTATATGCTTGGATGAATGAATTAGCATTGTAAATTGATTACAAGTGGATCCTTGGCGCTCTATTGTTTTAAGTTTCTGAATTTCCTTTACTTTGCAATTGTTTATATTTCTAAAATTCATCACCTTTTAAATATGAATTTAGTGAGTTAGTCTAGATTGGTTTAGAATTGTTACATCTATAATACTTGTGGAACGATCTCGGTCTCAACCGAATTATTACTACATTGCGACCCTGCACTTGGGGTTGTGAACAACCACAGAAGTTTTGGATCAAGTTGATATTTGTGTTTTCCCTTCATCAATGTTGGTTTGATCTTATGAAAAGGTTGGATGATAAATAAACACCACTATGGTCCCTAGGAAGGTTTCAACAGTGGGAATCATTATTCCAACAGTTTCTTGTAGTATGGTCCACCTGAGCTTTGGATATGCATTAATTTTGAGCTCAACCCCTAAAATGAGCTGAAAAAATGGATGGACGGCGTGGATAAACCACATACATGGACGATATGCCAAACAAAGTTTACTCAGTATGATAAAAGTGTACTGAGTTAGTACACAATCCAATTTCCACTTTTGAAATTTCAAACGGTTTCTAAATGAGATTATTCCAGTGCAATTTAAAAGTTTATTGAATTATCCTTCTAAGATCTTAAGACCGCCCTAATCCAACCTATAAAGAGGGAGTTAGAGTGTTTTCGTGGGTTCACATGATGCTGGAAAAACCACGATCACGGTCTGTATGTAACCATGATTGTAGCTTTAGGCTCACTTTTAAAAGTTCAAACCATCTCCAAATGAGATTATTCTAGTGCATTTAAAAGTTCATTGTATTATCTTTCCAAATGACGAGTTGGTGTACCTACGTATGGTGGTAAGCTGACCCAAAGAGAGAGAGAGAGAGAGAGAGAGAGAGAGAGAGAGAGTGATTAAGCTAGAGTCCAGGGAGAGAGATATACTTGGAGAGGACTCTAACGATGATTGAGAGCTTATTTCCGATTTTTAAGATTTATTAAGGCCATCTATGCGCTCTTTTTGTATGGTACATGAACGGCAGGAAAAACATTGTTTTTTATTTTTATAAGCAAAAAGGAAAGATATTTTTTTTAAAATATACATGTAAAGGAAAGATGCAATGAAATATAAAAACCTTTTGTGTGTGCCCCTATGTTGTTCATATGTGCGTGTTTAGATTTTTGTGCCAGGATGGAGGAATCAGAACTTTGACTTACCTTATATGTTGTGACTTTTAATCTTAAGTTGGTCTCATGAGGATCCTTAATTTCTTAGGTGAGTAAGCAACTGTAATCGCTGCCCCCTGGAACTTAACAGCTTTTGTAGATTCTTTGTCCTTGATTGTATTAATTTTGTTCTCATTTCTGATGTGAGTTGTCTAAGCCATCTTTTGGTACCTGCTTTTTATTTTTCTTTTGTTTTTATTTATCAATTTAGATTAACACGTCCTCAACTACCCCTCTCGATATTCCCACAGATCAGTCAACAAGTTGTAAGGTTGTCTTTATGAGTTTTAATTTACCAAGCTCAAGTTGCTTGTATACCGAATAAGGTATAAGGTTAACATTGCCCCCAAGTCTAAAAGTGCTTGTTCTATCCAGAAGTCCCCTGTGATGCATGAGATGGTAGGACTACCCGAATCTTTGTATTTTGGGGGAGTGTTTTGTTTGATTATCGCACTCACTTGTTCCATCAAGAAGGCCTTCTTTTGTACATTAAGCTTTCACTTTACTGTATAAAGATTCTTCAGAAATTTAACGTATGAGGGAATTTTCTTTATGACATCCAATAAGGGAATGTTGATTTTCACCTATTTGAAAACCTCTAAGATGTCTTGATTGTTAACCATAGTTTGGATGAGAGCAATTGCTAGGAAAACAGTGTAAGCTCAACCTCTTTTCACGTTGAGTATTGCTAGGTTCATCATCTCCCTTAGATTTTTCAGGTTTCTCAACCTTCTTCAGAATCTCCTTTTCAATCACCTTTCCACTTCTAAGAGTGGTGATGAACTTAACATGTTCAACATGCAGGTTAGAAGAATTAGAATCAACCACCTCATATTTTCCTTTGGGATTCGATTGTGGTTGGGCATGAAAAGTCCATTTCTCCCTCACATTGAGGTGGGATTTAATTCTTTCAATCGAGGGTTTAAGCTCTTGTGGGGTTTACATAGTCATTTGATTAATTTGTGTTTGTCCCTACATGAATGCTTGTGAAGTGTCCTCAAGGGTCTTCTTTTAGGGGTCCACATAAGGTATACTTTGTGGAGCAGGAAGCCATTGAGGAGAAGTACTTGTATTAGTGGTAGGTATAGTTCTCCAACTGAAATTTGAATGATTTTGCCAACTATTATTTTATGTGTTTAAATTTGAGGCATTGAAGGGGCGTTGGTAAGCATTCATGGCATCATCTTGAGCTTGCAACACCTCTTGAAACACAGGAATTGTAGGACAATCCTTAGTTAGGTGTGCATTTATTTCACAAATACCGCAAGAACTTTCAACGGCCTCATGGGGTTGGACCGCTTCTACTTTCCTTAATTCCATAGCTTCAAATTTCCTTGTGAGACCCACAATCTTTACATTTACATCGTCTTCTTCTTTTAAGAGATAAATTCTCCCTTTCTCCTTTGGCATAGTCTTAGTATTACTTGATTTGTTGGAGGTATATCATGATTGGGTGTTCTCGGCTAGCAAATCAAAGTATTCCCAAGCCTCATTGAGATCCTTGCTCAGGAACTCGCCATTACCCATCTCTACAAATTGGCTCATGTTTGAGTTCAAACCATCATAGAAAAAGTTTACCCGCCATGTTTCGTAGCTATGATGTGGGTAGACAAGCAAAAGCTCCTTGAAACGTTCCCAACGCTGAAAAAATATTTGGTCTCCCTTTTGAGAGAAGTTCATGATATTTCGACTCAACGTGTTGGTTTTATAAACCAGGAAAACTTTTTAAGGAATTTTTAGGTCATCTCAATCATGTCCCAATCGATCTTGGCCTTAAGGAGTGGAGCTATGACTTGGCTCTCTCCTTCGAAGATAATGGAAAAAACTTTAGTCTAATTACGTCTTTAAAGACGTTATAATGCAAATTTACAACAATCTCATTAAACTCTTTCAGGTGTAAGTATGAACTTTCAAAATCAAGTTCATGGAATTTATGTAGTAGTTGGATCATGCCCGGTTTAAAGTCTATATTACCTATGTTTACTTGAAAAACCCTACACGACGATGTGGTTGTTCTTGTAGGTTATAGGTAATCGCGTAATGTCCTAGTGGTAGGGCATTATAAACATCATTCTCATCTTGGTGCGGTTCGTTTCTAGCTTGGTTGGGTGCATATGTAGTCATAGTTTCGGTTGATTCATCAGAACTCAGATGTTTACTAACATGGCAGTGAATGGACAATCCTTAACCAATCCTCCTTCACTTATAAGTCTTAATGTGTGATTACGGGCCCACTTGGGCATGAACACACAAAATCCTAATCTAACCTAACCCTAAATCTTATAACAAAATCAAACATAAATATTAGTAACTAGAAATTAAACAAAAAAAATTAAACTAAAACAAAAATTAAAAACTAAGTTAAAGCTATCCTAAGTATTCTTAAAACTATTCTAGTTCCCAGCAACGGCGCAAACAATTTGTTCTCAACCCTAAGTGCGGGGTCGAGATGTAGTAATAAATCGGTGAGACCGAGGTCGATCCATAGGGACTAATAAGTAAGTTTAAAAGCACTCAAGAACTAGAACTAAAATCTAAATTCTGAGTTTTTAATTCAACGAATTGAAGTATGTGAAAAACAATAACAAACTAAGCATTAAGGATCCAGGGATCAACTTCTAATCAATTATAATGTCTAGTTCATCGATTCAATTTCAATAACTCAACTAGAATCGAATAATGGTTCATTCTAATTGAAAGATAAAACAGTTAATCCATTCATAAACATCCAAACAATATATGAATTTAATTGAATGATTCTCTCATAAAGCACTCGGTAATTGATCGCAAGGAATTCCAAGCATCTATTGTGCCCCAAGTCGATAATACATTAAGGAGTTTTACAAATCAATACCTTCTCCAATCAAGCCAATTAATTTCACTTCCAAGCATCCAATGTACTCAGAGTTAATAATGGATCAAACATCATATAACTCAAAAGCTTTTAAAGTAAAATTCAAATTAATTGAATTAAAAATCATCATTCAAACCAATGTATTGAATCAAATAAACTAGAACATTATAAATTAAATACAAGTTTCACTTCTTAGACTTAGCTAAGAGATTAGCTAAGCATAGTCAAAGAACTAATCTAAAAAAGAAAGAAAAATATGAAAAACAAACTAGGAAGAAGAAGAAAAACTCGAAGTAAAACTCCTTATAGCTCTCTCTCTCTCTCTCTCTCTCTCTCTCTCCCCCCCCCCCCCCCCCCCCCCCCCTCCCCTTTCTTAAATATCTCTAAAAACGAGCCTAAAACCCTTTAAATGGCTCTTAGAACTGACTTTATACCATCTTGAAATATTTCCAATCGAATTTGGAAATAAATTATACGCTTTCACAAAATCGCATCGAATCGTCAATCAATGTCCTTAATCGATCGAGTGCAATTGAGGAATCTTGAGCTTCACTCATCAATTTATTGAAAGTGTGGCAAAATATGTCTAATGAGTTTTCTTCATAATTTGAATGAATTTCGATCAATCGAACTCCAATCGTTGATCGCTTGAACATAGTAAAAAGTGTCTAGAGACTTTCAACAGAAAATCCTCATATTCTCGATTCTTCATCCAATCGATCGACATCACTCACTCATCGATTGATCGAAAGTGGAAAAATATGTCCAACGAGTTCTCTTCATAATTTGGATAAATTTCGATCAATCAAACTCCAATCGTCGATCGATCGAACATAGAAAAAAGTGTCCAAAGACTTTTAATAGAAAATCCTAATATTTTTTATTCTTCATCCGATCGATTGACATCACTCGAAGGTCGCTTGATCGATTGATCGAGAATTCTTGATTTTCTTCGATTTGAATGCATGTGATCTTCAATCTTCCTTTTCCATGAAAAAATTGCTTCTTCATGACCTTCTAAGCTTGAATTCTTCCATTCTTCATCACTTGATTTCTATTTAGCTTTTATTTCTCATTTTTAACTTAGTTTCATCACGAATTTTGACATTCCTCTGCACATTTAAAACACAATTAATTAGGTTAATTTAACATTTAAATGCAAGACAAAAGGATATAAAATAAGGGATAAATATGCAATATTTAACACTCAACATTGTGTGGAACCATTTCCGTTCCCATTCTCGTACCCTACAGATTTTCCTTCAACTTTGTTCCGATTTACTAGGGCGGCCTAATGAGTCCAAGGGGAGATCGTCGCAGCCCTTATTTCGGCTTTGACTTGTTCCCCAACATGGATGAGTTGAGTGAAGTTCGTATAAGGGTACGAGATTAGGTATCCATAGATGCTCAGGTTTTCCAAGTGTACAATCATGGAGATTTACTCCTCGTCGTTGATGGGGGTTCTCATTTTGATGACCATGGCTCACCAATAACCTACATAAGCAAACAACGTTTTATCACTACTATGCCTTAAGGCTGCCAAGTCTACTCTCTTGGGTGTCATGTTGAGATTGTACAAGAATCGATCCACAAATACTTGGGAGAGCTATTCCCAAGTCCTGATTTGGTGACAATCCAGGGATGTATACTAATCCAAAGCATCACCTTTTATAGATTTTTGAAACAGGCAGATGATGGCTCTGTTGTTCCCTACCACGGCATTAAGCTCCCCGCAGAAGGCTCTGAGATGAGCTGTGGGGCAGCCGTTGCCATCATATCTTTAAACTTAGTCACCTCAAGGTTTTAAAGTACCCATGTATCTGGGAAGGGACATAAGTCCCTGACTTTTATATGGGGAATATCTACCTCCTATTGTTTTTTTAACTGGTTCTGCATAGCCTAGAGCTGCTCCCACAATTCATCCATTTTTTATCAGCTCGTTTAAAGGACTAACGTCCTTCATGGCAAGGTCGGTTCTGCTTTTTTAGCATAATGATCGACTTCTTCGACCCTATGGCTCCTGTGAGGGAGAGCTTACTAGAATGTAACTAAATTCCTAGCTATAAGAGTTTGTTGAAATTGACAGGCATTCCGGTCGTGAAGGCTAAGAGATTAGGAAGTGGCCCCTGTTGTGGGTATTCGCCACTACTTGCTGGTTGAATTGGGTTTAATACTGACCCCACTGAGGGCATCCATCAGAATTTGCCCTTAGATTCCGTTAGGGAAAGCTACTGATGTTTGAAATTGACTAAGAATCCTAACTACAGTATCGGATTGAGATTGACTCCCATTTATGGGAGGATATTGAAAAAAAAAAAAAGCCTTGAGGTTGAGGGATGTGCTTGTTAGTGCCGAAGGTCCTGTGCAGACTCTGATGGTTGCGGTTGAACTAAGCTGGGTGCTGGAAAGAAAGCGAGAGCGGGTGCTTGTTGTTACAATGTTGGGCCAGCTTGGTTATTGGCCAATGTGGCTTAAGCTTGCATGAACTAGAGGAACATTTTCTGTGTCGTTTTCACGCCTTGTGTCAATTCTTGAATACATGCAGCTAACACAACTTCTGCTAGCTGTATTTGTTGAGGATGGACTTTTGGCATGTCAAGAGCAAGGAAGAGATGAGCTTTTTTCTCTCGATCGACCATGGTGGTTTAAGATCAGGTGTGGATTGAACTGTGGTAGGAGTTGGTTCAAGGGCATCTGGCTTGAATGGGCACAATGGTGTTAGATATTTTTGGGTTTTTATTTTTTTCTCCTTTTTGGGATTTTCTGAGGGTTAAGGTAAATGCTGGATGCAAATACATAAGAACTGTAATCCCTAAAAATTTAAGAAATTCTATTTTTCAAGTCGGGTCATGACTAGTATGACTAAGACATCCCCAATGGAGTCGTCATTTTGTGGACGCTGGATCACAGGTGGATTGCGCTCACGTGTGCCTTTTTAGGGGCTTGTGGATCTATTTGAGATGTGGTGATAATATATTTGAATGGAGTCACCACTAGCCAATTACTCCATTTTCCACAATCGGTTAGACCCTATAGAAACGTTAGGAGAGAGAATCTAAAGGTTATGTCCTAAAATGACTCATTGATCTGCTATCGAAAATTTGGGGCAATGGACCATGGTTATAGAGAGGAAAAGTGTTAGGCACCCCCTTTGTCTGTACAACTGTACAATTTCTACGTCACAGGACTAAATAGACTTTTAGGGATTAGGATTAGCACTTGCGCACCAATGATGCAAACGTGTGTGCAACGCAATGATAATTTGATGCACAAGCGATAGCCTAGGTCAGAAAATTTATCCCAACTTGCCCACTTGACAAAGTAGTTGAATAACCAGTCAACTTGAATTTTTTATGGGCAGGATTCAATATTCCAACAAGCCATAAGCATGCATTGAGTCAATACTGATATGAAATGTATGTAATGTGATGCTGATGGTTGAAGCAAGTAGGGTGGTTAAGAAGGGAGTGGATGTCGCACAATGATCATGCTAGGATAAATGAAGTTTACCAAGGTTGGATGGTAGGATGAACATTTTTGTCGTCAGGATCAAATCGAGTGGCTAGTGTTTTCGGTTGCTCAGGCTGCTAAAGGTTGGGCTCGGCTAGGGTGACCTAGGCTAGACTCCTTTCCTTCTATTCTCTCCTCTCCTTGGTGAAGGGATGAGATAGCCTATGGATGGCTACGGGGATGGAAAAGACTTAGGTTGAATGCTTGGGGGTTTTCGGATGATTTAGAAATGAAGAGGAGATGGCTAGTTTACCCATTGGGATCGATTTTATGGCAACTGCTTGGAAGTTTAGAGGTAAGAAGGCTTCAAGGGCTAAGATCTAAGATCGACAAGTGGCAAAATCTCATTGATTAGATTGATAGGTAAGGGTGTAATTTGTGTCAAAGAAGAGGATCGTGTGGTCTTTTCCCTCTCCCACACGCTTGCTATTGAACTAAGAGAACCCCACACACCGTCCATCCTCTCCTGCCAAAGTAGGAGAGCTTCCATGTGGCGGGCAGCACCCTAGGTGCCTCCCAGAGTATGGGAGCCCTCCTGCTGTTTGCAGGTAGGTTCCCATGATGGTATGCTGGCCTTGGGTCCCATGGGGTGATGTCTCTGTAGTTCTGAATGCTGATGGGCTAAGGGCATGGGCCTAGTTTTGGGCTTGTTTTTTGGCTGAATTGGTTGGGTTGACTAGGTTTAGTTGGTTTGACTGGGTTTGAGTTAACTAAGTTTGTTAGGTTGATGACTAGGTTGATTGGGTTTGGATTAGCTTCTGAGCCTTGAATAGGCTATCTATTGAGTATTGAGTGGTCACAAGGTGTTTGATTCAATTCGAGTCGAATGCGACTCTAGCATATGCCCCGGCACATATATACTCACACACTCACAGTTAAAATTGGGCCATTCACTATAATGTGGCTGCATTATCAAATTGAACCCCAAGAGCTTGTGGGCCATGCTACGTGGATATGTAAACTCCTCCCTGTTCATCAGTTTTTATACCTGATTAGAGGACCTGAGGCAAAAAATAGTCAAATCACGTGGGACAGGCCACAAGGAACAATGGGATGCCACCATTGTTTTTTACTTTCGTCAAAACCCATTTATTAGAAGCAACTCCCCTTTAATGAATTAAAATACAAGTATCAACCTGATACAAATACCAGACAGGCCAAATCATCTGAATTTTAGAAGCTTTAGCAGTTTTATATTGTTCCCATCGGTGAGATCAATTAGAGATTTTATCATGAATCCGTTTATCATCAAGAATTCTGGCCCAAATCCGATCAGCAACTGCCTGATCATATAGCCTAACCCAACCCACTTAAATTTCATGAAGCCCGAATCCAATCGGACCCAGTATCTGTCAACCCAAAATTTATTTTGGCAGGCCCGAGCCCAGCCCATTGAAAGCCCCAAGGGCTGTGTCATTGGAAAGGGTCCAAATCCAATGGCTAGCATAACATGATGGGATATATTCTAGAACTCTGCTTTTGGTGACGGGTCAGGTCACCTGGCCCAGCTCACTGATAACCCATATGGTTGGGCTGGGCAGGGTTTAACCTCAGCCGAACCAATTTGCCATAGCAGCCAAATTTGTAGGATCCCGGTCCTTCATGTCATGACCTAAGCTCACGCGTGATTCGATTTGAGCTGTTGATAGACCGTACGTAACACCCTAATAGACCCAGCAACTCCACCCAGTAATTTGTCTCGAATGCCATCAAACCCTCTGTCATATCGATCACATCGTTCTAATGATCACAACGGTGAAAATCATGTGACAAAATAATAATAATAATAATATAATAATAAGATTACACCTATTAAAAAAAAATCCTGTCATGGTTGGATTCAGGAGGTTGGAAAGTAACATTTCCGGTTACCAAATTCTAGGTGCGGCAACATTTTTAACCCAAACACAGCACTGCCCATTTTAGCTGGCTCAAACGTGCCTCAAAAGTGTTGGACCACTTGACCATGGTCCAACCTGACCAATTGTCATCCTTCGGGCCGTAAGTAATCCAAACCATATAGGACCTGGGCCTTTTCAGCCTTTATGCCCGTTAGGGTCATTAGTGCTGGGCTAGGCATCAGAGCGCACGGTCATCAGTGGCCTCTTCCCCTAACGCGTCAAACCTCTCTCTCTCTCACACACACATAATGGCTTAGCCAATAGAAGGATTTCACACATAAAATTGAGTCTCTTCCACAATAGCTTTTCCAACGGTAATGAATATAAAAATGAAAACGGATAGGATAAGAGGCCATTAATGGCCATACATTCCACCAACAGTACTAGGGTCAAACCACTCTATGCTCTCCTAACTAGTGGTACTTTCCAACATTCGGCTCACCTTCCATCGATCGAGAATGCTCCTCCAGTGGGCCCCAACGCGGATGAGAAGTGGACCATAAATCTCCCCCCTGAAGAAGCCCAGTCATCGGAAATCCAGACTTGTCTCTGTTTACACGTGGCCCGTTGTTTGTGTTTTCATAATGTTTGTGTTTTCATAATGCTGTCTCAACGAAAGAGACAGATGCTGCATCACCAATTCACATGAACAGTCTGTATCACTATGGAGGTGTGTCCGCAAGTGTAATTTTCATTCCCATTTCTAGAGCTGTACACCAGCCGAGTCCAGCCGAGCTCAGCCATGTTCGAGCTGCGCTCGACCAATAACCACCTTGGCTCGTGTTTGGCTCAGCTTGGCCATTGAACTGGGATTTCATGTTCGAGCTAGCTTGATCGAGCTTTCAAGCCGAATCGAGTTGTGTTGGTTAATGGACCCATGGGACCCACTCGTGGACAACTACTTATGGGTGGGGCCCATAGGTTGTTTCCATTTCCTCTTTGTTTTAAGAGTTTGAAACTCAGTTAGAGATTTACATTTCGGATAAATCAACCTGATCTCATCTCATCCTTATCTCTTATCCCTCTATTCATCTTATACATAGAGGAGGATTCTTTCCACGAAACCAAGCAACAATATCTACGGAGAGAAAAAGAGGAAAGTACATTAAGTGTCCATTTGGACCGTACCTTTCGATCTAACCTATAAATCGTGATCCGGGGACCATCCTCACCATAGGATTAGAGGGATGATCAGACCCACTTGCTCCTGTAGCAGTTAGGTGGACCGCTGGACCGCATCGCACTTCGGCTATTGCGAAGGTTCTAATCATGTAGACCGTCAGATCCTAAAGGCCCACACTTCTGCAAATCCTTTCAGTAGTATCAGAGTAATTGAATGGCGAATCTTCGATTTAAAGAGGAATAAATCGCAATTGAGGTAAGTAGCCTTACCACAATTTTATTTTTTCTTTCATTTTAAAATATATCCGATCATCATTTTTTTTAATAATGTTTATCTCATTTTTTTTTATCTTTGAGGTATGGAGATTAAAAAATAAAAATAATAATAACATTTTTTAATTAGAGATTTGATAAAAGCCAAAATAAATAAATAAATAAGAAGAAATTTGTTTGGCATTGCTTTTGTGAGGGCATCATGTTTGGTGTTTTTTGTGGGCCCGGCCGTTTATTTATCTATAACCTCATGAATTGGGAGAATTTTAATGGTTTGACTTCCCATCGCAATTTTTTTGGTGTGGCCCACCTTAATTTTGAATTGGCCTGATTTTCGGGATCCAATCCACATGATGGGTGAGCGGATAATATAAATAAATCACAATGGGGCCCACAGAGCTTAATCAGTACACAATCCACTTCCAAAGTCATCATGTGACCTACAAGCCTAACATGTTCCATGAGTAATCGTTGTTCATTTCTTTTCAACGGTCGGGTGTGAGCCAAGATCACTTGCTGGGTGCACTTTGTAAGAGGCCCACCTCACATGGTGTACACATGTGGTATCGAAGTCGCTCACGCTAGATGGGGGCAACTATAACGGACGGCTTGGATCTCTATAAATTATGTTAATAAATTTTTTATACATGACCCAAAGACATTACCCAAAGGATTTGTCCTCTAGGCAAACTGCTTTGGCACGTGTATAGTGAGAAAGTCCTTAATCAAACTAGGACTCTCCAGTCTCTGGAATGTGATGCTTGAAGTGTTCACATGGAAGTGGTATGCGTGGCACACGTGCAAGTCAAGAGGAACCATTCAAAATGTGCTCTCTCTGCATCTGATGAATAATGAAATGAAAATTAAATAACTAATGATTGCAAATGATCAACAATTTGGTTAATAGATGCCACGTGTTCAGTTTCTGTGCGCCTGCCCTTCAATTGTTGTACCCTTCTAGAGCATCAATTATTTTTATTAACAGGAAGGTTCTTGTTCCCAAACTTGGGTTCGTTCTTGAAATAAAAATGTGCTTTGTCCAATAATGTCTCACATCTGTCCAATAAATGTTAGCCATCATCTGCCCCACAATTTTTATTTTTATTTTTATTTTTTACACAATTCCTATTAGGCTGAATAAGAAGCCCATATGGACCCCACTATTATATATAGTCCCATTAAGTGAAATCAATGGACAGTGAAACCATTACTTATCTACTTTTTGTGACAAAATTAAGGGACCATTATGAGCTATCCACATGTGGTTGGAACCCATATGGACCCTACTATTATGTCCAAATTTTAGATGGGCGGAACTGGAAGCCCAAATCACTTTACATCAAGATCAAGTGTATCTTGTTAATAGTCTTTATCGACCATTTGTGGGCTGATTTAGTCCAAAAGTTGGGAAGTGACTCGGGATTTTTCTTCAAGATCTAATCGATGGTGCAGTCAAATTTTATAATTAACAGTCCAGATCTCCCGAGATAATGATGATCGATGTATGTGTTAAAATGAAAGCACTAAAATAAAATTTTGGATTTTATTCATTGTGAATGATTAATTCTGTCATGTTGCTCAAATTACTAATCATGTTAGGTAGATCACACAATATTTGAAAAATGTATAACTCTACATATCTCTTGATTATTTAATGTACATGTGTATACATTATTACATGTATGTGTGCAAATGAATGTAGATCATCATAGATATTCATACAATCACTATTGATCACAAGTCCACAAGTGATAGGAACCATCATCAACCATGATGATCAACATTGATGAAAGGATCCATCATCAATGGCGAACATTAATCGTGATGATCAGATTCATCATGAATGGACACGGTCAATGGTAATGATTGGATTTTTCATTCATCTTAGCATTTGTTATCTTTGTTTAATGGTAATGATTATTTCCTTTAATCTAATGATTTATATATATTGGCTTTAGTCTTCATGTGATTACATCTAAGCCTCCTTTCATTGGAAAACAGAAAACTTATGTTACGATTCCCACCTATTATTCTAACGTTGTGCATAACTTAAATGAGAGATATACACCTTCACTAAATGATGCATAAACCCATAATGGTGGGTTGTAGGTTATACAAATAAATAGTCGTAAAAGCATCAACTTCATCTTATTTAGAGAGCTTGATTGATCTACACCGTTCATTCAGGTATATGGGCTTTCAGATCTCTTATAAGATGGATTGAATACTTTTATAAATTTAAAAGTTTGAATAACCAGTAGAAATGCTGATGATTAGTGCCAATACCCTAGATCATAGCTAAGTAGTGATACTTGATACGATGTAGAGATGGCCACTAAAGCATTGATCATCAATCAACTCAAAGGACAACATTTCGACGGCAACAACTACGAAAACTGGTCCCGCGCAGTGCGAAGCCTTCTGGATGAGGATGATATTTCGCACACTCTGGATGAAATTCAAGAGAAACCCATAATGGCTGAAAATGAAAATCTAGGAGAACATAGGGCCGCGATGAACTGCTACAAAAAATGGCGTAAACAAAATCGCTCCGCCCGTAATGTTTTTATTAGAATAATGCACAAAGAACTCATACCCACGTATGAAGTGCATGAAACCACTAAGTGGATCTGGGATGCACTGACTAATGCCTATAAACAGAAGTCAGATGCGAAGGTTCGAGCTATGGAATTAGAGTTTCAAGAATATAGGATGCCGGTAGGCTGCCCCATCAAAAATCATAACCGTATAATGGAGCAGATGATAGGCATCCTGAGGAACGTAGGGTGCAAACAACTGACAATCAAAAGATAATAATGATGCACAGTTCCTTGTCCGAATATTGGGCACAAATTAAAACAATTATGAACTATACTGATTTTATCACAATGTTCAGAGACTTTTGTGGCCATTTGGTACGAGAGGTTGAAATGAATGCAATTCAGCCAAGTTCAGCCAAGGCCTTTATAGCAGAAATCCATAAGCAAAAAGCTAACAAAAGACAGTTCAAAGCTCGTAAGAAAGTGAAGAAGAACAATCAGAAATAGAAGATCGCAACACCTCATCGAAATCCCAAGAAGGGGAAAGGAAAGAGGAAACCGAAAAAGACAAACATAACAGGTTTCGTTTGTGGGAATTTCGGCCACTATGTCCGACAATGCGCCCATAAAAAGATGGTAATTCTTCAGTCATTAGATACTTTGTTTGTAGGCATTTGTTCTGAGATCATTTCTGTTGATATTTTATCTAACAAATGAATTTTTTATTCAGGGGCAACAAAGCACGTGACTCGAGATCGTCGAGGACTTAAGAAATTTTGGCATGTAGCCACGGGGAGTTATAGAGTGTACATGGGGAATAACACTACTGAAGACGTGCTAGGGATTAACGTATACCGTCTCCGTAAGCACGTAAGGAGAAAAATAACCTTCCATGATATCCTTTATACACTGGACATGCGCCGGAATCTAATTTCTGTTTTTAGGTTGTTACTTAATGGTTTTGATATTCGGTTTTTCGGGACGAGAGTTTTTTTAAGACTCAATAACCTCATCTTTGCATGGGAAAACTTGATTTCAAATTTATTTATTCTAGATATAGATAATGATGATGCATCTCTTTCTTTGTCTAATACGTCAAATGAACAAGTAATATCTAAATCTTTAAAATGGCACGTGAGGTTAGGTCACATTGAAAAGGACCGTATGACAAGACTAGCATGTTCTGATTTGTTAGGTTCATTATCCAAAGTTGATTTGCCATTTTGTGAACATTGTATGTTCGGGAAGACTTCTAAGAAACAATTTCCTAAAGCGACTAGGTCAAAAGGTTTGCTAGAGATAATCCATTCGGATATCTGTGGACCCTTGAATGTACGTGCTAGAAATGGATGCCAATACTTTATCACTTTTATTGACGATTACTCGCATTATGGATATGTGTATCTCATCTCACATAAATCTGAGACTTTTGATTGTTTTCTCAAATTCAAAGCTGAAGTAGAAAATCAGCTTGAGAAAAATATTAAAACTCTTAGATCTGATAGAGGTGGCGAGTATACATCTGAAATGTTTAAAACATACTGTGCAAACATTGGTATCATCAGGCAGTACACTATGGCATATACTCTACAACAAAATGGAGTTGCAGAGAGAAGGAACATGACACTATTGGACATGGTCAGGTCGATGATGGCACATGCCAATTTCTCTACCACATTCTGGGAAAACATGCTTCTTATAGCCGTCTACATTCTAAATAAAGTCCTAACTAAATCAATTCCTAAGACCCCATATGAGATGTAGACTGGGAGGATTCCTTCTTTAGCCGACCTTCGTCCTTGGAGATCTTTAACATATGTTTTATTGCCTGCTCCACATAGAAGTAAACTTGATAGTAAAACTATTGAGTGCGCATTCATCAGGTACCCCATGCACTCAAAGGGATACGTTATAGGTTATGAGGATCGTGGAGGATGGACTGAGATAGAATCTTGGGACGTGACCTTCGTCGAAGACAAATACCACAACTGAAAGAAACAAAAGGTTTTCACATAATTTTTTAAAATTCTCGATGTATCTTAGGAGAGTGGGAGCTCTGCTTCTGAAAATGGAGATGCTCCTATAGTTCATCAGGACAGTGGGAGTACATATCAACAGGCTCCTGAGTTACGTCGAAGTGAAAGAGGTCTGATTCCTCGAAGATACTTCGATATCGATGGTCAATCTTTCTCTTGTGTTTCGGTTGATGATAATGAACCTGATTCTTATCAGGATGCGTTGTTATCTCCGAATTTGGCTAATTGGGTAACTGCTATGGACGAGAAAATTACCTCCATGGAGAAGAATAAAGTCTGTGAACTTGTAGATCTGCCTTCCAATCGCAAAGCGATAGGTAACAAGTGAGTTCTTAATATCAAAAGAAAGACAAATGGTACAATGGACAAGTATGAAGTACGATTAGTTACTAAATGTTTTACACAAAAGAAGGTGTTGATTATGAGGAGAATTTTTCACTTGTTGCAAAATTCTCCTCGATCTACATGATCTTGTCCATTGTCGCAAGTTTAGACTTAGAATTATATCAGATGAATATAAAGACCACATTCTTAAATGGTGATTTGGATGAAGAAATATACATGCAACAACCCATATGTTATGTGGACAAAAAGTATCCAAGAAAAGTCTGTAAGCTGTTACGATCTATCTATGAGTTGAAGCAAGTCAGTGGGACATAAGATTCCACTTAGCCATCACCACTTTCGGGTTCACGATGAGTCAAGAAGATCATTATATATACGTGAAACGGTCTGGAAGATCTTTTTTTATACTATCTTTATATGTAGATGATATACTATTAGCTGGTAAGACATGTAACTATTGATGATGTCTAAAAGTTGGCTTTTCTCGAACTTTGAGATGAAAGATCTTGGTGAAGCCAACTTTATTCTAGGGGTTAAAATCATCAGAAACCATCCTAAGAGATTCTTAAGCTTGTCTTAAGCCACTTACATACAGAAGATCTTAAAGCGGTTCAGGATGAAAAATTGAAAAGCTGTTGAAACTTCTATGGACAAAGCTACCAAGTTAGACAGGAAATCATGTTCCCAGACAGAAGCTAAGAAATCGACAATGTCCTCAATACCTTATGCGAGCGCAGTAGGCAACTTAATGTATACTGTGCTTTACAACAAACCGGATATTAGTTATGCAGTTTGTATAGTCAGTCGTTATCAGAGTAACCTGGGACAATCTCATAGGCAAGCCGTTAACCGTATATTCCGCTATCTCAGAGGAACCAAGGACCTGATGTTGTGTTATGGAGGCGCGAGTCTCGAGCTCAAAGGATATTCCAATGCCGCCTAAGGTAATGATGCCGACGAGGGAAAGTCTACTTCAGGATATGTCTTCTTGCTCGAAGAGGGAGCTATCTCTTGGTCGAGCAAGAAACAGACATCCATAGCCCTTTCTTCTATAGAGGTCGAATACCATGCATGTTATGTTGCAGTTCAGGAGTGTGTATGGGTTCGCAGAGTCCTTCTAGAACTGGGTGTTGTACCAAGCGTTTGTGAGCCTATATCATTGAGGATAAACAACACCTCCGCCATTAACTTAGCAAAAAATCCCAAACACCACCAGAAATTCAAGCACATTGAGATAAAGTATCATTACATTCATGATCAAGTGAAAGATAAGAAGGTCATCCTCAGCTATATTCCTACCAAGGAGATGATGACTGATCCCATGACGAAACTTATAGCTAGAGATCTGTTTCAGGTTCACGGCAGGCAGATGGGATTGAGGAAAGCTTGAGTGATATGCTTGTATCATGTACCTTTGATCTTTCATGAATAATAAATTCCCTTTTATTTAGTATTGAGCACTTATTAGTGTCACGCCCCAAATTCGGTTCTCGACGTCCATTCGCTGTAACCCGAATTCAGAGGTGGCAGCCTCCGTAGTACCCCGATCTCGGATCCTAACCCCACACGCCAGGTTCCGATCCTGGGATACCACAAGGAGGATTTTAGGGTCTGAATTTTTTTTTTAAACATGGGCATCACCATATGAGTACCATCAAAGACAAACATAATATTTCCACTAAATCATTTCGTTTACATACAGTACTGAAAAGTAAATACACAATGCGTAAATATAAAAACTATGCACAATCCGGCACCTCCTGCTACTGCACTCCCAACTCCAACTCAACGTTGCTAATACACTCTGGTATAACCTACAGCGTAACAAACGCGCATAAGCTTCGAACGAAGCTTTGTGAGTGCGTGTGTGCGTGCACAATGCGTATGACAAGCATAATAAATATCAGAGTAAGCAGTAAAGCATGATGAGAACTTTAAACCAAGACTTCGCCCAATTAGGCCACACGATCATGTGATATGGATAACCAGTCTACCACGGCTATGCAAGCATGCGATACATATAACTAGCCTACCATGGCTATGCAAGCGTACAATACAGGTAACCAGCCTACCAAGGCTATATACTCATACTATGCAATGGCCTACAGGGCTTAATGTCCCATACAATGATCCAATGCATGTATGCAAATCACCACCTCTTAGTACAGTGGTCCAGATATGAACAGTCATATCGCAATCGCCCAAGCAATGCAGGACTCGGAACTGGTAGCTCGCCCAGTGTGGTAGCTCGCCCAGGCTACAGCCCCGCCCACATCACACCCGCCCACGTCAGGACTTTCCCACACCATACAGAACATCAGTCACATCACTGATACCAATACCATCTCTGAAACGGAACATCACCGGGGTCTCACAGACCTCACTACTCACCAGTAGAATGCCAAAGCTTATCTGGTGCAATAGCGGACCTACTCACAGCTGGTCAAACTCAACCCACTTTGCCAACACTCTTCTGGCAGGTTAGGTCAGACCTCCTTCCAAACTGACCACGTGCAGTGGAAAACACCGCCATTTGGTATTCGGCATACTGGTGTATGATTCAACCACTCGGTCCTTGAATGGAGCACCCACCTTGGTAACAACGGGATCAGGGACTTTCACCCAGGGACATCTTTGGCATCCAGTTTAAAGATCACATATTTCCGGTGTTCTGCAAACCACGATGGAGCTGTGGTTGCAACGTAGTAACCATGCTATATGCGGCACAAGCAGATGGTGCGAAATGCAACCATGCATACAAACGTGGGACGACATGCCCGTGCAAGTCTCCAAGAGCACCATAAAACTATAAGGTCTCAAACACAATGTCACCGTCAGCTAGTAATGAACTGCACGACAATCACGACCGATATGGCCGATTGATACAAGACAATCAGATGAGCCAAGCATTCATGATGCATGAGTCAAGTATACAGTATGAGTGCCAACAAGTAGTCCATCTACCACGATGGCTATAAATCAATCTAGTCCAACTTATTTGAGATATGATTAAGATGAGGGGACACATATGAATGATCGAGTCATAGTGCGGGATGTCGCTAGCTAGGGAATCTCGCACCAAGGGCTACAAGGTATGCTAAGTTATGCCTACCATACAGTGTAAGTCAGGATGATAGATTCATGTCCTCGAATAGTCCCATACCTATTGGAGAGGTTTACGATAGAGAGCACGTGAATTACATTTGCGCGACTACATCTCGAATGCTTTATGAATGCGTTTATGCCCTAGTGGTCCCCAACTAACAATGGTGATTCGGGATGCATACTCATTACACATGCATAGTGGTCGTCAAAGCATATACTATATAGATCGCATAAGAATATTCTAAATGACACTACGTGTGGCAACAGACATACTAAAAATAGCCTAAAAAGATAATTCACTATAATACAAGCAAACATAAAGAGATAAGACTCTAAATGGATGGTATATAACAACACAGACGGTCCAACAACTGAACGGTGTGGATTAACCTTCAATATTCAGATAACCCAAATGGAAAGGAAATGATTGAAAACACTACCGACACCTCAAAGGTAGAACCTACTTGAGCGGCAAGAGTGGAATACTCAAAATTATGCCGAGACCCATAATCCTGTAGTACAGTTGAAATAAACACAATAATGGTCCGTAAAAGGAATGTCATAGTTAGGGTTGCAAGATAGACAGGTCATGACAGAGAATCATAAATGGTAGGAAAATCTGAGATAGATGATCAATATGATGAGGTCCAAAAAGAGATGACAGGTCTAACCTCATCCTGCAAGATAGGATCCATATAATGGATGGCCTAGATGACATACTAACGTCGATGATGAGCCCCACACTCGTCCTAAAGGTAAACGGACGGTGTGGATGGGATATACATGATATGGTGGTCTTTAATAGTTGGGTACAAGGGTAGGAGGGGTGAGTCATATGAGTATACAACAAGCTAAGTTACCAGGATCAATCAACATGGTGAGTCAACAAGGTGAGTCAATAAGGCAGGTTGACAAGGCGGGTCAACATGGTGAGTTAACAAGGTGAATTGACAAGACGGTTCAACAGGGTGAGTTTAAGAAGGTAGCCCTGTGACTTGGATCAAGCAAACTCTAAGGATGACCTTTCAATAAGGGTTTACACAACTAATCATCAAGGTGGATCCACGGGATGGACAACGCGGTCATTCGAACACGTACACTGAGGTGGTCCTAAGGCCATCCTGTACATAACATGCTAGGGTCCATTCATTTGGATGGTTTGGATCAAGCACAAAATTAAGGCGGTCCTTATGGATGGCCGACATACATATCGCACCATGGAGGCCAATGACTGACGTGGATAGAACACATGCATAACAAGGTGGACCCGTGGTTAGGTATAACCGCACAAAGGAGTGGGGAAGCCACATACATCAATGGGCCCCAACAGTTTGGGATCAACCCGATATTTGTGCTTTCCCACTAATCAAGTGAGATGGCAATCAAACACCATGGTGGGGCCCGCACACCACACGTGTGGAACCCTACCCATGGTTGAGTGACTTAAGAACAAGGAGAATGGCAAATAAACATAACAGATGGGTCCTGTAAAGTTTCTAATGGTAGGCATTCAATCACCCTTATTTCTACGTGTGGCCCACCCAAAACTGGGCCCACACCCCTGCCAAGAAGAGCGACAAGGTATACCCAACATTCATCAAGGTGGGACCCAAAGTTGGGCCCCAACGGTTTTGGTTAGATGGATAAATAAACATTACAATGGCCCCAAGGAAGGTTTCAAAGGTGGGCATCAATGACCACTGTTTCCTACAATGTGGTCCACTTGAGGTTTGGATATGCTTAAATTTTGGGCTCAGCCACTAAAATGAGCTGAAAAAAAAACATATGAACGTAATAGATAAGGCACATACATTCTAGGTGGGTCCCATGAGTGGGCCACCGGCTAGACAGCCCAGCCAGCCCACGGCCAGCACCCCCTTCTTCTTTTTTTCTTTTTTTTTTATCAAGTGGGGCCCACAGAAGCTTTCGATCAAGCTGATATTTTGTTTTCCCTTCTTACATGCATGTGTGAACTTATGAACAGGTTGGATCTCAAATAAACATCATGGTGGGCCATAGGAAGGTTTCAACGGTCTGTCACTGTCCCCACTGTTTCCTTTGGTAGGGCCCTCCTAAGATTTGGGATCTGTCTCATTCTTGAGATCATGCCCTAAAATGATCTCCCCAAATGGATGGACGATGTGGATGGTACATATACATCCTGGTGGGTCCCACGAGTGGGCCACCCACTGGACAGCCCAGGGGCCAGCGTTGCTAACGCTGTGGGTGGCCAGCGTGCGGTCGCTGCCCCCCTTTGCCCTTTTTATTTATTTATTATTATTTTATTTTTTTTGTGTTGTTGCGTTCTTCATCAAGTAGGGCTCACATGAGGACCATCCACTTCATCCATTATATAGACAACCCTATGGTGGGCCCAATGAGTATAAATTTGGACAGGTTTCGTAGCATACACACATTACAGTGGGCCTTGGAAGGTTTTCACACCAAAGAAATCTTTCCTTTGGTATGGCCCACTTGAAGTTTGGATCTCTCACATTATTGGGCCCCTGGCCTAAAATGATACGGAGAGACCGATGGACGGAGCGGATATAACATACGCATCATGGTGGGACCCACAGGGTGGCCCACCAGCTGGCACCACAAGCCAGCGTCCGTGGACGCTGGTACGCCCAGCGCCCGGACGCCCCTCCTTTCCTTTCTCTCTTTCTTCTTTTTTTTTTGTTTTTCCATAGTTTTCATCGAGTGGGGCCCACATAAGGGTGATCCACTCCGTCTATCAGCTGGGCCATCTCATGGTGGGCCCAATGAGCCCAATATTGAGATGTGATTCGCTCTAGAAACGTTAAGGTGGGCCAAAGATTTTACAGAAGTATACATCATTATTTCTACTGTTTCAAGTGGTGCGGTCCGTTTAAAATTTGGATCGGGTTCATCCTTGGGCTTCGGCCCTAAAATGATTTGGGAAAACCAATAGACGGTGAGGATACAACAAAAACATCAACGTGGGTCCCACGAGTGGGGACCCCATTCCAGCCGTCCTGACGCTGGACGGTTCCAGCGTCCCAGACGCTGTGAACGTCCAACGTCTGGACGTTATTTTATTTTTTTTATTTTTTATTTTTTTTCTTTTCTCTTAGTTATTTCAGGTGGGGCCCACTTAGGGAAAATCCAATCCATTCATCAGGTTTCCCAGCTCGTTGGGGACCTAATAAGCCCAATATTGGGCAGGTGATTCCGTCTACAAACATCACGGTGGGCCATGGTAGTTTCAATAGTGGATATTGTGTTCTCCACTGTTTTCGATGGTGTGGTCCACCCGAGATCTGGATCTACTTTATTCTTGGTTTCCAGACATAAAATGGGCTGGAGAAACAGACGGACGGCGTGGATCAACTACATACATCAAGGTGGGTCCCACGAGTGGGGGCAACCGTCAACACCCAAAAGGGGCTTCGCCCCAGCGCTGCTGGGCAGCAGCGTCCTCTGGACGCTGGCTGTCCAGCGGCCATCTCTTCATTCATTCTTTTTTTTTTATAATACTAATTATTATTATTATTATTATTATTATTATTATTACAGTTATGTGGGGCCCATTCATGAACGATCCAGCCCATCCATCTCATTGCCCATCACAAGGTGGGCCCAAGGAAATAAAATGAAAGGTAAACGAGAAGGGGGGGGGGGAGTTTGCACTCACAATGATGGTTGGACGGTTGGATTGCCGATCAGACGGTCCGGATGATGATCGGGGTCCTCCAAGCTTGATCTCCTCCTTTAATCTCTCTAACTCTCTCTTTCTCTCTCTTGATCTCCCTCTAAATCTCTCTACTTCTCTCTCTTCTTTCTCTTCTCTCTCTCTCTCAAATCTCTTTCTCTCTCCTTACAAACATGGAAAATGAGAAGGCCACCCCCCCTACTTATGGCTCTTGTATGGGAAGAGGGGGGTGCATGAGGTAATGATGATGATGATGGGAGAGGACATGGGAGGAATGGGTTGGAGTTGACTTTGGTGAGAGAGGAACGGGATAGGTATGGTGTGTGTAGGCTAGGGTAATGATAGGGGTATGGGTGAGGGTGATGGTGATTGATTTGACATGTTGTTGGGATTTGTGCAAGTGGGGCCCACGCCACACGCGCGTTGCGCGGCCCACCTCGGATTGCACAAAAGTACGCATCTTTCACACCGGGTATCGCAGTGAGGCTTGCCACGCGGCGTTGGAATCGCAGCGCCTACGCGGTCGCAGGGGTATAGGTCTTAGGTCGTTGCAGTACTAAATCATGGTCGCGATCAAGGCTTGCTAATCTGGTCCGTCTGGGACGTACCGGTACCGGAAACTAAACGTACGGAGGGCAATTCAGGGTACGGGTTTTACAACTCTCCCCTCCTTATAAAAATTTCATCTTCGAAATTCACAACCAGATGAAGTCAAAGCAAACCACACATATATATAGATAGAAGCTAAAAAGTATACAAAAAATCAATGAAAGTTTGCAAACATCGCTAAGTCCGCATAGCATGCGTACACCTCTTGATGGTGTCAATCTTCTCTAGTGTCTACCGCAAAATGTCGGGGTCGAGGGAACAACGCTCTAGTACTGCTGCTGACGGGATGGGCAGTCCCTAATTCGGTGTCCAATCTCGCCACACTCGAAACAAGTGCCCTTAAATGGCCTTTGGAGGTCTGGTGCTACTGGTGTCGTAGGCGGCTTCTGCGGATGAACCTTCCTTCGACGCCTAGTTCTTCGAGGACCTACGATCGGAGGGTTTGGTGCAGTCGGTGCTCTGCACCATGGTTGTTGTTTAGGTGCTCTTGGTCGCTGAGGGCATTCCTTCCTTCGATGGCCGGCTTCACCGCACTCGAAACAGTGACCTAAGATCCGTGATGGGGTCTTCTCTGAAAACTGTGTCGTTTAGGAACTGCTAGGGGAGAACTTCCTCTTCCTGCTGTCACTCGGGGGTGCTTGTTGTTGCTGGAACAAAGCGGTCATCAACCGGAGCATCCCCTTGAATTGCTCTGCACTTACTAGGGTGACAGGTGCTAACTCTGGCTGGGACGTACTAGCCTCAACTTCAGCTACTGGTGTCGTGTCCATCTTTTAAAAAAAGAAGGGATAAGAAACCCTTAGCCTCAGAAAACTGCAAACATATTACGATTAAAGAACTATACCATTGGGAATTCTAGTGATTCTAAGTTCGCAAATATCAACAAGTGAGGGGTGATCTAATCCTAAAACACTAAGTAGAAACATTGTGTTGTTCACAGGTAGCTCCCAAGTCATTCTCTAATACTAACTCCTGTCACGCCCAAAAGGGGCTTCGCCCCAGCGCTGCTGGGCAGCAGCGTCCTCTGGACGCTGGCTGTCCAGCGGCCATCTCTTCATTCTTTTTTTTTTATAATACTAATTATTATTATTATTATTATTATTATTATTATTATTATTATTATTATTATTACAGTTATGTGGGGCCCATTCATGGACGATCCAGCCCATCCATCTCATTGCCCATCACAAGGTGGGCCCAAGGAAATAAAATGAAAGGTAAACGAGAAGAGGGGGGGGGGGGGGGGGGGGGGGGGGGGAGTTTGCACTCACAATGATGGTTGGACGGTTGGATTGTCGATCTGACGGTCCAGATGATGATCGAGGTCCTCCAAGCTTGATCTCCTCCTTTAATCTCTCTAACTCTCTCTTTCTCTCTCTTGATCTCCCTCTAAATCTCTCTACTTCTCTCTCTTCTTTCTCTTCTCTCTCTCTCTCTCAAATCTCTCTCTCTCCTTGTAAACATGGAAAATGAGAAGGCCACCCCCCCTACGTATGGCTCTTGTATGGGAAGAGGGGGGTGCATGAGGTAATGATGATGATGATGATGGGAGAGGACATGGGAGGAATGGGTTGGAGTTGACTTTGGTGAGAGAGGAACGGGATAGGTATGGTGTGTGTAGGCTAGGGTAATGATAGGGGTATGGGTGAGGGTGATGGTGATTGATTTGACATGTTGTTGGGATTTGTGCAAGTGGGGCCCACGCCACACGCGCGTTGCGCGGCCCACCTCGGATTGCACAAAAGTACGCATCTTTCACACCGGGTATCGCAATGAGGCGTGCCGCGCAGCATTGGAATCGCAGCGCCTACGCGGTCGCCGGGGTATAGGTCTTAGGTCGTTGCGGTACTAAATCAGGGTCGCGATCAAGGCTCGCTAATCTGGTCCGTCCGAGACGTACCGGTACCGAAAACTAAACGTACGGAGGGCAATTCAGGGTATGGGTCTTACAATTAGACTAGGTGTGTAGATCATCAACATTTACCTTGAGATAATGTAGGATTTCTACTTTTGTCGGCAAGCCGGTCACCCACTCTCACGGGCTGACCAACCCTAGATATATAAGAGAGGTGCACTTGGGGTGATGTTCATACACTGAGGTAGGAACCATCCTTTATTGAGAATAATAAAGGATGAGGATGCGAATGAGTTGTATCCGCCTTCAGTCCTAAAAGACTGAAGGCCCACACTTCTGCAAATTCTTTACAAGTTGAGCTGATTTCGAGCTCAAGCTTTTCTAGCCGAGGGTCAAGCTTGGAAATATGTATATAGAAGTTTCATATACTGACCGACTGTGGACCCTCGCCGTTTCCGCACTCCCACATGACGTTCTCGTCCCCTTCCCTTTCGGGAAAAGAAGGAGAAGAAGATGCGTGAGTGCAAATCGCCGTTTGTGCCACTGGCTTGCCTCGTTCTCAAGGGCTTTGTTTAGTAGTCGTGTTTAAGCTGGATGTGTTTAAATGAGTTTATATAAGACCAGAGTCGCCACTTGCCAATTAATTCGAATCTACAGTCGGCTAGACCCCGTAGAAACGTTAGAGAAGGGGATCCGAAGATTCCTTCCTCTAAAATGACTCCTTTTGATCTGCGCCAAAGATTCAAGGTAAGGGATCACGGTTACAGGGTGGGAAGAGGTTAAGCACCCCACACACTGCCCATACTAAAGTACGGTCTCTACTTCACAGAATCGAACTAATACTTGAAAGTCTGTTTTAATCCTCGTACATTCTCATAGATGACATGATGCATGGATGCAGGTCTGAACAGTAAGAGTTTCTGATGGGCAGGTTCCAATAACAGGCAAGCCCAGAGCATACGCTCGAACTGACAGGTGCTTAATATAAGACGTATGCAGTGTGTTTAAATAATCAAGGTGCTTTATTGTGAAGCATGAATGCAAGTCTGAACAGTAAGAGTTTCTGATGGGCAAGTTCCAATAACAGGCAAGCCCAGAGCATACGCTCGAACTGACAGGTGCTTAATATAAGACGTATGCAGTGTGTTTGAATAATCAAAGTGCTTTATAGTGAAGAAAGGGGGTTGGAAGAAAAGTAAATGTTGCACTTATGCTAGATGCAAATGAGATGATGCTGGAAAAAGAGTAGCTGAATGGACGGAGGTGTTGCAAGGGTTGGCTTCGAGTGGCTGGATCAAGACTTGGATGGCTTGGGAGACTTGGACCAGTGGTCAGGCTGGGCTGGACCAGGGCTAGGATCTCCTCACTCAGGCTCTCCCTGGTGGAGGAATGGGCTAAAGGGTGGAGAAGAACTCAGACGGACGGTCGCTGGACTGGGTGGATTGCTGTTTGGCTCGGTGGGTCGACTCAGTGAGTTGACTCAGCGGGTCGACTCGGTGATTTGACTCTGCGGGTTGACTCGACAGGTTGACTCGGTGTTTTGACTCGACGAGTTGACTCACCAGGTTGACTCAGTGGGTTAACTCAGCGGGTTGACTCAGTGGGTTGACTCACTGAGTTTGACTTTTTTAGGATTTTTTTACTGGCTTTTCTTATGGGGGGTTTTTCATGCTGATGTTTAGGACTGGGTTGACTGGGTTCAGGCTTGAGTCGGGCTATGGATTGGGGCTTACAAGGGTGAGTTTGGCTGAGTTTGGACTTGGGATTTGGGGGTATGGTTCTCCATTCATCTAGCTATCTCTACCAATAGTGTAGCCGAAGGTGGGGTGTCTACAGATGCCCCTCTTTAGCAGAGGTTGTGTGCAACCGAATGCCAAAGCGAGTGGACACCCCACTTCTGACCCGGTCATTCATAGATCATGGTCTGAAATCTTTGCTTGCCTTTGCATCTGTGCCAGTTGATCGTTCGGAAACCGATCACTCGCACATACCGCGGGAGTTTGGAGAAAACGTTGCGATTATCCCTGCATGCGCTGCAACCTAGGTACCCAATCGCAACCCTTCCATTCCCGATCGGTACTAACATCGGAAAGGTACAGCAGAGCCTCTGTGTCGCTAGTCTTACGAGGATGCTGACCCTGAGACTGATTGTGTGATGTTTGATGTTTTCCCAGATCACTCCAGGAGTACTTGTTTCGCTTGACTGTCAAAGTGGTTAGACGCCCTACGTCAGATAGTCTTACGGGATTCTACTACGCCGACTTGGACTCAGTCAAGGTACTTCAGGCATCCACGCCTATGTATGTGTGGGTGAACTCTTTCCACCCGATCTGCTGGTTTCGATGCTTAGTTTGCAATTCATTCTTTCCTTGATTGTGGTCTGGAATCTTTGTTATCCTTTGTATCTGAGTCAGTTGATTGTCTGAAAATTGAAAACTAGCACATACCGCGGGAGTTTGGAGAAAACGTTTGCGATTGTCCCTGCAGTTTGCTGCAACCTGGGTACCCAATCGCAACCCTTCCATTCCCGATCCGTACTAACATCGGAAAGGTACAGCAGAGCCTCTGTGTCGCTAGTCTTACGAGGTTGTTGACCCTGAGACTGATTGTGATGTTTGATGTTTTCCCAGATCACTCCAGGAGTACTTGTTTCGCTTGACTGTCAAAGTGGTTAGACGCCCTACATCAGATAGTCTTACGGGATTCTACTACGCCGACTTGGACTCAGTCAAGGTACTTCAGGCATCTACGCCTAGGTATGTGCGGGTGAACTCTTTCCACCCACTTAGCTGATTTTGATACTTGGGTTACAATTCATCGTTTTCACCTGTTCAAATGGTTTCTTTGACCGAGCCTTTTAGCTTTCATCTTTTCGTATCTTGGCATGTGATACGACCGCACTGACACTGGAGTTCAGTTCGACCGTACTTTAAGTGCATTGGATCCGATGGTCTCCGGGGAGACCATGAGACATCGGATCTTATTTGATTTTTACGTCGGCTCCTATCCAGAGATATGGAAGATCTCCTGGGTTTTGGAGGTAGAACGCTCTACTGGGAAAATATTTTTGGGTTTTTGAAAAGATACCCACTCTGGGGAGTGATACTCCGTGGGGTTTTTATTTGCACATAGAGATATTTTTTTGTCTTTTTGAAATGGAAATCTGGTTTGCATGCGCCTCCACTAGGGATGCCTGTGGGGTCTTTGGCTAACCGATTTTATTTTGAAAGCAGGTAAACATGATGATGGATGTGATGGATGCTGATGCATGGGGATGCATGATGAATGCATGGCTTTGGCTCATTTTCTTTCAGTTTGATGATTTTGATTTTGCTAGAGATGTAGAGAATTTTGAGCTTATTGCTTGCGGGGTTGTGATCCCCTGGGGATTTTCTTCCTTTTTTATGCGGATGTTTGGTCAGCGGGTTGGTCAAGATCCCGACCTGTGATCGATCAGGTCCATCGTCCCAAGATGCTGTTTCTTTGCTTAATGAGAATGTACGAGGATGTTATCCGACTTCAAGATGTTCTTCTGGGCATAAATGCGATTGAGACGGTGCTTGGTCGCCAGTTTTGGTCAAGATTCCAATCTGCGGGCGATTGGATCCGTCATCCCAAATTGTGAAGAGAGTGGAGTTCAAGACTCCTGAAGTGTAGTGCTGGGGGATAGTGACAATTTTCGTGATTTTTGCAAATATGTGGTCCGAATCGTTACCTGAGTGGTCAGGATAGAGATCGGTTATTGAAAACAAAGGAAATATTTTTGTGATTTTTGAAAATATTTGATTTGAAAGCAAGAGAAATATTTTTTGTGATTTTTGCAAATGTTTGATTTGAAAGCAAGGGAAATATTTTTGTGATTTTTGCAAATATTTGATTTGAAAGCAAGGGACATATTTTTTTGTGATTTTTGTAAATGTTGATTTTGCAATGTTTTGGTATTTTGTGATTTTTCTGAAATGCAAGGAAAAGTATGGAATTTTCATCCACTTCCAGCTTCTACTGCTGGTAAGGCACCCGATCCATTTTACGTCAGCGAGCAAGACGAGTCTCACACAGTTAAGTGCCGTAGTTTTACATCTTCGGATGAGGGGATTGTTGAGGGTTTTCAGTCAACACACCCACAAAGTTGCCTGTTCCTCATGTGCAATGCACATAGACCACGTATCGTCCGACGGACTCATTCGGCCACAAAATGAGCCACATCCTCACATTTCCCTTAGTCAATCCAATTTAGGGCCTTACGTTGCTCACAATTCCGTGAGGGTGCGCTCCACCTCCCAACAACCTTAATCTCCTTCATGAGTTTTAGGAACAGGGAACATCCGTCAAATTCAACAGCGACTTCCAAATTAAGGTTTTCTATCACGGTGCGTTCAACAGGAACAGGGTTGCGAAGTTCTGCCCGCCTCAGCCCTCACCTGTTTAAAAGATTCCGGACACCCGTAGGATCAAGTGTCAGCCATGTCCAGAACAGGTTAGGAAAGAAAGCCTCCGAGAAGTTAATCCCAGTATAGTTTTAGGTCTTTGGACCGCTGGAGATGAGTTTGTGTAGTTGAAATTGATGGTGAAATATTTTTTTTATTTTATATTTTTTTTTGAAAAGGTTCCAGAGTTACATCAAGTGTTTGAGATTGATACTGGTTTTTATGGAAAACTCAAAAAATCTTTTTTGGTATTTTGGAAATGATCCAGGTCATCAGATCTTGGCCTGAACGGCTGGGATCGATGCCGATTTTTATTAAAAATCTCTCGGGATGTTGATCCCGACGTAGTTTAAGGTCTTCAGACCCAATTTTTGTACAAGCAGGGCAAACACGTTTTTTTGTGATTTTTTGAAAAATGTTCCAGGCTGTTAAATCTCAATTTTGAACGGTCAAGATTAACACTGATTTTTATTAGAAATCTCTCGGAATTTTGTTCCCGACGTAGTTTAAGGTCTTCGGACCGAAAACATGTACAAGCGATGCTGAAAATCACACATTTTTTCTATTTTTTAGAAAATGTCCGGAGTCATCAGATCTTGATGAAGACCGATGTCAGTTTTTATTAAAAGTCCCTCGAGATCTTGATCCCGATGTAGTTTAAGGTCTTCGGACCCAAAATATGTACAAACAGAGCAAACACTTTTTTTTATTTTTTGGAAAATGTCCGGTGTCAGCGGATCTTGATTCGAGCAATCAAGACCGATGCCGGTTTTTATTGAAAATCTCTCGGGATGTCGATCCCGACGTAGTTTAAGGTCTTCGGACCCAATTTTTGTACAAGCTGAACATACATTCTTTTTTGTGATTCTTTTTTGAAATGATCCAGGTCTTCAGATCTTGGCCTGAACGGCTGTGATCGATGCTGGTTTTATTAAAATCCCTCGGGATATTGATCCCGACGTAGTTTAAGGTCTTCGGACCACGAAAAACTTTATGTACATGCTGAAAGTACATTCTTTTTTGTGATTTTTTTGAAATGATCCAGGTCATCAGATCTTGGCCTGAACGGCTGGGATCGATGCTGGTTTTTATTAAAATCCTTCGGGATATTGATCCCGACGTAGTTTAAGGTCTTCGGACCCAGAATATGTACAAGCAGGGCAAACACATTTTTTTATTTTTGGAAAATGTCCGGTGTCAGCGGATCTTGATTTGAACGATCCAGACTGCTACCGGTTTTTATTTAAAAAGTCCCTCTGGATCTTGATCCCGACGTAGTTTAAGGTCTTCGGACCAGTTTTTGGGGTTGGGCATACTTACCTTGCTTTATTTGGCTTCTGATAGGGCTGACTGTGATTTGAGTGGTCCGAATTGCTTGATTTGGCCCTGTGGGCCCTTTCTAGACTTCAACTTTGCTTTGAAGCACTTATCCTTGATGTTTTTTGGGGCTAAGAAGGCTTTTCATAGCGGATGATAACTTGAACGGCTCAGATTGCTTTTTTCAGCCTTTTGGGCCCTCTTGATGATCAGATCTTGGACTCTGGCCCTCTTTCTTGATGATCAAACCCTTGATCTTGCTATTTGGTGACTCCTATGAGCTTTTTCATGGTTTAGATCATGATGATCTAGCCTTTGAGTGGCTTAGATTGCTTGTGGGCCCCTCTTGATCAATTTTCCTTCTCTTTGACTTGATCAGGCCTATGTTGACTGCATGACTTCTTGATTGGATAGGTGGGGTACCTTCCAGATGATCTTAATCAACCTCAATCGAAATCTGGAGTGGATTGGAGCCTTGGGCGGCCCTCAGGATGCCATTTGCTGATGTGGACTATCAACCTCACCTACCAAGAACCATGGAGCCAATCCCCCGGAGAGAGAGGGAGCGCGTCCGTACGGGCGGCCCGGAGCGGGCCACCCAAGGCTCGCCTCTTGTGCGGCCTAGGCTGGCTCGGGTTCGGACATTCTCTGTTGTCTGCTGCCCTTGTCTCCACCTGCTCTGTACGTCCAGGTTTGATTTCAACCATGAATCTTCCCTTTGTCTCTTCTTTCCTCCTCATCTTGTCCTCATCTTGCTTTGTCCTTTCTTGGGCAATGGATGGTGGAGATTTAGGGGTTGTGGGGGCTGTCCATGGTGGGTCCCACACTTTAGAAAGTGTTGAAGGCTGTAATGATGGAGGATTTTCTTTAATGGATGGTGGGGATGGTGCATTGAATGGGGGCTTTGATGAGGGGTTAGGGATGGTGGTTGGTGGAGCTTTGAATGGCCCCATTAATGGCAGCCATGCTGAAATTCCAGATTTGGATGGGGCTTTGATTGTGGGAGAAATGGATGGCATGGATGAGATGGGAGGATGGGACATAGGTGAGGCTATGCATCCCTTAAATATGGGCCACATGGATGATGTGATTGATGGAGGTGATGGGACCATGATGGACATAGATGGGCTGATCTCCTGTCTGGATGGGATGGATGGCTCAGATGATACCTTTGACGGTTTGGATGCTCTTGATGAGGGCCAGGATGTGCGGCACACTTGTTTGGGTGGACTTGATGTGATCATTGATGATGTCCCCCTGATGATGGACGGTGTGGATGGCTCGATGATCCCTTTGATCGGCCAGGATGATGATTGGATTCATGATTTCCTGTTGGAGAGGGCCGCAGGTCCAGATCTGACTGTTTATTCTTCGATCGGGGTTGCCGGGACCCTTCTTGATGGTTCAGATGCATTTTTCGACGGTCAGATTGGCCAGGATACCACGATGTGTGGTGTGATCTTCGCTGGTAGTCCTTTTGATGGAGGGTGTCGTCCTTCTCTTGATCGTCGGTCTTTTACGCACTCTGTTCATGAGGTGGGCGAGTCTTCTCATGCGGCTGAGGTTATGACAGTTTCAGACAGTGATGCGACTATATCAGACATAGCCGTTACTGAGGGCAGGTCAGGGGCTGTCGAGTCTGCAGAGGTTCCAGCTTTTCCTTCTCCTTCGCCCGTTGACCTTTCGATCCTCGATGAGCTGTCATTGATTTCTAGACCTTTTGTTCTGGAGGGGGTACCAGTGAGGACTTGTCAGCTGTTTCCTCGTCCTTCTTGCTCTCCACGGCTGCTTGCTTGGCTTGATAGTTTGTCAGCTTATGAGATTCGAGATTTGGAGTCCTATGGCTTCGGTAGTCTGATCCATATGGCTAGAGTTGACATTGATTGGAGGATGCTCGGAGCTGCCTTGATTGACTGGGTCCCTTCGTTGAACTTGTTTGCGTTCAACGATATAGAGATGGGACCCTCTTTGGAGGAGCTTGCCCGCTTGACAGGCCTACCTTGGGATTATACTCAATATTTCTTGCCGAAGACATCGCCGAAGGCTGCCACACCGCAGAACTAGTTCGGGATCCCCTATCTTGTTCGTCCTGCAGCTGCCGGCCAGGATGCTGTAGTGTTCTCCTTGGACTTACTGTATGATCTTTTTTCGGATCCTCGGAGTGTGGCCGATTCTATCCTTGCTCGGAACGCACTGATGTTCTATTTGATAGCTGAGGTGCTGTTCTCGGGCTGACGCAGGTCCCAGACTCCTTTGATTTTTGAGGTGATGAGCCGAGCTATCCGACGGCAGGGGATCATTTCTCTCATCTTGGCTGAGCTGTTTAATGGGCTGACCGACTGCGCCCTGGGCCGCACTCGTGTCCTTCGCGGTTGTTGTGCCTTTCTTCAGGTATCTTTTCTACACCCTTTTCTTCTTGCTTTGTTAGGAATTGCTTTACTCTAGCTGAGCTTCTTTTCCTTTTGTGATCAAGTCTGGCTATGGGAGCGTCTTTCTTTGACCGTTCATGTACCCGTTCCTGGCATTCCTAGCTCTGACGTCATGCGTTATATCATGGAGTTTCTTCCGCATACGGCTAGGATGAGCGAGCCTTTATATTGCAGGATGTTCGCTGAACTTCGTGACTGGAATGTTCGTTGGGAGTCATCTTGGCTTTCACTTCCTCCAGTGCTTTGCGATGCACACCGCCTTCCTCTGATGTTGGTAGGCTTTCGATCTTACTTTTCTTACCATCCCATTTGGTTCCTGCGGCAGTTTGGGTACGAGCAGAATGTTCCTCTTTTCGTTTTCACGGGTATCGGGCATCGAGCACTTCCATCTAGATCCTCTGACTTTAGGACCCTAGTTGATGGATCTTGCGCGAGTTACTTGACTGCTGATTTGCTGGGTTTTGAGCTGCGGACTTTTTCGATGGCGACCGCCCTATATCAGTACTGGGTTGCTGAGCAGTCTTTGTATCGACGTATCCCTTGCTGGCACCAGAATGTTGATGAGGATGAGCAGGATATCCTTGGAGATGCTGGCTCTTCATCTGGTTCGTATGAACCTTTTGAGGAGCGCCCATTCATTGATCCTGGTTTCCTTTTGGCCACTCATGGCCATTTGATGTCTGAGATTTTTGCACTTCGGTATCATTGTGAGATGATGTCGAGGAGATTGGCTGCCGATTAGAGGTTGTCTGATGAGGAGACAGCGATCCGTACCCTTGAGCGTGATGAGGCGCATTACCTGCGTATGGAGGTGAGTAGGTTAAGAGCGAGGCTATCTTTTTATGAGTCAGAGGACTTACCTGATGTGGCCGAGGAGGAGGGTAGAGATTGATTGTGTTGGCCACCTGCACATTCCTTTTTTGCAGATATGATTGATGATGATGCATTTTTTTATATTTTTCTTTTCTTTCTTTTTTTTTTGAAAAAGGTGACATGATATATGTAAAAGAAATATGATGCATTTAATTAAAAAGAGAAAACTGTTTGAAAATCTATTGTGCCATGAGTTGTCTTGTGAGTGTGTTTGGATTTTGTGTCGGGATATAGGAATCAGAACTGGGGCTCGGCCAATGCTTTGATCGATGTCTCGAGATTTGACTTGTGTGATCCTTTGGTTCCCTAGAGGTGTAGGCAACAGAAACTATTGCCTCTGGAGATTGTCAGAATTTGCAGAGCTCTTCGCTCTTGACTGCACTTCTTCTTGTTCTTAAACTGTGACTGCTTGAACCGATCTGGACTGTCTGATTTCCTGGTACCTGCTCTTTTCATTTTTTTCCCTTTTCCATTTTAGCCATTTTTGCCTGCAGCGCTCTTTCAAGTTTTCACTACAGCCGGCCTTTTCCCGTCATTTTTGCCCGTGGCGCCCTTTGTGGTTTTAACCACGTCCCGGGTGTTTGATCTTGCCTACCCCTTGGCAGCTATGCTGTTTTTACCCTCGGTGCCCTTTCGGGTTTTCACCAAGTCCGCTGTATGCCCACTGTTTTTACTCGGAGCGCCCTTTCGGGTTTTCACTCCGCCCTCTTTGTTTAGGCACACATTTTCTTTTTCCCTTTTTTTTTGTATTTCTGAATCTTTGAATGACTGCGGCGGTTAGATGTCGGGAATCTGTCGTTGCCGGCCGATGGCAGTCCTTCAACCCCTTATCCTAGGTTACGATGATAGAGCTGTCGGTCTTAACTAAAAGACCCTTCTAAGATGAATGGATGGATGACTGTGTTTCTTCTTGGGTTGATTTTTCTCGGGTGCCTTACTTTGGCTTCCCTTTTTCTTTTTTCTTCTTCTTCTTTTTGTATTTTTTTTCTTTTTTTTTTCGTATTCCCCCCCCCCCCCCCCCTTCTTTTTTAATCCCCTTATTTGAAATACTTGTTGGCGGACGGAAATGATTTCTCAGAGGTCTTAGCTTTGACCTCTTGACTTCAGCTCTATTAAAGTAACTCTTAATAAGGTCAGAATGACTTACCCATGAAAGATCTTCACGTTGTCGGTGTTGGTTGGCTCAGGAAGATCCACCCCTCTCATGCTGGTGAGTCTGAGGGCACCTCCGGGAAGTATTTCTCTGATGATCAGCGGTCCGTCCCACGAGGGTTTGAACTTTCCTCTGGGATCTGGAAGGTGCGACGGTAGGATCTTCTTCATGACCATGTCGCCTACCTTGAAACTTCTTTTTCGAACTCTCTTGTTGTAAGCCCGAGCAATCCTTTTTTGATAGCACTGTGAATGACTTAGTGTACACATGCGCTTTTCATCTGCCAGCTGCAACTGGTCGAATCTGGCCCGTTGTCATTCTCCTTCTTCAACTTCGCTTTCTAGTAACACCCGTAGTGATGGTATTTCCACCTCGACTGGTAGAACTGCTTCCATTCCGTAGGTAAGTTCGAAAGGAGTAACGCTCGTAGCAGACCGTACAGACGTTCGATAGGCCCAAAGTGCGTATGGGAGCATATCTGACCAATCTCGATAGGTCACGACCATCTTCTCAAGTATCCTGACGATTGTCTTATTTGCGGCTTCTACCCCACCATTCATCTGAGGACGGTAGGGGCTTGATCGATGACGTTGGATCTTGAATTTGCTGAAGAAGTCATCCATCTTCTTGTTGACGAACGGGGTCCCATTATCTGTGATGATAACATTGGGGATTCCATACCGGCATATGATGTTGTTCTTCATGAATTTGATCACCTGAGATGCTGCAATTGTGGTGTAGGAGGCTGCCTCTACCCACTTGGTGAAGTAGTCGACTGCCACAAGTATGTACTCATGACCGTTTGATGCTTTGGGACTGATCTTGCCGATGATGTCGAGTCCCCACATGGAGAAGGGCCAGGGGGTGGTCAGGTTGTATAATTCTGATGAGGGGGCATGGATTTGATTCGCATGCTCCTGACACTTGAAGCATTTTCTGACGTGCTGGCAACAGTTTGTTTCCATGGTGAGCCAATAGTAGCCGAGTCGTAGAATCTTCTTTGCCATCATGTGCCCGTTCATGTGTGGGCCACAGATTCCTTCGTGTATTTCTCCCATGATCTTTGCAGCTTCTGTTTCATCGATGCATCGAAGGAGGATGTGATTATAGGATCGCTTGTAAAGAACTTCGCCGCTGATGGTGAACTGGCCAGCCAAACGCTGGATGGTTTGGCGATCTGTTGCTGTTGCTGACTCTGGATACTCCTGGGTTTCGAGATATTGCTTGATGTCGGCATACCAGGGTTTGTCAGGGACAGCTTCAGCTTCTTCTATTTGCAGGCAAAAAGCAGGTTCTTCTTGAATTTTGACTGTGAGCTCCCATTCTGAAGCTCCTTTTGGTATCTCGAGCATTGATGCAAGTGTGGCGAGAGCATCTGCAAACTGGTTCTTGGCTCTGGGCATGTATGAGAAGGTGACTTCTTTGAACTCCTCGATCAAATTTTCAAGATACACATGATATGGTATCAACTTCTCGTCCTTGGTTTTCCATTCGCCATTGGTCTGATTGATGATAAGCTGTGAGCCTCCAAATACTCGTAGCTTCTTGACGCCCAGGATTATGGCTTCCCTTAAGCCAACGATGCATGCTTCATACTCTGCCATGTTGTTGGTGCACTCGAATGCTATGCGCCTTGAGATAGGAATAGGGACATCATCTGGAGAGTAGAGGATTGCTCCAATACCACTTCCTTTAGAATTTACTGTGCCGTCGAAGAATAACGTCCATTCATCTTTCTTCTTCTTTTCATCCCCTTCGATAAGCAAGAGATCTTCATCAGGGAAGAACGTCTTGAGCGGTTGATAATCCAGGAGGGAGTGGGTCGCAAGATGATCGGCGAGGGCCTGCCCCTTGATTGCCTTCTGAGTGACATAGGTGATGTCGAACTCAGACAGGAGTAGCTGCCATTTAGCTATCCTTCCAGTGAGTGCCGGTTTCTCGAACAGGTACTTGAGCGGATCCATGTGAGCGAGGAGGAGAATAGGGAATGCAATCATGTATTGACGGAGTCACTGAGTTGCCCAGACTAGGGCGAGGCAGGTCTTCTTGATTGGGGAATACCTGGTCTCGTAGTCGGTGAACTTTCGTCTCAAATAGTATATTGCTTGTTCCTTCTTCCCGGTCTCGTCGTGCTGGCCGAGGACACAGCCGATGGCTTCTGCTGTTACCGAGATGTATAACAATAGTGGACGTCCAGGAGTGGGTAGCACTAGGACTGGAGGATTCATGAGATATCTCTTGATGCGGTCGAAGGAGACTTGGCAATCATCATTCCATTCTTTTGGAACGTTCTTCCGAAGGAGCTTGAAAATGGGCTCACAAATAGGTGTGAGCTGTGCGATGAAGCGACTGATGTATTGAATTCTGCCGAGGAAGCCACGAATTTCTTTCTCTGTTCTAGGAGGGGGCATTTCAATGATTGCTCTGGCTTTGGTCTCGTCGACCCTGATGCCATCCTTGCTCACCATAAAACCGAGGAGCTTACCTCCCATTGCGCCGAAGACACATTTCTGAGGGTTAAGGCAGAGCTTGTACTTTTCTAACCTGTTGAATAACTTCTTCAGATCTTCAAAGTGTCCTTCAATTGTGCGAGATTTGAAGATCATATCGTCCACATATACTTCAAGCTCTTTGTTCATCATGTCGTGGAATAGTGCTTTATTGCTCGCTGATATGTTGCTCCTGCGTTCTTCAGACTGAACGGCATTACCCTGTAACAGAAGGTTCCCCAGGGAGTGAGGAAAGATGTCTTCTCGCGATCTTTGACGGCCATCTTGATCTGATTGTAACCTGAGAACCCGTCCATGAATGAGAAGACCTTGTATCCAGCAGTGTTGTCAACCAGAGTGTCGATATGTGGCAAAGGGAAGTCATCTTTTGGACTGGCCTTGTTGAGATCCCGGAAGTCGATGCACATTCGAACCTTGCCATCCTTCTTTGGTACTGGTACGATGTTGGCGAGCCATTCTGGGTAGTTGGAGACTACCAAGAATCCCGCGTTGTACTGCTTGATGACTTCATCTCGGACTTTTAGAGCCCATTCTGGCTTCATTCTTCGAAGTTTCTGCTTCACTGGCTTCATATCTGCCTTGGTTGGCAGATGGTGTACAACGAGCTCTTCATCGAGCCCCGGCATGTCTTCATATGAGAACGCGAAGTTGGACAATCTTGGAGCTAGGAACTCTATCATTTTCTGTTTCATCTCAGGTGGCAACGATTTTTCAATGCGTACTTCCCTAGGGATCTCAGGTGTCCCCAAGTTCACTATCTCGAAATCATCGGCTACAACATTCGCTTTGGATTCGAACTTTTTGAGGAGATCCTCAAGTTCGAGAGCCGGATCATCGTCTTCCTCATCTCGAGCTTCGTCCAGACCCATGAGCTCGAAGTCTAATTCGATGTCAAAATCATATGATTCGACTTCAAACTCATGCGACTCTTTAGACGAACTTGGCACACTATTGAATGCAGGAAAAGAAATGTTTTTTATTTTTTGAGATTTTTCTGAAATGGAAATGCTAGATGTTTTTGGCTTTTGAAAGTTTTTTATTTTTTTGGATTTTTGAAATTCATGGGACTTTGAACAAGTGGGCATTGCAGACCAGGATTGAGCCCAACTTGTCCCAAAGTTTTGGTCGCTGCTTAAACAGGCATTTTTTTTGGAAGCTAGAGCCCTCAGATGGCTCTTTGGCTGATTCAAAAGTTAGGGGAACGGATGACCATTGAGGACCCCACACTTCCTCCCCTGAAGAGGTGGGGGTTGATGATTCGGGCAAAGAATCACAGCCTGGCCTAATGACTATGATTTCTCACTGGTCGGGTTCGAGATCTGAGTCATACTCAGTCCCTCCCGGATCACTTACCTCGCGTGGCAGTTCGTCTGGTTCTACAGCTAGACACAAGTTCAGAATCTGGACATCGGACCAATCCAGGGCTGGCCACTTCCCTTTCTTGGTCCAATGGATGGGCTGCTTCTGCCCCTGGCTAATGACTGATGATGTTGATTCTGCAGAGATGGGCAAGTCGTGCCACTTGCTGATCGATGTTGAGATGGGCAAGTTGTGCCCCTGGCTGGCTGAAATTGAAGCGGGCAGGTTGTGCCCCTGGTTGATTGATGCTGAGATGGGCAAGTTGTGCCCCTGGTTGGGAGCAGGTGTCAGAGTAACCTGATCCTGAAGCTGCTGTATTTGACTTCCTTCTTCATCTTCATCATTTCCTTCTTCTTCTGGAGGCTTAGACGATTCGAGAATCTGATCCTATCGAATGGGGGGCCACGTGGCCCAAACTAGGCTCATCGGGAAGCCTTTGTGTAGTGCAGTCAGTTGATTCCCTCCTGGATCTTTGCAAGGTTCTCCTGGCTTGACGAATTGGATGGGTGAGCACCGAAATTTCTTCCTTCCTTTGTCCATGAAGATTGCCCTGTATCCGAGTCCCCATTTGCGTTGGTTATATACCAGCGGTACCTTTCTAGACTTGAAATGATTCTTCATTCGGTATTTGAGGCTCAGATGTTCTGCCGGTGAAAAGACACGGTCCACCTTTATCGGTTTTGGATTGGCGATAGAGTTCACAGTCTCGAATTCGAAACTGTGGAACGGGATGTCTTCTTCAGAGTGCTGGATATCGATGACCGGGATGTCTGGTTCAGTAGCAGCAGCGTTGGAAGGAATGATGAGCTCTTTTTCTGCATGGATAGAGATCACTTGATTTCCACAAATATACTTCACTTGTTGATGCAGGGTTGATGGCACAGCTCCAACCTTGTGCAGCCACGGTCGTCCAAGCAACATGTTGAAAAAGGCTGATATATTCAGAATTTGGAATATGATAGTGGAGATTTCTAGACCTATCTGTACTTCTATGTCGACCTCCCCTTCCACTGATCGGCGGGTGTTGTCGAATGCTCTGACACATATGGTGCTGGGTCGGAATGAAGAAGGACTGATTCCCAGACGTTCCGCGGTCTTGAGCGGGCAGACGTTTAAGCTTGAGCCATTATCGATAAGGACCAGCGGGACATAGAGGTCTTTGTATCGTAAGGCTATGTTGAGGGATCGCCCATGATCGCGTCCTTCTGGTGGCAACTCGTTATCAGTGAAGGTGATGGCACGCGGAGCCAGGAGCTGTCCAATCATCAATGCTATCATCTCTGATGCCGTATCGGAGGAGACGTGAGCATCGCTCAAGGTTTTGGCAAACATTTCTCGGTGTATGCGAGATGTGCAGAGTAGCTCCCATACTGAGATTTAAGCAGGGATTGACTTGAGCTGAGTCGCCACATCATATGCGGCTTTATTTTTGTTGCCGAGGCCTGAGAGAGCGCCTTTGGGATCTCCTCTGTTTTGATTATCTCTTCTGATGCAACGCCCATTGGGATTCATGTTCCCTACTTCCGCACATTCTGGATAGTGCCATGGGACCTCTTTATAATTTTCCTCACCTTTGCCCTCTAGGATCATCGGTTCTTGCAATGGTGCTAGTGTGGGTACTAGATCTTCCTCGTATGGAGCTTTTGCTTTGAGAACTACATTGTTGCCTGTGCTGAAGGGGTAATATCGAGGCTTGTCTTCACAGATCACATAAGGTTGCGGTCCTGGCTTGATCGTTCCTGGAGCAGGAGGCTCTCATGGAATGAATACTGGTCCTCTTGATATGGCAGGGGGTTTCTCTGTTCGTCCCAGCTGCCGTAGTGTGATTGACACGCCTCCGGGGTTTGCCCCTTGCAATATGACTGGCTCAACTGGAGGAGCTCCTTCCAATACAATGGGTTCTTTCTGCTGATGAGTATGGTTTCTCCATGGCGAATTGTGTTGTTCCTGTGCTGAAATTGCCCCTTACAAGACGACAGGTTCGTATGTGGGCTCGATGTATGATTGTGCTCCTTCCAGGACGACTGGTTCCCAATATGAGGGGCCATAAGATGCCCCTTGAACAACTCGCACATCATATGGGAGTATTCCTTCGAGTACCACTGGCTCGAGGACTGGAGGAGGAAAGGGACTTGCCCCTTGCAGGATCGGAGGAGGATTTGTCGGCCCATAAGTGTAGGCATGAATGGATTGGATGGGGGAGAAGAAGCGTTCGAGGCGTTCTCCTTCTTCTATGCTGTTGACGGTGGGGCCTCGAGACGAACTGGGGTCCGTCGGATGTTGAGGCAGAGGATTCTGAAGAATGTTGGTGGGAGCTACTGCAGGAGTCCCAGGGACCGAGATGACGATCTTGCGGTCATCAATCAGATCTTGTATGGCATTTTTCAAAGTAAAGCATCGATCAGTAGTATGGCCACGTCCTTAATGGTAGGCGCAATACTCATTTTCTCGGTAGTTCGGAGGCAGAGGATGAGGAGGAGGCCTGGGTGCCATTAGAGTGAGTAACTGCTTCTGTACCAGTATAGTCATGACTTGAATAAGTGGCTGAGTGAGTGGAGTGAACTTCCTGAGCTCCCTGTAATTCTGCCTATTCTGGTATGAGTATTGGCCATTCCCCCTGAACTGCTGCTGCTGCTGTCGAGGTGGTTGTGGCTGTGGTTGAGGATTCGGTCGTGGTTGATACCTCTGGGGTTGGTACTGAACCTGATTTTGCTGACGTTGTTGATGTCCCTGTTGGGGAGCATTTTGATTACCCTGAACAGTGGTGTTGATGTTGTTTACCTCTGTCGGGCGGGGAGGAGAACCGCTGCGGTTTCCATTCCCATATCCGATGGGTCTTCCCTCCACTCTGTTCCTCTTGACTGGAGTGGCTTGATGAGGCCATGGGGAGATTATTCCGGCACAGATTCCTGCTTCGACTTGCTCTCCAGCACGGATCAACTGTGAGAAATTCGCGTATGGATGCGAGATGAGATATCCGGATATGCCAGGATATGTTGAATGAATAATCATGGAGATTTGTTCTTCGTCTTCGATAGGTGTTCGCATTCTGGCTGCCATAGCTCGCCAACGTCCCACATAAGCTGATAGTGTTTCATCACTCTTTGGTCTGAGAGCCACGAGGTCGGCTCTTCTGGGTGCCATGTTGAGATTATATGCGAATCTGCCGACGAAAGCCTGGGAAAGCTGTTCCCATGTCCTGATGCGGTGGCAGTCCAATGAGGTGTACCAATCTAGAGCATCGCCTTTCAGGGATTTTTGGAACAAGCGAATGAGGGCCCCTTCATTTCCTGAGATTGCACTCAGCTCTCCACAGAAGGCCTTGAGGTGTGCTGTGGGACAACCGCTGCCATCGTATCTTTTGAATTTTGGTACCTCAAAGTTTTGAGGTACTTGAGCATCTGGGAAAGGACACAAGTCTCTGAACTTGGTCGAAGGTAGATCGATTCCTTGTTGTCGCTGAAGTTGATTTTGCAAGATCTGGAACTGCTCCCGCAACTCGTCCAGTCCTGAGTGATCTGTTCGAGCGACTGGTGCCTCTTGGAGTAAGGCATGTTCTTCTTCCGCATAGTGGTCGATGTCTTCGACCCTATGGGTTTGCTGAAAAGTGACCGCAGGTTGCTAAAGTTGATTTGATGATTGAACTGGATTCGGATGAACTTGTGCTTGAAATGATTGTAACTGAACTGGGGATTGTACTGAAGGTTGAATTGGAACTTGTTGGAAATTAACTGGAGTTTGCTGAATTGAAGATTGCTGGAAATTAACCGGAGTTTGCTGAATTGAAGATTGCTGGAAATTAACTGGAATCCCATCGGCGGGGATGTGCTGGAATTGAAAAGTGCTCCTGTTTGCAAGAGGCTGAGATGCTGGGAAGTGACCCCCTTGTTGGGTATTCGCCACTGTCCGCTGATTGATGTGGGCTTGACACTGACCCCCATTGTGGGCATTCGCTAGTGCTGTCCCTGTTGGTGGAAATTGAATTGAAATCCCATCGGCGGGGATGTGTTGAAATTGAAAAGGGTCCCATCGGCGGGGACATGCTGAGATCTACTGAGACTGTTGTTTGCAAGATTGACTGGAAGTTGACTAGAAGTCCCTGCGACGGGAGTGCTCTAAGACGGCCTTGTCGTTGCAGGAAGGTACTGAGGAGGATGCCCCATAGCGAAGGGCTGAGACGACTGCTGTCGGTAGTCTTGGGCAGACTCCGATGGTTGTGCTTGATTTGAACTAGAGGCCGGAAGGGCCCGACATGGCTGCTGAGATTGCTGAATTGGGCCAACCTGATTGTTGGCTGCTGCGGTGGCTTATGCTTGCATGAATTGCAAGAGCATTTCTTGCATTGCTCTCATTCCTTGTGCCAATTCTTGTATGATTGGCGTATTCTCAATTGGCTGTTGCGCTGGAGGTTGCGCTTCGGTCATCTCAAGAGCAGGGAAGAGATGAGTTTCTTCTTCGTGGTCGGACATGGCTTGCTGAGCCCGAGTGCGGATTATGCTGTGGAAGGGAAGTTATTTCCGAACACGTTGAGCCCAAGGAGGCGCAATGGTGAGGACTATACTCTTTTTGGGTTTTGGGATTTTTTTTTTTTTTTCTTTTTTTTGGTTTTGGGATTTTTCTATTTTTTTGTTTGTTTTGGGTAGAATGTTATGCAGATGAGATTGTATGAGGATTAATGACTTTTAAGTATGGGAAGGATTCTGTTTTTCAAGTTGGATCACGACTAGTGGGACTAGCTCATCCCTAGTGGAGTCGCCATTTTGTGGACCCTCGCCGTTTCCGCGCTCGCACACGACGTTCTCGTCCCCTTCCCTTTCGGGAAAAGAAGGAGAGGAGGATGCGTGAGTGCGAATCGCCGTTTGTGCCACTGGCTTGCCTCGTTCTCGAGGGCTTTGTTTGGTAGTCGTGTTTAAGCTGGATGTGTTTAAATGAGTTTATATAAGACCAGAGTCACCACTAGCCAGTTACTTCGAATCTACAGTCGGCTAGACCCCGTAGAAACGTTAGAGAAGGGGATCCGAAGATTCCTTCCTCTAAAATGACTCCTTTTGATCTGCGGCCAAAGATTCAAGGTAAGGGATCACGGTTACAGGGTGGGAAGAGGTTAAGCACCCCACACACTGCTCGTACCAAAGTACGGGCTCTACTTCACAGAATTGAACTAATACTTGAAAGTCTGTTTTAATCCTCGTACATTCTCATAGATGACATGATGCATGGATGCAGGTCTGAACAGTAAGAGTTTCTGATGGGCAGGTTCCAATAACAGGCAAGCCCAGAGCATACGCTCGAACTGACAGGTGCTTAATATAAGACGTATGCAGTGTGTTTGAATAATCAAGGTGCTTTATAGTGAAGCATGAATGCAAGTCTGAACAGTAAGAGTTTCTGATGGGCAAGTTCCAATAACAAGCAAGCCCAGAGCATACGCTCGAACTGACAGGTGCTTAATATAAGACGTATGCAGTGTGTTTGAATAATCAAGGTGCTTTATAGTGAAGCAAGGGGGTTGGAAGAAAAGTAAATGTTGCACTTATGCTAGATGCAAATGAGATGATGCTGGAAAAAGAGTAGCTGAATGGACGGAGGTGTCGCAAGGGTTGGCTTCGAGTGGCTGGATCAAGACTTGGATGGCTTGGGAGACTTGGACCAGTGGTCAGGCTGGGCTGGACCAGGGCTAGGATCTCCTCACTCGGGCTCTCCCTGGTGGAGGAATGGGCTAAAGGGTGGAGAAGAACTCAGACGGACGGTCGCTGGACTGGGTGGATTGCTGTTTGGCTCGGTGGGTCGACTCAGTGAGTTGACTCAGCGGGTCGACTCGGTGATTTGACTCGGCGGGTTGACTCGACAGGTTAACTCGGTGTTTTGACTCGACGAGTTGACTCGGCGGGTTGACTCAGTTGGTTAACTCAGCGGGTTGACTCAGTGGGTTGACTCACTGAGTTTGACTTTTTTAGGATTTTTTGACTGGCTTTTCTTATGGGGGGTTTTTCAGGCTGATGTTTAGGACTGGGTTGACTGGGTTCAGGCTTAAGTTGGGCTATGGATTGGGGCTTACAAGGGTGAGTTTGGCTGAGTTTGGACTTGGGATTTGGGGGTATGGTCCTCCATTCATCCAGCTATCTCTACCAACAGTGTAGCCGAAGGTGGGGTGTCTACACCGACACAGTTAGGACGGGACTGTAGGAGGTCGGACGGTGCCTTTGGAGGTTGGATAGTGCATCTAGAGGTCAGATGATGCTTGGTGGGATGGGCTACTGGAGATCGGACGGTGCCTCCGGAGGTTAGACGATGCATTTGGAGGTCAGAAGATGATGCCTGGTGAGATGGGTTGCTGGAGGTCGGATGGTGCTTGGTGGCTGGATGGACGAGAGAGAGAGAGAGAGAGAGAGAGAGAGAGAGCTCAGAGGGGGGGAGAGAGAGAGAGATGAATTTTTTACGAGACTTGCAGGCCAGATGTGGGGGGGGGGGGGGGGGGGGGGGGGGGGATAAGGGGAGATTGGGGTTTTTACTTTTTAGTTTTTTTAAATACAATATATATATATATATATATATATATATATATATATATATATATATATATATATATATATATAAAATTCAAATCTATACCACTCACTTGTTACATTAGTATGTCAGGAGGTTGGAAATTAAATTTCAGAGAGTTTTGATAACCGAGTGGGCCACACCGTCTCAAATAGTGGACAATGTAATACAATATAAGTTTGAAGGTGAGCAGATTTTAAAGTGGGGACAACGGGCACTTATGGGCCCCACATGTGAACTTTTTGATAAATCCACCTCGTCCACACTATTTGTTGGGTTGAATGGGATTCACCATAAAAAAAATGTGGGCCAGAACGGGGTTCCAAGTGGCCCACACCACTTGAAATAATAGGACTGACACCTTGAAAAATAACAGAATCTGAATCTGATTGGACTCCAACTTTTGGGTCCCATTGGGGAATATTTTGCCTAATCTAAACCATCCAATGCTTAGACCGGCAAGTCTTAAAACTGTAAAATAAATTTGGTACACATCAGACCTCCTAAACAGTCAAATTAAGTGAAATTGTGGGGACAACACCTGTCCATTCTCTTTGAATGTATGGTTATAGTTTAGTTTAAAGTTCTTAAACCCCTCAAAATGCTGTGTTTCATAATGTGCATGCATTCTTGCCATCTTGATATATATGCACTTGATTTGTTTCTTAAGTAGTTATGTTGTATGATTCATTAAATTGTATTAAGATGCAATAAATTCTCATTATCACATGTTCATGTTTATATGATTATATATGATGGACCCATGCATAGAGCGGTTTAGGGTGAGGTTAAATCCATGAAGTTAAGTCAAAGTAGGGGCATGTAAATGGTTCTTAACTATGACTATCCAAGTACGATTAAGCATGGTCGGTGTGTATGGGTGTGGTTAAGTGTGGTTAAGTTTGTGTGGGATGGATATGGGTGTGGTTATGGAACACTTATGTATGGATACATCATTGGATGAACTGGAATATGGAAAACCATCAAGTGTGGTATATTTTCCCGTCGAGAATGCGTCTCGTGTTGGGATCGGATCGTACCCGTGTCAGGATCGGGGCAATTGTTTTCTCATTGAGAATGCGACCCGTGTCAGGATCGGGCGTACCGTGTCAGGATCGGAGCAATTGCGTCTCGTCAGGAATGCGACCCGTGTCAGGATCGGGCGTACCGTGTCAGGATCGGAATGTACCTCACTTGTCGGGTTGTGATTGGTTGTGATACTATTTTTCAGGCGTAACCTCGTATGGCTGATTTACTTGTGTGAAACCTGACTAAAGACCTTGTATTAAAGGCCACGTATATGGTTGATTTATGCGTGCTGCATGGAAATTCATTATGGGATGTGTGTTTAATGTTAATGAATGTGTCATTGTGGGGTGGGAAAATGTGAGCATGGCATTCTACAATTTACAAACTGAATAGTTATGTTTTGATTTTTTATCTATTTACTTGGATGCGTGATTCATATTATGGAGTGGAGTAAGTACTCCTACTCGCTGGGCATTGTTTTGCTCACCCTTCTTAGGGAACTGTAGGTCTTGGAGAGGACATGGAAGCTGTAGGTGACGAAGTGCATACTGAAGAAATGGCAACAACATTGGAGGAGGACGCTAACGCAAATGAAGACAATTTCATTTATTTCTAGAATTATTATTTTGTTTGAAATTAGTAGATCTGTAGTTAAATTTAATAAAGTTATTAATTATTGTTTATGAAAGTTGAGACCCTAGTTTATAATTTCATTTGGAATAAGAGCGTGACGTGGCTTGGTTATAAAAAAAAAAATGCTACTATTATTTGTATTTCTGTAATTACTACCTTACACGCTCGAAAATTCGTGCTCGGGCGGGTATATTCGGGCATTGAATTTTGGGGCGTTATATATATATATATATATATATATATATATATATATATATATATATATATATATATATATATATATATATATATATATCTAGCGAGCCAAATCGAGCTACGAACGAGTTGAGCCGAATCGAGCAAGGCCCAGCTCGCGTTTGGTTCGAAATTCATTTCGAGCAAGGGAAAAAGGCTCAGCTTAGTTAGAAGCCCTCTTTCAAATCGAGCCGAATGAGAGAGCTAACCGAGCTGGCTCGACTGTGTACAGCTCTACCCATTTCCTCCCACACGAACTACCTATGCACCCATTACTGTGGTCGGTAGCTATGTGGATTCCACAGAGATGCCCGTGTCAAATCTACTCAGTCCATTAGTTTCTCAAGATCAAAATTGGACCTGTAATAAAAAAAAAAAATGAGGCAGATCCAAAACTCAAGTGGGCCACAACACACGAACCAGTGGAGATTGAATGCCCACCATTGGAAACTGTGGGGCCATCATAAGTGTTCTATCAGACGATATTTCAGCCTACAGTTTATCTGAGTGGTAATAACCCTGGTGCAGTTTGGATGGCTTATAAACATCATGATGGTCGGCTCTACGAAGGTTTCAACTGGGTGGACGTTTCTGTTCTCTCTGTTTAATGAGGTGTGGCCCACCTGAGTTTTGGATTCTTGTCCTGTTTTTATCTTTAGAAACTGATGGACCGGAGTGGATTTTCCACGGGCATCTCGGTGGGGCCCGCGTAGCTTCCGACCGCGGGAAATTTCTTTGGTCCTGGGCGCATAGGCAATTGGCGTCCCATTTCCCATTTGGAGATACAGACAGGTGAGATGGTCCGGTGGAGCTGTATGAATCCTTACACGTGGCTGGGTGACGTGCTTATCGTGTCCAACCATTTATAGGTCCCTATCATCGATGGTTTATCTATCAAAAGTAGTACCTATTGGAAAATCCTAACCACATGATCGACGAGTATCAAAGGGACGGTGGAAAACAAAAGGGTTAAATATGTAGTGGGATAAACGGTAGAAAAAGTGACGGATGGATACGAGTGGAACCCATTGATACATGTCGTTGCCACGTGTCCTTATAGGATACCAGTTCTTCTTGCTCTACCGTTTGATCTTCCCTGTAAACAGCTGGGGGACGGGGTTGGATTCGATGCATGTTCCTCTCACCCATCCACTCCATTCCCTGAAAGTGATTGGGCTACACATGTTAAATGATTGAACCTGGATGCATCATTGAGAGTCGATTAGCCGCTACCAGGAGAACAGCTTAGTAGGTGTTACCCTAACCGTGTGGGCCCATCTTGATTTATTTTTTATATATCCACGCTGTCCATCTGTTTTTCCATCTCATTTTAGACTTGATACCCAACCATAAGAAGGTCCGAATCTCAGGTGGACCATACCACTAGAAATAGTGACGAATGACTATTACAATCTTTTTGTGGGCCACAAAAGTTTTCAATCAATCTTATATTTATATTTTCCCTTCATCCAGATCTCATTGCCATTATCAACAAGTTGGATTGAAAATAAATATTATTAAAAACCTTACAATGGTCAGAATTTTTAATGGTGGGGCACTCAATCACCACGGTTTCCAGTTGTATGGTGCGCCTGAGATTTGGATCTGCATAATTTTTGGAACCCCATTCTCGTTCTCCAATGGGCTGGAGAAATGGACGGACAGCGTGGATATATAAAACATCACCCATGTTGGCCACACAGTAGAGATAATACCCACTCAAATGTTCCCCAGGTAACACCTAATTCGCTCCAAGAATTATCGGTGGGAAGCGGATTCCCCTGGTGGCGGCAGATACACTGTGTTTTCTATCCACACCGTCCATCCCTGACCCAGAAAATGAAGCAGATTCAAAGCTCAAGTGGACCACACTACACGAAACAGTGGGTACGATTATACTTACCGTTGAAACCTTCTTGGGCTCACAGTGTTGTTTATTTGCCACTCATCCTCCTGTTCATAAGGTCACTCAATTTAAGACTTCTGTGGGCCATAAGAAGCTTTTAATGATAGGCGTTCATTCACCCTTGTTTCCTGTGGTGTGGCCGCTTGAGTTTTAGATCTGCTTCTTTTTTTTTTTTTTCCGTCATATCTTAAAATGAACTGGCAAAGAGTATGGACGGCGTGGATAGAATACATACATTACAGTAGTTCCACAAGGACCACCAACAGGGATATCCACGTTGGCAGGGTCACCAAGCAATCCACTTCCATACTGGTGAGGTCCACCTGAAAGTAGGTGATCCCACCACTTACCTTAGGTAACCTGCTCCGTACCAAACCGTAATTCTTTCGAAATTTTTAGTTGTGGTGTCTCGTCCATTCTACATGGTGCGGAATCCGAACCGTTCAAATTGTTGGTTCGATTGTGGATATATCATGAACCGAAATTTACACTGATGTAACGATCTTGACCATCATTAAGTTCGAATGTTTAGCCTTTTCCTACTTGTAACCATTCATTTGCTAGTCATCACTTGACGGTTAGGACCATCTAATCAGTGTGATTTTTGGATGCTCCATACAAAGTGGGCGACTTGAATGGCCTGGATTGGACACGGATTGCGTCCGACCCTTGGTCAGACCTTAATGCATCTGTTTATTCATGTCGTCAATTCCTTTTCTAAGATCATATATATATTATATGGTATGGCCTAAAAAAATGAGTAATATACAATCCTCCGGTGGACCACACCATAATAGTAAGCTTGCTTACATTAAATGCGCGTTGCATTAAATGCAAGAGTCATCTCTGGTGGGGTCTATTGGAGCGTTGGATTTGCATAATATTTTAGCCCATAGACTAGCATGAACTCAGGAAAGTAATGGACAGAGTGGATGAAAAATACATCAAGGTGTGACCCCACGTCCGTCTGGATTAATCTTTTATGTATTCTAAGTGAACGGTAGGTGAGAGACCACTACTTACAAAGCTGAGGTGAACTATCACCGTAAGCCTAACAATCTTTTGCTGACGTGGATGAAACGCTTGCGTTCTTGCGTAGGCTGACGCGGAACGGACGCGGATTGCCGGGCATCTCCTGCTCTCGGAATCTAGGTGGGGCCACCGTGATGTTCGTGAGAAATCTATGCCGTCCAAACGTTTTGTGAGATCATTTTAGGCGTTGTGACGAAATATGAACGGGAAGAAACGTGACGATTGAACTTACACAGTTGAAATATTCGTGGGACCACAAAAGTTTCGAATCAGGATAATATTTGTGTTTTCAGTTCATCTCAGTAGTAATGACACTATGAACGGTATGGACGGCATATAAACAGCACTGTGGGTCCTATAGAGGTTTCAACGGTAGGAATTTCCCTACTCACCGGTTGCTTCAGTGTGGCCCACTTGAGTATTGGATCCCGTTGAATTTTGGTCGCAACAACTAAAATGATCTCACAAAACGGTTGGACGGCATAGATTTCTCACAAACATCACGGTGGGCCCCACCTAGATTCCGAGCGCAGGAGATGCCGCTTTCGCAGGCAATCCGCGTCCACGGGAAACATGACTTTCGCCGACGTGGATGAAACGACTACCGTGGATGAGATCCAGACCGTTCAGCAGGCGTGCAGGTGCAGCTATGTATCTGGACCAGGAACTCAGGATCCAAAGTCAAGTCAAATAATTTCTCAGCTTGGTTACACCACTGGCCACGGCTAACCGTTTGAGATAGGAAGTCTCATCCTTAGGGCCTGTTTGTTTGGGCGAAATACTCGGAAATGCATTATAAGCAGGTTATTATTACTTTTACACTAGTTTGTTTTTCCAGAGAATTATTGCTTTGAAAATCGTGATAAATTTAATTAAATTTTACTTATTTGTACATGCACAAAACATAGGACCCACTGTGATGAATATGTCATATCCATGCCATCCATCGGTTCCACAAGCCCATTGTAAGGTGTGCATAAAAAAATGAGGCAAATTTACAACTAAAATGTGCCACAACACAACAAACAATAATTACAACGGACCTTAACCGTTAAAAGTTGATGCCTTCCTAGGACCCACACTAATGTTTATTTGTCATCTGGCCTATTCATAAGATCATACATACATGGATAAAGGGAAAACTAGAAAATCAGATTGATCCAAATATTTTGTGGTCCCAAGTAATTATTAACGGTAAAAGTTTAATACCCACGTTTTAATCTAATGTGGTGCACTTGAGCTTTAAATCTCCCTCATTTTTTGTCTCATGCCTTAAAACAAGATGACAAAATAGATGGACAGCATAGATATGGTCTATACATCATGGTGGGCTCTAAAGTTTTTTTGCTCCAAAAATTTCCCCGCCTCTGTTTTGTCCCAACATTTTCAATCGGTCACTGTCAGCTTTGAAATTAGAGATGGAAATTATAATGTAAATAGTCATCCTATTTACACTGCATTTACCACCACTTCTCAGAAAACAAACAGGCACTTAATTAAAATCATCCAAACCGTGTGTGGGCCCACCGTGATGTATATATGTCATCGAATCCATTGATATGACGAGAGCCACGAGGATGGAGAGGCGCCGAAAATAGTAAATTTCAAGTCTTAAGTCGGCCACACCACGTGAATTTATGGATGATTTTGCACCGCTCCCTATGATGTGGCTTGCCCATATCTTCTAATTGACAGATTCTCAGAAACCATAGTGAAAATGTGTCAGCGCACCTAAAGGACGGCGTGGATTCTATGCATGTTTTTCTCACCCATCGCTCAGCTACCACAAGTCAGGCCAGCCGTATGCTTTGGCGAGCCAGGCTAGTTCAGTTTCAGGTGTTACCCGAGTAGCACCCTACTGGTTTTTTCCTTGACTGTGGGGACACCTCGATATATTTGATCTATATCCACGCCGTCCATCAGTTTTTCCATCTCATTTTAGGGAAATTTACTAAAAATAAATTATATACAATCTCAAGTGGACCACAGCGTAGGAAACATTGGTTATTGAACGCCCACCAATAAAACAGACCTCAATGAACTGTCTCCTGTGGTGTGGCCCATTTGAGATTTGGATCTGCTTCATTTTTGGGACCATTTTCTAAAGACATCTGATAAACTTTATGGAAGGCGTGGATATTGAAAACATACATTAAGGTGGGCCCCACGGCCAGAGAAATACCCACTATAGTATTATCCGAGTAACACCTGATCCGCTCCCGTTCTTTTAAGAGTCTTCGTTTATCTTTAACGGTCAATTTCGTCTCCAAAGTCTGTATTTTTCTTTTAAGGAGGGGAGCTACACGACACTCCGACGGACTGTGAGGCATATACACACTAACCAAATAAGCATACACGTGGCATTTATGTGAGAAATTCCAAACGTTGAAACTATGGGCCCCACGTATATGGACAAAAAAAATAGTACTTCACATTACAATCTGTTCACTTGATAGTGATCTTCAACTTAAAACGAAAAACAAGTTTAAACTTTCAGATGTAGTAAAGAAATCCGTATATTTTTCTATATTTGGATCATTTTTAGTAAAAAATTGTCATTGTGCATTGGATTCATGGTTTGGACGGTTTTGATTGAGATGTACATATGCCATATATATAAAAAGTAGTGCATGTGCAAGATATTCCATGCACCACCAATGCATCATATTAAATCCGCTTTCAAAAGTAAGAGCAAAACCTGCTGACTGAGACGGCAGGCGTACATCAGCCCACCTTCTTTGATGCTTCGTTGCCCCAAAAGAGGCCAACCGACTTCCTCGCACTGACGACGAGTCATACTATACACGCTGCCTGACTGCAGAAAATCGTAGACATTCATACATCATTTTTCGTATTCTCGTACATCCGAACCATTGAAGTCGTAGGACCCACTGTAGTTATATCATAACAAAAAAGAAATCACTCTTCATCAATCTCAAAATAGTAGAAAACTGATCAATGGGTTGATCCCTCTATCAAAGAGTCTAGTAATCAAACGGTTAGGAAAACCAAATGAAAATAAGCGTTAGTGTTATAATGCATGGTCTCTGGGGCACATAATTCGGGCGGTTTGGATTGAAGTAGACGGTTGCTACTTCCATTGGAGGTGAGTGCGTGGGTATGATTTTTCCTACTCCGGCAGAGTACAGAAATAACTCCTCCACTGTGTATGAATGGCGACCTCTTTGTCCGTACCGGTCAGCCGCCCTTAATCCGGTCATTCCTCCTCCTCCCTTCAATCAATCCATAATCCTCTCTTCAAATCGAGAATCACCCATTTGAATTTCCCTTTCCCTATTTTGCCCTTCTCAGCTCTGAAAGAATCGAATTCTCTATTTGCGTTCTTCCTCTTCATCGATTTCATGTATTGGGTGCCGACGATTTCGATCGGATTTTGATACTTCCGTCCGTTTCTCGATCTGCGTTTCTCTCATAAATCGATTTCGGGTATTGGGTTACCCAAAGTTTTTGGCCGAATTTCAACAAATCAGTCGCCCATCTATGCGTTCTTCCTTGTGCTCGCCTTTCGGTATGGTCAGTGACGATTCCGGTAAATTGGAAGATGTATAGTAGCAATTCATGCTCGATCGAGACACTCTGGACGTTTTAATCCACTGGCGATGGCGGCTTTCCTATTGGGTCTTTTAATGATATTGCAATTGGGTAGTATTTCTGCCGGTGGGTCAGTATTTCAGTCGAAGGATTGCGGGCCTGAGCGATTATCTTATCTGAGGCCTTGCTCAGATTTTGAATTATTTTACATAAATGGGAAGGCCGTAGATGCTGTTTCGTTCTGTGAGAGACTGGAATTCCATTATGCGGGTGGGTGTTTTTGTGGTTCTGAGGTGGAGGAATGGGGCGGAGTTGGTAAGAAGTACTGCAGTTTGGAGCTTTCAGTCTCTAAGAGTGTGGAATGCATCCGTCATGCAGGTAAGATGCCGCATTTATTGAATCTAGCATGAGTCGTTGGCAAATAGAAATGCTAATTTGGGGAGTGTTTGGATGTTCAATTGAACTGAATTGTAGTTCATTTAGTTCATTATATGGAAATGACCGAAGTGGGGATGACACCGTTTTAATTGATATGACAGCCAAACCCCTTACTGCAGTTTCATCTATTTCCAATTTGACTTAGTAGTTGCAATCTTGGGGCGGATAGTCCCTCTCCTGGAACTCAAGTGGGATATCACCACTTTGGTCATTTTGCGATTCGATTCGATTCAATCGAGCAGCCAAATGCATCCTTAGTGTTTTATATATGGATTCTTACATGTTTCTAACTGTAAATATGACAGGTAGGGAAGTTTGTTTAAAGCTAAATTAGAATTATAGTCCAAAAGGTCTCAAATACCTTGAGCTACTGGCAACAAATGAGCAGTATTCATCATGAACTTGCTCCCCAAATCTCTGTCTGAATTTTCTGAACTCAATCAGTTTCACCACGAATTGGTTTGCCACCAAATTTATGGATTAGCTACATTTTGATTTACAAAACTTCCCTTGATGGTTTGAAGCTCACAGTCCATTAATTCTCCCAACTTAGATAGTTAATTTGGAGCTTGCATTAATTGGATCCATGACATTAGTTGAAAATTTAGGCCCCAAAAGACTCCAATGCGGGACATCCGTTGAGATTTTGAAGTTGCTAGAAGAGGTGGTATTTTGGACCCTCAATTTAGAAATGGCATAGCTTGCGGACTGCCAATTTGCAAATGATATGAGAATGGTTCGGATTTAAAATCATCTCGCTACAATATTGGGGCAGAAATAAAATAAATTGACCATTTAACTGTTTTTCATGATCAGCTAAACACACACCAGCCTCTTCAAAAGTGGGTTGATTTAAGAATCATCCTGTTCACAAATTTCTGGGCGTGGGGCCCTTAACAAATTGATTGAATGGAGTTTGTAAATTTAGCCAATCAATGGCAGAAATAGTGGGACTATATTGTGAGCCGGTCATATGTAACCGAATTTACTAGCTACTCTATAAAGAACGAACTTTCAGTAGAACCATAACCATACTGAAGTGGGAAACTGAGGTTAATGACATATTACCATGTCAGGAGCAGCAATGCTTTGGGGATGCATTTCAAGGCTATGAATTTCTAAGTGCTAGAATAAGCATGACTCTTTACTTTCCAAGTACTCATTTGGTTGCTTTTTGTTATACAATCTGGTGGGCGAATCCCTTTGGTTGGATATGACTAGCCATTTTATGTTATCATTTGTAGTGGAGATACCTCGAGGAGCAGCAAGAAAGCTTCTGCCGGAGTTGAAAACAAATGATTCCTTAGTTCAATCAACAGAGGAAAAGCACAGTAACTCTGTGCCTTTGGACCCGAAGAACATAGCCATGGCAGCCTCGGGAATGTTCCTTCTCTGTTGTGCATTAGTATGCCCCTGCTTTCGTGCGAGAAGGAAAGAGACAGCACATACTGCTCTTACCAAGGAGCCAAATTCAAGTAAGTTAAACTGATAGACATGTTTAGTGTTTTTTCATACATAGAACTTTGAAATATGGTTATCTTTTATTAAGTTAAGAGAAACCTATTACAAGCTTTATGGTTTTATTTCTGGAATCTTTATTCATCCGTATAACAATCAAACTACAGTCACAAGGAGTGGCTTTCAATATCTCATGAATTCTTGGTGCCTTTCTGTCTGTTTTACTCAATGTTGGCTTAAAAGTCCATAAAATACGGCCAAAGAAAGGGAATGACTGTCCATGCCATTTCGTGTTTCAAGAACCACCAAAGTCAATTTTAAAATCTAGTAAGATTCCCCTCTTTGGAGTAATTTGAAAGTTGTGTTAGATGGTTGGTGATTATGAGAAATTCAGCAAAGTAGAAAAAAGAAGAAGAAAATAACCACATTTAACTACCATTTTGGTGCCGTAGAACCTCTTTTTAACACTCTCAGACTTGTTATGTGGGAAGTTTTTGTGGTTATGCAAGTTCGCTACTTCTGTAGTTGGAAGGATACATGAATAACCACACCCATGTGTTGCCTTGTCCATCCAAACACAAGCACACGTGAATACGGCTGACACGTGTGAGATCCAAGCTTTCTGTTAGATTGTCCTTTCCATTTAAATCTTCTGGCCAAAAAATAAGTCCGTTTCACACAGCCTCATGCAGTCAACAGTATAATAAAACAAACGGATGGCTAGATGTGAATAACTTATTAGTAGCTTTCCAATCATTGTGAAAAGCATTGCTAATACTAAGCTTGAAGAGGACCTCACTAATGTATTCAGCTTTCCCAATTATCACCCAAAACGATATCAAGGATCTTGGCCATGAGATATATCTTCATATTCAACCTTCTATCCACAATTTGGATTCCCATATTCTCATTTGGAATAGAAAATGATGAATATAAGGTCCCAATAGATCGGTTCTGATTTTTTAATCATAATGTGGTCTTGTTTTGAAGTATGTTACATAATGCTGTATATAAAGGTAGTTTAGCCATTTCTTGTATATAAGGGGTAGTTTGTATTCATATGTATACCTTGTTGCTTCCTTCAGTGAGGTCAGAGTAGATTTTATTCTCTCAACCCTTCTTTGCATATTTCATTGTAGCAAAGTCTCCTTCAGATTTTAGCGTCTTCCAATACCTTTTGACATCAAGTCTTGTTAGTTCTTCGCCCTCCATTTGTGTGTCTCTATTGCAAGTTAGTCTTCATTTCCATCTTTTGAAGATGCTTGTGCGCATGAGGCTGTCAGGTCACCACCTTGGATTTGGTTGAAAGTCGTCCCTCCAGGTAGATATTGATTTTTAGAGAATTTTTTGTGATTTTTTTTTCAAAAATTTTTGAGCTCTTTTTGAGGGTGTTTCAAAGGGCTTAAGCTCAAAAGCGAAAATCTTGTTTTCACATTTGAAGCTCTACTTGAATTTGTAGTTGAGGTTTTTTGTTGGAGATCACAAGGGGTTGAAAGAGGAGTATTCCAGTAACAATTGAAGCCCAAGATCGTTATTTCTAGTGTTGGTTTTGAGTTCGTATCATTGAAGCTGTTCTTTGAAGTAGCCTCTTGTTTCTTGCAATTCCTTTTTGGAAATTTGGATGGATCCTTTGCTTATGTTGGGGTTGTTTGTTGGTGGGCTCTTTCGATTGAACATCCATAGAAGTAATTTTCTATCTAGGGGACCACTGTGTACCATTTGAGAAAATTGAGATGGCATTTGATCCTATTCAACCCATAAATGTGAAGTTGAACTGTAAAAATTTACACATTTTGGTCATTTGTACTTCTTTGTTAGAAAGCAATCTATGAGGTATATTGATGGTCCTAATAAGAACCAACTAATAATGGAAATCAGTGGAAGGTCACTAATGCAAATACCCTAACATGAATAGAAATTTCGTCAACTCATCCATTGGTGTGCATCTCACCAAGTTTAGAGATGCCAAAGAGGCCTGGGAATACCTGCAATGGTTGTATATGCCATCTAATTTGCACAAAGAGTATCAGTTGGAGATTGATGTTTGGACTACTCAAAAGAAGGATTGTTCCTTCAGGAGCTCTACTCACTTATGAGTGGTTTTTAGGATTAACTGCCTAATGGCCATAGTTTGTTGTTGAGAATGCTGTCACCTTCTGATATTACAGAAGGCAACAAAAACTTTAATTTATTGCACTTCAGCCTGAGTTTGAGCAGATACATCAATCTATCCTTCACCAATCACTCTTTTGACAGTTGTTGTAGCTTTAGTTGAGTTCATCGGTTAGGAGAGTCAACTTCATTACCTGACCAACTTTCACTCTCTACTTAGATTCATTTATGGACACGATTCTTCACTCTTAACTCCCCTGGGCCCTGTAGTAGGCTCAATTTTCTCTTTGCTAGGACCCGTCTTCAATCCAGTGCAATAGTCAGTATTAGAGGAGAGAATTTAAGAGAGAGAGAAGAAAAGCACATAGGATTGGGGCACCCAGCCTTATCTTATTTGTAATAAGAGGAGAAAAGGTACAATGACATATATGCCCTTGACATGAAGGAAAAACTAAAGGACTAAGGGGCAAATAAAGATAACATAAAATAAAGAGACTAAGGGGCAAATTAAGATAACATAACAAAGGTGACTAAGGCCCATACCACATAAGACCCACATGTTGGACTTAGGGCCCAGTCATAGGCCCAAGCGCACATACACCAACACTCTCCCTCAAGCTGAGGCATATATAGCAATTATGCCCAGCTTGCCAAGAACACGCTATCCAACTTCTATTGTAAGAGCCTTTGTGAAGATATCCATTAACTACTTGGAAGACAAAACAAGTGGAGTGGAAACAACACCTGTAGCAACTTTCTCACAAATATAGTAACAATCGGCTTCAATATGTTAGGTGCGCTCATGAAATACTAGATTACAAGTTACTTGTGAATAACAACTTGATTGTCACAATACATCAACACAAGAGTCTTCATAGGAAATCCCTATTCGGAAACAAAGCTTTTCAACCACATAGTTTCATATATTGTATTCATCATAGCACGAGACTTTGCCTGAACGCAGGACTGTGCCACAATTTTCTACTTCTTAGTCTTTCAAGTGACTAAATTGTCATAGAAAATAGTATAGTAAGCTAACATAGAGCGACTATAATCCGTGGAACCTTCTTAATCTGCATAAGAATACCCCTCAATATTAAGATTATGATGACAACCAAATAGGATACCACGCCCTGGGATGATTTGATGTAGCGTAAGATGCAATGAATGGCTTCAAGATGACTAGAACAATGAGCATGCATGAATTGACTAATCAAACTCACTGCACAAGACAAATCTGCTCAAGTAGTCATCAAATATATCAATCTTCCAACCAAGCGCTAATACATGTGAGGATAATCAAGAAGTTCTTCATCATCTGTCATGAGCTTCTTATTAACTTTCAATGGAGATTCAATAGATTTGACACCAAGATTCCCAGTTGAAGTCAATAAATTGAAGCATATTTCCGTTGAGACAAAAGTATGCCATTCTTAGACCGAGGACTTCAATTGCAAGAAAGTTCTTTAACAGCCCCAAATCTTTAACATTAAGTAACTTGCTCAGATATAATTAACATCATCACCTATAACAAGAATATCATCTATATATACACTCACAATAATAGTCCCCTTTGCATGCCGCTTGACAAACACAAAATAATTAGAATTGATATGAGTGAGACCAATACTAATCAATAGAGGTGGGCACAAACTAAGCCAACTCGATAGCTGGGCTCGGATTGGTTTGAAAAAGCTCGGCTTGGATTGGTTTGAATAGAAGTTCAAACCAAACCAAAACCTTGGAGACAAGTTCGTTTGAAAAAACAAACCAAGCTCAAACTAGGGCAACATCGGCTCGGCTCGGCTCGAAGCTCGGTTTGATTCGGCTTGATTCAGCTCGTAGATTATAAGCACACTGTTTCCTATGGTGTGATCCACTTGAGCTTTGGATATGATTCCATTTTAGGATCATGGCCAAAAATGATATGTAAAAATTGATGAACGACGTGGATAATACATCTACATGATGGCATGGATAATACATAATACATATACATATACATGAATGCACATTGTTTCCTTGCACTTGTAAAATTATGCTTGTGTACTTTTGTTTGGAAAAAGCTCGTACATGTCTATTTTGAAGTTTCACTCCTCCTTTGGAGGATGTTAAACATCACGTAGTTAAATATTTTGTATTTTTTTTCTAACTTTTTAAATTTTTTTTTTATTTAAACAAATGAACAAAAAAGAGAGCCACTACTTGTTCAAATTCGGCCCGGCCCAGTTTGAAATTTTTTACCAAATCGATCCCGGATTGAACCAGATTTTTCTAGAGCAAACCAAACTCGGGTTGCATAGGTCGGCCCGAAACCCAAACTGGACCGATCCACAAACTGGGGTGGCACAAAAACAAGCCAAACCAAACTAGGGCTAACTCCAAGGTGTCCCGTAGCGGTATCGATGGGCGTAACGGTGCCCACCGTTTCTGATACGGGGGCCATATCAGCCGATACGCCCCCCGTAACGGTTCAAATTTTTTTTTTTGCCAAAAAATTCTAAAAAAATATGGATTAAATCCAGAAAATTCCAAACATCCCAAATATGTATTCATTTATAATTTTGAACATGTTTATGGTGGTGAAGCGGTTTACTCTTTGGTGAAAAAGCTGTATCGGGTTGTCTGATGAATTTATGAAGGTGATAACCTGGAATTAACTACAAAACTTATAAATTCAAATTTCTAACTGTCTAATACCAATAATATGTATATTAGAATAAATGTAACATCAAAGTATTTCAATTTTCACATGTACTATTATTTTTTATAATTTACTTTCACCACCTACCCTTTGACAATGTTCCCATCTAATATCCTCCTTTGCAGTTCCACTTCCAGTTCCAGACATTTTTTAATTAGAGATGGCTTATGTTACTTAGATGCTGAGTCTAAGAGTGAATTACTTAGATTTTAAAACTTATAAATGTAATTGTAAATATTAAATACAGCTAATGAAATCAAGTACTAACTACTAAATTCAAATACTAAACCCTACGGGCTACAAGCCTACAAAGTACAACTACGAAGCTCTAAAACGGTAAAACCTGTCGAAAAAAAAAAAATATAAACATACATTAGTCATTAATCTGTAAATATGATTTTCCATGTTTTTGAAAAAAATGATTTTCTCTAATTTTTAAAATTATTCCGAAATTAAAAAATACAAAAAAATAACAAACCATGTGCATAATCTGTAAAATGCACATGATTATGTTCTATTATAACTTATAAGTAACACATGTTATCCAACCTTTAAACCAGATTTTTTTTTTGAAAAAAATGATTTTTCCTAACTTTTAAAATTATTCCAAAATTAAAAAAATACCAAAAAAATAACAAACCATGTGCATAATCTGTAAAATGCACATGATTATATTCTATTATAAGTAACACATATTATCCAACCTTTAAACTAGAAATTTTTTTTCAAAAAAATAATTTTCCCTAATTTTTAAAATTATTCCGAAATTAAAAAAATACAAAAAAATAGCAAATTATGTGCATAATCTGTAAAATGCTCATGATTGTGTTCTACTATAAGTAACACATGTTATCCAACCTTTAAACCAGAATTTTTTTTGAAAAAAATGATTTTCCCTAATTTTTAAAATTATTCCGAAATTAAAAAAATATAAAAAAAATAGCAAACCATGTGCATAATCTGTAAAATGCACATGATTATGTTCTATTATAAGTAACACATGTTATCCGACCTTTACACCAGAATTTGTTTTGAAAAAAATGATTTTCCCTAATTTTTAAAATTATTCCGAAATTAATCCGAAATTAAAAAATACAAAAAAAATAGCAAACCATGTGCATAATCTGTAAAATGCACATGATTATGTTCTATTATAAGTAACACATGTTATCCAACCTTTAAACCAGAATTGTTTTTCTAAAAAATGATTTTCCCTAATTTTTAAAATTATTCTGAAATTAATCAGAAATTAAAAAAAATACAAAAAAAATAGCAAATCATGTGCATAATCTGTAAAATGCACATGATTGTGTCCTACTATAAGTAACACATGTTATCCAACCATTAAACCAAAAAAAAAAACATGATTTTTACTAATTTTTAATATTATTCCGAAAATAGTCGGAAATTAAAAAAATATTAAAAAAATATAAAAATCAGTTGCATAATCTTGAAATACACATTTTAACATTTTACAATGGCTAGAACATCATATCAAGGTGGAAAAAAAGCGATTAGAGGAAGAAAAATGTATAAATACCTATTTTCGGATTTCTTCGGAAAATGGCCCACAGAGCTTCGATTCATCCAAATAGTAGAAATTGGTTGTTTTAATTCTCCAAAATAGACTAATTGTGGTCGTTTTTAGCAAAAGAATAGATTAGAAAAGAAATGGGAGAAGAAAAGTGGGAAAAAATAAAAAAAATCAGATTTATAGAAAAAAAAAACTAGCCGTTTTCCGACCGTTACGGAGGGCGTAACGGCCGTTGGGTCGTAACGGGTCAAATTTCAGGGGGTCCCCGTTTTGGACCCCATATCGCGTAACGGCTGACCCCGTTTCCGTTACGTATCGGCCGATACGGCGGATACGTAACCGTTTTGGCACACCTTGGCTAACTCGGCTCGGCCCGGATCGTTGCCCACCTCTACTAATCAAGGTCCCACTAAACTTTTCAAATCAAGCGCGAGGAGGTTGCTTCAACCCATATATCACTTTTTTCAGAAGATGTAACTTTCTCTCCTACCCCTTTCGAGCAAATCCAAGAGGAGCAAGCATATAGATCTCCTTAGTTAGATCACTATTCAGAAAACCATTCATAACATCAAGCTAATGCAAGGGCCAATTCAAATTGGCAGCAAGAGAAATAATAAATGTACAAAGTTCATCTTAACAACGGGAGCAAAGGTCTTAAAATAATCCTATCTAAAGCTTTGTGTAAAATCTTTAGCTACAATGTGGACTTTATGGTGAGCTATACTTCCATCGAGATTGTACTTGAGAACATATAATCAACGACAACCTGCAGGATTCTTCCCAACTAGTAACCAAATCATCTCTTATGTATAATTCTTTTTAAGAGTTACCATCTCCTCCTCCATAGCTCGGCGCCACAAAGGAGAAATAAGAGCCTCCTTAAGATTTTAGGAATTGTGGTGGAAGAACACTCAATGGCCTAAACAAATGACTGATGCTGAGAGGACAATTAATGATAGGAAACAAACCTCTGAATAGGATAGGAGGTATACTGTCTATTTGCTTTTCTGACAGCAAGAGGTAAATATAAGGCAAGTTCTTAATAATGATCATTATAAATAGGCAATTGAGTAGGAATATTATTATACCTGTAGCCCAAGGAGCATTCTTTATGGTGTCCTAAGAAATAATGAGTTTGCAAAGATTCCTTCGTCTATATACTTTTAATTTTGACTTAGTGGAATTAGTAGCAACCTTATTTTTAGCACTTTCAGGAGCAGAAGACACATACACTATCCGATAAGATTAAAGAAGAGGAGTAGGAAGAACCATAAAATATCTCCCCCTTTCGATAAAAAAAGTATGGAGCATCTTCTACAAATTTAACATCTATAAAACAATAACACTTTTCAGTAAGAGGATCAAGACATTTATACCCCTTTTGTGAAGACAAATATCCCAAGAAAATGCATCTGACAGTATTTGACAGTTTGTTTCTAAGAGGATCAATGTTATAAACATAACATACACACCCAAAGATGGGGAATATTAGAGATTGGATAAAAGTTCAAAAAAATACTGAATGGGAGACTTTCCAACAAGAAATTTAATGGGAAGATGATCAATCAAATAGAAGGCTATAAGAACAACATTTGACTGAAAAGATTTAGGAACAAGCATTCCAACAAGACAAGCTCGAGTGACGTATAAAGGATTTATATTCTTCAGTCACCCCATTTTGTTGTGGCATATATGCTCATGTGCTCTGAGAGTTAATACCATACTCTTATAAATAAGATATCATAGTATGAAAAATGTATTCTTTTGCATTATCTGTACGAAGAGTACCAATACTCATATTAAATTGATTTTTAAACCAACTATTAAACAATTTGAAAATAGAGCTAACCTCATTTCTAGATTTTATTAAATAAATCTATGTCCTACGAGATGCATTATCAATAAATGAGTCAAAATATTTAAATATATTAGAAACAATAGGAATTGGACCCCAAACATCCCAATGACAAAGAAAAAATTCTACTCGAAAGTTTCGCCGTAGGCGGATAGACAAACTTATAGTGTTTGGCTAAAATACAAGCCTTACCCTTTAAATTTTTAACATCACCAAACTCGATTAACGCTGGTAATAAAGACCCCAATACTAGACTCAAAGGATGAAAAAACCTACGATGCTAGAGATCAACGTCTTCCTTCTGGACATTGAGACAGTCACTTGAAGTATTCAAACGAAAAAGGTATATACCATCCTTCTCAATGCCCACCAAGCAGCTTGTTTGTCTTCAAATCCTGGAAAACACAATTATGAGGATAAAATGTTACACTACAATTCAAATCCTTGGTTACCTTAATAACTAATAACAAATTAGACATACTGTTAGGCACCAACAAAATAGATGACAAGGAAAAAGGCGGAGAAATAGATATAATGCCCATACTCCAATAGGAGTTCAAGTACCATATGCAACTTTCACACATCTAAACTAAAATTGGGAGTAAATGAAGAAAAAGATCTAGATGTACCTGTCATATGATCAGTAACCCCTAAATCAATGACTTAAGGGCTTAAAGCAGAGGTAGTATGAAGAGCAATGGATGTATTACTGAGCTAAGGAAGTCGATGAGGAGGTCTTATTTTGAGTGGCATCTCTTAACAAGGCATCATACTCAGATTTTCAGAGATGAACAACATCACCAGCCAATGGAACCACAGGTGAAGCCGAGTAATGAACCGTGTTCCCAGCAGTCTCAGAATCTTTGCCATCCGATGCTACAGAGTTATCAGCTCAGCCCGGAGGTCTAATGTAAAGAATCCAACAATAATCAATAATATGTCCTTATTTACCACAATGAGTAAATCGATCGATGCCATGACCACCATCACATCTTCCTCTTCCTAACCCTCTTCCACGACCAACTTTTATCAAAGTTTCGAAAACCTATCACGAGCAGATTTTTCAACCACCAATTGATCCCATAGCAGTGTGATGCTTCTCATCACACAATAATAGTGCATAAACGCTAAGTGATGGTAAAGAGGGTGAACCAAGAATCTAGGTGCAACCTGGTTCAAACTCTGTATTAAGGCTTCCAATAACTCAAAAAGCCTTTCCTTCTCAATGATCCTTTTATATACCTCTGCATCTTTGAAACACACAAAATGAAGATCATCTAGAAAGGATAATTCCTACCAAAAACCAAGCATCTTGGCATAATAGTCAGACATTGATTGCTCCACCTATTTAGATTTCCAATCTCCTGATAAATATTTCAAATCTAAGTCATATTATTCTAATTTGTATACAGTTCATGGGCAGTCTGACAAATCTCATGAGTAGTAGATAATAATAAAAAGGCCTTTGCTAACTTCTGGTTCCGTCGAATTCAGAAGCCAAGACATAACAAGTTATTGGATTTCCAATCTCCATATGAAGGATCAAACAGTTGAGGTTCTGTGATACCACCAGCTAAATGCCCCAACTTTTGTTTTCCTACAATAAACATCTCAACGGCTTTTCGATCAGTGTAGGTAATTGTTGGACATAAGTTTATGTGTGGTAATTTGTAAACCAGATTTTTAGAATGAACAATCAACCATTCCGTCTTAGAGTTAACAGGTTCAACTGCCTCATAAGTAAATAAAGAAGCCATATAATCTCAAAAGATAGGATGAGAACTAAGGAGGAGATGAATGGCCTTACAGTTGGACAAATAGACCAGAAAAGAAGCCCAAAAACTTACCCAAACGACAATAGCCAACAAACACTTACTGTTGCAAACAGGATTTTGAAAATCTGGACGAAAAACAACTTAAAAAATTTGCCAAACCTAAATGTCCAGGAATACCTCCAACCATTCAGCAAAAAAACAACAAATCCTTCAAAAAAATTGGATAAGAATTTCCAGCAATGTCTTCAACCAGACAGTAGAAAAAATCAACAAGGGCTTCAACTGCATATCAAAGAGGCTTCAAATCCAGCAACACAATAACTGAATCACTAAAAACTTTGGTCGATTAAAAAAGGGACTTTAAATCTAGCAACGCATGATTCAAAACTCTAAAAAAATCCAGCCATAAGCTACCCCATCTCACGAATCACAACAAGTCAATGAGGAAAAGGCCTCACGACTCTTAAAACAGGGAAAAAAAAATTAAAAGAAGAAAAAAGGGTGAAGGGAAAGGAAGAAAAGAGCAAACAAAAAGAAAAGAAGATTATGAAGGGAAGGAAGGAAAACACCAAGGGTGAAGGGAAAGGAAGAAAAGAGGAAATAAAAGGAAAGTAGATTACAAAGGGAAGAAAGGTAAACACCACTTGTTTAGAAAGATTAGAAGACTAAAACGCACAGGGTTAAGGACGAGGAGGTGGAGGAAGGGAGGAAGAAAGAAAGAAGCAAAAGAAGAAGAAGAAGACGAAGAACCTTTCTTTTGGTGCTATTTTTGCAATTTATGAACCTTCTTTTGGTGTTATTTTTAAAACATCTATTAGCAAAATGGCCTGGTTGATTGCATTTATAACAGCAATTTTTATTTTTTATATATTTAGTTTTCCTAGGAGGTTTTTCTGGAGTCTGTTTATAGGATTTGGTATACTTATTTTGTCTTTTATGAGGTTTTGAGAAGTTTTTAGAATGTTTTGAGTGTCTGCTTTTGGAAGGATTAACAATTGGATTGTAACCAAATTGGTAACAGAAGTCACCTAATTCCCTTATGCAATTAGAATGTTCTCTTTTTAATTGGGATTTTAATTTTAAATCTGTACACATATTAATGCCTGTTCTATTTATAGCTTGGATTATTTCGCCAAATGTATATCTATTATAATTCAAGTTTCCATGGTTTTGTTCGCGTAAATAATTTTTTACTTTCTCAGAGAATAAAGGGGGTAATCCAGAAATAAATTTTGCTTTCCAAAACACATCTCTGTAGGTACTAATTCTGTATAGCTTGGAGAGAAACACATCTTTATACCACCTGAAATCATTCAATGTTTTACATCTTAAATTCATCACTTGTTCTTTATTCTTTTCAGAAATGTCATTTAATTTTTCTACAAAGTGTTACAGAATATTAACAACTAGGACTATAACCTGATTACCTATTAGTTCTCTGTTTTCATCTAAAACCGGATCTCCATTTTCATAGAGCCGAACGGAAGTCATTATTGAATTTTTTTGGTTAGGCTTGAGAAAGTCATTCCACCAACTGAATGGTTGTCCTGAAAAACCGACAATAATTGCGCCAGCAATTGCTTCTTGTGTGTGGCAATAGACAGCACAAGCACTTCGATATATGAGCATGTGAATGCACATTTGAGTAATTTGATATTCTGTGAGGCCGTCTAAGTTCCCTTCACATATTTGATTGCCTTCAAAGTAGTGTTCGAAGTTTCGGTATCGCTACAAGTTTCGCTAGTCAGGGATACAGAAACAATATCGATATCGCCGATAATATTGCTGATAACCAGAAATGCAGGGAAAATGGTAGAATTTTTCAGTGAAACCTCAAGAGATGATAAAATACACATATTTGCATATTTAGGAGTAAAAAAATTGCATACATAATAGATTTCTATTTAATGGGGCCCTAAAAGCATGTGCTACTGTAAGAAATCAGTCCAACAATTTCATCCATCCCATCTATCCATCCAATATTTGACCTTCCATCCCGACATCCATTGATATTTTAGAATATTGGCAACACATGATATTTCCCAACAATTTATTAATAACTGAAAAGGAAACTAAATGTTGTGGTCTCGTTATTGCCATGTTGCGATAATGATAATATCATGATATTATCAATATTATTGTCAACAAATTGAACACTGTATACAACCATGCGCCCATAAAAAAATATGAAATGGGAATTTTTTTAATATACAGTTTTTAGCAATATCGATACATTGGCGATATTATTGAAATATTGCAAATACATTGACGATACAAGCGACACCTAAAATTGACACAATAAAAAATATTGGCAATACAATAGTTGTATCAATGCATTGGCAATACAAGCGACACCTGGAATTTATACAATTGAAAATATTGACGATATCGACACATTGGCTATATTTAGTGATACATTGCCGATACAAAGAATTTTTTATACTATCAGTATTATCGGTATCACTACTAGTGTTATCGGTATCCCTGAGCTAGAGATAGAGATAAAATCGGGGATATTTCGATAATATCGGAGATAATTTAAACATTGCTTCAAGTGAGATCTAGAAAATTCATTATTTTCTTTGAATTGAAGACCTACAGGAGTAGGTCTTTTGTAATAGGTTTTTACTTTCCGAAGACTAATTTGTTTATTTGAGGTAAATTTTCCTCTTTTCCTGACTCAGATGATTTGCCATAGGTTCATCTATATCTTCTTCTATAATATTTATTTGGGGACTTTTATCTTTGTTGAGGTTAGTATTTTGTATTCGTCTAGAAACTCAGTAGAGAGTCTATTAGGATTAGGCTTTTGGAATAGAGGTTTACGGGTGTATTTGGGTATGAACATTGGTTGTCGAATTTCAGAAGGGGTTTGTTGAGTCAAGGAAAAGGGTTTTGAAGTAGAACCTTGAAAGGTGGAAGTTTTATTTTCAATTTGTTTTGCTAATGCTTGAAGACAAACATTAGTGAAATTGTTTTGCTTAACTATATGTGCTAAATCTTTAGGGGTGACTGGTCTTTCATCTTTAAACTGAGAGATTTGTTTAATTGGGGTGGCTATGATTTCCATAAGTTTAATAGACTGGAGAGGAGGTATAGGTTGAGTAATTGTCTCTCCTCTGATGGTTTCCCACTGCTGAACTTTTTGATGAAGCATCATGATTTTCTTTGATTCAGTTTTTGGATAATATTGAGAAAACCAAATAAAGAAGAATATGTTCTTTTCTTGTTTTTCCATTCTTGGAACCAAAGAGATTTGAGGCTAGTTCGTTCTTCATTATTGAAATTTTTGAAGAACCGATCCTTTAAAGGATGGACTTTTAGGTCTTCTAATAATAGTTTTTATCGATTTCAAACTTATCGTCTGAAATGATCATATTGATTTGATAATTGAAATCATTTTCAGTTGGATTGTATGACTTGAAATCATTTTCAGTTGGATTGTATGACTCGGGAGAATCTGGATTTTTATAAATAGTGTAGGCTATATTAGATGGAGATTGATTAGGGGCCTTTGATGAAGAAGGTTTTGCAATTTGTAATCAGATTTAGATTGGGTAGGACGAATACTGTAGGTTTTGAAGATGATGTCAATAGATCCATCATCATGCGTGATTATTTCTTCAAACTTCTCATTCTCTTGATGAGGAGGTTCTAAGGCATTTGGAATTTTCCATTTTCTCTTGCAAGATCTATATCATCCCGTGTGACGAGCTTTGGAGTTATTACTCTATTAGCCATATTAGTAAGGAGGAGGTTGTTAGACCCAGTGTTTTAAATAGCGAATAGCGTGTAGCGTAGCCTTCACCCCTCTGAAGCGTGAGGCGTAAGCTAGCTACACGCTACGTAGACTTTTAATCAAGTTTGCACTTGGTTGCACCAAATTAGATGATTAATAATAAAATTTAACAAATTTTCATGATATTTGATGCAACTAAATGCAATCTAAAGTAATAGCAAGGGGTGATTATTAAGTATGAAAGTGAAGAAAGAGTGACAAAACTGATTTAAAACTATTTCTTATATTATTTTACTAAAAGCATTGAAAAGACTAATGAATTTTCATTGAAATAGAAAAACGTAACAAATCATTAAAAACATTATTGATTTTAATTTTATAGTGAAAAATGACTTGTAATGTGAGCTATGTAGCGTGTAGCGTAGTCTATTTAGTGTGTAGCATATCCAAATTAATCATGTAGTGTAGGCTACATGCAACTTAAGCTATTTTCAACGCTACGTAGCGTAAGGTACATGCTACATAGCGTAGCTATTTAAAACACTGGAACTTAGACTCTTAGCTTCATCTGAGTAAGCAATACTCATGGTAATAGTCATCATTAATTTGTAATATACACGATAAATAACTGTGATATTTTCAGATCCTAGGAGCATATTAAAACCTTGAGTATGTACACCAAATCTGAGAAATTTGAGAAGATTTCTGTCCGTGAGAGGGAAAGAAAAAAATTGGAAGACAGTTGAAGAAAGCCGCACCATTGCTCAGGCTTGCTTCAACAAGACTTATTAAAGAGTCTTTGAAATCTTCAAGTCTTTTGTCACAAATATAAGCTAATGTAGAGACTTTTAAGTCCTATAAGTGTGAGGGGCTTAATTGCTACTTGGATTAATCCTACATGAACATAATTATATTTATCTGAATATTGTTGCAGTTCCTTAGTGGTGAGCAAAGTAATATCATCATCGTTTTCTGCTATAGGCTGGGTTTGCTCTATAGTTTTGATGATGTAATCAGTTTCCTGATTGACAAGGGTTCCTTGGTGATAAATTTCTGCCACAGGGACTTCAGGATATTCCAATCTTGAATTGATTGTTCTATATATTCAGACCTAATCTCTTCCTGATTTTTTAAGGAAATTGTATCTATATGTGATGCATTTGCAATACTGGATTCAGAAATAGAAACATTGTCAGAAAAAGGTTTACTTGCAGAGAAGAATTTTGTAAATTTACTTGAAAAGCTCCTAGAAGATTTACTTGCAAAGGATTTTCTACTCGAATCCACAGAGATCCCTGATGTTAGATAAGTGGCCTGTCGATAATATGGTTCCTTCCCCAAAACAACACCCTAATGCCTTCTTGGCTTAACGGCAACACAGGGGTGGACCTTATTGTAAATCGGAATAACTCTCCGATTTCATGAAGAAAGACCGTTTTCAAATAAACGAATAGTAGCTATCAAGAGAATAAGCAAAATAAATTCTCAGAAGAAAAATCGAAAGAGAAATAAGAGTAGTAGAGGAAGTAGAAAAGGATTTGATTCAAGATAAGTAATTGCTAACATAGAAAGGAAATACAAGATTACAAAATAGCATAACATAAAAACTTGATTACAAGATTGCTAAAATTTACCAAAAAATCTAAACTCCAGATTCTTGGCTCTGATACTAGGGAACAGGATCAGAAGCTGTTCACACTCAAAACAACACACAGGAAGGAAAACCAAACTCTCTGGGACCAAACTTAGTCTTTCTATCCAAAACCTGCCTACTTCTGAACAAAAACTGAATTTATAGACAAAGGAGCATTTGCATTTCATTTCGATTTGCTTTGAATTTTCATTTCATTTGAATTCGGTGGACTTGAAATAGCTTGAAGTGTGGACTTGAAATGGGCTGAAATCTGGATGCTTATCTTATTTACTATATGCTACAGTATTTTGTCTTCTTACTACTACAGTAACTTTGACATGGCTTGATTGATTTTGTCGGTATTTGAGAGCGGCTTTCAGGACAATTATTCGATTGGTGGAATGACTTTCTCACCCGTAACCAACAAAATTCAATAATGACTTCCGTTCATTTTATGAAAATGGAGATCCGGTTTTAGAAACGAATTAAAAATTGAAGTTAGAACTTTCAAACATCAAGTTAATCTCCTTCGAGGCCAAAGTAAAACTTCTGATGAAGAAGTTGAAAAATTCCTAGAAACAATCACTAAATATAAATTCCAAAAATGGTTTACTACCCTCACATTCAAAACAAAACGCTTCTCAAAAGAAGTTATTGGCCTAATTGATGGATTCTGGAATAGATATCAATTGCATCCATGAAGGATTAGTTCCAACATCCATATATGAGAAAACTCATACTTCTCTCACAACCACTAATGGTCAAAGCTTAGGCATCCAATATAAACTTGCTAATGTTCACATATATAAAAATGGAGAATGTATTCCTGTATCTTTTCTCATTGTAAGGAATTTACAAAATGATGTGGTATTAGGAAGCCTATTTATTCTCCAAATCCAACCTTTCACGGCTACTCACAACGGCATCCAAACAATTGTTAACAATAAAACTCCTCAATTCAACTTCATTGAAACCCCCAAACATGGTCGAATTGCACAATTAATCAATTTAATATCCTATAAAGAAGACTATTTACAATACCTTAAACAAGAGATAAAAACCATAAGCATACAAGAAAAATTAGAAAAAACATATTTAAAAAGGAAAGTAGAAAATTATCAACAAGCTTTATCAAAATATTGTTCAAATCCTCCTTCTACCTTCTAGCATAGGAAAACCCATCAAGTTTCACTCCCTTACATCAAAGAATTTAATGAAAAGGACATCCCCACCAAAGCGAGGCCATCTCAGATGGATTCTAGAGTTCCCCAACTCTGTGATCAAGAAATTAAAGATCTCTTGAACAAAAAATTAATCCAAAAGACAAATTCTCCATGGAGTTGTGCAACATTCTACATCGAAAATGCAGTTGAATTAGAACGGGGAGCTCCTAGGCTTGTAATAAACTATATAAATAAGGTCCTTCAAGACATTAGGTATCCAATACCTAATAAATAAGATCTCATTAATCGCCTTCATAGTGCCAACATCTTTTCCAAATTCGATCTCAAGTCATGATTTTGGTAAATCCAAATTCGACTTGAAGATCAATATAAAATAGCCTTCACAATACCCACGTCATGCCATTCGGCCTAAAGAATGCTCCTTCTGAATTCCAACGAATAATGAATGGCATATTTTATCCATTAAAAAACTTTATAATAAATTATATAGATGATCTTTTAGTATTCTCTGATAATATCGAACTACATTGCAAACACCTTTCGATCTTCGAACATGTGATTCAAACCAATGGTCTTGTTCTTTCTCAAAGAAAAATCAAACTCCTCCAACCTTTGATACAGTTTTTAGGCTTTAAAATTCATAACAATACCATCACACCCATAGGCCGTGTGATCCAATTTGCTGTTCCAGATGAAATTAAAGATAAAAAGCAATTGCGAAGATTCTTGGGCTGTCTTAATTATGTCTCTGACTTCTACAAGGACCTACCTTAGAAACAAAAAGTCTACAAAAACTCCCTCAGAAATCTAATAAAGAAAAATGGAATGACACCCATACAACGGCAATCAAAGAATTAAAGAAAAGGTCAAAGCACTACCCAATCTAAACATTGCCAATCCAAATCTTAACAAAATCATCCAAACTGATGCCTCTGAAGTAGGCTTCGGAGGAATTTTGTTACAAATAACACTTACCAGCATAGAACGAATGATAAGATTCACTTCAGGAACTTGGAATCCAACCCAGCAAAATTATTCCACAATTAAAAAGCAAATTCTATCTAATAGTATCATGCATTCTAAAATTTCAAATTGATATTGTAAACAAATTTTTTTCTTCTTCTTCGAAGCACGTAGGCTCTAATACCATGTTAGAGAAGGATGAGAGAGAGAGAGAGAGAGAGAGAGAGAGAGAGAGAGAGAGAGAGCTTATAGGGTTGGGATGCAGAAGAAGAACCATGTCAGAGAAGGATGAGAGAATTTGAGAGAGAGAGAGAGAGAGAGAGAGAGAGAGAGAGCACATAGGGTTGGGAACTTGGGATGCCTACCCCTATCTTATTTATAATAAGAGGAGAAAAGGTACAATGGCATATACGCCCTTAACATGACGAAAAAACTAAACAAAGACTAAGGGGGCAAATAATGAAAACATAATGTAAAAAGACTAACGCCCATAACACATAAGACCCACATGTTGGATTTGGGGCCTAGTCATAGGCCCAGACGCACATGCACCGATAGTTGCAATTGATTAGGTCAATTAATTATCATAATCTCAACTAGTACAAGAATCATAACCACTAGAATCGCCCAACCAAACTGGTAGTTGCTTATGCTGCTCATACCTTCGAGGAACTACCGATGCCTTGCCCCCTCATGTAGAGCTAATGGGATTTGAGTATGTTACCTATGATCATCTATAGAAAATGTATTCAAATATGTGCACAATGTCATCTCATCCTACTGTTTCATTATCCACTCCCTCTAACTCAAATATTTCTTCATTTCATGGATTTTCAATTTTAGTGCTTCTAACCTTATGACTTCAGACGCTTTCTATCCATTGCACCACTATATAGTGTTTAGAGTATTGGTTTCATTTCGTGTATCAAAGACTGCGGATATGGAAACATGTATCAATATCGATGATATTATTGCTGATACCCAAAAAAAATTCGCTATGGGAAACATTGGAGGAAATTGGGAAAAAGGTGTTAATTTTTTAGTGGAACTTCGTGTGATGTTAAAAGACACATGTTTACACATTCAGGAATCATTGCAAAAAACTATTAAAAGTTTCCATTTACTAGGACCCTAAACCATGTGCTGTTGGAAAAGTAGTGCAATTATAACCAAAGTGAGTTCATATCGTTTAAATACCAAGTAATAAAATATAAATGAAAATATGTGTTCCAAATCTCCTAAAAGCCAAATCACACCCCCCCCCCCCCCCCAAAAAAAAAAAAAAAAAAAAAAACCTATGAAAATTCAATTTTTGGGGAATTTATCATGAATTTACAAGTGTCTCCAACGATAATAACGCTCGTATCACTAATAATATCACTAATATTATTGATGTCACTAAAAAAAGGGAACACACACACACACTGGGCTCGAATGAAATTATCGACATTGCTAGTATGATAGCCAGATTTCAGCTGATACTTTAAAAATATCGTCAATATCTGGAAATTTCTATCCATGGGTTTTTAGTATCACTGACCCGACAATATTGATATTATTAATAATATCGCTGATAATTGGAATGTTGCCCCTATGTCGCAATCATTTTTTGTTCACACTGCTAATGTTTTCCCCTTTGCTGTTACTCAAGTTGGTCTTTTGATAGATAGTGTGATCATAACTGTAGGCTGTAGCGATGGAAACCAATATTGAGAACTGCACTATTGAATTGTCAAAACAATCTTGCGAAGATTGTTTTAGTCTATAGATCGCCTTCCTCAACCAACAAACCGTATGCTCCTCTCCCTTGTGAGTAAATCTTGGTGGTGGAAGCATGTAGACTTCTTCATGAAGATTACCATGTAAGGGGACATTTTTTTACATCCAGTTGATGCAGAGGCCAATCAAAATGAGCAATGAGAGTGATGAGGACGTGGAAGGAATTAAGTTTGGCAGTAGGGGAAAAATGTCCAAATAATCAATGCCATAGGTTTAAGGGAGTCTTTTTGGAAGCAGTTGAGCCTTGTATTGAGAGATGCTACTATAGGGATTGTGCTTAAGAGAGAAACCATTTTCAACCAATAGGACACATTCCCTTCTGGTAGTTCAGTTTGAAATTGCATCTATCGCTCACACTTGTAGACGTTAAGCGTGCGGAAGCTTATAGAAGGAAACTTACAACTATGGCTAAGTCCTAGAATTGGGGCGGGGGATTATGAGCGTTTTAAAATCCTTTGAAAACTTCTTGCCTAATTAAGCTAATTAGCAATTAAATTAGTTAAGCAAGAACACTTAGCTTCCAAGCATAAGTGGTTCCAATTACAAAGGCTACAAAAGATAATGCGATTAAGCAAACTAGCCTAATCACATAGATTATAATGATGCAACATGTTGAGCTTCTAATCAATGTGCAATTATCTAGACTACTAATGGTATAGTTACCTAAGCAACTAGTTTAGAAGTGAAACTACAAGATATGTGAGAATCTACTTATAAATGCATAGCAATACATTTTATTCTAACATTCATACAATTGAAAATTTAAATAGATAATGCTAGAATAGAAATGACTCAAATGACAATCTCAAACACAAGCATGTATAGTGGTTCGGTTTCCTTACTCCACTCCCGGTTACCGTACTCACCCCTTGAGCACACCAGATTTCACTAGGGAATTTAAATTAGGTTCCTTCCAAACTAGGTGTTTTAAATCAGTTCCACTCTACTAGGGAGTTTAACAAAGTTCCTCCCAATCTATGACGGAGATTTTACTGGTTTATCTCTCAGCCAAGATGTTTACGGGTTACATTCAATGCAGGAGTTTGACAAGATTCCTCTCCCTTCAGCTCCAATCCTGGAACCTAGCGTACACTCTCGCTAGATGCTCCTCTTGGAGACTTTGTCGAGTTTGATTCCAAACTCTCACACTTAATCCTCCACAAGGAAAGAGTGCAACCAGACTCTTCTATTTGACAACTTATCGGATTGAGCCCCTTGTTCAGCGCTGCTTGGGTTGCTTGATCTCTACTCTCCTGTGCTTCAATCAGCTCCCCGATGTGGTGCTAATACCTCAGCTCAAACGATCAATCGCCTTGCATATGATCTTCTTGAGATGACCAAGTTGATGGGAGGTGGTGGTGAATTCTCTACAACTAGTAGGATTTGGTTGTCTAGAGAAATTCCATCTAATTGGATCTCTAGAGAGGTTTAGACTAATGATATACCTATAGAAATTTCACCTCCCATCAACTTCAATTAGTTCTCCGATGCGTTGCCAATGCCTCAGCTCCAACGATCAATCGTCTTGCATATGATCTTCTTGAGATAACCAAGTTGATGGGAAGTGGTGGTGAATTCTCTGTAACTAGTAGGATTTGGTTTGCCTGGAGAAATTCCACTTAATTAGATCTCTAGAGAGGTCTAGACTAATGATATACCTATAATGTAGGTGTCTTAAACATCTAGAGATCAAGAGAGAGCAAGTTCATCTTCATATGAGCTTTGAATTCTCCATCTTGTGATGAATCACAAGGAAGATGACTTGGGTATGATAGGATTATAGCCTAGTGATATGGGCAATGTGGGTGGCTTCTAATGCTCTCAAATCTCTCTCCTCACCCCTAAAACCACACTCCGTCTTTATATAGATAAAGCTCCAACGGGGGAAAAACGGTAGCAAACGGCTATTTGACAACCAGTCGCATAGATGCGTAAATTGGTCTAATGAGGCTTGGGACTATGTTTTACTTGTTGTCCTGATTTTGGCCAGTTGCGATCGGTCTCACCAAGACTGGCGACCGGTCGCACGATCCAGTCAACCGGTTTCAATAGACTAGCGACCGCCAACCGGTCGAATTATGGCCTAGGTTTCAGCTTGTTTGCTGACCCATTTTTGGCCTCTGGTGACCGGTCGCCCGATACTTGCGACCGGTCTCCAGACCGATGACTTCTGTTGTTTGTCTGGTTTATTTACAGCAGCTCATGCAACTTGGCCTTTTCTTGGGTGGTCTTTTGGGACACCTAAGGCCATTCTAAGATGACTAAAAGTATACCTATCGGGTCATGCAATCTAGAGTTTGGTTTTGGTTTTGGTTCAAGAGTTTTGGCTCACTAAGGCATCTCATTTACCTGTTTCTTCTTCCTTGATGCAGCAGGTCCAGTTGAATCTTCGATCTTCGTCTTCTTTAGGCTCAACCAACACCCAGACACTAGGACCTATGTAATTGACAAATAAGGTGCACTAGTATACCACAGAAAAGTGCACTAACACAGTTATTTCCCATGTATGATTCTTCTCTATTGCTTCCATTTCTTCTTCCATGGCCAAACTCCAATATGGGTTTATAGGGGCAACATCAATTCGTTTGGGAATAGCAAGTGAATCAAGTGAGGTAAGAAAAGAGCTCTATGAAAAGATAGACACCAAAAGGAGAAACTTGTAAATAAGGTGTGTATCTCAATTGCGTGTCCCTTTTCAAATCGTTTAGACAAAGAGGTAATACCTTTATGGGGTGTTTGTTTTTCTATTAACCACCATAAATGGTGGTAAATGAGTAATGATGACCTCTTGTTGGTGTTTGGAAAACAGGGAATCGTACGAGTATTTACGCCTCGATTTTTTAGATTGCCTTTTTGAAAATCAAATGAGAATCTGTGGGTCCCACCATGATGTATGTATCTGATCCATGTCATCCATCCGTTTTATGAACTCATTTTAGGGCATGAGCAAACAAATGAGGCAGATTATAAGCTCAAGTGGACCACACCAGAGGAAACAAGGGGGATAATGACGTCCGCTATTAAAAGGTGAAGCCATCCGTGGGTCCCACACTGATTTGCATCTCTGATCCAACCTGTTCATATGGTCACACAATCATGGATGAAAGGAAAACACAATATCAGCTTGATCGAAAACCTTTGTGGCCCACAAGAAGTTTTTTAATGGTAAGCGTTTAACTCCCCCTGTTTCTTGTGGTGTGGTCCACTTGCATTTTGGATTTGCCTCAATTTTGGGCTCATGCTCTAAAATGAGCTCGTAAAATAGGTGGACGACGTGGATCAGACACATACATCACGGTGGGCCCCACAGATTTTTACTCAATCCTCCTCGGTATTAGCATCAAGACAATCAAATGTCAATGTTGTAGAGGCGGCTAGCTATAATTCAAATTGTAAATAATGATTACTTATTTACCACAAATTATAGTGGTAAATAGAAAATCAAATATCCCCTTATCAACATTTGTAATATTAGTTGTCAGTAGATGGAGATCCATGAGTGGACATGAGCCGTGTCTATTTTTGGTCTCTCATAAACAAGTAGTTCCTTGGCTACTTAGCGAAGTCAAGGGTCCTCGTAGTGGAAGGAGAGTCAAAAGGAATGCAAAGGACAAAGTTATTTAGGTGTTCTAGGTTATTTCCATGATTTGAATAGTAAGGATATCTTCAAAAAAGGTGACATAGATCGAGACATACCTTTTCCAATGGTAGGCTCAACACACTTATAGCAACAACATGCATTTAAGAGAAGTATGAGATAACTTTTGTTTGTGGTGATTGAAATTACGTGTAAAGCAAACGCAATGGAAGACTTTTAAACATATGTTAGAAATTGAATGCTTTGGATTCAAAATTTCAGCTAGAGTTTTTCTATCCATGATTACTCATTACAATTGTCTTTCTTATGATTGTCATCATCATCTAAACCTCATCTCAATTAATTAGGGTGGGCAATTGTCTTTCTTATGGCAGGGTTGGATATTATTAACCCCACTATAGGCGATATGCACCCAAATACATCCTCTCCAAAAGCTTTTATTAATTTGGGAACAGAATGCATTCTAGGCCGTGGTCCGGAATAGGCCCTCGATTACATTATTTGGGGAAAACCCCTTGATTAAAAGGTTAAAAACAACGAAAACTAATTTGTTACATGGTACAGAATAGCTTACGCAAATAATACATAGAAGTCCTAATCTATGGGCTGTCACCTTCAGAGTGACCAAATCATCGGTTAGGCTGAAGTACTAAGGATAGCATTCGACATTTAAGCATCTCATATAACCAACTGGGTGTTGCGATGCCAACAAATGATTTGTATCACATATCCTGGGAAGCATCATGTTCGGATAGCCATATAGCCTTGCGATGTACACAAGCATGGTCTAGAGTCTCATATGCCAGAGATGATGAAAGAATGCATTAAACTACATGTTAGCACCTGCCATCTGGTGACAGAGTCCTTAGTGCTTAGCACTAAAGGGTTTGCGCTTGGCTCAGGAAGTTAGGCTAAGATATTGGTCTCATGTCATGATGCTTATTGTTCTTGAATAATGACCGAGGGAATGGTGTTCTATGCCTAGCAGAGCCCTGTTCCTTGGAAGTCTAGTGTCTGGGGCTTAAGCTTCCCTTGGGAAGTCTATGTCAGGCATAAAGCCTTCCCAATGAGAGTGGGAGTGTTTAGACTAGTGAAGCTCACCTCAATTGGGAGATGAACTTCAGTGTTTGAAGTTCCGAGAGGCGGAAGAAGTCGAAAAGTCGAAGAGTGCTTGCAAAGGATGTGCTAAGAGGTATTCATAGCCCGTAAAGATCTTGATTTTCCTCCAGAAGTTTGGTATATGGTTACATGTGAGCCTCCCATTTAATGAGAGGGGCTCAATCCCATTGAATCTTGTAAAACAGGCGGATTGGTATCTGTTATGGAAGTGGCTTAGTGCCTAGCCCTTGAGTGTTAGTGTTGTTCCCATGAAAACTGGGGTGAGAGCTCTGCACTTGGCGTAGAGGGATGCTAAAGGGTGTAGATGCATAACTAATGTGGATGGCCACTTCAGGTACAGAGCATTTGGAGTTGCCCTGGATAGGCGTAAAGACTCCATTTGATGAGTAAGGACTCGTTTCACTAGTTTGCATGATTGCATGTCAACAAGTACCCCCCACATGTATAGTGCAGGAAGATGATCAAATAGTGTCAACCATTGGTCACGCGTCGGGCAGGTGCTTAGTGCCTAGCAATGATTCAGCTGCCGACAAGTGACTATAAATAGTCCACCGCCACCAATCATATACATTCCAGTCATTCACTTTAATTGCTCAACGCCTACTAAAATAAGGCGTAGAGCACCTTACCGCCATTCAAGTGATTGTACTTATGGCTCCAAACATGAAGCCTTCCCCCTCATATGCTAAGCCTTGCAAGACAAAGCCCAAGGTCGTTCTAGGTGTTAATGTTGACGCCGGTCCTTTTGCATGGCAAGAGGTAATGTGAAGGCGCTTAATTGAACAAGTCAAAAGCTAGAAGAAATAGAGCCTAAAGAAACAGGCGCAAAGCCCTATGAGTGCACATTCATCATCTGAACTGTCCACAGAACAAGCACAAAGGCAAGTTTCAATGTTGAAACTGATAGAAGAGGAGGCGCAAGGTACTTAGTGCTGCTAAATAGGCACGAGGCACTTTGCAGCGCAAGCCATTTTTTTTAGTAGTTTGTTGAGTGAGTTTTGGAAGAAAATGTTACAAGGTGCCTATGAATCATAACAATGATACCCCCACGAGGCATAAGAGGTAAGGGATCGTGTGGGCCATGTGCATGTGTACACAAAATGTTTTTTGTAGTTTTTGCCTTAAAGATGGAGGGAGGAATGTTGCCAAAATTTTGGCACCACTTATGGTACCAAAACGCATCTCAATAGTTATCATCTAGGGCGAGGGTGCAAAGGGGATAAGAAACCTAGGGATTCTAGCACCATGAGAAGACGTGATACTTGAATGGTTAAGTAAAGTTAGCTCTTCATTACCAGTGGAGTCACCATTTTTATTCACTACAATTGTCTTTCTTATGATAGGGTTTTGGTATTGTTAACTCCACTGTAGGCTATCCGCACCTAAATATTCCATGTTAAGAGGTTTTTTATTAATCTGGGAACAAAATACATTCTAGGCTAAGGGAGATGTTGGAATGATCATGCTTGTGTATACCTTAAGGGTACATGGCTATTTAAAGCCAATGCCTCTCAGGAAAACATGATATACATCATTTGCTAGCACCCCTACGTCCGACTGGGTATACGAAACATCTAAATGCCAAAAACTATCACTAGTACCTCAACCTGATCGATGATCTGGACACTCTAAAGGCGAAGGACCATAGATTATGACTTCGACGATTCCTTGGTTCATTCACAAATTGCATGAATTTTGGCCTATTTTGGGGGCATTCGTGAGGGTCCCAAATCGGAATTTATATTAAATAATTGATATTAGATATTTAGAAGATTAAATGTAGGAGTTTCGAAGTCATTCTAAGCCCCTCAAGTTAGTAAAATCATCAGGTAGCTCGAAACAAGTTCCATACCAAAATATGGCTTGTTACGCCATCATAAATATGTTCAAAATAGAAAAGGATGCATATTTGGAATCCTCTTTTTAAAATTTTTTTTTCTAATATTTTTTCACATTTTTTTCTTTAAAAAAAAAATCAACTGTTACAAGTCTGTTACGTAATGTTTCAACAACCAACCCCTTATGTTGGCCGTTATTGTTATTGAATACTTTGATTTGGTGCTCAATCCCATTTTCTTGCAAATAAGATTGGAGTTCCTTCAACAAATACTCTCCCTCGTTGAAACTAATTCAAGACCCGTTTGTGAAGAGTTTTGAAATGGTGAAAGACCTCATGTGTATGCTTCATCACGTATATTTAAGTCATGCGAGATGAGTCGTCAATAAATGAGATGGAACATTGAAATCCAAGAGGAGCTATAATAGATTTCATCCGAACATTAGAATGAACCAAGGAAAACACGACATCATCTTTTATTACTTTTATTGTTGGGAGAAGGAGCATTGCAATGATGTTTAGACAATTCACAAGTTTCACATCAAAATTATCAAGAGTAGGATTAATAAAAAATAGGAAGTGGTTGTTTTAAAAATCTACTGGAAGGGTAGCCAAAACAACAATTGCACATACGAATATCTTCCTTGTTCACACTCAAACCGATAGCATGGTGACTACTGAAATTCTTATTGTAGAGGCACATCTCATGCTCCTCACATACCTCCACCAATCACCTTTTTCATCTTCAAGTTTTGAAAGACATAATGATCGGGAAAGAACATTACGGAATAATGAAATGTTTTTTTGTGAGATTATTGATAGACAATAAATTAATAGATAACATAGGAACAAATAAGACAAAAGACAAAAAGGTTTGCAGAATTAGGGCCAACCTCTTTCTAGTGATAATGAAGAATGTTCCATCATGTACTTTTATGATGCCAAGGGATGCGTTGGTAAGAGAAAAAAAGATCCCAATATACTAGCCATATCATCAGCACCTCCTATGTTAATTAACTAAGGAATAACATGAAAGGAGGCATGAAAAGCAGAGGTACCTGTATGTACCAAAGTAATACTGGAAGAATCGTCAAATCATTATTAACCTAAAGAGTGGTCGTGTTTTAAGCTAGAGATTCATCCTCACTTCAAGAGAGTTGAACAAAATCACCAGCGGAATTGCCTTCAATTGAGGTGGGATTAGTCGATAATTTGACATTGTTTGCAGTATGTTTTTGGAGAGTTCAGCCATGTAGTTTCCAACATGTGTTATTGTGGTGGTTTTTTTTTTTTTTCTTTTCTTGCAATGGGTTCAGAACCCTTCTCCTAACGTTTTGCCATGACCTTGGCCACCTTGTCCTTAGTAGCAAGCAAATGCTTTCTTACAAACTCTAGCTCATTAGTAACGAGAGCTTACCGTTCTATGATCAGAGAAGTGTGAGTTTTCACTATGCTTGCGGGTTCTTTTATTTAGGCTTAACTTAACACACTTGCATTAGAGGATATATCGTCTCTGGTCCAAGAGGCCGATCATGTCTGAATCAAATCGACTTGATCATATACTAGCTTTGACTAATCCTAGACCAAAGGACATATGAGGATTTTGAGGTATTGTTGTTGCGTGCTTTAGCTCACCCTGTGAGATTATAATTGTAACTGACACATGGGTTTGGTTGGGCGTATCCATTAACTATGTGATTGAGGTCCATATGTTAGAATTTGGGATCACTAGTTCACCTAAGAGCACTTTGGTGGCTTAGATCTTGTTGGAGAGCCTTCAAACTACGCAAGGGTAGAGGGCTCAGACCAGTCGGGCGACCGGTCTAAACTTCTGGCCTAGAACGCAGCAAGGCTGCTAGACAATGTTTTGTGTGCCTAGACCGGTCGGCCGACCGGTCTGCAGAGGGCTCCGACCGGTCGGCTACGAGGCAGCGTGAACGGGTCTGTGTGAAATTTCTTCTGGACTGTTTTAGTGTTAGGTCCCACCGGTCGGGCGATCAGTCGACTGCGCACACGTTTTCTTGCGCATTACACGGTAGTGTGTAAGATGTTTCTAATTCTGGCTTGCTTGCTATATATGGCATGAATCCGGAATTAGGAGTAATCCTAAGGTGTCCAAGGTTTCCAAATTATGTTAGGAAGAAGGGAGAGTGATTTGTGAGAGAGAGAGCTTGGGTTTTCTCTGTTTTTCTTGCTTGTGGGCTATCAATCTCTGTAATCTTCTGTTAATCATAGTGGATCACTTTGTGCCGTGGTTTTTTACCCGTTGAGGGGTTTTTCCATGTAAATTCGGATTCTCTTGTGGTGAATGCTTGTGTGTGGCTTGATTGCATAGTGTTTCTCGTTTGATCTCGCATTCCTCTGCGCATTCCGCTGCCGGTTTTCCCAACAGATCTTATTTATTGGGCCATTCATCAAGATGTGTTTTTAGTTGAGCGCTACTCTTAAAAGTTTTTGATGTTATATTGAAGGTTTTTAACCGTTGATCTTTTGTTTTCACCGTTAAAAATGGTTTTATCGAACTTCATGTTTATATTGTGATCCATCTCTTAGGGTTGCATGAGATTTATGGCCAAGGATAAATGCCAATGGTAGTGTAGGATTTTGATCAATTTGGGTATATGGATAGGCAACATTACATACTTTGATTATATAAGGGTGAGGAGCACCATAACTAGTGCATCCCTTTGAAACCCTGACTCTTTATAAATAGATCCCATCCCAACTAGGGGGAGGGAAGAAAGAGAGATAGAGTTTGGAGAATTTGATTGCATCTACATGGAGATCCTTAATGGAATTAAAATTTGAGTTGTTCAGAACCATTACGCTTCCTTGTCTTTCAAAATTCCGCTAGCATGAGGAATATCTGACCCCATGATGAAGAAGAGAATGGGGCATATAGGTAAGGAAAGTAAGCTAGGAAGAGAAGAAAGGAAGATTTTTTATTGCATTGTTGATTCTGCAGGCTTCACCATAGACTGGATGACCAATTGAAAGATCTTATTCCTTCAGAAGGTTGCCAGTAAATAGATTACTGGGAAAAGAAAATACAGCAATGGTCCACTTTCAACTGGAAGGGCCAAAGATCAAAGGATTGGTATCTTTCAATGGGCACCCCTATCTATGGTCAGGTACAATATAAATGGTATGAATCACCAAACCATGGACCCCGAGTCTAACCAATTGCATCACCACGCAACCTTATACTTATTCTCTTTTAAACTATTAATAGAGTTAAGAAAGAACCCACAAAAAATGGTAACCAACAGGCTACTCGACATGAGTCACAACAATGCATAAAATAATATGAAAATAGGTGGTCTGTGCAGATTATCTTGAGAAGCATGATTTAATGAACATTGTCAGATCTTTTTGTTTCCGAGTGCTTTATCGATTCTGTTCATGCATCATGATTTAAATGATAAACTGCCATCCAGATCTAAAGCTAGAGTATTTCTAACTGAATAATTTTGTTGAAGCAGTGGATTCAGTTTCCTCTGTGGAAGTAAGTTCTGCTTCTGAAAGAGTTCCGCCAAGTCCACTTCGAGTACCTCCTAGTCCATCTCGGTTTTCATCGTCTCCACAGTTGAATAGAGTTGGATCAATGCATCTCAATATGAGTCAGGTTAACAAAGCTACCCGCAATTTCTCCCCAGCACTAAAGATAGGTGAAGGAGGTTTCGGGACTGTGTACAAGGCTCATTTGCAAGACGGTCAGGTTGTTGCAATTAAAAGAGCCAAGAAGGTAATTTTCAGTTTCCATGCATGGTCCTAAAGTACTTCAGATTCTCAACCCCCCCCCACACACACACCAAAAAAACTGCTACAGTAATATTAGTAATGTCAAAATACCATCATCATCTAAGCATTATACCAAATAATTGGGGCTGCAAAGTAATTTTAAAACATGATAAGTTTGTATTTTCTTTAGAAAGCTACCATATTCTTCTATACTATGAGTAGGTTCTTTAGGAAGCTCTTTTCTTTTGTTTCTTTTCTACATGTATCCATGAGCACGGTTAGGGAAGTGCAATTTTTGAGGATTTTTTTTTTTTTTTACTATAGAGAGTAGAAACTGTAATTTAGCTTGCAACCAACAATAAAACATCAGATGTTGTTCAAACAGAGAGCTATTAGGAAAATGTATGATATTATCCAATATTTGGGAGTGAATGCTTCATATCCTTAGGTTAGTACTCAACTCTTCTTTTTCTAATATAGTGGCCACGTCTAGGTATGTCTTATCATCATGAGTATATGGGTTGCGCTTTTTCCTTTTTCTTGTTTTGTACATCTTTCCATAATAAGCAAACAGGTAGGCTTATTCATTCAATTCAATTCACGTGATGTTTACCATAGTGTACTATGTTAGACGGGCTCTTCGAAATGGTTTTCCAATGCACAAACCCTAACTCTGGGTCTGCGTGTGGAGGAGATTATAATAAGGGATGAGATTGGCCTTGTTGTGACCATGCATGGCATGGGCCCCACTTGACTCAAGCGCACGAGTGGGCCATGGGCCCAACTAACTGGCCGAGCAGATTATGAGGAAATTCGAAACGATAATTGTGTGGATGTGTGGACTGTGTCCTCAACCACAATGCTATGATTGTGGACTGGTCTGTGGTCCACTGATTTGTTGCTGGATGAAATCGCATGTGGGTTGTCACCTTCAACCGTGGAAGACAGTGATCATGATCATCTAAAGGCCAGTGACCACCTGATCGGTCCTACCATTGTGGGGCCCACACTGCACTTAACTGCAAGTTTGCTCTTTCCTAGGGAAGCAAGTTCTAGGAGTTCGTTAGTTGTTTGGTTTCTTAATTAGTTTCCTAGTTGTTTATAGTTTCCTTGTTTTTCAGTGATTATTCGATTCAAAACTTGGATTCGAAGTTGTGTGGAGAAAGTTAGAAATAGACTCCTAGTGGATTAAGAGACCTCTGTCTTCCAAAATCTATAACTATGTAGAGGATCTGGATTTTTACAAAATATTGTAATTTGTGTTTGTTTTTAAAGCCTTGAGGTGTTCCCACTATTGTTTTTCAGCAAAGGTTCATTCTACGTGCTGAAGGAGTACAATAGATTCCTACTGAATCACTCAAGGAATCCCTCACTGCCATTGGTCACCATCAATCCATTGATTGAGTTGCTTGCAGGATCACACGTGGATTGCTTTCTTGTGCCAATTCTTTCAGCATTTTCATCTTCTTCACAACAGTCCATGTGTGTAATTGTTTCAAACCGAGCAAGCTTGCATTAGTTTCATACCCTGTCCATCACTTTCAATTTTAAGTGTAAATGTTGCAATTCAGCCATACTGGAGTAACATAGGTTGTGAAATTTGTCAATATCTTCAGCTAGTATGCATTCCTTGTTTTTGTCTGCTTTCACTTGGTAGGTTATTTAACTTGTTTCCAAACTTCATGTGGTGTATATTGTTATGGATGATGTGGTGGTGCTCCACGAGACTAGAAAGGGAGTGAATGCTAAATTGGAGGTTTAGAGGATCTAGAATTTAGAGATTTAGGAATTAGTAGAACCAAGATAGAGTATTTGGTAAGCAATTTTAGTGTCAATGTTCTTCTTTGAGAATAGAAGATAAGATGAAAGGTGAAAAAGAGAGCTCAAAGAGGTCACACGCCCCCCCCTCACTTTAATGTATTAGGCCTTTGCTCTCCACTTAAGTAAAAACATAAACTAAGGCGCTAGCACTAATCTAAACCATAACTCACAAAGACTAAATTCTTTGACTCAAAGACAAGTTTAGACCACTTATAAACTTCTTGCCATCATCCACGTACAAAGTGGGCACATTCAATCATTACCATCCATCACGTTCCATCAACACTCCCCTTCAAGCTGGAGCATTGACATCATTTTTACCCAGCTTGGTGGATACACGATATAAAGAAGCTCTTCTAAGAGCTTTAGTGAATATATCTACCTACTGATCTTGAGACTTAACAAATGGCATACAATTCTCTTTGCTAACAACTTTTTTCTCTAACAAAGTGACACTCAACATCGATGTGCTTTGCTCTCTCACAATAAACAGATTGTTAGCAATGTGAGAAGCAGCTTGATTGTTGCAATGAAGCTTGATTATACCCTCAACTTTAAATCCCAACTCATTCATCAAAGATTTTAACCATATAAGTTCAAAAGTTGTATGTGTCATTGCCTTGTACTCTACTTTGGCATTCAAATGTGCTACCACACTGCTTCTTGCTACACCAAGTAACTAAGTTACGTCCAACAAAGGCACAATAGACCGTAGTAGGACTGCTTGTTGGAAGGAGAACCAGCCCATTTTGCACCAGAATATCCTTCAATTATGAGATGGTCGTTGTTCTTCTAAAGAATTAAACGACTGGGAGCACATGTAAGGTATCTAAGAATATGCAACATGCCTTCCATATGAGGAACACGAGGAGCCCACATAAACTAACAAACTACGCTCACAAGAAAGGTGATATTTGGTTGAGTGATTGTTCAATAAATTTTAATTTGCCGATAAGATGATGTTATCTTCCAGGATCATCAATCAAGTCTCCTTGATCCTCATTCAGCTTTAAATGGAGATCCATAAGTGATTCAACCAGCTTGGCACCCAGAAGACCAGTCTTAACTAGTGTTTTAAATAGTGGTAATGTGTTGCGTCGTGTTCAACCCTCTAGAGCATGTAGCGTAAGTAGCGCAGCGTATAGCATAAGCAACATGATACTTCTATTTTTAATTTAAAAATAGAAAAATATGATAAATAGTAAGAAAAAAAAAACAAAAAATATAAAAATCCCTAAAAGATGATTCATTTTTTCAAGTGCAAGCATGTTTAAACAAGTTATTAACCATCATTTATCAAAAGCCAATTCACATAAATAAACCAAATCAAATTATTTCACATCAACAACTTTTTAAGAAAACTATAATTAATAATGCCTAATTGAAACCACAACTCACAAGTACCAAAGGAAATTAAAATCCCACAGGTTAAGAGTATTAAGTACAAAATACAAAATATAATTATATTTCAAAAAAATAAAAAATATAATTACCATTTATTTAAAAAAAGGCATAGCGAATGCTACATACGCTACGTGCATGCTACATACACTACGGATGCTACGACACTACATATGCTATGCATAGCTACGACACATGCTACAGGGGATTTACGCTATTTTCTAACACTACGGGCACTATTCAAAACACTAGTCTCAACAAGTAAGTCCATCACACTTTCATTGCAACAAATTAAGTCCCACCTTGGATCTATCCACTTTAATACCTACGAAAACTGAAGTCAACCCAAGTCCTTCCTATGGAAACACTTATAAAAAAAATGCCTTTAACCTTTTAATGCTTACACCGTCACTAATTGTGATAATGATATTATCTACATACACTACTAGTACAACAATGCCTCCTTGATTGTGCTTCACGAAATCAAAGTGATCAACCTAACTTCGCTTCATGCCATATTTAATCACCACTTTATTGAACTTGTCGAACCAAGCTCTTGGAGATTGTTTTAGACCACAAATTAACTTCTTAAGATGACGTACTTTGTTTGACTCCCCCTAATCAACAGAGCTTGCCAGTTGTTACATATACATTTCTTCGACAAGGTCTTCATGAAGAAATGCATTCTTCACATCAAGTTGGCACAATATTCGCAACAATTGAAATAATGGCAGATATAAAATTGAGCTTCGTCGTAGTAGAGAATGTCTTAGAATAGTTAGAGAATTGCCCTTTAGCAACCAACCAAGCCTTTAAAAACTCCATTGAGCCATTAGGATTGTGTTCGACCATATAAACCCATTTATATTTAATGGCACGTTTTCTAGCAGGTAACACAGTTAATGTCCAAGTTCAATTGGGATGAAGGGTTGCCATCTCTTCTTCCATAGCATTCCTTCATCCATCATGACCATGCACCTCTTGAAAAGAATGAGGAACAAATGCCGACTTACAAAGCCAAAGCAGAGGTATGAAAAGAAGACGATAAACTAGCAAGGGAAACAAACTAAGATATGGAATATTGAGTACAAGTATGTTTACTCTAACGAAGAGCAATTGGTAAGTCGGCTTCTCTAATGTCTAAAGGAGGATCAGTAGAATGTTAATCTTCAGATGAGGAAGGATGATCAGTGATTGTTGATGTCAGATTCTGGTAATAGGTCCCTCCCAAACTTATGCTCTTCTCGAAGTGAGCTCCCCTCCAAACTTGAAAGCCAAAGAAGAAAACTAAGGGTGGGCGGCGCTTGGCCGTTGGCCCTCCAAAGCTTAAGTCAGAGGTGACTTGATAGTAAGATGAAGTGTGAAACGTAGGCTTAAAGATTGTGTACCTTTATCATCTGTGGGGTCATCTATTTATGCAGATCCGGGTGATCCAGTCTATTACGCAAGCTGTTAAGATCACTGCTGATTTCAGGGGATAAGGCACTTATCTTGTTAATCCTTAGATAAGGGGATGACCTAACCACTTTAGACGTCTAGCTGATTACGTCTTTTGATGGAGATCTCCCATGGTTTGGAGCTACAAATAGAAACAAGCCAAAACCGGCCTATATAGGCTGCTGGTACTATGAGATGAGGGACGTCCTTGCCAGACATCAGAGACTAGGGGTGCTCACATAATGGGGGCTACTCACATGACGGGAGATGCTCCTATGACGGGAGCTGCTCATATGACGGGGGCCTCCCCACTCAACGACCAAGAGCAGAGCTACTCATATGATGGGAGCTGCTCATATGTCGGGAGCTGCTCATATGATGGGAGCTGCTCATATGACGGGAGCTGCTCACATACGGGGGGCATATAGGCGGTCGCAAGTTTGAGTGATATACAAGATGTGAGCAGGAAGGCTCGCTAGTCAGATGGTTTGGTCGTGACTTTTATGGAGAGACGCTCCCTGGTTGTATATCTTTTATACTTCTTCGACGACTAACTTTATTCTACAACAAATGCCCCCCAAGTCCTTAGTGTTGAGGAGCTACGCGAAGGACTTATCTGTATATGTAACCACCTATTTTCGGAGGAGAAGCCGTACATGATTGCGCATGCATTTTTGAGTGCCAGCTTTCTGCATAAAGATAGGACTGGCCTATCAATTGAGTCTTTGGCCCTGCGGTGAGCAGAGGACTTAATCAATTCATGCTAGAATGTTTTACTCAACTCATGAAAATGAGTTGGGCTCAATTAGGGAGGTCTTGGCGACCATGTCTACATAGAGATAGGTTGGCCTATCAATTGAGTCTTTGGCTCTGCTGTGAGCAGAAGACTTAGTTAAGAGAATGTTTATATTCTCTTCAAGGCTATTCAGGTCCAAAAAATGGAGTAGCGACCAAGTTATAGATTCCCTAGCTGAATAGCTGAAATGAAAGAGATCGTCTTTATTTAGGAATGGTCCAATATTCACATGCTTTATGAAAAATATCAGAGTAAATGTTCCACGTGCCAAGGGTGATGTAGGGGTCTTCCTCGCGTTTCTTCCAGATAATATGTACCTAGTCGAGCAATCTCGATGACTCGATATGGGCCTTCCCAGTTAGGATCCAACAACCGAGTGGTCGTTCCGATGTTTTGCCTGAGCACCAAGTTACCGAGCTGAAAAACCCTAAATTTGACCTTTGAATTATGACAACGGGCTATACGTTGTTGATAAGCCGCTACTCGAAGACGAGATATGTTCATTTTCTCTTCTAGGAGATCAAGGTGAAGTAATCGACTGCCATGTCCTTTTTCCATAGGTAGTGGTCTGATTATATTGATTCCCCATTGAGCGAAAGGCCAAGAGCCATCCATCGGCGTCATTTTCTTAGATGGTAAATGAGGGACTGGAGAATATCGCTGATATTTGTCACATTTCTTTGAGAATTCAATAGCATTCCGCCTTCATAGTGGGCCAATAGTATCATTGCCTCATTGCTTTGTATGCTAGAAACTGTCCTTTGGGATGATTACCGCATGCCCTCTGGTGTATTTCATCTAGAACACGGTGTGCTTCTGGCAGCACGATAGCGAATTGTCGGGCTGATTTTTTATCATCTGAGAGTCGTCTGCTTTGGAGGTAAAGGATGATGGGGGTCCATCCAACATGAAGATAAAAGCAATGTGACGACCTGCTCTGGAGCAACTTGATCGATACTCGGGGTAGATAGATGCTCGATAAGAACAGTTCGCGTCAGATCGGACTCAGGTGTAGAAGATAATTTTGCCAAAAAATCTGCGAGCTTGTTCTCCTCTCAAGGAATATGACTTATTTCATATTTGTTCAATTTGAGCGAGCAAGATGAGTAGCTGAGATTTGTACGAAGCCATCCGCTCCTCCTTTGCCTCGAATTCGTTGAGCACTTGATATACGACGAGCTAAGAGTCGTTATGAGTGAGCAGGTTCCTTATTGCGAGTATATTTGCTAATTCGAGGCCTACAATTAAGGCTTCATATTCCGTTTCGTTATTTGAGGCACGAAAGCTTTAACGCTACGACGATGGAATCCTTATGAGGGAAATGGATTCCTTTAGCATCTTCGTGAGAGAAAGAGATTGGATGATGGCTCAAAACTTGACGTACTGGATGATTTCTCCACCCAGTAAATATGCTAAGGCTTCTGGCATGCCTTTCGAGTATATGCTTTTCTTGAGGCTTGGGAATCTCCTCCACAAGCCGGACCACTTGCAATGGTCCGAATTTCGCCCATAGGTTCGGCATCTTCCTGTGAAGGACGACGCTGTGGTAACTTCTTCCTTCGCGCTTGATGTTCATGATGCGCTGGGGGATCGAATCATTTGGGCGAACGATCTTACCGTGCGACAGTCTCAGAGGTGTCCCTTTCGAATGAGGGCTTCAATATGGTCTTTAAGAGATATACAATCTTGGGTGTTATGCCCATGATCTTTATGGAAGTAACAAAACTTTCTTTTCTCTTTTTTCGGAATCTGATTTTATCATCGGAGGCCATTTAACATACAACTTATGTTTGATCTCCATCAGTACCCTTCTCTGGTGACTGATTGAGAGGTATATAATTGCGATATTTCCCGGGATAAGACTTCTCTGGAGAGCGGTCTCGTCGATCACACCGATACTTTCTGTCTGTTGGAGAAATTTCTTCAGACTTTCACTTCTTTCCCTGAATATCATGACGAGCTAAGGCTACTTCTTCAGCGTTAATATATTTTTGAGCTTTGGCTTGGAACTCGGTCATTGTTTTAGGAGGATTTTTATCCAAGGCAAATCGAAATTTTTCGCTTGTAATGCTTGCTATAAGGTTGGTGAGACCCTTATCTTCAGTATAACCTTCGGTTTGAACTGCTTCCACCGAAAATCGGACTGTGAATTCTTTAATTGTCTCTTTATGCTGCTGCTTCAAATCTAATAGATGAGATGCAGGTTTTTTGGTACGGATGCTTCCCATGAGCTGAGAAAGGAAAAGATCCGATAATTGAGAGAAAGTCTCTATGGACCGAGGTTTCAGACCGCAAAACCAAGTACGCGCTGTGATCCTTTAGAGTTAAAGAAAAGGCCCTGTACATAATTTCCGAGCTATATCCTTCTAGCTCCATAAGAGATCTGTACGTCTCCAGATGCTTGAGGGGATCACCGATACCGGTATATAGAACAACGCTGGTCGTTCAATATTTTTTAGGTGAAGGAGCCTCCATCACTTCACGAGTAAAGGGAGGTTTCGACCGTCAGATCGTCGCCAGAGTGGATGTTGGGAGATTAGATTGATATCGTTGTTTGATATCATCAAAACGATCCACGATTTTCCTGAGATCTCCTTCCCAAGGCAGAGTATAACTGGATATTTCGTCATCGGGTTGTCCTTCAGGCTGACGTTGTCCGGAAGTGCTAGAGCGGACGGATTGTGGGTGCTGATTAGGGGCTTGACTGCCATGAAGAATAGGGTTTGAAGGAGGGTTGACTTGAGCTTGTGGTTGATCTAGAGAGTGTCTAGAAACTGCAGGTGCAGGTTGTAGTGGCCGTCCTTCTGGAGGTTGCTGCGATTCGGGGAAATGCTGATCAAATCGATTTGATAGGGTTTGAAGACCAGCTTTAAGAGTGAGGAGTGCATCCCCGACGAAGCGCATTACCCTATCGTAGCCACCGGATATTTCTTAGAATGGATTTTGCACGGGTTGACTAGACTCCGCCGGAGGAATCCCTGTCGAAGCAGCTTGAGGGAGGTTAGGAGTTGGCTCTAGGGATGTCTGGTGGTGGTAACGTTTGCTTTGAGGTGGAAGGATGAGTCGTTTTCTTAGGAGGCATAGCGGGAGGTGACAATTTGTATTGAGAACGAATTGAATACTCGTTCCTACAGACGGCACCAATCTATTGATGTTAGATTCTGGCAACAGGTCTCTCCCAAACTTATGCTCTTCTCGAAGTGAGCTCCCCTCCAAACTTGAAAACCAAAGAAGAAAACTAAGGGTGGCTGGCGCTTGGCCGTTGGCCCTCCAAAGCTTAAGTCAGAGGTGACTTGATAGTAAGATGAAGTGTGAAACGTAGGCTTAAAGATTGTGTACCTTTATCATCTGTGGGGTCATCTATTTATGCAGATCCGGGTGATCCAGTTTGTTACGCAAGCTGTTAAGATCACTGCTGATTTCAGGGGATAAGTCACTTATCTTGTTAATCCTTAGATAAGGGGATGGCCTAACCACTTTAGACGTCTAGCTGATTACGTCTTTTGATGGAGATCTCCCATGGTTCGGAGCTACAAATAGAAACAAGCCAAAACCAGCTTATATAGGCTGCTGGTACTATGAGACGAGGGACGTTCTTGCCAGAGACCAGAGATCAGAGACCAGGGGTGCTCACATAACGGGGGTTGCTCACATGACGGGAGATGCTCATATGACGGGGGCCTCCCCACTCAATGACCAAGAGCAGAGCTGCTCATATGATGGGAGCTGCTCATATGACGGGAGCTGCTCATATGATGGGAGCTGCTCATATGTCGGGAGCTGCTCATATGACGGGAGTTGCTCACATACGGGGGGCGTATAGGCGGTTGCAAGTTTGAGTGATATACAAGATGTGAGCAGGAAGGGTTGCTAGTCAGATGGTTTGGTCGTGACTTTTATGGAGAGACACTCGCTGGTCGCATATCTTTTATACTTCTTCGACGACCAACTTTATTCTACAATAGTGATGGTCATAACTAGAGTCATATCATTACCACAGTTGGATCATCTAGTATGGAACTTTAATGGTGGAGCTGAATTCTGTATAGTTGCCTCCCACAATGTGGGTGAGATGTCAAGCACTGCTGCAAGTGTACTACACATCTCACCAGACTATAGTATATTACCATCCTTAGAAAAATAAGGTGCACCCTCAATGAAAGTAACATCATCCGAAATATAACATTTTTGTGAGGACAAGTTGTAGCACCTTTAACCTCGTTGGGTACAGGAGTACCCAAGAAAGATACATTTAATGGCTTTAGGTACAAATTTCTCAAGAGAGTGGTCCATTTGATGTACAAAACACACAACCAAACACCGTAGGAAGGACAAAGAAAATAGAAACATTAGGACACAAGATGGAAAGAGGGTTCGTCCACTCAGAAGAGATGAAGGCATGTGATTGATTAAATGACATGTTGTCAGGACAACGTAATTTCAAAACATTTTGGAACTTTCGTATTGAACAATAGTGCTTGTGCTACCTTAATAAGATACCAATTCTTACGTTCTACAACCCCATTGCAGCGTCTGAGCATATGAAGTCCGATGAATAATACCATTAAAAGACATAAATTAAATTGATTAGACATACTCTATATCATTATTTGAATGTAGAATATAGACATTATTTTGCGTTTGCACTTCCATATGAAATTCCTTAGAACAAGAGAAAGCTTCAGAACAGTCTTTCATTACACATAACCAAGTCATAATGCTCATCCACAAAAATAATAAAGTATTTGAAATCAAATAAACTAGGAATACGCGTTGTGCCCCACACATCAGAATGTACTAATAAAAAAGGACTAACATTACGGTTTTTTTTCATGTGAGGTGGGAATATGACATTATGATGCTTTCTAAACTTGGGAGGCTTCACATTCTAGTTTAGACACAGAAGAAAATGACAGAACTAGACTCTTTGAACTATTGAAGGAGGATGACCAACCCTGCAATGCCACTGAAATGGAGAAACATATGTATGTAATGTAGCTCCAACCCATTGCAAATAATTTTCACTATTAAGCTTAATCGATGTGAAGATTCACAGACCCATTTTGAATCAAAAGGCTATTCTTGGCATTGCTTTTGGAACGCTTGTAGAAAAGCAAAAGGTACAGAAAGGATCAAATACCAAGGGAAGAACTTAAACTTGAACTCACAATGGCTTAAAATGACAATAGATTGATGATCTACACCACGCCCGTACAAGATCATCCACCAATTTGGGTTGGATACAATGAATTCCATCCACTCTCTCCACTTTTCACACATTTATTCTTCAAATCTGACCGCAGATATACAAAGACCCACTTTGAACCATCAACTCGGTTTATGAAGAAGTGGGCCTCATTCACATTTACACCGAACAACAGTGCCCACCATATTGTGGTCGAACAATGAACGGAAGAGGAGAAAAATCAGACCCAGAGAGTATAGGGTTTCACTTTGCAAAGAAAAGAGATCAAACAAAAGGAGAAGAGGTGTGAAGATGTAGAGAAGAATGGTGGCACAAAGATCAAACCCATTTTGATACCATGTTCTTTGAGAATAGAAGAGAAGATGAGAGAGAGAGAGAGAGAGAGAGAGAGAGAGAGAGAGAGAGAGAGAGAGAGAGAGAGAGAGAGCTAGCTCAAAGTGACCACAGGCTTCCTCACACTTAATATTTTAGGGCTTTCATAATAGATATACAATTACAATAATACCCTCTCAACTTAGGTGAAACAAAAACTCAGGTGCATATCACTAGTCTAAACCATAACTCGAAGACTAAAAGCTTTGAGTGAAAGATACATGTGGACCACCTACAACCTTCTTGCCATCATCTAGATATGAGGCAGGCCACATCCAATCATGACCATCCATCATGGTCCACCAACAAATGCTTATAGAGGTGAGGTTTTAGTTAACAGCGCAAGCCAATTACATCAGCTCCATGATAAATGTATAGATAGCTGAGGATGTTTCCAATAGCATTAGAGTTGGATGGATCAAGTGGAGTGCACCTTTGGAGTGTTGCGTGATCATTGCATGCCAATGAAACTTAAGGCAAACTGTAAGATCAATATTGAGCAGACATGCTATACATAGCAGCTGGAGGAAACATTAGCTGAGGATGATCATTGCTGAGATGAGGTGTTGAGACAGATGTATGATGAACCTCCCCTATGGTTTTTTCCTAACCCCTATTGTTTGTTTCACTTCTGATCAAGAGAATGGGAACTGAAACCAGCCTGAGCAAGTCCATTAGAGAGTCCCAACTACATTCTAAAGTGATAGAAGTGTTCACTCAGCCAAATTTAGAGGTTTTGTTGTTTTTCTTTGTCATTATATGAGATGAGTTGGATTCTTTTTTGTGAGTTATGTTCTAATCTCAATTTATCTTTTGTCAGGTGCCTTTTTTTTTTTTTTCCCTAATTTTACATACTAAAGGTAACTAAAGCAACCAATCAAATCCTCTCCAATTTTAAGAAGCTTGAAATCCAATCCACGAAATAATTTGATCTATAGACAGCATCGTTCTAGTAAAGGTCATAATGCCAGAGGAATCATTACCGTTGGGCATGGCGGGGAGGTCATAAGCAGCTATACCATAAAATAGATTTTCGACAGAATGAAAAAGACACATCCAGTAGAATCATGACCATAGAATACAATACTAATTGAAATGCATACATTTGTCCAATTGCACTATGGGCATGGTGAGAAGAAAGATATTTTACACCCTCGAGGAGCTATAATTGGATATACCATTGAAAGTATTTTACATTTTCCCCATGCTCTGTTTTCTCCTACAGAAAATTGCTTGTTGGGTATTCTATAATGTCAAAGTGCTTTTAGGCTTTTGGAATTTTTCAGTATATATCACTTGTAATTAATATAACATTTTTGTATATGTTGAATTGTGTCTCTTTGTTGTCATTCTTTCATCGTGAATATAATATGGTGTAACAATCTTAACTTTAGATTTTGAACAGGAACACTTTGACTCTCTCCAAACTGAATTCAGCAGTGAAATTGAACTACTGGCCAAAATTGAACATCGAAATTTAGTGAAGCTACTTGGGTATGTTGATAAAGGAACTGAGCGCATTATCATTACCGAATTTATTCCAAATGGGACTCTTAGGGAACATCTTGATGGTAAGATTCCTCTATAATTAAGCTTTAACTGATACGTTGCAGTAGCTTACTGTTCTAAAACTTGATTATTATGTTTGTCAGGTCAGCATGGAAGAATTTTGGATTTTAATCAGCGTTTAGAGATAGCCATTGATGTCGCGCACGGCCTAACTTATCTCCATTTATACGCAGGTCAAAAAGCTTTGCATTTGTCACATATTCCTTTGTGCAATGTATCTCTAATAACCTAACAGCAGTTCCTTTAATTTCATAGATATGAAAGATGAATATTGTAAAGTCTACACAACTGTGTATCATTTTTTGTGCAAATTTCAGATCTAGGATGTTGAATACAACTTGTTTTTTTCTTTCCCTTACAATCCCATTCCCAAGTTTCTTTCGGAAGAGTCATCATCACATCATAATTGTCATGACCTTGTCCCAGCTATTTGGTGTCAGCTTTACTAATCCTGTTTCCAGTTCTCTTGATTTATTTTAGAAGAGTCTCAATGGAACAATGTCAAGATTGTTGGATGCTGCATGCCTGAGAAGGTCTGAAGTGTTTAATTGCTTGTCATGACTCACATGCATCGAGAATCCAATTCCAAGTTCAGATAGCTCAGCAACAAGGCTATGATGATCATCAGACATTCAATTGAGAAAAAAGGCTACGATGATGATGATGATAATAAACTCTTTCTTCTACAGTCCAATGCCATTTGAGAAACTTAAACTTTGATATATAGCATTTAAACATTAATCTATATGCAATCACTGCTTGAGTTTTTCCACAAAAAAACTCATACCATAAAATAAACAATGTATACACCCTACGTCTGTAAACAAAATATAAATATAGAGAAATACCATGTTCTCTCTAAAATTAATTCATTGTTCCATTTTATTTATTTATTATTATTATTTTTTTTAAGTTAGTCATGCAACACACCCACCCTGTTAGCTGGGCAACGCACCCACTTGGTTAGTCACACAATGCACCCACCCACCAGTGGGGTTAGTGTGTCTCCTTAGCACTCGAACCTGAGACCTGCTGTTGAAACGCCTGGGCGTCTTCCAGCTCTTCCATCTGGGCTAGCGTGTTCCATTTATCTCTTCATTATTTCCTCCAATTTCCACTATCTTCTTCCCAGTTTAGTCACTGCCACTTATTTTTCTTCATATCTTTTTTCTTTGCAATCAGTTACTGCATCCTCTTGTCCCTCTTTCTTAGGTATTCTCAGTTACAATCTTTTGGCAATCAGCTATTAGCTCTATGTTGGGATGAGCTAATTCCATTGGAGTCTTTGGGAATGCTAGAATGGAGGAGAATTCCACCCTTTTCTCTTTTCATCTGAAGGATTTAAATCCTAGAAGGTCAAATCTTCGTTGCAAAAACCTTTTGCCAAGTTACTACAACTTTATAGAACAATACTTCGGACTTTCACTTTGCTCCTACTCTGTAGCTATTTATAATTTCTCATACTTTCATCCCCACTCCCACACCCAAATATGTTGCTGATTTCCTTCACTCTTTGTGCAACTATAGGTCAGACTGAAAGAGGCTAAAGATACATTTGGTTTCTTCCAAAACCAATGGATTTCCTTTCATCTCTTTGAAATGTAGGATCAGGCTAATCATATCCAATTCAGTCAATGCAAACAATGTTAATCATATCGTTATTGCGTAATGTATTGCATCCTTGTGATATAGATACATATTGGTTATCTCATGGGATATATCAGTTGTATCACGTAATGTATCGCTTGTTGTTTGGAAACATGGGGAAACATTAGGAAATTGGTGGACTTTTTCAGTGAAACTTTAGGGGTTGTTAAAAAGACATCAATACACACTTAGAAATAAAAAAATCACAAAACACAAGTGCACATAATAGTTTTCCCTTGTATGAGGTCCTAATCAATATGCTATCTGACCTGAAGTGATGAGAGTATATTCAAAGTCTATTCATATAATTTCTAAATGTAAGAAGACATGTATGGAAACATAAACAATACATTCAAAAGCAAAAGAAGTAGAAAACTAGAAATATACCTATAAATGTTGTATGTGGTTGTGACTTAGACCCACATAGAGCTACACGATGGCTCAAAATCATCATCTCCATCTCGACAAGGATGGGCATAGTACTGCTGCTTTACAAACCAACAATACTTTGCCTAGCTCATAGTAAATGATACCAGTGGAGATACTCCCTAACATAATGCCAGTACTCATCCTCTCCGATTTGATAAAATTTGGAAAAAAAATTGAATTTTCCCCAATTTTACGCAAATTGACCCATATTCTCCCGAATCCAAAATTAGTATATATGTGATGGTAATTTCATGAAGCACTCTTGAATACTCTAAAATGGGGGCCAATTGACCTCTAATCAAAGTAGAATTTCGAAGAAAAAAACAAATTTTTTAACATTTTTAATTAAATATTTTTCTGAAAATCCCGAAATTATAAAAAATCACAGATCAGGTTACATACATGTTTGATTTTGTATTTGGACACAGATTGCAACCAATTTGCAAGAAATTGGGAATTTTTTTTTTCTTCCAATTTTTTGCAACTCGATCCATCTCTCCTAAATCTTGAAATTGAAGCTCTAAATCTATGATTTTCTATGCAAAACATGAAGAATCATGGATTTGTAACCATTTTACATTGATTTAACATGATTTACAACAAGAAAAATGGATGGAAAATTTGTAAAAAATGTTCACCGGATCGAACAGGTGAGATATATCGGCACTACCTATGAATTTCGTATCGCACAAGTGGGATATGGGATATTTCATGGGATATATCGGCATCGGCCAATATCATCAATACTGAAAACATTAAATGCAACTCATATGTGAGAGAGAGAGAGAGAGAGAGAGAGAGAGAGAGAGAGAGAGAGAGGCGTCTAGCACCAGTGTGACTCACACATGTATTGATTTCTGATACAGCGTCCTTCAGGGAGCTGTTTGAAAAAAAAAATGGCAAAAAGGCCTTAGGTTTGATGTCTATGATCTTCCACTTTGGAAATTTTTGGGGCTTTGTGGAACCATCAGTTTAACAGTCATGATCACTGATAGATGGGTCTACTTGTTGGGACACAGGCCAAAAGATCCTATAAGTATCCTCATGTTGAGGATTGTATAATTCCTTCAACTACAAATCTTTGCTTGTTACTATGGAGAGAGGACCTGTCCATGTTTTGTGTCTGCATGTCGTGAGGGAGGAGGATTTATCTCAATGCTATTTCCAATCTACATAACATGCACATGGAAATATGTCAGTGTCAATGTCAGACATGGAAATGGCTTCAGATACGAGGACCCCTGAGACCCAATACTGATTTCTCCTGACATTTTATGTAAAAAATAGGTTTCTGTATAAATATTAGTACATGAAATCATAATATATTAAATAGGATCGTGGTCATCATCTTCATAGCATTGTCTCAGCTATCTGAGGTCATCTAATATATATAAAAGGATATATAGATAAATAAAAATGCATGAATACCACATACAGCATACAAGTGATAGCAAAAGCCAATTAAAAAAAAAAAAAAAAAAAGAGGCAGTTTTTCTAACAGCTGTGTCAGTGTCTCTCAGACACCCGTCTGACAAAGCAATGTTTTAAAAGGTGGTGTCCTTGTTTTTAAGCCTGTCAATGGACCAGGCTCAGCCAGGCAAAATTGAAACTTTGAATAGGCCCAGCCGGAACAGTTCAAAATCTGGGCCAAAGCCAACCCCAGGCCCAGTCCATTGACAGCCCTACTTGTTTTAGAAGGTGGAATGATTTTCACTTGATCATTCCATCAAGTCAATCTGATTTAGTTTATTTGACTGTGTACAAGCATTTTATATCATTCAAATGTTGTCCTGAGCTTCTGATATTTGAACTAAACTGCTCCTACATTATTTTAATTTCCAACAGAAAAGTCAATAATCCACCGAGATGTGAAAGCATCGAACATTCTGCTGACAGAAAGTTTCAGAGCTAAGGTGGCTGATTTTGGGTTTGCAAGACTGGGTCCAATGGATGCGGATCAAACTCATATCTCCACCAAAGTGAAAGGAACTGCCGGGTACCTTGATCCTGAGTACCTAAAGACCTACCAACTCACACCCAAAAGCGATGTATATTCCTTTGGCATTTTACTTGTAGAAATTCTATCTGCACGCCGCCCTGTTGAGTTGAAAAGAAGTGCTGATGAGAGGGTAACTGTTAGATGGGTAAGCATTTGACATCTCTATTATCAGAAAGTCTTTAATGTTGTATGAGTTGCGTCACAGGTAGTTCTCTAAACCAATCTTCCTCTTTGTTTGGTATAATGGGTCCTCATTGCTTTGTCTTAACAGATGCTTTGTTTTTATCCTCTTTTTGTGTGTTTCCTCTAGTAAAAGAGTTACCCAAACAAAGCGATCTTTTTTCTGTCCATCCCAACACTAGTACTAGTGGGACCTACCTTTCAATGATCCAAGCATTGATCTGCTGTGCCCCATTACAAACCATAGTGCTAGAACTCAGTGACTCAACTCAAAACTCGGCTGAGTCGACTTAGCAAGAAATCAAGCCAAGTCACCGTGAAACTCGATGGCAAGCTGGACTGTGTTCAGACTTGAGCTGACTGGCTGAGTTGGGTTGTGTACTCAGTCGACTTGACATGACTCAAACTGAGTTGGTTTGTTTTTATATTAAAAAAAATTTGCAGTTAGTGGGATTCGAACTACCAACATCAAACTAGCAAAATCACGTTCCTACTAGCAAGCCTTTCAATTTCTTTGCTTTTTTTTTTTTTTTGTGACTATTTTTATACTTATTTTTCCAAGTATCTATATTTGTGACATATTAATCATCTTCATATAAGCCTTATCCCAATTAATTGAGGTTGGCTACATGAATCCCGTTCTGCTCGGATTCATGATGATAGTTATGGCATAAGTTTGACTCTGGCTACCAACCTAATGCAACCCTCCTTTATTCAGGCTGGGGACTGGCAATGGGAGCACAAAACTCCCACAAGCACAATGTAATAGATTATAATAAACATATAATAGATTATAATAGCACAGGTTTATTATAATCAAGACTATCTATTAGTGAAATATTAATCCTAATTTAACATTCTAAACATTGAGTCGAATCGAGTATTCAAGTCAACCCATCCTGGCCAGTTATTGAGTTGATTCGAGTATTCGAGTTTTTAAACTATGTTACAAGCAGGCCATGCCACAAAATTCGCCTCATTAGACAACCTTTTGTCTGTTTGGGCTTTGCAAATAGATATTTTAGCTAATAGTCCACATTCAACAGGATATATATATATATATATATATTGTGTGTGTGTGTGTGTGTGGGATATATTAAAGCTGTTGGAAATGGTACTATGGGGTCGACCTTATGGGAACTTTTCCCATGTTGATGTTCGATCCACATCATGGTGGGGCCCACACAGCTCGACCTCATGGGAAGTTCCCATGAGGTCGACCTCATAGCACCATTTCCCTATATATATATAGTGCATGACCTTCATGGGGCTGAGGAATGATCTTAAAGAAAGGTGGGTCTTGACTGTTGTTTATTTCCTCATAGAAAATTAGTTAAGAAGAGAAGAAGCATCACTTCATCAAATTATGAGGAAATATAATGCTTGGCTGAAACAAACGGTGCTTTTGGTTTGGCCAGCAACTGTACTGGCACGTGTACCTTTTTGTTATCCAGGCCATTCATCTAATGGGACCCACCATGACTGGATCATGCCTCAAGAAGACATCCATACTTGTGCCCGCCGTATGAACAATCTAGATCCCCGAAAGGTTGTCCCCACCTGGACGGTTGCTTGGCAGGACACAGAGTGCTGTTTTGTTTGGTCAAGCATCATATGATACCTCCTATTCTATGCGTGTTCCATAGCTTTTGTTCTTGTTACTTATGCTATTCCGGTGACACAGGCATTCAAGAAGTACAACGAAGGCAATTTTGGGGATGTCATGGATCCTTCAATGCAGGAAGTGGTAGATGGAGAGATACTGTCCAAGATGTTTGGCCTGGCATTTCAATGTGCTGCTCCTACACGGTCCGACCGGCCGACCATGAAAGAGGTAGGAGAGCAACTTTGGGGTATAAGGATTGACTATCTCAGAAGTGTCAGGAGAGGTTAGAGTGGCTTGAAACTACCCCATTTGTTCTTCTTGTGACTTGTGAATGAGAGGTGAAATGTAACAGCATTCCTGAGCTCATATGCTCAAGGCTAACTGTTTTCCTTTTACCTGTAAACAAACTCTTATAACGATTTTAAACAAACTTTACTTTGTAGCCTTTGTTGTTCCTCTCAGTCTCATACAAGTATGATGGTTTTGTACCGTGGCATTTCCAACGACTTTAGAAGAAGTTTTTAGAAGTATGTTTGTAGTTCTACAACTCATGAAGTTGACTAGAAACCTGGTCAAGTAGACCTGACTCAGTTAAATGGAGTTCTGGTGCATTCTTACATTGATTTATGAAATGTCCGTATGGTCGAGAAATAGAGCTGGGTGGATGATGTGGAGATGTGGATTTGGAGTTGTGTGTATTCACTTTATATGCCAATGAAGCTCGACAGAATATATTGTTAGACTCGTTTGCCCCAATATGCCATCTGGGATAGATCATTGCGAATTAGGAGGTGATGTGATGAGCATTGCATCAATAAGTATGTTGAGATGGCACGTGGGAGACCAGGAACAATAAAATCAAGAATATGGTTAGCCTAAGGGGCCTACGAAATTATGACCATTGGTCATATTACTTTAAAACTGTCCATTTTTATTATACAAGGGTGGCCCACTTGATAGTGGGTTGGCCTGATGTGTGTGCAATGGCAGTTTATGGTCTCACCGCCCTCATGAATAGCCCTGGATCTTGCACAAATGCTCCATGTTGGTACATCTCCAACAAAGCGCACCTCTCTCTCTCTCTCTCTCTCTCTCTCTCTCTCATGAATTGCCCTAGTGCTCCTCTAATTCATAACTTTACATTATTCATGTAGAATTTCAGACATTGTACTATAAAATTATTGAAAAACTTGTACTTTGGGATTTTTTTAGCATATCTGGTTTGTTATTGCTTCACCACTAAGAGAGGTATAAAGGTGTTGAGCGAGAAGGTACTTCGCAAATATTGTGCTATTTTACTTTCTTAGATGACAAGAGTTTATCTAAGGTATTTGGTAAGGATGTGTTTGGTTGCAACAAATATCATGATATTTCACGATTAATCAGTCTAATTTGGTGCAAATTTTTATGATATTTCATGACATTAGGTGCAACCAAACGCACCCTAAAATATTCATAACAATTGTTATTCATGAGAATTCTAATCTCGATGGAGCTCTCAAGTACTTAAAACCAATATAATAGAGAGAAAAGTCCTAGATAGATCTTTAATTGTAATTTCTAATCTTTAAAAAGTATTATCATCCACAACCTATGGTAGGTTAACTGACAAGCTTTTGTTTTTTAACCTTCATAAATAATTAATGCCTTTAACATGTATATCTTAGGAAGATTTTTCGCTTTAGAGATTCTCAAATATAGAGAACTAATCGCCTACAACAGGTCGTATGGTACAACTCATTTATTTATGCCTTTTGAATTTTTGTCCATGCTTTTGTGCTTGAGAATATTGGATACTTTCAAGGGCCCAATGCTTGAAAAAATTGGATTGTAGGTAAGTTAGCCTACGAACAGTTGCAACGTGAGTCAGTAGTATGGATGGTTCCATCCACCTTCTCAAACTGTGCAATCTGACTTGAGCTCATACTTGATCCGGTACGAACTGTGGATTAACCTGATTAATAGTAATTTTTAACTTATTTCCAGACTAATTGGGCCGTTGGTTCATTCTACTTTTAACCGTTTATTCATGGTTTGCACCAGTTTGGCACATTAATGGTCAACACCACTGTTTCCTATGACATGGCCGCCTTATAATTGGATCTGCTTCAATTTTCAGATAATGCCCTAAAATGACCTAGAAAAATGGATGGATGGCATGGATACATAACGAATACATCAAGTTGGGCTCATTGGTAAGGGTTGCACCTGTCGTATTTTAAAGGATTTTTAAATAATTTGTTTCAAAATTTTCTTTCAAAGGCTTTCCCTCCACATGTTGTGTTTTAAAAGTTTTTGTGCATTTCCTTTGTCCCACATTGGAAAGAAACTAAGAAAAAAAAAAAAAGCAAGTATAAAAGTAGAGGGTTTTCATATGGGTTGGGCCCTCGAGGGGCAAGTGAATTTTTTAATTTGTGGGTTGCTATGCACATTGACCTACACTATGCCAAAAACCATACATGCACGTCCACCTGCCCGCTTGTAAGACCCGTACCCTGAATTGCCCTCCGTACGTTTAGTTTCCGGTACCGGTACGTCCCGGACGGACCAGATTAGAGAGCCTTGATCGTGACCCTGATTTAGTACCGCAACGACCCAAGACTTGTACCCTTGCGACCGCGCGGGCGCCACGATTCCAACGCCGCGCGGCACGCCCCATTGCGATACCCGGTGTGTAAGATGCATACGTTCGTGCAATTCGAGGTGGGCCACGCAACGCGCGTGTGGCGTGGGCCCCACTTGCACAATTCCCAACAACATGTCAAATCTATCACATCACCCTTACCCATACCCCCATCATTACCCTAGCCTACACACACCAACTCCAACCCATACCTCTCTCACCAAAGTCAACACCTCCCATGCCCTCTCCCATCATCATCATCATTATCTAGCCATCATCACAACCCATTCCCCCATGTCCTCTCCCATCATCATCATGACATCATGCACCCCCCTCTTCCCATACAAGAGCCATACGGGGGGGGTGGCTTCTCTATTGCAAGAGTTAGAGAGAGAGAGAGAGAGGGAGAGAGAGAGAGAGAGAGAGAGAGAGAGAAGAGAGAGAAGTAGAGAGATTTAGAGGGAGATCAAGAGAGAGAAAGAGAGAGTTAGAGAGATTGAAGGAGGAGATCAAGCTTGGAGGACCCCGATCATCATCCGGACCGTCCGATCGGCAATCCAACCGTCCAACCATCATTGTGAGTGCATACCTTTCCCCCCTTTTTCTCGTTTACTTTTCGTTTTCTTTCCTTGGTCCCACCTTGTGATGGGCAATGAGATGGATGGGCTGGATCGTCCATGAATGGGTCCCACCCTTTGATGGTGTGGATCCCACTTTGGGACCCATTTTGTGGCATATTTAGTGTGGCCAACAGCCACCATGATGTATGTAGTTCATCCCCGCTGTCCACCATGTGGGCCCACCATGTGATGGCCCAGCTGATGGATGGAGTGGATCTTGCACATGTGGCCCCACTTGAATTTATAAAAAAAAAGAAAAAAAAAAAAAAAAAAAAAAAAAAAGAAAAAAAAAAAAAGTGAAGAAGAAGGCCGCTGGACAGCCAGCGTCCAGAGGACGCTGCTGCCCAGCAGCGCTGGGACGAAGCCCTTTTTGGGCATGACCGTGGGTTCCCACTTGTGGGACCCACCTTGATGCATGTATTCGATCCACACCGCCCATCAGTTTCTACACCTCATTTTGGGATTGGATACCAAAAATGAAGTAGATCCAGATCTCAGGTGGACCACACCATAGAAAACAGTGGAGAGCACCATGTCTACTATTGAAACTACCATGGCCCACCGTGATGTTTGTAGAAGGAATCACCTGCCCAATATTGGGCTTATTAGGTCCCCAGCGAGCTGGGAAACCTGATAGACGGATTGGATCTTCCCTAAGTGGGCCCCACCTGAAATAAGCTTAAAAAAGGAAAAAAAAAAAAAAAAAAGGAAGAAGAGAACGTCCAGCGCTGGACGTTCACAGCGTTGGGACGCTGGAACCGTCCAGCGTCAGGACGGCTGGAATGGTCCCCACTCGTGGGACCCACCTTGATGGTTTTATTATATCCACACCGTCTATCTGTTTTCCCATATCATTTTAGGGCCAAGGCCCAAATCTGAAGTCGATCTGAATCTTAAGTGGGCCGCACCGCAAGAAACAGTGGAGGCAAGGATGCCTACTGTCAAAACTTCTTGGGCCCACCGTGTCATTTGTAGATTGTTCCACCTGCCCAATATTGGGCTCATTAGGTCCCCAAGGAGATGAAGAACCTGATAGACAGAGCGGATCATCCTCTTGTGGGCCCCACTGGGGGAAAACTATAGAAAAACAAAAAAAAAAAAAAAAAAGGAAAAAGGAAAAGAAGATAAGGGAAGGCGCTGGGAGTACCAGCGTCCACGGACGCTGGGCTGCCCGGCCGCCCAATCTATGTCCCACCACGTGGGACCCACCATGATGTATTTGCTCTATCTGAGCCGTCTATCTGTTTTTCCATATCATTTTAGGGCTAAGGCCCAAATATGAAGCAGATTGCATTCTTAAGCGGACCGCACCACAGGAAACAGTGGAGAATATGATGTCCACTGTCGAGATTGCCTCGGCCCACACTGGTGTTTATAGACCCCGTAACATACTCAATATTGGACTCATTGGACCCACCATGAGATGGCCCAGCTGATGAACGGAGTGGATCACCCTTATGTGGGCCCCACTCGACGATAACCATTGAAAAACAAAAAAAAAAAAAGAAAAAGAAAAAGATAAGAGAAGGAGCTCTGACGCTGGGCGTACCAGCGTCCTTGGACGCTGGCTCGTGCCAGATGGTGGCCCAGTTGTGGGTCCCACCATGATGCATGTGCTGTAATCCACACCGTTCATCCATCTGGGAAGATCATTTTAGGGCATGATCCCAAGAATGGGTCAGATCCAAGTCTCAAGGGGGTCTCACCAAAGGAAACAGCAGGGACAATGACCCTACCATTGAAACCTTCCAATGCCCACCATGATGTTTAATTGAAATCCAACCTGTTCATAAGTTCACACATGCGTGTGAAGAAGGGAAAGCAGCAATATCAGCTTGATCCAAGCTTCTGTGGGCCCCACTTGGTAGAAATAAAATATATAAATATATATATGCACATAATGAATAAATAACTAAATAAATATGGGGTCTGCCAAGCCAGTGGCACACTCGTGAGACCCACCTAGAATGTATGTGCCTTATCTATTCCGCCCATATGTTTTTCCAGCTCATTTTAGTAGCTGAGCCCAAAATTTAAGCACATCCAAATGTCAAGTGGGCCATGCCACAGGAAACAGTGGGAATTATGATCTCCACCGTTGAAACCTTCCCAGGCTCTACAGTGATGTTTATTTGTCATTTAACCTGTTCATAAGATCACATGGATATGGGTGAAGGGGGAAACAAAAATATTAGTTTGATTCAAAATGCTTGGGGCCCATTTGGGTGCTACGCTCTATGGGTCCCACCACGATGTATCTGTTTTATGTATGCCGCCCATCTGTTTTTCCATATTATTTTAGGGCCGGGGGCCCTCATAATGAGGTAAATACAAGCCTCAAGTGGACCACATTGTAGGGAAACAGTGGTCATTGATGCCCACCTTTGAAACCTTCCTTGGGGCCATTGTAATGTTTATTTTTCCATCTAACCAAAGGTGATGGGGCCCAACTTTGGGTCCCACCTTGATGAATGTTAAGTATATCGTGTCGTTCTTCTTGGCAGGGGCGTGGGCCCAGTTTTAGGTGGGCCACACGTAGAAAATAAGGGTGATTGAATGCTTACCATTGGAAACTTTACAGGACCCATCTGTTATATTTATTTGCCATTCTTCTTGTTAATAAGTCACTCAACCATGGGTAGGGTTCCACACGTGTGGTGTGCGGGCCCCACCATGGTGTTTAGTTGCCATCTCACTTGATTAGTGGTAAAGTACAAATATTGAGTTGATCCCAAACTGTTGGGGCCCATTAATGTATGTGGCTTCCCCACTCCTTTGTGTGGTTATACCCAACCACGGGTCCATCTTGTTATGCATGTGTTCTATCCACGTCAGCCATTGGCCTCCACGGTGCGATATGTATGTTGGCCATCCATTAGGACCGCCTTAATTTTGTGCTTGATCCAAACCATCCAAAAGAATGAACCCTAGCATGTTATGTACAGGATGGCCCTTAGGACCACCTTAGTGCACGTGTTCGAATGACCGCGTTGTCCATCCCGTGGATCTACCTTGATGATTAGTTGTGTAAATCCTTATTAAAAGGTCATCCTTAGAGTTTGCTCGATCCAAGTCACAGGGCTACCTTCTTAAACTCACCCTGTGGAACCGTCTTGTCAATTCACCTTGTTAACTCACCATGTTGACCCGCCTTGTTGACCCGCCTTGTTGACTCACCTTGTTGACTCAGCATGTTGATTGATCTTGGTAACTCAGCTTGTATACTCATATGACTCACCCCTTCTACCCCTGTACCCAACTATTAAAGACTACCATATTGTGTATATCTCATCCACACCGTTCGTTTACCTATAGGACGAGTATGGGGCTCATCCTCGACGTTCGTACGTCATCTAGGCCATCCATTATATGGAGCCTATCTTGTAGCATGAGGTTAGACCTGTCGTCCCTTTTTGGACTTCATCGTGTTGACCATCTATCTCATATTACACTACCATTTATGATTCTCTGCCATGACCTGTCTATCTTGCAACCCGTTCTATGACATTCCTTCTACGGACCATTCATCGTGTTTATCTCAACTGTACTACAGGATTATGGGTCTCGGCATGATTTTGAGTATTCCACTCTTGCCGCTCAAGTAGGTTCTACCTTTGATGTGTCGGTAGTGTTTTCAATCATTTCCTTTCCATTTGGGTTATCTGAATATTGAGGGTTAATCCACACCGTTCAGTTGTTGGAACGTCTATGTTGTTGTATACCATCCATTTAGAGTCTTATCTCTTTATGTTTGCTTGTATTATAAGTGAATTATCTTTTTATGCTATTTTTGATATGTCTGTTGCCACACGTAGTGTTGTTAGAATACTCATATATGATCTTTATACTATATGCTTCGACGATCACCATGCATGTGTAATGAGTATGCATCCCGAATCACCATTGTTAGTTGGGGACCACTAGGGCATAAACGCATTCATAAAGCATTCGAGATGTAGTCGCGCAAATGTAATTCACGTGCTCTCTATCGCAAACCTCTCCAATAGGTATGGGACTATTCGAGGACAGGAATCTATCATCCTGACTTACACTGTATGGTAGGAATAGCTTAGCATACCTTGTAGCCCTTGGTGCGAGATTCCCTGGCTAGCGACATCCCGCACTATGACTCGATCATTCATATGTGTCCCCTCATCTTAATCATATCTCAAATAGGTTGGACTAGTTTGATTTATAGCCATCGTGGTAGATGAACTACTTGTTGGCACTCATACTGTATACTTGACTCATGCATCATGAATGCTTGGCTCATCTGATTGTCTTGTATCAACCGGCCATATCGGTCGTGATTGTCGTGCAATTCATTACCAGCTGACGGTGACATTGTGTTTGAGACCTTATAGTTTTATGGTGCTCTTTGGAGACTTGCACGGGCATGTCGTCCCACGTTTGTATGCATGGTTGCATTTCGCACCGTCTGCTTGTGCCGCATATAGCATGGTTACTACGTTGCAACCACAGCTCCATCGTGGTTTGCAGAACACCGGAAATATGTGATCTTTAAACTGGATGCCAAAGATGTCCCTGGGTGAAAGTCCCTGATCCCGTTGGTACCAAGGTGGGTGCTCCATTCAAGGACCGGGTGGTTTAATCATACACCAGTATGCCGAATACCAAACGGCGGTGTTATCCACTGCACGTGGTCAGTTTGGAAGGAGGTCTGACCTAACCTGCCGGAAGAGTGTTGGCAAAGGGGGTTGAGTTTGACCAGCTGTGAGTAGGTCCGCTATTGCACCAGATAGGCTTTGGCATTCTACTGGTGAGTAGTGAGGTCTGTGAGACCCCGGTGATGTTCCGTTTCAGAGATGGTATTGGTATCAGTGATGTGACTGATGTTCTGTATGGTGTGGGACGGACCTGATGTGGGCGGGTGTGACGTGGGCGAGGCTGTAAGCCTGGGCGAGCTACCACACTGGGCGAGCTACCAGTTCCGAGTCCTGCATTGCTTACGTGACTGCGTTATGACTGTTCGCATCTGGACCACTGTACTGAGATGTGGTGATTTGCATACATGCATTGGATCATTGTATGTGACATTAGGCCCTATAGGCCATTGCATAGTAAGAGTATATAGCCTTGGTAGGCTGGTTACCTGTATTGCACGCTTGCATAGCCATGGTAGGCTAGTTATCTGTATTGCATGCTTGCATAGCTGTGGTAGGCTAGTTATTCGTATCACATGATCGTGTAGCCTAATTGGGCTAAGTTTTGGTTTAGTCTTCTCATCATGCTTTACTGCTTACTCTGATATTTATCATGTTTCTCATACGCATTGTGCACGCACACACGCACTCACGAAGCTTCGTTCGAAGCTTATGCGCGTTTGTTACGCTGCAGGTTCTACCAGAGTATATCAGCAACGTTGAGTTGGAGTTAGGAGTGCAGTAGCAGGAGGTGCCGGATTGTGCACAGTTTTTATATTTACGCATTGTGTATTTACTTTTCAGTACTGTATATAAACGAATGATTTAGTGGAATTATTGTGTTGTCTTTGATGGTACTCATATTGTGATGCTCATGTTTTTAAAAAAAAAAAAAATTTCAGACCCTAAAATCCTCCTTGTGGTATCCCAGGATCGGAACCTGACGTGTAGGGTTAGGATCCGAGATCGGGGTACTACGGAGGCTGCCACCTCTGAATTCGGGTTACAGCGAATGGACGTCGAGAACCCAATTTGGGGCGTGACACCGCTGGTCGGGTCGGGTTCGGGTCCAGGTCTCCTGAGAGTGTATTTGCGTATCTTCCAGAGACACATCTGTTCGGGTGATCGCATCAGTTGGGTTTAACCTAATTCAAAATGGTGCATTAAGCACCTAATCGAAATCTATAAATACGACTTCGTTAATCCGATTTTAATCACTCAAAAATAATTTTCTCTAAAGTTTTGTAAAAGCCTCTAGACATCAACTTTCTGATTTTGTTTTTCGCCAAGTCGTTGCAATTTGAGTTTACGGTCTACTTGTTGGTTCGATCCCTGTACGGTGAGTGCATAGCCGGGACACAGGTGATAGTCGTTGTATCCTGGAGGTCAACTGTTCGTGAATTCTGTTGTATTTGGAAAGTGGTCCAAGGAAGGCAGATTTGGTTTCAAGCCCAGCGATTTATCACACCTCGACTCAATTCATTAAATCATATAAGTCCTCTTATTTTCTATTTTAAATTTCATCTTTATTTTATATTTGTTCTTTGTTTTCAACCCCTAAAACCGACAATCTTAAAACCAAATGAGTTGAAAACAATAGATTACAAACAGATTTTTGTTACTTTATGTTTTTGCTGTATTTGTGATTTTTGTTTCAAATTCAACTCGGAATAGAATCACTTCTTCTTGTGCTGTTTGTTCCAATCTCTTATCGGAACAAAATTTCCTTCTTTTATATATTTTCTAAGAATAGCACATATGGCCACCATTATAGTCAATTCTACAACTGAACTATCCAAAATTGAACCATTTTCTGGACAAAACTACAAACGATAGAAACAGAAGATTTCTTTTGCTTTAGAAACTTTTAAAGTGTTTTACATCTTGTCCGATACACTTATAGTTAACCCAGTCAATCAAACTGAACTTTAAGACGCCAACAATTGTAAATATTATATTCTGAATACCCTGTCAAATGAACTATACGATATTTGTGTTTTATATAATTCTGCGAAAGAGATATGGAATGCACTTCAGGAGAAGTATGTTCTCGAAGATGCGAGACCTAAAAAACATGTTATATCGAATTTTATTCATTTTACTATGGCAGATAATAAATCGGTCACAAATCAGATTCATAATTATCAAAGTCTGGTACATGAATAAATGACTGAAAGAATTAAATTAGACAAGACATTTTTATCTGGAATGTTAATTGAGAAATTACCTTAATCTTGGAAAGAATACAATAATAAAATGAAACATAAGAAGAATGATGTATTTTTAAAAGATACGATTGTTCATATTCGTATAAAGGAGGTTAATAGGATTCGAGATCAAATTGGTGATGCCAATGAGTCTGTTTCAAAGGCTAACCTAGTTGAATCAGGTCAGGAACAAAAGGACAAAAGTAAGGTTATATGTTACAATTGTAAAAAGCCTGGACACTACTCTAAAGAAAGTCTGTTGAAAAATAAGTCGAATAAACAGTTCAAAAAGAAAGGCAGTTGTCACTTATGGAAAATCAGAACATTATGCAAACGTGTGTAGGCTGAAGAAAAAGAGCAAAAAGTCACAAGTTAATCTTGCTGAAACAAAATGAAATTTTGATATGGTCGTTGCGGTTGTGACCGAAGTTTTTCTTGTACACAACCTGGAATTGATATTAAATACCGAGGCAACGCGGCATGTATGCAAGGATTGAAGTATGTTTACCTTTTATCAAGAAATAATGGGTGATAAACAAGTCTTCATAAGAAATATTCGGCCCTCTCCTGTTGCTAGAAAAGAAAAGATAGTTCTGAAGCTTACGTTGAGAAAGACGTTGATGTTAAACAATGTCCTACATGTGCCTGATATTCAACAAAACTTGATCTCTGGTTCGCTCCTCAACAAGGCTATTGTTAAACTTGTATTTAACTCTGACAAGCTTGTAAGACTAGGAATGGAACCTTCATAGGGAAAGGTTATTGTAATAATGGTCTTTATATCGTAAAGGTTAATAAAAATAAGATGTCATCCAGTTCTGCTTATATTATTGAGTTCACTTCTTTATGACATAGTAAATTAGGTCATGTTAATGTATCATCTATAAAAAAAATGAAGATGTTAGGTTTTGTTACCTAATTTATCAGAAGAAGACATAGGAAAATGTGAGGTTTGTGTAGAATCGAAATTTTATAAAAAAACCTTTCAAATCTATAGTTAGAAATTCTGAATTACTAGATTGATTTATAGTGACCTAGGTGATTTAAAAAATTGCATGTCTAGATGTGATAAAAGATATTATGTGACATTTGTAGACGATTGTTTTAGATACACTCTAGTCTATCTTCTTAGAAATAAGGATGATACATTCGAAGCCTTTATCAAATATAAAATTGAAGTTGAAAACCAATTAAGTAGAAAAATTAAAAGGCTAAGATCAGGCAAAAGTGGAGAATATGTGTCAACACAGATTAAGAAATTTTGTAAAAAGTATGACATAATTCATGAAACTACTGCACCTTATACACCAGAACAAAACGGAATAGCAAAACACAAAAATAAAATTCTAAAAAATACGATGAACGCTATGCTAAATAGTTCATGTTTGCCTTTAAATATGTGGGAAAAAGATATCCTATTAGCCTTTTATGTTCAAAATAAAATACGTCACAAGGAGTCAGGAAAAATACCATATGAATTATAAAAATGTCATACCCCTAGTTACAAATATCTAAAAGTATGGGGGTGCTTTGCTAAAGTAGGAATGACAGAAAACAAGAAAATCAAAATACGTAAAAAAATATCAAATTATATATTCATGGGATATGCTCAACATAGTGCTGTATATAGATTTCTGGTTCTAAAATCAAAGAATAATATTATAGATCTAAATACTATCATAAAAGTCAGGGATGTAAAGTTTTTTTTTAACTTGTTTTTCCTTTAAGATCGTGGTTGGAAGAAATAAAAGATGATAGTGCATCAGATATGACTTTAACTAGTAGAACCATAAACACTACTAATGAAATAGAGGTAGAACCAAACACTTCTAATGAAGTAGATCTAGAACCAAGAAAAAGTAAAAGAGCTAGAAAAAAATCAATATAAGAGATGAGTTTTTCACATTCCTATTAGAATATGATCTTGTAACTTATACAGAAGCCATAAACTCATCTGACGTTACCTTTTGGAAGGAAGCTATAAATAATAAATTACATTTACTCGTATCTAACAACACCTGGAAACTAGTAGACCTTCCTCCTGGGAACAAATTCATAGGTTGTAAATGGGTGTTAAAAAAGAAACTTAGATCTGATGAAACTATAAATAAGTTCAAAGTCAGGTTAGTGGCAAAATGTTTTAGACAGAAGGAATGATACGATTATTTTGACATATATTCACCTGTAATTAGAATTACAATAATTAGAGTGTTAATAGTTATAACATCCATTTATAAGTTAGTGGCTCACCAAATGGATGTTAAGACAACATTTCTAAACGATGAGTTAGAAGAAGAAATCTACATGGAACAACCTGAGGGTTATAAAATCATAGGATAAGAAAATAAAGCATATAAACTTATTAAGTCCTTATATGGTTTAAAATAAGCTCCTAAACAATGGAATGAAAAGTTTGATAATGTTTTAAGATCAAATGACTATATTGTAAATGATGTAGATAAATGTGTATATAGTAAATTTTCTGATAATAAATGTGTCATTATATGTCTATATGTAGATAATATGCTTATATTTGGAACCAATATAAAATTTGTAAATAACACTAATAAACTCTTGTCTTCTAACTTTGATATGAAAAATTTAGGAGAAGCTAGTATGACCTTAGGGATTTAGGTAACCAGGAAAGGTGATAATATTACATTATCTCCATCACATTATGTTGAAAATATATTAAAGAAGTTTGAACACTTCAATTGCTTACCTGTTAGTACTCCATATGACCATTTTGTGTAATTAAAAAAAATAAAAATGCAGGAAATAATGTATCTCAATATAGTTATTCTCAAGTAATTGGTAGTCTAATGTATCTAATGAACTGTACAAGACCAGATATTTCTTTTGCTGTAAATAGACTAAGTAGATATACATATAATCCTAGTTATGATCATTAGAATGCACTAAATAGAATATTAAGATATTTGAAAGGCATATGGTATATGTTATATAAGTTATCCATCAGTATTGGAAGGTTACATTGATGTTAATTGGATAACCAACCTTAATGAAACTAAATCCATAAGTGGATATGTGTTCACAATTGGTAGAGTAGTATCTTGAAAGTCTACTAAACAAATGTGCATTGCTGGATCGACAATGGAGTCATAATTCATTACACTAAAAAAGGCAGGTTTAAAAACTGAATGACTAAGAAACCTCTTGGCAGATATAACTCTTTGGCCAAAGCTTGTGTTAGCTGTATCTATTCATTGTGATTGTCAGGAAGCTATAGCCAGGGCCAATAGTAAGATCTACAATGGTAACTGATGGTGTTCTTATTATTGATTTCGTATAATCCGAAAAGAATATGGCAGATCCTTTAACCAAAGGACTATCCAAAGGCTTAGTCATAGAAACATCAAAATGAATGGGGTTGAGCCTAATATTATGAGCTATCAGTGTTGGTAACCCAAACTATAGAAGTAGAGATCACATGCGATAGGTTCAATGGGTAAACAACAAGACACTAAGAGACTGTGAAGCACTGCAGTGAGTTACCCATTCCTGTATACGCAGTGCAAACATCAACATTTGGGAGGATGAGTTTGAACTCTTAATGAATCCATAACCTAGGATTGGTGGTATATTCAGTTATTGTGTGTACTTGATGAAATTCACCTATATGAGTGTGGAAGCTGAGGTCCGCTTCCTATGAGAAATTTAGGCTATTCTTTAGAGCGCTCACAAAAATCCAGGTAAAAGTGCATGGCTGAAACACACCAAATCGTAGAACCAGCAATATTAGAATAGTTGTGTGAGTGACTTGTATGGCTCTTTAAATAGTCACCTAATTCCTATAAACCTATCTTGCCTACTCTAAATGTTGATTAAAGTCTGATAGACATCAACACTATTACACAATTGTTTTACTTTAAACTCGAAATGTTTTGAAATTTGAAATATGTGAGGGATTGTTGTATTTTAAAGGATTTTTAAATAATTTGTTTCAATTTTTTTCAAAGGCTTTCCCTCCACATGTTGTGTTTTGAAAGTTTTTGTGCATTTTTTGTCCTACAATAGAAAGAAACAAGAAAAAAAGTAAGTATAAAAGTAGAGGGTTTGCATATGGGCTAGGCCCTCAAAGGGCAAGTGAATTTTGTGGTTTGTGAGAGGCTGTGCACATTGACCCACATTATGCCAAAAATCACACGTGCTGGCATGTGCCCGTCGATAGGCCGACCGAGACGATCCGCATTGTGCTGTTGCTGGTGCCGAGCTCGGGCTTGGGTCCAGGTCCGGGTCCGGGTCTCTTGATAATATACTTGCGTATCTTCCTTTTGCTCTAACGGACACTGAGAGTGTACGACTTCGTTAATCCGATTTTAATCACTAAAAATTTATTTTCTCTCTCAAGTTTTGCAAAGCCTCTGGATATCAACTTTCTGATTTTATTTTTCGCTGACTCGTTGTAATTCGAGTTTATGGTCTACTTGCTAATTCGAGCCTTATACGGCGAGTGCACAGTCGGGACACGGGTGATAGTCATTATATCATGGAGGCCAACTGTTCATGAATCCTGGTGCATTAGAAAGGTGGTCCAAGGAGGGCAGATTTAGGTTTTAAGCCTAATGATTCATCACGCCTTGACTTAGTTCTTCAAATCATATAAGTCCTCTTATTTTCTATTTTAAATTTCATTTTTATTTTTATATTTGTTCTTTATTTTTAACACCCAAAACCAACAACACCGTCGTTGCTGAGTCTAGGGTTACACCGTCTTTGGTGAGTCCATGGAGGATACAGATTGCTTATGAGTAATGCAGCGTATTGAGTAATTTGTGTGGGTCCCACCTTGATTTATGTATTTAATCCACTTCATCCATCCATTCTAGATGATAATTTTAGGGCTTCAACTAAAAAAGGAGCATATCTAAAGCTTAAGTAGACCACACCACAAGAAAGAGTGCATTGAACGTCGACTATTGAAATCATTATTCGAACTGTTTCCTCTTAGGTGTTCCACTTGAGCTTTGGATATGCTTTAATTTTGGGTTACACCCATAAAACAAGCTAAAAAACATGGATGGATGGTATGGATAAACCACATGCATTCACTGTGGGCTAGTGAAGGAGTTTAACATGCGTTTGAATGAGCTATAATGCAAATCGGTATGGATCATTGTGTCTCGGTGTGTGGTTCGAGTGTGTTTGGAGTCTCTGCACCCTTATGTAACATCTTCTCAAGTGGATACACACGCATTCGTAGTTTAGTAAAAGGGTTCAACGTGCGTACGAAGGGGCTGAGTTCAAGTCGGAGTACATTGGTGTTAACAGAGGGGGTTTGGTATGGGTCGGTGTGTGTCAGTTTGGGGTTCAAGTGTGTTTGGAGTCACCACACCTTGATGTAACGTCTTCTCAAGTGAATATGCACATATTCATAGTTTAGTGAAGGAGCTCAACGTGCATTCAAAGAGGCTACAATCTAAGTCAGAGTAGATTGGTGTTATGAAAGGGGTTTGGTGTGGGTCGATGTATGTCGACATGGGGTTCAAGTGTGTCTGGACTCTTCGTACCCTAATGTACCGTCTTCTTAAGTGGATACTCACCCATTCATAGTTTGATGAAGGAGTTTGACGGGCGTTCAAAGGAGTTATAGTCCAAGTCAGAGTAGATCGGTGTTATCAGAGGATGAAACATATTGGTCATGGTGGGGCCCACATATCACCAATCACTAGCCATTGGTTAGTGGCGGGGTCACTAGCCAATGTGTGTCCCTTTCACGCGTGCTGAGTAAAATTTATGGGGCCCATCAGGATTTTTGTCTTTTATCCACTTCATGCATGTAATTTTTTTACATCATTTTAGTGCATGAGCCCAAAATTGAAGTATGTCCAACGCTTAAGTGAACCACATGTTAGGCAACCCCAAGTGTAGGGCTGCGCTATAGTAATAATTCAGTTGTGAGACCGAGATTGTCCTCATGAATTATAGGGAAACAAATTCTAAAGAACCAACTAGACTAGAAAGATTTACTGGTTTGTTAGAAAAGGCATAAACGAAAATTAATAAGAATAAAATCTCAGAAAATAAAAGAAAGTAGAGCGCCAAGGATCCACTCATAGCAATCTTCAATGATAATTCATTCATCAAGCACAAACACACAATTAGAATCAAAGTCCTATCTCTATCCAATCGAAAGATATCACATCCAAAAGCTTATAAACAACTTAAATAAAATATGAAATTCAGAACTTTTAGTTCGACTTCAAGTATGAGGAACTTAAACTAATGGAACTTTGAAGCATTAATCGTATCTTTAAATCACGGTAGATCTAGGGTTTCCTATATTCAATTCTCATAATAGCATAATGATCAATCTTAGAAACTCGAAAGTATCTCATGTACTTGGTACAAGAGATCTCAGAGTTCTTTAAAATTATCAATTTTATTCAAACTAGAGCTTGAAAAATTTACACTTCAACTTAATGTACTTGAATAAACAAATTAAACATTGAAAGTTTAACTACAAGCTTCACTTCTTAGCCGTAGCTAAAAGGTCTAGCCAATTAAAGACATGATTGAACTAGAATCAACAAAAAAAATTAAAAAACACGAACTACGACTAGAAAAAAACTCAAAAAATGATGAAGGAGAAGCTCCTCTTCAAATCTCTCCACCTCTAGCACATCTGGGACTCTTCTAGGATGCCTTAGGAAGAGAGTGGAGGTGTCTTTATATAGAAAAATCAAGCACCGCCTTTCCAAGTGCGTAAGATTTTCTCACTTTATGTTGGTTTCGATGGACACTTCGATGGATTGGACAGATCTTTAATGGATCATAGATGGCTTCAATGGAATCAAAAGTAGTCCAGAGAGTTCAGACTTTTTCAGCTTCTAAAATTTAATTTTATGATGGATCGAAATTCCGTTTTCGATGGATTGAAAAGTCTTTTACGATGGATTGAAATTCTCATGATGGATCGAAATTTTGTTCAGAAAGTTGTTAAAAAATCTGGTATTTCAGGTATGTTCGATGAGTTCTTCAATGGATCGAACACCGATCGAACACCAATCGAACTACCAATCGAAGCTGTTTGTTTCTACACTTTTATAATTTTGAACTCCGAATTTTTTCCACTTGGATTTTTCCTCTCTTTTCTTCTTTGCTTGATCTTCAAAGTACTCTACGTAGTCCCTTTTAACAATGAATTCATGAAGTCTCTATTCTTTTTTTGCAAGCACAATTACACATATAAGATCTCTTCTTTATCACTCAACATTATGTAAATGTGTGATAAATTGGAATTTAGATATGCACAATTCAGAGCTCAACACACCCCCAACCAGCATTTTGCTAGTCTCGAGCAAGAAAACAAATTCAAATTCTTAACTCGACCCTCTCTAAAAAAATTATCTTCTATGAGATCTAAATGTTGTAAACAATGAAATTCAGAGATACTTAGTAATAAGACGTTTTCACACCTATCTTCCAATGACTTTGTAGGTGATTAAGATGAGTTTCGGCTGATTAATTGACAAATAGAGTGGATTTAAATAACCATGGTTTAGTGTGTTAAGTGAATTCCTAACTCTTCATCACTCAGGATTAACCTCCATTGATCGATTGATTGGAATATTGATTCAGAAAATATACAGATTAACATAAGTCTTAATAAGAGTTTTACCATACTATTCATGCTATCTTTGGATTTTTCATCAACGACTTTCACACTATTCTCTTGCCTGGTGATTATAGGTAGCCATTTTTTACTTTTCCATCGACAACTTTTACTCTAATGTCTTTCCTAACTGATCATAGGTAGCCCTTTTCGATACAACTGTTTAGCTGATTTTCATTCTCTCTGGGTTTTTTTTTTTTTTTTCAAATCACTCTTTCTGTTCTTCTTGAATCATGATGGCAAACTTTCCAGACTTAGTTCCTAGCACTTTCAAACCATAGTCCAATCAAATCATAATATTTAGTTTAGTCCTTAATAACGAGAGTTGATCGTGTAATGTGAACTAGACCCATTGATGTTCAAACTTTCTATCGATCAAATAGTAGAAGGAACTCAATTAAAAACTACTAATTCAAAGGGTTTCAAACTTTTAAACTCAAATTACTTCCTATCTCATTATCTCATATTCACATGGACTTAAATTCATAGAAACCAAACTTTTTAAGAGGGTTTAAAAATAAAAAAATTGAAGATTTAAAAAAAAAATTATTCAAAATGTTTGCAAATACTAGTAGATTCAGCATGAATCTTACCCCCTCAACCTAAAGTTTACATTATCCTCAATGTAAGAAACATATGCAATATGCAACCAACATGAGAGCAACAATAAAATAAAGAAGGTGAGAAATAGAGTACATGAGAAATATTCAAACAATGGTGCTTCTTCTTAAAAAAATGTAACAAAACTAAACTACTTAAAGCAATAAAACATAAATAAACCTAATCCTAAACTACTTAATACCTCCAGCAGACTAGGAGATCAATCATCCTGATACCATGATTAGTTAGAGGCATGGACATGTCCTTTGAAGCAAACTTTTCCACAAACGGTTTCAACCTTTGTCCATTTACTTTGAAAATGTTTTCGTTTGTCGGATTCTCTATCTAGACAGCCTCATGAGGATACACCGTTTTAACTAGGCTTGACAACGGGTCGTGTTGAACCGTGTTCGTGTTTGTGTCGTGTTGTATTCATGTCATGTCAAAAATGCCCTCACCCAAACCCAGCCCGTTATCTAACGAGTCAAAATCTAAAAACCCAAACTCATTCGTTAATTTAACGGGTTACCCGCAACCCGACCCGTTTAACCCGTTAAATAAACGGGCCGTGCTTATGTGGGCAGAGAGATGGGAAAGGGGCTCGATTCGACAGAGATTTTGGAGCGTGGCCGTGGGCAGAAAGATGGGGAAAACTCCCGAGTGAGAGAGAGAGAGAGAGAGAGAGAGAGAGAGAGAGAGAGAATCTTATTAGTTGTCTTAGCTTCTTAGGGATTTCTCACCACACTAAAAATAATTACCAAAATTCCTCGCTAATGGGTTACTAACAGGTTAAATGGGTTTCGCAGGTGAAACACTAACCCGATCCATTATCTTAATGGGTCTTGATGGGCTAACCTGTTAGTGACCCGACATAATAAGGCTGGACTCGAACACTGAATTTTTCATGTGGGTTTCATGCGGGTTGGCGGGTTGTGTAGAATTTTGCCAGGCCTAGTTTTAACAATGAAAGGGTCGGTCCATCAAGATCTCAATTTACCCAGAAATAAATGTCTCGAATTGTACAATAGCACCTTGTTTCTAGTTTCGAATGATTTCCTGATGATATGTTTGTCATGAAAAGCTTTCATTCGATTCTTGTATATCCAGGAAGTCTAATATACATCATTCTGGATCTCGTCAAGCTCATTTAATTGGAGTTTTCTAAGCAAGCTTACTTTGTCAATATTAAAATTTAATGTTCGTATTGCCTAGTAGGCCATGTGTTCAAGCAACATGGGGAAGTGACAAGCTTTCCCATAGACAAGTCTATAGGGCAAAATTTCAATTGGGGTCTTATATGCGGTACGGTGAGCCTAAAGCGCGTCGGTTAGTCTGAGCAACCAATCCGTGTGATTAGGGTTCACCATTTTCTCTAGAATATGCTTAATTCCCAATTAGATATCTCAGCTTGTCCACTTATCTATGGGTGGTATGGGGCACTCATTTTATGCGTTATGCCATAATTTCTCATCACTAATGATGGCTCTAGGTGTTCCAAATCTAGATAAGATGTTTTCTTTAAGGAACTGTAGAATCATTCAGTGATCATTGGTTCTACAAGGAATCATCTCTACCCACTTTGATACATAGTCTACCGCGAGCAGGATATGGACATAACCAAAAGATAATGAGAATAGTCCCATGAAATCGATGCCCCAACAATCAAATGCTTCTATGTGTTGAATCATGTTGAGTGGCATAATATTTCTACGAAACAATCCTCCCAATGTTTAACATCGCTCACATGATTTACAAAACTCATGAGTGTCTCGAAAAATATTAGGCCAATGAAAACCACACTAAAGAATTTTTTTTGTGATTTTCTTGGCGGAAAAATGACCACCACATGCATGAGTATGATAAAAGAAGATGACATTTTATTGTTCATCATCAGGAATACATCTCCTTATGATTTGATCTGGATAATATTTAAATAAAAGTGGTTCATCACAAAAAAATCTGCGCACTTCCCTTAAAAAAATTCGTTTGTCTTGCGTAGTCCGATATGAAGGCGTCACACCTGTGGAAAGATAGTTTGCAATATCAGTATACCACGGTGGACGTGAGGCAACAAAGAGTTGCTCGTCAGGGAATAAGTCCTTTATTGGTGTCGTGACAATGGAATAAGGTAAGACTAGGCAGGAAAGATGGTCCACCACCACATTCTTTACTCCCTTCTTATATCTTTTATCTCTAAATCAAACTCTTGAAGGAGTAAGATCAATTTAAGTAATCGAGGCTTAGCATCCTTCTTAGAAAGAAGGTACTTCAATGCCGAATGGTCTGTATACACAATTACCTTGGATCCTATCAAGTAGGACCTGAATTTGTCCAAAGCAAACACAACGACTAAGAGATCTTTCTCCGTAGTTAAATAGTTCACTTGGGCAGGATTCAAAGTACTACTCACGTAGTAAATTATATGGGGCTTCTTATCCTTCTTTTGTCCTATCACCACCCCAATAGCATAATCGCTCGCATTACACATCAATTCAAAAGGAAGTGACCAATCTAGTGGTTGCATGATAGGTGTGGTTATTAACATGTCCTTTAGCTTTGAGAAAGCTTCTTGACATTCACCTGACCACTCAAATTTTATTTTCTTTTGAAGGAGATCACATAAGGGAGGAGAGATGTGGCTGAAATCTCTTATAAACCTTCGATAAAAATCGGCGTGTCTATGAAAGGACCGCACATCCGTATGCTTTTGGGTGGTGGTAGATTGACAATGATATCGATTTTTGCCTTATCTACCTCAATTCCATTCAACGATATGATATGGCCAAGGACTATTCCTTTTTGTACCATAAAATGACACTTCTCCCAGTTTAGCATTGAATTCTTCTCTTCACATCGGGTCAAGACCAACCTTAAATCGTCTAGACACTCCTCAAACGTACTTCCAAAAACTGAGTTGTTCATGAAAACCTCAAGAAAGTGACCCACCATGTCAGAGAATATGCTTAACATTGTTTACATAATAAAATTGCCTTTGTGTTCATAAGGGAAACAAGAGTCACATTCCAATATTAGATAAGAGAGATAAAAAAGCATTCATCACTTATTCATTTCATTGACTTCTTCATACATTCCATATTTACATCATCCCTTGATTCTAGAATAGAGTGTACATTGTTCAAAATGAAACATGTTCATAAAATAATTTTGGCAGAGCTTCGCCTTGTTCTTCTTTCATCCTGTCCAAATGACAGGAAAATGGTTGAATGAGCATCCAAGCCAAAATTGTTCTTCTTCTCATGGGTGAGGCGAGTCAATCAAACTAGGCTTCATTCCTTTGAAGCTTTGAGTGAAGCACACAGATAAAGGCTAGGCTTATTATTTAGCCGTGTAGCGGACTCAAGGTCATTACGCTATACAGGCCTTTCAAAGCACTAAAACCTTTCTTATTCTTCATAAAACTCCACGAGCATCATCCATCAGTTCTATAACTTCTGGGGATTGTAAAAAGTACGCTCAACCTAAAAAGGAGAAGAGGTGGGTCTTCCTTGCACAAAGAAACAAACTCTTAAGTCTGAATTCCTCTCTCTATGTCATCCAACCTTGCCACGATCTTGATCTTCAATGTTCCTCATGTTTGAAAGGGAAACTGAAGCTAAAACGCTCCCAACATCCTTTACAAAAGGAAAGAACAAGTGCTGAAATGTCCTTCTAGGTAGCTTTAAGCGGGTCGCATAAAGCTCAGGCGCTTTACGCGGGTCGCGTAAAGCACATCCCAGTCGGATCTTCACTCTTCAATCTTCGATCTTCATTTCAACAGAGTTTCTTTGTCATTTTTTTTCAATCTTTCGGGTCTGCACTTTGTGTATTTAACTCGAGGAGAACGAGAAGCACAAGGCTCTCTTCGTACCTCTGGAGTCTTCGGAAGGAGCTCTGGAACTCAAAAACTTTGGAAGCAAGTACCAAATGAGGACCCCTGAGGGGGTATTTATAGACTTTAGGGGTCGATCTCAAGTAAATCACTAGTCACCAGGCATCACCTTTAATGTGACCTGCATAAAGTGCATGAGCTTTACGTGGGTCACGTAAAGTGCATGTATTCTGCACTATCTGTTGTTTTCCTCCCTGTTTTCTTTTCTGATCTTCTTCATTCATCATTCTTCCTTTGTTTTCTTCATTTTTCATGCCTTAACATATGCCCCCTTTCGATCTTGTTTTGAGAAAGTCACTGTAACGCCCCAGATTTTTAGGACTTATTCGAGAATTTTTATTAATTTTATTTTAACTAAAATATCGAGCATTTACTTTGTTTTAAAAACAACGGACCACCTGTAGGAGATCAATAGGGGACGTTTTACAAAAGTTACTTAGAATAATCCCATAAACATAGTAAAAAGACCAAATTTCAAAAATATCACAGTTTTAGATAATTACGAAAATGCCATTAGTTAAACTTAAGTTAAATTGTCGCTTTTTAGTATTATGGTTTTTGACGATAATTTGCATGCAAAACTCCATATATAAGCTTTTGAGTACATTTTAACCGTACACGTCGAATTTCAGCCCTCCGATCACCCTACAAATGCCCTAATAATAAATTTGATCATAAGTGGGCCACCCGACCTCGGATCTATCCCATTTTTTGTACCAACCCCTAAGATTTCATGGCTTACCTTCTAGATGGAGTGGATTTCATATATACATTAAAGTGGGACCCATGTGCATCTCGTGCACAAGTCACGCACAAACCAGACGAGCTTGCCTGTCTCCTTCGGACGGGACACTGACGGCGTCACCGCTGCCGCCAATGAAGATCCACACCATCTCTCCGATGGGCCCCAAATGTGTAATCCAAGTCATCCATCAGGACTGTGGCGTGGTAATCCTCAATCCTTTGAAGTCTTTCGGCCATTCGTCGATCTAGCGGCCCACTCCTAACCACCGTTCGAAGCCGAAGATGATCAAGATCTGCTGATCCGCTTCGCATGATCAGTCCAAACTTCACCCAGAGATTTTTATGGACCCCACCTAGCCTCTCAATGTTTCATATACACAATCCAACCTAAGAATAGGACCCCGTATCCATCTCCCACTCAAACTAGGAAATTGGGAACCGTCCGTTCGCACCCACCGCCTAGCTATAAAACCGTTCGTCTGTCTCTCCTCCTTCCAGAAACAACAGAGAGAGAGAGAGAATGGGTAGAGAGAGAATGTTTTAAAGAGAGAGAGCGTGCTACCCTTGCTCTTGCTGGACTCCATCCTAGGTTTGGAAAAGAAGAAGAATAAGAAGAAGAAAGAAAAGAGAAGAAAGAGGAAGGAAATGAGAAGAAAAAAAGAGAGGAGAAGATCAGTTTCGGTACCGAGTCGACTCATCTGGGGAATCTGAGCTTAGCCATTGTTGTGAGAGGTAAGGTCCATCTAAACTATGGTTTTGTTTCCTAAAACTAGCCTAATCTTAACCCTTAGGTGTAAATCTAACCCTAGTTGATCATAGCCATTGAAATCGTACAAATTTACATCTTAATCTTGTATTTTTCATTAAATTTCCTAGGTTTGGATTAAAGAAGGGTTTCACGGTTCTAATAGTGTTTCAAATCATCCAAACTCAGAGGTGAGGATTTCCTTTAAGCTTAGTTACAATAATATCGGATTTCTTGTCGATTTTATGCTTAGAAACTAGGGTTTTGACGTGTGATTTCTTGAAACCGTACTTGTTGAAATCTCTTTATGTGATTATGATTTATATGGTATTCTTTGATATGTACTTTGAATTTTGATGTATGTGATCAATGATTTATGCTTAGGTGTTTGGAAAAGGAACCATGATGATGTATATGCTTATGTGGAGACTATGCTTAATTTACGTTTGTTATATGCTCATGATGAACATGATGATTGATGTGTTGTATGATTTGAAATTTTGTATATGGATGTTACGTTAGTGAACACCCCTTAACCCATACTGATATAACTATTTGATGTAAAGAGATGAAGCCCGTACAAGGCCTTGTTATGTTGGCATTTGTTGAGCTCCTAAATTATACATATTCTAACCCCATTGCATCACATCTTATGCATAATTTCCATGTTTAAAAGACCATCTAATGCATGTTTTGTGGTTGTAGGAATGAGAGAGAGACTTTACTCAATTGATGATCAAAAGATCACATTTAGAAGCTCTTTGATGATGACCAAAGGTGAGCCAAAGAAGGAAGAAGAAGGAGATAAGAGAGAAAGAAAGGAAAGAAAAGAGGCTTGATCGGCCTTGACCGGTTGGCCAAGGAGGCCACGACCAGTCTTGACCGGTCGGCCACCAAGGTAGCCCCCTGTGAAGCCTGCTGGATCAGACCCTGGACAGGTTCGACCGGTCGACCACAGGCCTCCCCCCTCTCCTGCACTCTCTGGGCGTGGACCAGATAGGTCCGACGGGTCAGGACCGGTCGGCCAGTGTATTTTTGCAAAAATCCAGCATCTTCTCTTTAAAGCTTCAAAAATTATTGCACTGCGTAAGTGGCTATGTAATTCTAGAAGTTTCTGAGTCGGTGGGGCCTCTCCATTATAAAAGGACACTATGGATCATTCCTAAGGCATCATAGAAGGCTTGGGACTTCGTGGGAGGTGAAGAAGATCATCGTGGAGCGTCTACAACTCTCCCAAACTCGATTTTTCTTGTTTTCTAGTTGCTTTCCATTGTTTTTAGTTGAAGCATGATGATGCTCGGCTAGAACCTCTTAGCTAAGGCTAAGAGGTGAAGCTTGTAGTTAGTTATCATGTAAAATTCATTTGATTCAAGTACTTTACTTAAAGTTTGGATTTTTAAGTTCTAGTTTGAATAAAATTGGCATTTTTGGATGTTTTATGAGAGTTCATGTGCTTCGGACATGGGTTCCTTGCAATTCTCTGAGATTATCATGTTTGGATTGATCAGATTCGAATTGTTGTAACCCTAGAGCATGCCATAGTCTCTTAGCATGGTTGTTACTTCGAAGGCTACATATTTGAATTCTATGTACTTCATTAGAACTATAATCTTATTTTCTGACTTAAGTGGGATTGTATGTGTTTGAATGCTAAACTTCTAACTAGAGAGATAGAACTTCAAATCTAGTTATGTTTATGGTTGGATGAATGAATTCACATAGGACTACTACAAGTGGATCCTTGAGGCCTTAGTTCCATTACTTAATAGGTTTTATAAAAGTTACTGTTTTTACTAAGTTTATGAATTTGAAATCTGAAATTATTGAAGTTGAAATTGCTAGAATAGTTTGAATGGGTTTACCCTAATTCCCCGTGGATCGACCTCGATCTTACCAAGAATTATTACTACATCGCAGCCTTGCACTGGAGGCGAGCAAACAAGTTTTTGGCGCCGTTGCCGGGGAGTTTAGGTTAAACGGTTCTAAATTGTTTTAGTAACTATATAATTAGAGTTAGTTAGGTATATCTCTTTTTCTAGGGATAGTTTTCAATTTCTAGAACTAACAACTTTATTTTGTTTTGTAGGAATTACTTCTAGTTCAAACGAATCGGGTAACATCTTTATAACTTAAGAGTTTTTTTTTTCTATTTCAGTTTTTCAGTTTTTTTTTCAATTTTTTTTTTCTAGTTTATAGATTTGTGTTTTAGGACTTAGGTTTAGTTTTTAGTTCAGATTTTTGCCTGTGTGGTTTATGTCCCATTGAGAACGTGATCACACAAACTATCTCCAAATCGAAGGTGGTTTAATTGGACCACTCTCCTTCCATAAACAAGTTAGAAAATACATAGAACATTGTGAAAGTTCAGGGAGTATGGATCAAACACCGTTAAGGAACCCTCCCCCTCCTACTCCAACTACAAAAGTGAATCAAGAGGGAGTAGGAGAGAATGAAGTACACAATGCTCCTCTAATGAGAGCTTTACGTGACTACTTACAATCGGCCCGTACGACTACACCCTCTTGTGTGGTTTTACCAACCACCGGGGGGAACATTGATATAAAGCCGGGGGTAATTCAACTTTTACCTAAGTTTTATGGGCTAGATTCTGAGAACCCATATCTACACTTAAAAGAGTTTGATGAGGTTGTTGCTACCTAGCAATACAACAATGTGTTAAATGATGTCATAAAACTTAGATTGTTTCCCTTCTCATTGAAAAAAAGAGCCAAAGGCTGGCTTCACTCTCTTAGACCACATTTAATAGGGACATGGACATAGATGACCCGAGAATTCTTGAAAAAGTTCTTCCCGGCTCACAAAACTAACACCCTTCGAAGATCTATAATGAACTTTATGGGAAAAGAGGGTGAGTCGTTCTTTCAAAGTTAGGAAAGGTTTGAGGAACTCTTACTTACTTGCCCACATCATGGATACGAAAGTTGGCGAATTATAAATTTCTTTTATAATGGATTAAATTTCAACATGCGCTAATTTGTTAAGATGATGTGCAATGAAGAGTTCATGAGCAAAAATCCAGATGAGGCATGGAGTTACTTAGACATGTTGGTCGAGAATGCCCAATCATAGGATACCTCAGACAAGTCTAGTAACCTCAAGCCTCTTTAACAAAAAGAGAAAGGAAGGATTTGCATCCTTAAGGAGGAAGATGATGTAAACGAAAGGATAGCCAACCTCACAAAAAAAGTCGAGGCTATGGAACTAAGTAAAAATGGAGTTTCTAAGTCCACGGAAGCAATTGATAACGCGTGCGGAATTTGTGCCACTTGTATACACTCTACGCAAGATTATCCCATAATTTCCGCGTTTCAAGAGGTGTTACAAGAGCAAGCAAATGCCACATATGGGTATCAAAGGCCTTTCAATGGACCGGTAGGTAATACGTACAACTCTACTTGGAAGAACCATCCAAATTTCAGTTGGAGGAATGGTCCCATGGGCAATCCTAACAACTCTCAAGGAGGACCACCTATGCAAAACATGACCCCACCTCAATTCTCAATGGAGGACACTTTAAAGGCGTTTATGCAAGGGCAAACACAAATAAATCAATCAAATCAGCAAATGTTCTAAGAGATAAAAGGATCGGTTGATGAGATTAAAGGACACTTGAATGCTAGGGAAGGGACCTTTCCAGCCCAACCTCAGCCTAATCCTAAACAAGCACATAAAATAAGTGCCCCTAACCTCCCTAACCAACATGTGGAGCAAGCAAAATCCATCACCACTCTTAAAAGTGGTAAGTAAATTGATAAATCTATTCTAGTGAAGGCTGACAAGCCTAATGATCTGGTAAAGTTTGAGAATGAGGATTGACTTAACTCAGCCCCATAAGAAACGGAACACGTTTACAAGCCCGTAGTACCATTTCCTTCGAGATTGGTTGCTCCAAAATCTCTCCCAAACTCTCATGACATTCTAGAGGTTTTCAAACAAGTACAGATCAAAATTCCTCTACTTAATGCCTTTAAACAAATCCCCTCTTATGCCAAGTTTTTGAAGGACCTATGCACAACCAAACGTAAATACAATGTGCAACAAAAGGCCTTCCTTAATGAGCAAGTGAGTGCCATTCTCACCCAAAGGACAACTCCAAAATATAAGGATCTCAGTAGTCCCACAATCTCATGTATCATTGGTGCCTACTGGATTGAGTGTGCATTACTAGACTTGGGGGCAAGCATAAACTTGATCCCATACTTGGTATACGAGCAATTGGATCTTGGTGAATTAAAACCCACCAAAACCACATTGCAACTCACCGATAGATATATCTGTGTACCGAGAGGGATGCTTGAGGATGTATTGGTCCAAGTCGACAAATTCTACTACCCGATGGATTTTATCGTCTTAGACATGCAACCAGTCATGGATACAAGCACTTAAATACAGGTGATTTTAGGCCACCCATTCTTGGGTACATCAAATGCAATTATAAATTGCCGGAATGGGGTGATGTAATTGTCCTTTGGGAACACGAAATTGGAGTTGAATGTGTTCCATATGTGTAAAAGCAAAGGAATGAGGACGATGATGAGCTCTTCGAGGTAAAGATTCTCGAATCCTTTGAAGAAGAGGAGCTCCTCCAACTTGAACCACTAGAAAATTTGGAGACATGCTTGGCACACTTTGAAAATTCTAAAGATCCCATCATGTGTGATATTGTGTAAGCATTGAGTAGTGAGAAACATGTAGTTGATACTAGCTGGTGGAGGCCTCATTTTGAACAATTGCCACCAACCACATCAAAGCCTCTGCCGTCTAATATCAAACCGCCAAAGCTTAACCTTAAACCATTGCCATATGAGCTTAATTATGTATATTTGGGTTAAGAGGAAACATTCTCGGTTGTCATAGCTTCTCACCTAGGAAAAGAATAAGAGCTCAAGTTGATTGAGCTACTCAAAGAACGTAGGGGAGACATAGGATGGACAATAGCGAACCTCAAAGGGATAGACTCTTCGGTTTGTACTCACCGTATACACCTCTAAGAAAATGCAAAAATGACTAGACAACCTCAAAGGAGATTAAATCCAAACATGATGGAGGTTGTTAAGGCTGAGGTGTTAAAGCTACTAGATGTGGATATCATCTACCCTATCTCAGATAGCCAATGGGTGAGTGATGCAGGACAGCCCTAAATATGATGCATGCTCATGAACACAATTATTCAGCGGAAATAAAAGCAATAATAATAATGAAATCTAGCATCAATCATCATAAACTAAGAAAATCATAAAGGAAACATGCAATGGGACGGGCCATCATCACAACCATGGAGTATGGGATTCAAGTAGCGTATAGGTTGGATCCGGCGAGGGATGGAACCTCCCGATCTTGCATGGTCATACCTAATCGATCAATGATGATCACTAGTCCGAAGAATCATAAAGTTTCTCGGATTAGGGATTTGAGAATTTGGGGGTTTAGGGTTTAGATCGATTCTCAAGGTTTAGATCGTGGGGAATAAACAAAACAAAAGTTTAGAAGGATAATAATAGAAGATGAAATACCTGGAAGAAGTTGGAGGGGCACAAGAAGAATAGAGAAGAAAGAGATCAAGGAAGAAGAAGAAGTACCATGAGAGAGGGAAAGAGGAAGGAGGCAACCAAAGGTTTGCTCTTTTTCATAAATCAACAACTAATCAAAAAGGTTTAGGGCAACACCCTTATAAAATTCGAAATTAGCATAATTACCAAAATACCCCTACTAACAAAATTTCAAAAAAAAGACATTTGCATGAAAAAACGTACCCACACTAACCCAAAACTCAAATAAGTAAAAAATGCGTAAAATAAACTCAAATCTAAGATGTCCAATGCGCTCCAATGATGGTGTGATGAAAGTGGGCCACGATGAACCAACGGTCCGATCACATTATCATCACGATCCAACGGTCCGATCATATCTCCTCCAAGCAACTCACACATGTCTTCCCAAGGTGGGGTCTTTTCAAATGTCTCGGACTACAAGTGTAAGGTCTTCAATGCTCCTCAATCATTACCTAACCACAAGGAAGATGCTTGTGGTGGGCGCTTTCTTCGTCGATAGACTTTGAAGGCTAGATGTCCGCATCATTCTCCTCGTCTGAGAAGAACTCGACTCCGACGAGTTAAAACTCTTGTGGCGCTCTAGTAAATTTGGGTTAACGCTCTGTAACTCCACGTCTATAAACCACGTAGATTCTGACGGTGGCTTGTTCTTCCATTTGACAATGTATCTTTGGAAACCTCCGTCTCTCGTAAACACTATCTCCTCATCCAAGATTTCCTCAATTTCTTCTTTATGGATATTAGGTTGAGGAAGAGGTGAGAGGGGTTGTGAAATAAAATCAGATAAGGGCCATAAGAGAGATGATGGATCAACGATGGGATGGTGGGAACGGACTAGATCTTCCATATTAAAAGTTGGGTTAATGCCCATTTCAGATGGAAGGTCGATCCGATACGCGTTGGACCCAATTTTCTGCGCAATCTTGAATGGTCCAGCACTACGCGCTTGTAATTTCTTAGCGGAACCTTGTGAGAACCGCTTAGGCCTTATCCTCACCATTACATGGTCTCCTTTTTGAAATTCTTGCAATCTACGATGAGAATCAGCTGAGATTTTAGAATCATCATTGCTCTTATTTATCCGCTGTCTAATATGTGTATGCAAATCATGAATATGGCGTGCGAATGCATTGGCTGACTCTGAAGACCTTTGGATGACAGACATGGGTGACACTAAAGGACACTCTGAAAAATCCACGAACTTGGAATAAACAATCCTATGGAAATAAACAATCCTATGACCTAGACTTGGAAAACTGAAACAAAAGGACACTTCCCACGGGTAACACACAATTTCTCATTATAAGTATTATAAACAAGGATGATTTTCAGGTATCCCAACACTTGAGAACAAACACTAGTAATACCAAGTCTTGAGCAGATCTTGGCATCAGCCATTATGTCCAAAATGTCATCAAGATACGGGATAAGGACTAAGGTCATCATATTCACCATGACGTGAGTACGTCGCATGATAGCATGACACTTGACTGAAGCTTTGTGGACGGTCAGGATATGCCCACTTGTGTGCCACATGCCATTATTCTTGGAAGTGAAAAGACCAGGCATGACACACAAAACAAAACTCCAACTCAAACTTTCCTTATTGAATTCTTCCCTAAGAAGTTTATCAAATTGACACTGCATTTCTATATTTTCTATGGGGTTCCCCTGGTATGGAGGAAAGCTTGACAAGACCAACTTAGGGACAAGATCAATTGTGTGTTGAATGTCCCATATGGGTGAAAATTTATCCCATAAATCATCTGGTGAGATATCACAAGTCATGTGGGTGTCTATCATCATATCCTCACTAGTCTCTTCTTCAATTTCATTTGTGTTCACCATGGTAAGAGACATAGATGGGGAGACTGTATAAATTACATCACACATGACACTCGGAAGTGGTGTGGTCTCAAACTCTTCGACCTTTTCATCATTAACACACACTTCGTCATCCTCAACGATGATGAGCGATGCCTTAATTTCTTCCATTTCCTCACTACTGACTTTAGGCACGTATTCTTCCACTTCATAAACATCATGTTTGGATTCTTCCAACTGGCCATTTACCAAGGTATTATCTCGCTTCCAAGGAAATATAATTGGTGTTAAACACTCAAATTGTTTATAAGCCGAGATTTCCTTAATGATAGGTTGGACCACTTTACAAGGAGGGGACCATATTGGTTCTGTGTTTGGATGAGAAGGTGGGGCAACTCTCTTCTGACCCAAGGGCTTTTCACGATAAGAGATGGGAAGATATTTTTCTTTCAAACGCTCTTTCATCTCGTCCCATTGTGAGATCGGGGTTCTCCCAACTTTATCAAGTCGTCGCTCCAAATCTGTCCAAAACGACTTGGCTTGGCCCTCCAATTTTCACTTGGCAAACCTAACTCGACGATAATTTGACATATCATACCAATCAAAAAAATAGTCCAAGTCTTTAAGCCAATCAAGGAAGGTTTGTCGGTCCATGTGACCATTAAAGTTGGCCAAATCATCGGAGTTCGGCTTTCCGTTGGGTCTCGACGGCCACACGACAACACTTAATGGCCCTGAAGATCTCAAACGCCTATACTCCATTCACTACGGGAAGACTCTACGGACTGGATGACTCACAATATGAATGCGATGAATTTAGACCACATTGAACTGACACTAATTAATTCTAGATGATGCGACTCAAATCTGGGATTTTTCCAAATTAGGAAACTTTCTAAAATTGAAAAGTTTTTAAATCTGAAAATTTTCTAAATCTGGAAATTCTCCAAATTAGGAAACTTTCTAAAATTGGAAACTTTCTAAATCTGAAAATTTCCGAAAACAGACCTAAAAATCAAAGCCCTAATTTTTTTGATAACTCGATCTAGACAAAACCATGCAAGCCTAATCTCTGATACCAAATTTGATGCAGGACAGCCCTAAATATGATGCATGCTCATGAACACAATTATTCAGCGGAAATAAAAGCAATAATAATAATGAAATCTAGCATCAATCATCATAAACTAAGAAAATCATAAAGGAAACATGCAATGGGACGGGCCATCATCACAACCATGGAGTATGGGATTCAAGTAGCGTATAGGTTAGATCCGGCGAGGGATGGAACCTCCCGATCTTGCATGGTCATACCCAATCGATCAATGATGATCACTAGTCCGAAGAATCAGAAAGTTTCTCGGATTAGGGATTTGAGAATTTGGGGGTTTAGGGTTTAGATCGATTCTCAAGATTTAGATCGTGGGGAATAAACAAAACAAAAGTTTAGAAGGATAATAATAGAAGATGAAATACCTGGAAGAAGTTGGAGGGGCACAAGAAGAATAGAGAAGAAAGAGATCAAGGAAGAAGAAGAAGTACCATGAGAGAGGGAAAGAGGAAGGAGGCAACCAAAGGTTTGCTCTTTTTCATAAATCAACAACTAATCAAAAAGGTTTAGGGCAACACCCTTATAAAATTCGAAATTAGCATAATTACCAAAATATCCCTACTAACAAAATTTCAAAAAAAAGACATTTGCATGAAAAAAATGTACCCACACTAACCCAAAACTCAAATAAGTAAAAAATGCGTAAAATAAACTCAAATCTAAGATGTCCAATGCGCTCCAATGATGGTGTGATGAAAGTGGGCCACGACGAACCAACGGTCCGATCACATTATCATCACGATCCAACGGTCCGATCATATCTCCTCCAAGCAACTCACACATGTCTTCCCAAGGTGGGGTCTTTTCAAATGTCTCGGACTACAAGTGTAAGGTCTTCAATGCTCCTCAATCATTACCTAACCACAAGGAAGATGCTTGTGGTGGGCGCTTTCTTCGCCGATAGACTTTGAAGGCTAGATGTCCGCATCAGTGAGTCCTACCCAAGTTGTCCCTAAGAATTCTGGTATTACCATTGTAGAGAACGCCAATAACGAGCTTATATTGACTAGAGTGACCACCGATGGCATATGTGCATAGATTTTAGGAAGCTAAACATGGTCACTAGGAAGGACCACTTCCCTTTCCCATTCATGGATCAAATTTTGGAGAGGTTAGTAGGTCACTCCTATTATTTCTTCCTCAATGGCTATTCCGGCTACAACAAAATTGAGATAGCCTTAGAAGACCAAGAGAAGACTACGTTTACATGCCCATTTGGCACCTTCGTATATTGAAGGATGCCATTCGGACTATGTAATGCACCCACCACATTCCAACGATGCATGCTGAGTATTATTTCGGACATGGTAGGTGAGTTTTTCAAATTATTCATGGATGACTGTTCTGTTTTTTGTTGTATATTCAATGAGTGTCTCAATCACTTGAAATTAGTCTTGACAAGGTGCGAGGAGAAAAACCTTGTGTTAAACTGGGAGAAGTGTCATTTTATGGTACAGAGAGGAATAGTCATTGGACATATCATCTCGTCCAATGGAATTGAGGTAGATCGGGCAAAAATTGATATCATTGCCAACCAACCACCACTCAAAAGCATATGCGATGTGCAGTCCTTCTTTGGACTCGCCGGCTCTTATAGAAGGTTCGTAAAGGATTTTAGCCATATCTCTAGGTCTTTATGTAATCTTCTCCAAAAGGAGAACCAATTTGAGTGGAGTGCCGAATGTCAATTAGCTTTTTTAAAGCTAAAAGACATGTTGACAACCACTCCTATCATACAACCACCGGATTGGTCTGTTCCTTTTGAATTGATGTGCGATGCGAGCGATTATGCTATTGGGGCAATGCTAAGCCAAAGGAAGAATAAGAAGCCCCGCGTTATCTACTATGCGAGTAGGACCTTGAATCCAGCCCAAGTTAATTACTCGACTACGGAGAAAGAGCTCTTAGCCGTTGTTTTTGCCTTGGACAAATTCAGGCCTTATTTGATAGGATCCAAGGTCATAATTTACACAGATCATGCAACGTTGAAACACCTTCTTTCTAAGAAGGATGCTAAGCCCCATTTGCTTAGATGGATCCTACTCCTTCAAGAATTCGACTTAGAGATCAAAGATAAAAAATGAGTAAAGAATGTGGTGGCGGATCATCTATCCCACTTAGTTTTACCTGATTCCATTGACGATTCACCTATTGAGGCCTCATTCCCTGATGAGCAACTCTTTGTTGTTATGCATAAACCATGGTACGCTGACATAGCCAACTATCTTTCCACAGGTGCGATGCCGACTCACTGGACTGCGCAGGATGAGCGAAAATTTCTAAGGGAAGTGCGCAGGTTTTTCTGGGATGAATCATTACTTTTTAAATATTGCCCAGATCAAATAATTAGGAGATGTGTACTAGATGATGAACAAAATTCCGTCATCTCCTTTTGTCATAGTCAAGCATGTGGGGGGTCATTTCTTCGCCAAGAAAACCATTACAAAAATTATGCAGTGTGGTTTTTATTGGCCTACTTTATTAAGAGATACCCACGAGTTTTGCAAAGCATGCGAGCGCTGTCAAAAGCTATGAGATTGTCTTGTAGGAATATGATGCCTCTCAACCTACCTATTCCATGCAGAACCAATGATCATCACACAGTTCTAAAGTTCCTTAAAGAAAACATACTTTCCAGATTTGGAATGCCTTGATCCATCATAAATGATGGAGGTTCTCACTTTTGCAATAGGCCTTTCCAAGCCTTAATAAAGAAATATGAAATTTCACATAAAGTGATTACCCCATACCACCCATAGACAAGTGGGCAAGCTAAAATTTCCAATTGGGAAATCAAACAGATTTTGGAGAAGACGGTGAAGCCGGATCGCAAAGATTGGTCGCTGAGATTAGTTAATGCTTTTTGGGCTCACTGTACCGCTTATAAGACCCCCATTGGAACGTCTCCCTATAGACTTGTCTATGGGAAAGCTTCTCACTTACCCGTGGAACTTGAACACAAAGCCTATTGGGCGATTCAGGCATTGAACTTCGACATTGACAAGGCTCGTTCGCTTCGCAAACTCCAATTGAATGAGCTTGATGAGATCCAGAACTATGCTTATGAGAACTCAAGGATTTACAAGAGTAGGATGAAAGCCTTTCATGAGAAAGACATTTCAGAAAAAATTTCATGAAGGCCAAAAAGTACTCTTGTACAATTTTCGACTTCATCTTTTTTCAAAAGAATTGAGATATCGATGGGCCGACCCATATATTGTTAAAGAAGTTTTTCCTCATGGGGCTGTCGAGATAGAGAATGTGGCGAATGGTAACTATTTTAAAGTGAATGGACAACACCTTAAACCATTCGTTGAAAATTTTGATTAAGAGGATATGTTCATCACTCTGAAGGATCCTATGTATTAGGATGATTGATCTCCTAGTCTGACGGAGGTATAGAGTAGATCAGGTTTAGTTTGTTTTTCTGTTTTAGTTTTACTGCTTTAGTGGATTTTGATGCCGGAGGTAGATTCTCATGATTGACTCACTCAGGTACTCTCATACTTACCCTCTTGTATTTTTTTTATCATTGCTCTCATGTTCATGCTCATTTCATATCTTTTTACATTGTGGACAATGCAAGATTTGGTTTGGGGGGGGGGGGGGGGGGGGGGGGGGGGGGGGGTGAGATTTCTAGAATCTATTAATTCGTGACATTTTGAGCAATGTTTTATAGAAAATTTTCAATTTTTCTGAAATATCAAAACTCTTTTGGAAAACTTTGTTTCGATGTACTTGGGATGCTATGAGTATGAAAGGATGGGAGATTAATCGATAAGATTTTAAGATTTTTGAATTATCCCAAATGTAATGGTTTTCTATATGAATTCCCCCATTGAGTTGATTAATAGAATTTTTTTTAGTCTAGTGCACATTACATGATTCTCATGATTTGAAGGGAGTATTAGATTTTTAGATTGGTAAGACTGAAGATTTGAAGTGTTTAGGAACCAAGCCGGGGAACTTTATCCATCTTTGTTCATGTGCAATAGAATGAAAGATATGGATTTTTAAAAATCCTATCTAATATTTATGAAAAAGAGAATGAGGATATGATATTCATTGAATATTTGTGAAATTTTTTGAAAAGGGCTACCTATTACCAACCAGGGGATGGTCTACTCGTAACCAAAGTTGGAAATGGGAAGTAGTGTGAAAGCCGTCGAAGGAACGGTATGGCAAATTCTTGTCATAGGCAATTGGTTGATCTGTACACTTTTAAATCTTTTGTTTCACTGATTTATGAAGAAGGTAATCTTGGAAATTCATGAGATGAATATGCACAATGCACACTGGACTATACATGTTCGGATTCTTCTATTTTTTAATAAATCTGTAGGGATTCTATGAGAACGCTTATTATGTTTGTAGAGCTTAGGACTTCAAATTTTTATCATTTAATTCTTCTAAATTTTGCACTTATGTGTCTTAAAGTTTATAGAAGTATAGTTTCCAAGAGAGAGTTGAGTTTTTAGAGAAGTGGATTGTTTCATGCATGTTTTGCTCGAGACTAGCAAAATTCTGGTTGGGGAGTGTGTTGAGCTCCTAAATTATACATATTCTAACCCCATTGTATCACATCTTATGCATAATTTTCATGTTTAAAAGACCATCTAATGTATGTTTTGTGATTATAGGAATGAGAGAGAGACTTCACTCAATTAATGATCAAAAGATCACATTTATAAGCTCTTTGATGATGACCAAAGGTGGGCTAAAGAAGGAAGAAGAAAGAAGGAGAGAAGAGAGAGAAAGAAAGGAAAGAAAAGAGGCTTGACCGGTCTTTGATCGATCGGCCAAGGAGGCCACGACTGGTCTTGACCAGTTGGCCACTAAGGCAGCCCCCTGTGAAGCCTGCTGGATTAGACCCTGGACAGGTTCGACAGGTCAAGACCGGTTAGCCATAGGCCTCCCCCCTCTCTTGCACTCTCTAGACGTGGACCAGACAAGTCTGACCAATCAAGACAGGTTGACTAGTGTTATTTTTGCAGAAATCCAGCAGCTTCTCTTTGAAGCTTAGAAACTTGTTGCACTACATAAGTAGCTACGCAATTCTGGAAGTTTCTGAGTTGGTGGGGCCTCTCCATCATAAAAGGACACCTAGGGATTGTTCCTAAGGCATTTTTCATGTTTTCTAGTTGCTTTCCATTATTTTTAGTTGAAGCATGATGATGTTCGGTCAGAATCTCTTAGCTAAGGCTAAGAGGTGAAGCTTATAGTTAGTTATTATGTAGAATTCGTTTGATTCAAGTACTTTACTTAAAGTTTGGATTTTTAAGTTCTAGTTTGAATAAAGTTAGTATTTTTGGATGTTTTATGAGAGTTCATGTGCTTCAGACATGAGTTCCTTGCAATTCTTTGAGATTATCATGTTTGTATTGATTAGATTCGAATTGTAGTAACCCTAGAGCATGCCATAGTCTCTTGGCATGACTGTTACTTCGAAGGCTACATATTTGAATTCTATGTGCTTCATTAGAACTAGAATCTTATTTTCTGACTTAAGTGGGATTGTATGTGTTTGAATGCTAAATCTTCCAACTAGAAGAGAGATAGAATTTCGAATCTAGTTGTGTTTATGCTTGGATGAATGAATTCACATGGGGCTACTACAAGTGGATCCTTAAGGCCTTAATTCCATTACTTAATAGATTTGACAAAAGTTACTTATTTTACTTAGTTTATGAATTTGAAATCTAAAATTATTGAAGTTGAAGTTGCTAGAAAGTTTAAATTGGTTTACCCTAATTCCATATAGATCGACCTCGGTCTTATTGAGAATTATTATTACATCGCAGCCTCGAACTTGAAGCAAGTGAATAGCATTACAATGTGGATATTTTTGGATGAATATGCCTTACTGTTTTGTAGTCGAAGTTGGCATCACCATGTGTATTATTGAATGAATATGCCTTGAAATTAAGTATTAAGTGTTGACATCACCGTATATGTATTATTGGTTGTATATGCCATGTTGTTAAGTTTTGGCACTACCGTGTGTACTCTATTGATAAGTGCCAAGGGATCCTTATTTGATACGTTACCTGTGATGGATCCATTGAAGAATGGAATTGACGTATATGAGAAGTTTTATGAGCCAGAGATGGTGGTATGGAACATTAAGTCTGAGCTGTCAGCCTATGCTAGCCCCCCATAGTGACCTTGAGCTTCCTTAAACTGATTGGGGTAAGGAGTGGTCATTAGTCGTGAACATTATTTAATTGGATGGATGTTAAAATTACTTAATTAAAGGTGAAACTAATCATGCATTCACTAGACTCGACTTGGTGGGTCAGCCCCTCAGGCGTTAGAGAAAGTGTGCATAAGGTTGTTTCTCTCGCTATCTAGTGAAAGTGTGCATAAGGCCATTTCACTAGTTGGGTTTTGGTGTGTGGGAAGAGTGACTAAGGTCCATCCTACCAGGAACCTCTGGTGACTAGTGACTAATGAGAAGAGTGTCATATTCCCATCTCATTTAGTCAGGGTGCCTTAGCCAGAATATGCATATCATGCATTGCATTAAATAAGATTTTCTGATGTATGTTTTGGTTGGGTATGATTATGTTTGGATATTATTGTGATAATCTTAGGGGGTAACCCTCATCAAGTTGATTGCAAGCAACTCACTCCCTCATGGGACAGTGTTTTAAAACACCACCAGCTTGTTATAGGTGATGATCCATTAGATGAACCCGACTTACAAGTTGAAGAGCATGGAGTTTCATGGCGGTCAATGACGGATGATGAAGCCGAAGCGGCTTGAAGATGGATTATGTTTTTACTTCTATAGAGTAGATTTATTTTCATTAGCTCTGCCAGTACTATGTTCTTTATACCAGGCTTTGGGTGATGCATCCACTCATTGCAAGTCCCCAACAATGGGAGTATCTTCTTCCTTTGGTCCTTGGCACTTTTTAGCAGGATGGTTAGGAGTATACTTCCCATGGGTGTATGAAACCAAAGATAAAGCATATGTACACCTTAAACATCTCCCTTTATGGTTCTTTTAAAAGTGTAAAATGGTCAAGCCGACTTATCCTTGGGTGATGGACAAGATTAAATCCACACAGACTTTCCTTTTCAACCATTTCCCAATTTCTTCTAGCCCTGATGATAAAGACTTAGTGGATAATGGCTCGTTGTCCCAAACTAAAGTGAGTTTCTTCATCTCTATTCGGTCTGGTACATTGCTATTATGAGAGAGCAACAAATTCAGGCAGGAACCTTATTACCTAAGTAGATTTGATCGCCAATTCTGTTTTGACCAAACAATGCTTGTATCTTTTGAACCGGTGACAAGAATTATGAGGAGTTATGGCATCGGGCCATACAACTGGGTATTTATTTAGAAACAGCTCCTGACCACCAACACCCAAGCTTGCTTTGTTATTCCTGGCTTCAGATGTAGTGTGCATTGTTCGTATGCCTGGATGAGATGGTGGGTTCACCAATATTATTTGGTTCATCATAGCTATCCCGTCAATCGTCCCATATGGGTACCTCTGCCACAAGTCCCAAACAACTGAGGGTTGACAATATTGGTTATTTTAGAGAGGAAGATAAGGCTCCTTCAGTCGGTCGTGATTGTTTCTATATTTCTTGTAAAGAGCCGATCAAGGTGGTTAAGTCGTTCGGTACACTAGAGGGATGGATAGTAGGTGGCAATGCTGTCAACATTTCCTCGGTATAAGAAAAGAGATAGAAAGCAAAGTCCTCCACTGTTGGCACCTCTCCCTCTGTACTAAGAAATCCTCCTTGAAGGACCTTCCTTCACCGACTCATGCTTCAGAAGTGCATATTCGATCGGTCTCCTGCCACTCCTCCAGACTATACTAGACGTTCAGAAGTACCGAACACTCCTGGTAGCAACTTTCCACTCAGAGATTTGGAGCAGAATATCAGAGATTCACTTGTGGCCTGGCATACCTCTATCCATATAGCCTCGTCTCCTCCTCAATGGAAGACAGTTGTCAGTGAACCTAATCCTTTAGGCAAACAAAAATAAGTAGCTATCGTACATCTTCCTCGACAAGTAGTAGTACCAGCGGTAAATATAGCAATAGTACGAATAGTTAGAGCAGTTTCCACAACGTAGGTGGGGAGGATGATAATGAGGATACTTCTTCTGCTAGTCGTAAGAGCCCGCCAACCAATGATTATAATGATACCAACAGGGACATACAGATTACAAATGATAGTCCTTTTCGGCAAGATCAAGCTCCACCATCTCCCTCGAATTTGGCGGCTGAGGGCTTCGGTCCTGTATACGAATAATTTCAATACTCCCCAGAACCAACTCATCAATAGCACCATTCTCTGTCACCCAGTATTTCAATCAGTGAACTTCTCCAAACACCTCGTGCATCGGATCAGCTGTTCGCTTCCCCAAGTGTAGGGTTGCGATGTAGTAATAATCTCGGTAAAACTGAGGTTGATCCACAAGGACTTATGTAGGAATCCACAAAACACTTCCAATAGTTCTATTGGAAAGCTAATAAATAGATTTATAGGAGATTGATGTGAATAACAACTTTAAACTAAACTGAAAGTAATCAATTAAATAAAAGCACTAGGGGTTCAAGGATCCACTTGTAGCAATCATTGATGCTCAATTCACTGTGGTCTCACACTTTCTCAACTAGAATCGAAATTAAGTTCTATCTAGTCGGATGATAGAACAGTTAAACCAACAATCTGTCATATGTAAGATCCATGCATATGATTCACTCGATATAAGCTAGAACGAGCATACTCAATTGTATAGGTCAGTCCTAATTCCAATAGGCTAAGATCACAACCATAACCATTATTAAATCCTGTCACAAGACAAAACTAGATTATGATTTGAACTTGATTCAAATCACATGCACAGTCTCACACATACTTCAGAAATCCATAAAAATAGAACTTTGATAGGAAGTTCCCACATGAAGATCGTAGTACTAGAGTGTACTCCAATTCCTCATATCATACAGGTCTAGACTAACACACAACAATTAAAAACTCAAGTAATTCTTCCAAACATCCATGAGTCATCATAAGACTAAGAAAAACTACTTTAGTACTTGAATTAAACTTCAAACCATTGTTCTTAAACATGAAATCCAACTTAAAACCATCTTAAACGAATTGAAACATCTTAGATTCACTACAAGCTTCACCTCTTAGCCCTAGCTAAGAGGTTTAGCCGTTCATGATCCAAGGAAACATGAAACAACTAAAAAAAATCATAAAAACAGCAAACAAACTAAGAGGAGTTGTGGAACTCTGAAATCCACTTCCGCCGTCTTCCGCCATGCTTAATCCGTTCTTCGATGTCCTAGGAACAATCCCTAGGTGTCCTTTTATAGTGGGGAAGCTCCGCAGCGTCGGAATCTTCCAGAATTTGCGTAAGGATACACAGTGCACAGAGAAATCCAGAGTAGAAATAGAAAGTTTTCTGTTTTACGCATGGTCGACCGGTCTAGACCGGTCGGACTGGCTTATCAACATGTCCAGAGTGCACAGGGCCTGTTGGCCGACCGGTCAAGACCGGTAGGACCATATTGTTTGTGTCCAGAGAGTTTAACAAGGTCACTGACCCGTTGGCCGACCGGTCTAGATCGGTCGTGGCCTCCTGGCCGACCGGTCACGACCGGTCTTGGCCCTGTTCTTCATTCTTTCTTCTTTTCTTCTCTCTCTGCTTCCTTCTTTCTTCGGCCCACCTTGGGTCTTTATCCAAGGCTCTTAAAGAGGTCTCTTTAGTCTTCAATTGGGCGAAGTCCCTCTCATTCCTACAATCATGAAATCATGAATTAGATTAGTCTTTAAATCCTGAAAATCGTGCATTATGAGGGATGAATTGGCGTTAGAATATGCACAATTAAGAGTTCAACCTAGTGTGCATTGTGAAAGTTCATCTCATGAGTTTCCAGGATTAACTTCTTCCTAGATCAACTAGATTATAGATGTTAAGGTATATAGAGCAACACTCAGGCCAATGACAGGAATTTGCCTTACTGTCCTTCCAACGGCTGTCACACTACGTCCCATTTTCGGCTTTGGTTACTGGTAGACCATCCCCCGGTTGGTAATAGGTAGCCCTAATCGGAATTTTCCACCATTTTTCCATCATTCCCAATTTCATCATTCCTTTTCCTTTTTCTCTTTTAAATTAGATAGGATTTTTAAAAATCCATATCTTTCGTTATTTTCTCATGGACAAGGATGGACAAAGTACCCCGGCTTGGCTTCTCAACACCATAAATCAAAGTCTAGCCAATCCACAAATCACATGATCCTTTCAACCCATGAAAATCGTGTAATGTGAACTAGGTGTAAGAGTGTTCAAATTTTCTATCAATTACATAAATAGGGGAATTCACATATAAAACCATTATGCTCAGAGAAGATCAAGACTTACAACTTCATCCACTTCGTATCTCTTCTTCTTATACTCATACCATCTCGAATGCATAGAGCAAAGTTTTCTAAAAGAGTTTTGAATTTTGGAAAAATCAAAAATTTCTCCATAATTGCTCGAAATGTTACAAAACGCTGGATTCATCCAAGCGATCCTACACCCCCAACCAAATCTTGCATTGCCCACAAGTAAAAGATGTGCAATGAGCAAACATGAGAGCAATTCTAAAATAAAAGGGAGTGAGGACTGATAGTACCTGAGAGAATGAAAAGTGAAATTCTTCCTCCTTCTAACAAACCTATGAAAAAGTAAACAAAAGCAACAAAATCCTAATTCTAACTACTCTACACCTCCATCAGACTAGGAGATCAATCATCCTGATACACAGGATCAGTCAAAGGTATGGACATACCTTCTGAAGAAAACTTCTCAAAGAACGGCTTTAATCGCTGACCATTCACCTTAAAAATGTTGCCGTTCCTTGGATTTAACAACTCGACGGTCCCATATGGGTAGACAGTTTGCACAATGTAGGGACAGGTCCATCGAGATCTCAATTTTTCCAGAAATAAATGTAGGCAAGAATTATACAGAAGGACTTTTTGATTGATCGTGAATGTCTTATGAAGAATGTTCTTATCATGGAATATCTTCGTCTTGTCCTTGTAAATTCTCGCATTCTCATATGCTTCGTTCCGGATTTCTGTAAGTTCATTTGATTGAAGTTTGCACAACGAGCTTGCCTTGTCAGAATCAAAATTTATCTTCTTAATTGCCCAATACGCTCTATGTTCCAACTCCACAGGCAAGTGACAAGCCTTCCCATAGACAGGTCTATAGGGAGACATTCCAATAGGGGTCTTAAAAGCCGTACGGTAAGCACAAAGTGCATCGGTGAGTCGAAGTGACCAATCCTTGCGATCAGGGTTCACCGTTTTCTCCAAAATGTGTTTAATCTCCCTATTGGATATCTCAGCTTGTCTACTAGTTTGTGGGTGATAGGGGGTGCTCACTTTGTGTTACGCCATATTTTTTCATTAAGGTTTCAAATGGGCGATTACAAAAGTGAGACCCTCCATTACTTATGATGACTCGAGGTGTTCCAAACCGGGAAAGAATATTCTCTTTTAAGAAACGAATGACTATTTTATGGTCATTATTCTAGCATGGGATCGCCTCGACCCATTTGGATACATAATCAACGGCAAGCAAGATATATACGTTTCCAAAAGAAGATGGGAATTGACTCATGAAATCAATGCCCCAACAATAAAAAATTTCAATTATTAAGATGGGATTGAGTGGCATCATATTTCTACGGGAGATTCCTCTCAATTTTGGACAAGGCTCACATGTTTTGCAAAACTCATGTGTGTCTTTGAACATAGTGGGCCAATAAAACCCACATTGCAGAATTTTGGCTGTGGTCTTCTTAGCCGAAAAGTGGCCACCACATGCCTGAGAATGACAAAAGGAGATGACACTTTGTTGTTCATTATCTAGCACACATCTCCTTATGATTTGATCGGGACAGTACTTGAATAAGTATGGGTCTCCCATAGAAATTTTCGCACCTTAGTGAAGAATTTATCCTTATCTTGCTTTTTTCAATGTGTAGGATCGTACCTGTAGCAAGATAGTTAGCAATGTTTGCATACCATGGCAATTGGGAGACTTTAAAAAGTTGTTCATCAGGGAACATGTCATTGATCGGGATCGTTTCAGGGGAATCGGTGAGAACAAGTTGAGAGAGATGGTCAGCCATTACATTTTCTACTCCTTTCTTATCACGTATCTCTATGTCAAATTCTTAGAGTAGAAGAATCCATCTTAACAACTGTGGTTTAGCATCCTTCTTAGAGAGAAGGTACTTAAGCGCGGCATGGTCAGTGAATATGATGATCTTAGATCCAATCAAGTAGGACCTAAACTTGTCCAAGTCAAAAACTATGGTTAAAAGTTCTTTTTCTGTAGTAGTGTAGTTTGCTTGGGCTGAGTTTAAGGTTCTACTTGCATAGTAGATAACACATGGCTTCTTCTCTTTTCTTTGACCTAGCACGGTCCCAATAGCATAGTCGCTTGCATCGCACATAATTTCAAAAGGAAGGCTCCAATCAGGTGGTTGCATCATGGGAGCACATGTCAACATACCTTTAAGTGTGGTAAAGGCATTTTGACAATCTTCATTCCACTCGAATGAATTTTCCTTTTGAAGTAGGTTACATAAAGGATGAGAGAGTGAACTGAAGTCCTTTATGAACCTTCTATAAAATCCTGCGTGTCCCAAAAAGGACCGCATATCTCGTATGCACTTGGGTGGTGGAAGGTTAGAGATAAGATCGATTTTTGCTTTGTCCACCTCGATTCCGTTTTGTGAAACGATGTGACCAAGTACAATTCCCTTTTGAACCATAAAGTGACACCTCCCAATTTAACACAAGGTTTTTCTCTTCACATCTTTTCAACAAAGATTTCAAGTGCACAAGGCACTCATCAAAGCTACAACCAAATACTGAGAAATCATCCATGAAGACTTCGAGAATTGTCCTCACCATATCAGAAAAGATACTCATCATACATCGCTGAAAAGTGGCAGGGGCATTGCATAGTCCAAACGGCATCCGCCGATAGGCGAAAATGCCGAATGGACATGTGAATGTAGTCTTTTCTTGGTCTTCAAGGGCGATCTCTATTTGGTTGTACCCCGAATAGCCATCAAGGAAGCAAAAATGAGAATGACCTGCCAACCTTTCTAAAATTTGATCAACAAACAGTAGGGGGAAATGGTCTTTCCTCGTGACAGTGTTTAGTTTCCTGTAGTCAATGCACATTCTCCAACCGGTAGTGACTCTGGTTGGTACGAGTTCATTATTGGCATTGGCTACGATGGTTATTCCGGATTTCTTAGGCACCACTTGAGTTGGGCTCACCCATTGACTATCGGATATTGGGTAAAAAATACCCACATCTAATAGTTTCACCACTTCAGCCTTAACCACATCCTTCATGTTTGGATTGAGTCATCTTTGTGGTTGCCTAGATGTCTTTGCATTCTCCTCAAGGTATATGCGATGAGTACAAATCAGTGGGTCTATGCCTTTGAGATCCGCAATCGACCACCCAATGGCACTCTTGTGCTCTATTAGAGTGGCAATTAGCCTACTCTCTTATTCCTCATCCAAGTGGGAAGAAATCACCATCGGATATGTCTCATCTCAACCTAAATAGACATATTTCAGCTCACTTGGTAATAGTTTTAGGTCGAGTGTTGGTGCCTTGATATTGGATGGGAGGGGCTTGTTTTCGTTTACGAGTAAAGGCTCAAATAGGGCCCTCCATCTTTTGTTATCAAGCACCGGCATCACATCTAAAATGGCATCCATCTCTCGTATTGTGTCATCATTTATCTCATGAGAGTGGGCCACACACGCCTCCAAAGGGTTGGAATATAATGTTGAGGGGAAAGTTTCCTCTACGAATGATTCAATCAAGTTTATCTCATGGATCTCCTCATCAACATCCCGTGGTTGTTTGCATAGATCAAATATATTTAGCTCAAGTGTCATGTTTCCAAAGGACATTTGTACAAGCCCGTTTCTACAATTGATAATTGCATTGAAGTAGCTAGAAAAGGCGGCCAAGTATGACAGGAATTTGAGCACCAGTACCTATCACGGAATATGTATCCAAGATAATAAAGTCTATTGGGTAGTAGAATTTATCAACTTAGACTAAAACATCCTCAATCACTCCTCTCGGTATACGAATGGATCTGTCAGCAAGTTGGAGTGTAGTTTTGGTAGGTTTCAATTCACCTAACCCAAGTTGTTCATACACCGAGTATAGAATGAGGTTCACACTTGCCCCCAAATCGAGTAAGGTTTGTTTAATCCTGTAGTCTCCTATGATGCATGAGATGGTTGGACTACCCGGATCCTTGTATTTTTGGGGCACCTCTTGTTTGATAATAGCGCTCAAATTCTCAGTCAAAAGTACTTTGTTGTGAACATTGTGTTTCTTTTTTACTGTGCATAATTCCTTTAGAAATTTGGCATAGGATGGTATTTACTTTATGGCATCCAACAACAGGATGTTGATCTTCACCTTCTTGAAAACCTCTAAAATTTCCAGATTTTTGTCTAAAGATTTGGGTGAAATCAACTTTTGCGGAAATGGGGCAACCGGCTTGTATTGCCTTTCCGGTTCTTTCTCTTGTGAATTGTTGTTTGAGCTATCATCCTCTTTGGAATTTTTCGGATCCTTAGGCTTTGGAGCCTTCACCGGATTAGATTTATCAACTATTTTCCCACTTCTTAAAGTGGTGATAGCTTGAACATGCTCCGTATGTTGGGAGGATGAGCTAGCGTCTTGTATCTCAAATTGGGTTCTTGGGTTAAGAAGACATTGGGCAGGAAGTGTGCCTTTCTCCCTAACACTGAGGTGAGATTCAACCCTAGCCATTGAGGTTTTCAATTCATTGATGGCTTGAGTTTAATTTTGATTGAATTTCAACTGCTCTTACATGAACCCATCTATTTTCAGAGAATTCGTCTTATTATACTCAGCTTGAACCGATACAAATGCACCCAACATCTCCTCTAGCGTAACTTTTGGTGTAATGACTAGAGATGGACCTAGTATAGGTTGAGCTTGAGGGATATTGTTTGCATTCGCAGTGGGTCCATTCCTCCAACTGAAGTTGGGATGGTTCTTCTAATTAGAATTAAATGTGTTTGAGTTTGGAGCACCAAATTGCCGTTGATAACTGTTTATGGCATTTTATTATTCTTGTAAGATGTCTTGAACCGCTGAAATTGTGGGACAATCTTGTGTTACATGTTGATTTCTAGCACAAATTCCACAAACAGTTTCAACGTCCTTAGAGTTGATCGTCTCTCCTTTCCTTAATTCCATGGCCTCGATTTTTCTTGTGAGGCTAGCCACACGTGCACTTATGCTATCCTCTTCTGATAGAACATAAATTCCTCCTTTTTCCTTTTGTTGGCTAGTCTTGGAATTTGTTGGTTTAGATGTATCCCAAGACTGTGCATTCTCAGCCAATTCCTCCAAATAGTCCCATGCTTCATCGGCTTCCTTATTCATGAACTCCCCATTACACATAATCTCTACAAATTGGCGTATGGGTGAAGTCAGTCATTCATAGAAAAAGCTTATAACCTGTAACGCCCCAGATTTTCGAGATTTATTTGAAAATTTTTGAAAATTCATTTTTAATTTATTTTTTTTATTAATTATCGTACATTTACCGTTGATTTGCGAATAACGGAACATCCGTAGGAGATCCGATAGGGGACCCTTTACAAAAGTTGCTTAGAATGATCCCATAAACATCGTAGAAAGATCAGATTTCAAAAATCACGCACTTTTCAGATAATTACGAAAATGCCATTAGTTAAACTTAAATTAAGATGCCATTTTCAAGTATTATAGTTTCTCACGATCACTTTCACGTAAAACCCTGGATTTAAGCTTTTGGGCACATATTAACCATACACATCAAATTTCAGCCCTTAAATCATAGTAAAAGTGGTCCGATTGTCAAATCAGCCTCTTAACCCTTGATTTTCATGTCCATCGAGTGAGGAAAGTAGATGGTTAGTCGTAGTCGAATATTTCTCTTCATATGAGTGACTTGGATCGTCTTTATCATGGACCAATAGTGTGATTTGAGTGCCCCACCTTGATAAGCCTCTTTCTTATGCGCGAAGTTATCCCGTTCTAGAAATTAATGAGTTACCAACTCTTTTTAAATATGAACCTTTCAATTTACCCACTTCTCACCATCAATCGCTTCTCAAATTTGGACCACTTATTATACTCATATGACTACGAGTTTATACAAAGTTTGGACCCCGATTTATAATCCTACACCGTTGAACCACAAAGCCAGCCCCTTCCTTTTCCGCCAAAAGTTGAAATTTCAGATCTAGACATTTCTCACCATCAATCAACCACTAAACTTTGTACAATTATTTGCCTATCATGACCATATATTTTTTCAAAATTTGGGCCCTGATCATCAAGCGTAGACCGTTAATTGAGATCAAACCCATTTTAGCACCCGTTAGGCCATTTTCAAGGATCGGCCAATCTAGAATGTGGATCATCAAGAAATTTACTCTTTGAGCTTGATAAGATGAATGGATTAGAATTAATCAAAGATCACCCTAATATTGAGATTTGAGAAACCCACCTCAAGAGGTTGTTACACAAGATCTCGCGTGCACATCCCTCTCCATATTTCTACTACGCACCTCCAAATCCTTTTCCTAACCCTAGCCTCCATGCCCTAGAGAGAGAGAGAGAGAGAGAGAGAGAGAGAGAGAGAGAGAGAGAGAGAAAAGAAAGGAGTTCTTTCTCATATTTTTCCAGCGGCTAGGATCTTCTACAACCCTCTTCTTCTAAGTCCATCATAAGGTGAGGATTTTCCTTCAAGCCTTTCATTAATAATATCACGATTATCATAAGTTTCTTTTGTGGCATGTGAAGTTGTTTTGTTTTGAATTACTTATCCATATAACTTGAAGTTTGATGTAAGATTTGTAATGAATATCATTATATGGTGATGTGATTCTTTTTTTTTTAGATTTTTTACTAAGAAGCATGTGTATTTGTGTTATTTGTTTTTGTGAAATCTATGCCCTTATTTTCTTAGTCCATGTATTACAAGTAATTTCATATTGTGATATGAAATATGTGTATAAGATCATCATATGGACATCCCATTATTGTATACTCTTTGTCCCTAAGTTGGTAAAATTATTCAATGTAGAGAGATGAAACCCGTGAGAGGTGTCTATTATGGAAAAATATATCTTGACTTAACTGAGAGAATGAAGTGATTGTTTGTTAATGGATCCTTACATGTACATGATGCTTGATTTGATCCATTTACAGTACATGGGTATTTTAATGAATTTGGTCATGATGTACAACATTGGTTTTTTGGTACATTATGAAATCATAAAACGGGACAATGAGTAGACACTAATGGTATACAAATGCTCATGAGTTGGGGTTGGTGCTATGGACACTAATCCCGTGCTGTCGGCCTATGCTGGGTTGCTTGCGACTCCCCATAGTGACCATTGAGTTTTATTTAAATCGGTTGTATACGAAAACACTTAAATAAAAGAGAAACTAAAGTCATGCATTCACTTGGCTCCATGTGGGTGTACGGAATTGAGAATAGGCTAGAGCGTCCTACTTCTCCCGTACACTGTTACGTGTAGATTTGGGCTATGAGCGTCCCATTTCTCACGTGGTCGGGCAAAACTATGGGCTTGTGCGTCGCAGGAACCTCTGGTGACTAGTGGCTAGCGTGAAGTTGTAACAGGGAGTCTCCCACTTCATGTATTGTGATTCTAGCCAGGGTGCCTTAGCCAGAGCATGCATTCCATGCATCGCATTAACAAAGATTTTTACTTGATTGTTTTGTTTGAATAAAGATATTATTGTGTTGCGTTACTCTGAGTTTTATACATTGTTATTCTTGATAGTCTTGGAGGGAATATTCCCCACTATGATAGCGTTTAACGCTATCCCAAACACAATTTAGATGATGCAGGTGAAGATCCAAGTATTGAACCCGATTTTTAAGGAAAAGAGTTCGATGTTCGTACAATCACATGGCGGATGACGATGTTAGAGAAACTTAATTGATGTTATCATTTATTAAATATTTCTTTTGAGTAGTTGATACATTTATAGAATTGTAATAAGTTTTCAATAGAAGACATGGTTTTGTATTTTAATTAATCAGTATGGATATTGGTTGGTTCCCTTATTTAAACATTGATGATGACGTAGTAAGTTTGATAGAATAAGATGATAATTGTTTTCGCCATTGTGCTTGAATGCTATATTTCATTATTTAACAAATCAATTAGTCCATGATTTACTTGGGAATTCGGCCGTCGTGTTATACACGAGAGTCGAAAATCTCGGGTCGTTACAGTTGGTATCAGAGCACAATCGGGACCTCTGGGTGAGAAGCCCAACCATTTTCATAATAAATATCCCTTAGGGCTTAGGATCCCATGAAATAGAAACAAAAACACCTAGGTTCATCCCCCATTGGATGCATGAGATGTTATGAATCTAGAGACTCAAACATAGGCCCCTTAAAATCATTAGGATAGCTGATGAACGTAAAAATATGAAATTTTACGATTTTTGGGAGGTGGATTCTCACTTTTTCTAGAATTTTTGGAGCTCTCATCATTTTTTCATATTTAGATCAGTGTTACACTGAGTCATGGGATCTATCTCTCTCAAATATTAAGGATAACTATTTTATTTTGAATTGTTTTTGTTAGGACAAATTTCTTGACCCTTTGGAAATGTCACCACTAAGAATTATATTTTCGGAATAGATAAATTTTTGAAAATTTTTATACATATTTCTAACTCATCACCCAACACTTTCATAAAATTTCAGATCAATCCGATATCTAGATAAATTGTGAAAATTCTGTTAGTAGAGAAAATGTTGCGCTGAAAACTGCTGGACTGCTACGTTTTTCAGACTTTTAGAGGTCAGAATCATATCTTTCCATAGGAATTTCATTCTGAGAAAAATTAGGGTAATTTCTCACCCAACCTTTAGATTACCCTCCAAATTTTCGGCAAAAAGCACGTTCGGTTTGAGAGATAAAATTCTAATAGCTCTTATAAGTCCTATGTTCCAGATTCGACACTATCCTAGTTCCTTAGCTTTGAAAACCTCTAAACCCCTTGTTTAGGCTTATTTATTGTGAGATGGCACTCTTAGAAATACTTCCTAGCATATTCTCATACATCCCTAAGAATTTTAGGCCCAACCCTCTTACTTAAAGTAGATTATCGTAACCATAAAATGTCATTTACCAATCCCTCACATAAATCTTCGACCATGTCTAACAATGAAAGTAAATAGGATCTTGTAAAGTTTTAATGTTTTGTATTGTTGGATTTTAATTTACGTGATCTTCGTTGATTTTTTTTTTGTTGGAGAATACATGAAAGTCCCCACAATGTTAGACTAAATCGGCTGCACGGGAGGGCAGAACCGTACCTTATATATTGTGTAAAGGATTGAATCCTCGTTCAAATCCCGATGGTCGACACTCGGAATTTCGAATGGATACTAATGAACTCAATGCTCAAATGCGAGTAGAAGATCTAAGTATCGGATCCGAATCTACTTGAATTATTCACCCGTGATGTCGACACAATACAAATCACATCCTCGTTCTAACTGGACGACTTTTGTGCATTCCCTTGGAATGTGTGTGATTGTTTTCTTTGGATGACTAAAATAAGATAGATGTATAGAAGACCCTAAGACGTAGAAGCTTAGCCACTTAGATTCTATAAAGAGTTAGAATACGGTATCCCTAACCTCACATTTCTGTCGCACTTTCAACTATTAAAGAACTGCCGATGATATCTCATTCACTTTGTTATCCGCTTGTTTATCCACTCATTCAAGTGACCATCCGATCATGCCAACCTAATCAAACCCAGATCTATCTTTTAAACTCTTGATCAGTCATTTCATTAGCGATCAGACATCCTTGATAATTATCTAACCCTAATCGTCTTAGATCCTTGACTGTAAGAACACCTACCCAAACCTGAGAAATATTAGGACGCTAGATGATTGAATGATTTGAGAGACCAATCAATATATTCAGAACCATCTAGGAATCAGAGTGCGCAATGGAAGCATGATAGGAAAGAAATTTGGAGGAGCTTGTAAAAATCGATGTCGAGTACGGATTTATTTTTAAGGGGGGTGGATTGTGATCGCATCTGACCCGGAATAGTTCAGAAAGTTAGACGAGAAGTCATAAAGTGAGATTGCCCTCAATCTTTTATCGACGATGCTTAGGAAACTTCGGGGACGAAGTTTGTTTTTAAGGGGGGTGGTTTGTAACGCCCCAGATTTTTGAGATTTATTTGAAAATTTTTGAAAATTCATTTTTAATTTATTTTTTTATTAATTATCATACATTTACCGTTGATTTGCGAATAACGGAACATCCGTAGGAGATCCGATAGGGGACCCTTTACAAGAGTTGCTTAGAATGATCCCATAAACATCGTAGAAAGATCATATTTCAAAAATCATGCACTTTTCAAATAATTACGAAAATGCCATTAGTTAAACTTAAATTAAGATGCCATTTTTAAGTATTATAGTTTCTCACGATCACATTCACGTAAAACCCTGGATTTAAGCTTTTGGGCACATATTAACCATACACATCAAATTTCAGCCCTTAAATCATAGTAAAAGTGGTCCGATTGTCAAATCAGCCTCTTAACCCTTGATTTTCTTGTCCATCGAGTGAGGAAAGTAGATGGTTAGTCGTAGTCGAATATTTCTCTTCATATGAGTGACTTGGATCATCTTTATCATGGACCAATAGTGTGATTTGAGTGCCCCACCTTGATAAGCCTCTTTCTTATGCGCGAAGTTATCCCGTTCTAGAAATTAATGAGTTACCAACTCTTTTTAAATCTGAACCTTTTAATTTACCCACTTCTCACCATCAATCGCTTCTCAAATTTGGACCACTTATTATACTCATATGACTACGAGTTTACACAAAGTTTGGACCCCGATCTATAATCCTACACCGTTGAACCACAAAGCCAGCCCCTTCCTTTTCCGCTAAAAGTTGAAATTTCAGATCTAGACATTTCTCACCATCAATCAACCACTAAACTTTGTACAATTATTTACCTATCATGACCATATATTTTTTCAAAATTTGGGCCCTGATCATCAAGCGTAGACCGTTAATTGAGATCAAACCCATTTTAGCACCCGTTAGGCCATTTTCAAGGATCGGCCAATCTAGAATGTGGATCATCAAGAAATTTACTCTTCGAGCTTAATAAGATGAATGGATTAGAATTAATCAAAGATCACCCTAATATTGAGATTTGAGAAACCCACCTCAAGAGGTTGTTACACAAGATCTCGCGTGCACATCCCTCTCCATATTTCTACTACGCACCTCCAAATCCTTTTCCTAACCCTAGCCTCCATGCCCTAGAGAGAGAAAGAGAGAGAGAGAGAGAGAGAGAGAGAGAGAGAGAGAGAGAGAGAGAGAGAGAGAGAGAAAAGAAAGGAGTTCTTTCTCATATTTTTCCAGCGGCTAGGATCTTCTACAACCCTCTTCTTCTAAGTCCATCATAAGGTGAGGATTTTCCTTCAAGCCTTTCATTAATAATATCATGATTATCATAAGTTTCTTTTATGGCATGTGAAGTTGTTTTGTTTTGAATTACTTATCCATATAACTTGAAGTTTGATGTGAGATTTGTAATTAATATCATTATATGGTGATGTGATTCTTTTTTTTAGATTTTTTTACTAAGAAGCATGTGTATTTGTGTTATTTATTTTTGTGAAATCTATGCCCTTATTTTCTTAGTCCATGTATTACAAGTAATTTCATATTATGATATGAAATATGTGTATAAGATCATCATATGGACATCCCATTATTGTATACTCTTTGTCCCTAAGTTGGTAAAATTATTCAATGTAGAGAGATGGAACCCGTAAGAGGTGTCCATTATGGAAGAATATATCTTGACTTAACTGAGAGAATGAAGTGATTGTTTGTTAATGGATCCTTACATGTACATGATGCTTGATTTGATCCATTTACAGTACATGGGTATTTTAATGAATTTGGTCATAATGTACAACATTGGCTTTTTGGTACATTATGAAATCATAAAACGGGACAATGAGTAGACACTAATGGTATACAAATTCTCATGAGTCGGGGTTGGTGCTATGGACACTTATCCCGTGCTGTCGGCCTATGCTGGGTTGCTTGCGACTCCCCATAGTGACCATTGAGTTTTATTTAAATCGGTTGTATGCGAAAACACTTAAATAAAAGAGAAACTAAAGTCATGCAATCACTTGGCTCCATGTGGGTGTACGGAATTGAGAATAGGCTAGAGCGTCCTACTTCTCTCGTACACTGTCACGTGTAGATTTGGGCTATGAGCATCCCATTTCTCACGTGGTCGGGCAAAACTATGGGCTTGTGCGTCTTAGGAACCTCTGGTGACTAGTGGCTAGCGTGAAGTCGTAACAGGGAGTCTCCCACTTCATGTATTGTGATTCTAGCCAGGGTGCCTTAGCCAGAGCATGCATTCCATGCATCGCATTAACAAAGATTTTTACTTGATTGTTTTGTTTGAATAAAGATATTATTGTGTTGCGTTACTCTGAGTTTTATACATTGTTTTTCTTGATAGTCTTGGAGGAAATATTTCCCACTATGATAGCGTTTAACGCAATCCCAAACACAATTTAGATGATGCAGGTGAAGATCCAAGTATTGAACCCGATTTTTAAGGAAAAGAGTTCGATGTTCGTACAATCACATGGCGGATGACGATGTTAGAGAAACTTAATTGATGTTATCATTTATTAAATATTTCTTTTGAGTAGTTGATACATTTATGGAATTGTAATAAGTCTTCAATAGAAGACATGGTTTTGTATTTTAATTAATCAGTGTGGATATTGGTTGGTTCCCTTATTTAAACATTGATGATGACGTAGTAAGTTTGATAGAATAAGATGATAATTGTTTCCGCCATTGTGCTTGAATGCTATATTTCATTATTTAACAAATCAATTAGTCCATGATTTACTTGGGAATTCGGCCGTCGTGTTATACACGAGAGTCGAAAATCTCGGGTCGTTACATAACCCGCCAAATTTCATAGCCATGATGTGGGCATGCATTTAACAAGTCCTGAAACCTCTCCCAACATTGGAAGAAGGTCTCATCTTCCTTTTGGGCAAAGTTCATGATAAGGCGCCTCAACATATTCGTTTTGTTAGTAGGGAAGAATTTTTTAATGAATTCCTTATGCATATCAGCCCATGTGCCAATTGATCGTGGCCTTAATGCATGAAGCCAACCTTTAACTTTATCTTTAAGGGTGAAAGGAAATAATTTAAGGCTTACCACATCATCAGTAACATTCGCAAAGTGCATGGTGGTTATTACCTCATCAAATTCCTTAAGGTGTTGATAGGCACTTTCACTGTCTAATCCATGGAATTTCGGTAGGAGTTGGATTACTCCCGGTTTCAAATTTACATTCCCTGCATTTTGTGGAAAAACTATGCATGAGGGAGTGCTCGCTCTTGCTGGTTGCAAGTAATCACGTAATGTTCTTGGTCAGGGAACATTCTCAACCACATTCTCTCCCGTTTCGGTTTGGTTTTGGCCCATATTTTGATTGGCCATAGGATTGGGTTGATTCACAGCCATACTTTCAGACAAAATTGGAGAATTTAGATGTCTCCTAACACGTGGTTCTCTGTCAATTCCTTCAACTATTCCCCCTTCATTAATGAGTCGGTTATTGGAATCCCGAGCCCAATGTGGCATGCAAATCCTAAAAGTATGAAGCAAGCAAGAAAGAAGAATTCTTCCTTCCTTCCTTTACTCTTCTCTAAGACCGAAGCACAATGGCTGAGCCAGAAGCAAGGATAGAGACTGATTTCTCCTGGCCAATAGGGGTTCAGAGAACTCCCCACCCACTCTTTAAATCTTGTGAGAAAAGTGCAGAAAAAGAAGAAAGAGGAGTAGGGGTGAGAAAAGAAATCTCTGAGCACAAGGTGATCCAAGACGACAGAGCCGAACAATAGGAATCCAGGTGGCACAAGGCCCACCGATCAGAGATCCAAAAAGGAGTCTCCACCCACTCTACAAGAGATGAACAAGAATGAATAGGGGAAGAAGAAGAGTAAGGTTTAGAAAGATAGAACCTGATTGGGCACTTAAGATCCTTATGTCTTCTTCCACGTCCTAAAATCCCTAAAAAAGAAAACAAATCAAACAAAACAAACTAAGTTAGTACTAAAATCCTAAAAATCCTAAATAGATACTATTTTTAGAAATTTTGTGAAAATCTGTCAAAGTCCCCGGCAACGGCGCCAAAAACTTGTTCGCTTCCCCTAGTGTAGGGTTGCGATGTAGTAATAATCTTGGTAAGATCGAGGTCGATCCACATGGACTTATGTAGGAATCCACAAAACACTTCCAATAGTTCTATTGGAAAGATAATAAATAGATTTATAGGAGATTGATGTGAATAACAACTTTAAACTAAACTAAAAGTAATCAATTGAATAAAAGCACTAGGGGTTCAAGGATCCACTTGTAGCAATCATTGATGCTCAATTCACTATGGTCTCACACTTTCTCAACTAGAATCGAAATTAAGTTCTATCTAGTCGGATGATAGAATAGTTAAACCAACAATCTGCCATATGTAAGATCCATGCATATGATTCACTCGATACAAGCTAGAATGAGCATACTTAATTGTATAGGTCAGTCCCAATTCCAATAGGCTAAGATCACAACCATAACCATTATTAAATCCTGTCACAAGACAAAACTAGATTATGATTTGAACTTGATTCAAATCACATGCACAGTCTCACACATACTTCAGAAATCCATAAAAATAGAACTTTGATAGGAAGTTCCCACATGAAGATCGTCGTACTAGAGCGTACTCCAATTCCTCATATCATACAGGTCTATACGAACACACAACAATTAAGAACTCAAGTAATTCTTCCAAACATCCATGAGTCATCATAAGACTAAGAAAAACTACTTTAGTACTTGAATTAAACTTCAAACCATTGTTCTTAAACATGAAATCCAACTTAAAACCATCTTAAACGAATTGAAACATCTTAGATTCACTACAAGCTTCACCTCATAGCCCTAGCTAAGAGGTTTAGCCGTTCATGATCCAAGGAAACATGAAACAACTAAAAAAAATCATAAAAACAGCAAACAAACTAGGAGGAGTTGTGGAACTCCGAAATCCATTTTCGTCGTCTCCCACCGTGCTTAATCCGTTCTTCGAGGCCCTAGGAACAATCCCTAGGTGTCCTTTTATAGTGGGGAAGCTCCGCAGCGTCGGAATCTTCCAGAATTTGCGTAAGGATATGCAGTGCACAGAGAAATCCGGAGCAGAAATAGAAAGTTTTCTGTTTTACGCATGGCCGACCGGTCTGGACCGGTCGGACTAGGCTGGTCGACCGGTCACGACCGGTCGGACTGGCTTATCAACATGTCCAGAGTGCACAGGGCCTGTTGGCCGACCGGTCAAGACCGGTCGGACCATATTGTTTGTGTCCAGAGAGTTCAGCAAGGTCACCGACCCGTTGGCTGACTGGTCTAGACCGGTCGTGGCCCTCCTAACCGACCTGTCATTACCGGTCTTGGCCCTGTTCTTCATCCTTTCCTTCTTCTTTTCTTCTCTCCCTGCTTCCTTCTTTCTTCGGCCCACCTTGTGTCTTCATCCAAGGCTCTTAAAGAGGTCTCTTTAGTCTTCAATTGGGCGGAGTCCCTCTCATTCCTACAATCATGAAATCATGCATTAGATTAGTCTTTAAATCCTGAAAACCGTGCATTATGAGTGATGAATTGGGGTTAGAATATGCACAATTAAGAGCTCAACATCAGCTTCTTACGATTGCAGAGGTATCATCTTCAAAAGAATCTGGAGCTCCTTCTTTATAGGTTGAAGAGATGACTACCCTTCCTCCTCAGTCAGGTATGAGACTTAGTCAATGTTAACAATGATTTTTATTTTTCCAAGAGAGTTTTTAACATTGTTATTTCTCAAACAGTGAACCCTTCTCTTGCCCTTGCAGTGGATATTCCTATCTTAGAGACATCTATAATACCTCCCGCCATGAATTTCAACTCTATATGTGAAGAGCCTACTTTGAACATTAATCCTCAAGGAGATGCTACCGATGAATCTTCATTTGCGTCTATTTAGAACCCTATACCTGCTCCTATTGCCAGCATGTTTCTTCATACTTTGCTTATCATTTCTTTCTTTCTTCGTATATATCCCATCTTACTATATACCTCATTCTTCTTCTTTTTAATAGACCATAATCCCAGCGGCTCGGCTGAAAGGCTGTCACTCAATCTTCCTCTGGATCTTCAAGCTATTAGGAGTCTTCCTAAATTCAAGATTGATGTAATAAGAGCGGGTCTGGAAGGGATCGCCTCCACTATAGTTGATCATGACCAGTAGGGACAACTACCCGATTCTTGGTCTCTTTTGAAATTTGCAGCCCAGTTGGCCAAGACTGACATGTCGTTTATGGAACAATCTACTCATCAATTTATGGATGCCGTGAATTCTTTGATCTAGATCCAGAACATAGAGTTGGCACTCGAATCAGAGTGCAAACAAGCAGAGCTAGCGCGTCTTGACGATGAAATTACACAGCATTCTTCTTTAGTTTCTCTCTATCAATAAGAACACGACTCCCTAACGAGCCAAGCGCAGAAGCATATCGAACAAATTGATGTTATTAATGCTCAAATGACATCTCTTGCCGCTCAGAAACAAAAGGAAGAAGATTCTTTGAAAGTCGTACGGACTCGTCTTCGCTCCAACAAAAGTACGTTGGATTCTTAAGGAAAGGAATTATCTAAGCAGAAAGATATTACGGCTTCTTTATGGCAAGAACTTTCTGACATTCCTGATCGTCAGAAAATAATGGCAGATGCACAATTAACTTTATTGAAAAGTCATTCTCATTTCAGCCAGGAAATTCAGGAATGTATCACAGCATTTGATGTTTTATAAGAGTTTGTATGAAACTTTTGAAATATTAATGAGCAGTTGCAAATGTTATCCTTCTCATGTAATGAGTAATAAATCATTCAATCAATGCACACATATAATCATATTCCAAATGTAAGTCTTGTTTCAAATGAATGATCTTCATTTATGTGCCTTCTATGCTTTATGCAATTTGACATTCAGCTCATAGCTTTATATATCCATATTATTCTGAAAATTTATTCATCGTTGGCGGTACTATCCTATGGTGCTGTTAGTAGGCGCCTCTAATGAGAACATAGTTTAGGCTCATGAGTAGTTGGAGCATTGGTCTTACGTGCGGTTAGCCCTTATAGAGCACACATCGCAGCTAGGAAAGTGGCCCTCATGGAGTGCACTCCTCTATCAAGGAAGAGGTCCTCATATGACACACTTCTCTGCTAAGGAAGTGACCCTTAGGGAGTACACTCCTCTCTTGGGGAGTTCACATACCATTGATCCATCAGAGGGGCCTAGTGACACTACCGGGGTGGTAAACTAAGAGGTTTTACGCACATGATTGGCCGTTTTGGCTCTCACAGCTACCTCGGGTACTAAATTCATAGCTGTCAATTATTGTAAAAAACAAGCATATAAATATGGGGAAAATTATACATGGTTGGCCGTGATTAGCAGCGCGCGATGCAACTTTCTTTTTCTTCATTCTTATACCACTAAGTCCATACACAATGAACTTTTATAGACCTTTCCTGGCACTTCTCTTTTCCGAACCTTTTTTTATCATATAATGTAAACCTTTGCTTTTTCATAGATCTTTTTAGGGATAATCACTTTATTTGAAGAGGGTGAGGGTCTTTTTAAGAGGAGAACCACAACTCTTCATGCTTTTAATAATGTCTGATAACTGTCCTTTCAAATCAGCTTTAGAGACTTTTAATAGAGGAAGAACATGCTTCATGAGCTTTTCATTATTTTCTTTTGACAGTACATTAATGTCAGCATAATTGATGCTTGTGTCTTGACTATTCTTGCCCCCTTTTGATTGGGAGAATGCTTGTTTATATGAGAGTTCTAGCAATCAAAATATTCTACTTTTGCTTTCACGGATAGTATCTCTTGATAAATCGACCATTAATTGAAATGCCAATTCCTTTTTCATCTTGATCTACGATCCTATATGTGTTCGCTCGCCTTAAGTGCAAGGCTTGCAATGCAGTAATAAATCGGTAAGACCGAGGTTGAACCACAGGGAAGAGGTAAACGAATTTAAACTATCCTAATAACTAGAATCTAAGAAGTTTAGGAAATCGATTTTTAAGAACTAAACATAAAACAGGAAAAATCTGAGAATAAAAGAGACTAGAGCATCAAGGATCCTCTTCTAATCTTAATCATACTCAATCCAATGATTTAATTCAAACACAACTAAAATTGAAGTTTTATCTCTATCCAGCCGGGAGATATAACAATCAAAGCACATAAATAATCTGAAATAGATAGGTATTTGCTGATTTGGTTCCCTCAATCAAGATCAGGCCTTGGGCACACTCAATTGTATAGGCCAAGCCTCTTTTCAATCTAGTTGAGATTCACAACCACAGCTTTCATCAAATCTTATCACTAGATTTTACTACGACCAATGATTTGAACTCTAATTAAACCAACTTCAATAAACAACACCATCTCAAAATTCTACATAAGATACATGAACTTTCCATCATAGGTTCTAATAGAAATTTCACTGTTTGAATTATGGAGAACTTGAATCAAAAGCTTCCATCAATCAACAACCCATAAACTAATCTGATTAATCTCAGAAATCTAACAAAAACTTATGTACTTAGCACACAAACTCCTTGAATTATCCAAAACTATCAACTTTATTCAAACTATCATGAAGTGTTCAAGCATTAAACCATAATTCGAAATCAAAGGATTAAACTATGACTAAAAACTAGAAGATTTACCTCTCAGCTCTAATTGAGAGTTAACTAAAAGAAAGCATTAAAAGAAAAACTAAAACTAAAACTAGAAGAAGAACTCATTCTAGGAGGCTAGGAAGCCTCCTTGGTCTTGATCTCTTTGCTCCCCACGTCGCTAGATGTCTTAGGAAGAGGTTGTAGGTATCCTTTTATAGCATAGGTGTAAGACCCGTACCCTTATTTGCCCTCCGTACACTTAATTTTCGATGCCGGTACGTCTCGAATGGACCAGATTAGCGAACCTTGATCGTAACCCTATTTTAGTACCGCAACGACCCGAGACCTATACCCCGGCGACCGCGTAGGCGTTGTGATTCCAATTTCGCCGGCACGCCCCATTGCAATACCCGGTGTGTAAGTTGTGTCATTTGCGTAATCCGAGGTGGGCCGCGCAATGCGCGTGTGGCGTGGGCCCCACTTGCACAAATCCCAAGAATATGTCAAATCAATCAAATCCATCACCATCACCTCACCCATACCCCTCTCATTACCCCTACTCTACTCACCCCATACCCCCCATCCCTCTCTCACCTCCAAAGTCAACCAAGACCCATACCTCCCATACCCATCTCCCATGCTAGCCATCATCATCACCATCATCACCCCATGCTCCCTCCTCTCTACCCATACATTATCATACGTAGAGGGGGGGTGTGGCCTTCTCACTTCCCCACATCTGCAAGAAGAGAAAGGAGAGAGAAAGAGAGAAAGAGATTTGAGAGAGAGAGAGAAGAAGAGGTTTGAGTGATCAAGAGAGAGAAAGAGAGAGGTTAGGGGAATTGAAGGAGGAGATCCAAGCTTGGAGGGCCCCAACCATCATCCGGACCGTCCGGATCGTCCGATCGTCAACCCGATCCAATCCAACCGTCCAACCATCAAGGTGAGTGCAAGGGGGACATAAACCCCCCATTTTCTTAATTTCCTTTCATTTTCTTTGTTTTCTTTTGGGCCCACCTTGTGATTGGCAATGAGATGGATGGACTGGATCATCCATGAATGGGCCCCACCAACTAATAATAATAAAAAAAAAAGAGAAAAAGAAAAGAAGGAAAGTAGGCTGCTGGATAGACAGCGTCCAGAGGACGCTGCTACCCAGCAGCGCCTTGGCTGAAAGCCCATTTGGGCATTTACCGTGGGGTCCCCACTCGTGGGACCCACCTTGATGCATGTATCCAATCCTCGCCGTCCATCTGTTTCTCCAGCCCATTTTAGGGCTGGATGCCAAAAATGAAGAAGATCCAGATCTCAGGTGGCCCACACCATAGAAAACATTGGAGATGGTGATGCCCACTGTCCAAGCTTCTTCGGCCCACCGTGATGTTTGTAGGCTAAATCACCTGTCCAATATTGGGCTTGCTGGGTCCCCAATGAGCTGGGGAACATGGTGAAGGGGGTGGATCGTCCCTAAGTGGGCCCCACTTGATGTAAACTATAAAAGAAAAAAAGAAAGAAAGAAAGAAGGACTGGACGCTGGACGTCCTCAGCGTCAGAGACGCTGGGACGGTCCAGCGTCAGGTCACCTGGACGGTGAGTGGGGTCCCCACTCGTGGGACCCACCTTGATGTGTGTGTTGAATCCACGCTGTCCATCATTTTTCCCAGATCATTTTAGGGCCAGGGCCCAAATATGAAGCCGATCCAAATCTTCAATGGACCGCACCGCATAAAACAGTGGAAACAATGATTTCTACTGTCAGATATCCTTTGGCCCACCTTAATGTTTTTCTAGACCGAATTACATACCCAATATTGGGCTTATTGGGTCCCTCATAAGATGGGGAACCTGATGAATGGAGTGGATCAGACCCTTGTGGGCCCCACTTGATATAAGCACAATAAAAAGAAAGAAAGAAAGGAAAGAAGAAGTAGGCGTCTCTGACGCTGGGCGTACCAGCGTCCACGGACGCTGGCTCGTGAGGCCAGCTGGTGGCCCACTCGTGGGTCCCACCATGATGCATGTGTTGTATCCACACCGTCCATCCATTTGGAGAGATTATCTTAGGGCATGATCCCAAGAATGAGACAGATCCAAGTCTCAAGGGGGCCCCACCACAGAAAATAGTAGGGACAGTGACCCTACCATTGAAACCTTCCTATGGCCCACCATGATGTTTATTTGAGATCCAACCTATTCATAATTTCACACATGCATGGGAGAAGGGAGGGCAAAAATATTAGCTTGATCGAAAACTTCTGTGGGCCCCACTTGATGAGAACATAACAAAAAAAAAACGCTGGGCATGACCATGGGCCCCACTCGTTGGGCCCACCTAGAATGTATGTGCCTTATCTATTCCCTCCATATGTTTTTCCAGCTCATCTTAGTGGCTGAGCCCAAAATTTAAGCATATCCAAATGGCAAGTGGGCCATGCCACGGGACAACAGTGGAAATAATGATCTCCACCGTTGAAACCTTCCCAGTCCTACAATGATGTTTATTTGTCACCCAACCTATTCATAAGCGGCTGGGCCCAAAATTTAAGCATATCCTAATGTCAAGTGGACCATGCCACAGTGGGGATAATGATTTCCAACGTTGAAAGCTTTCCAGGTTCTACAGTGATGTTTATTTGCCATCCAACCTGTTCATAAGATCACATGGATATGGATGAAGGAGAAAACACAAATATCTGCTTGATTCAAAACTTCTTGGAACCAGCTGGGTACCACGCTGCCCAGCAGGTGGCTCACCCTATGGGTCCTAACGTGATGTATCTATTAGCTCCATCATGATGTATCTGTTCTATTCATGCTGCCCATCTATTTTTCCATATTATTTTAGGATAAGGCCCCAACAATGAGGCAAATCCAGATGTTAGATGGACCACACCCGCAGGGAATACTGGTCATTGATGCCCACCATGGTTCCTTCTTTAATATATACATTTTATCCATGCTGTACATGTATTTTGACGGCCTATCTTGTATGTGCAGGCCCAAGTATGGGGCCGATGTGGTCTCAAGTGGGCTATGCTACGAAGACCTTTACATTTCCAATGGGACCCACAGTCCTGGTCCCACTCTCTATATATATATTGGGCCTTTTAAGGCCAATGTTACATGATACGTTTTGGTAACATGCTAGTATGATTAGCTTGATATGTCACACTGATAATATGCTTAGTATAATGAATGTCATGCTCATTCATATGCCCATACGCATCATTTGTATGCCTGTTGTGGATCATGATTAACCATAGCATATGCTAGTTGGCTTGTTATACTTAGGGGACCCGTGTGAGACAGGGTAGCCCCACATGATTGCGCAGTATGCGTAAGTTTGGTGCATGATTTGGATTGTATGACTCATGCATTTCGCATTATGTATGTCACGATCGCTTTCACACCCTAGCAGCATCGGGGTGGTGGTCACCATAGTCACATTATGGTTGGCAGTATTGGACACCAAATACTTGTTCTAGTACGTGGGCGCTATGGATGTCCTTGGGTGAAAGTCCCTAAACCTTGTGGTACCAGTAGGATGCTCCAGCGTTGAGACCGAGTGGATAACATGAGCGCCCGTGTGCCAAATACTAGTAGGCCGCGTCTCCCACTGTGTCGAGGTCGGTTGGAAAGGGGTGTGACCTTATCCGCCCGGGTGCAGTAGGCTGTAAGCTAGGTCGAGTCTGACTAGCTCATGGAATGGGTCCGCTATCGGTGAGCCGGGTGGGTATTGGCATACCACTGACGAGGTGGATAGTGAGGTTTTTTCTACTCGCTTGGTTATGCGCGCGATGTGCAACGGCCAGTATTAGAGTATACTAGACCCCGGTGATGTTCCAGATGAGAACTATTTTGATATGTGGATCAGTTGAGGATTGACGTGTTTGCATTGCATCTCTAGCATGTAACACTCGGCCATGTAGGCCCTTGCATCACATAGCCTTGGGATGGCTGATAGCATTCATGAACTTGGTAACTTAGCCCTCCACTACTTTCGCTTACTTTGATATCTGTATACTTGTCATATGCATCACACGCGCACACACGCACTCTACTGAGCTTCGTAGGAAGCTCATGCGCGTTTGTTTACACTGCTGGTACTAGGGCACATCAGCAGCGTTGAGCGCGGTGCATGTACCTAATATTTTGGACTTCTGCTACATGTTGTATTTCCCTTTCTAGCACTGTACTCAACAAACTTTTTAGTGGATATTTGATGATGTTTTATGGTTTTGATTATGCTCCTATAAAAAAAAATTTACCCTGAAAATCCTCCTGGTAGGATCCCAGGATCGGAACCTGGCACATGAGAGCTAGGAGCCGAGAATGGGGTACTACGAAGGTTGTTGGCACCAAGGTCGGCGATCGGGAATTTAGTGAGCCCGGTCCCCGGGTTTGGGGCGTGACAATAGGAGTGTCGCTGACTTGGAGGAATCACGAAATCACGTGTTCTAGCTACACTAGGAAACCAGATTTTTGAAATAGGAAAGTGCAGATTTTTCACACTTGCTGACAATGCATGGCCAACCGGTCTTGACCGGTCGAACCCACTTGGGCCTTGGTCCAGCGTGCTATCCCCTTTGGCAGCTGTATGGCTGACCGGTCTGGCCTGCCTGGCTAACCGGTCATGACCAGTTGGACCCTTTAATGTTGCTAATTTTTCAATCTTTCATTCTCTCTTCTTCTCTCCTTCTTTCCTCTCTTCTTCTCTTTTGTTTTTCAATGATGTTTAGGTCTTTTAGCATAGAAAACATGCAATCATTCTCTCATTCCTACAATCACAAAACAATGTGTTAGATAGGTCTTTTGTCATAGAAAACATGCGTAATGTGGTGATGAAAAGGGGTTAAAATGTATATAATTGAGAGCTCAACAATATGCTCCATTTGAGAAGAACTCAATGATAACATATGGGTTGTCCCATTTGGATTAAAATTTGCCGCCTGTCTTACGGGTCATCACGATATGTCTCTTGAGCATTAATTACAAATCTCCCTTTTTGAAGGATTGGTATTTCACCGTTTTGTCGAAGGAAGCAGATATTCGGGCTTGATATGATTGTAAGCATTGCTGTGCAGTGAATCTTTTTTCATCTAACGCATCTAACTCTCTCAATCAGAGTTTGACATTTTCATCTTCCGTAATGCCCCGATGTACTGTCACTCTCAAAGAGGCGACTTGTGTTTCTATTAACAATACGACTTCTGTCCCGTATATTAGAGAGTTGTTTGCTCGCCTCAAGTGTAAGGCTGCGATGTAGTAATAAAACTCGGTAAGACCGAGGTCGATCCATAGGGAATTGGAAAATAGATTTCAAACTATCTAGCAACTCAGTTTGCAATAGATAAGAGATTTAATTGGAACAATTATGCTAAAATAGAAACTTAATGGAAAACAGTAATCTAAAGGCACTAAGGCATTCAAGGATCCACTTGAAGTAATCCCATGTCAATCCAATCAATCCAAGCAAGATACACAACTAGACTAGAAGTCCTATCTCTCATCTAGTTGGAAAATAAAGCATTAAGCACATTCAATCCCACTCAAGTTGAACTTCCAAGTTCTAGTCCCATTCAACAATGTAGAATTCAAAATCATAGCCTTCGGAGTAACAGCCATGCCTATGGACTATGGCCTGCTCAAGGATTACTATAATTCGAATCTAAACAAGCATAATGTGATAATCTCAGAGAATTGCAAGGAGTTCATGTCCGGAGCACATGAACTCTCATAAAACATCTAAAACTAGAATAGGTAAAAAAAATCAAACTTGAAATAGAATTACTTGAATTAAATTGAATCAAACATGAAATTGGCTACAAGCTTCACCTCTTAGCCTTAGTTGAGAGATTCTAGCCGAGCATTGTCATACTACAACTAAAACTCATGAAAGAACTAGAAAACATAGAAAAACCAGAGTTTGGAGGGTTGCAAATGCTCCACGACGGCTTCCTTCCTCTCCCACGATGTCCCTTAGCTTCTATGATACCCTAGGAAGAACCTGTAGGTGTCCTTTTATAGTGAGAACGCTCGGTTGCGTCGGAATCTTCCAGAAACCGCGTACGGTTACGCAGTGCGCAGCAATTTTTGGAACCAGAAATAGAAATTGCCTGTTTTTTGTATGCAGCCGACCGGTCGAACGACCAGTCGGACTGGGTTGGCCGAACGGACACGACCGGTCGGACCTATTTTCATGGGAGTCCAGCATGCACAAGAGGTGGATCTGACCTGTTGGCCGACCGGTCGGACTAGACTAGTCTTGGTCTAGAGAGTTCAGCAGAAGGTGCCGACCTGTTGGCCGACCGACCAAGACCGGTCGGACCAACTGGTCCTTTAGTCCAGTGGTTTCCAGAGGTGCGGCCGACCGGTTGGACTTGCGGTTCTTCTTCTTTTTCTTCCTTTCTTTCTTCTACTTTCTTTTCTCCTTGCTTTCTTCTTTCTTTGCTCCTCTTTCAATCTTCATCCCATGCATCTAAATATGTTCTTTTGGTCTCCGACTGGATGAAGTCCACACTCATTTCTACAATAAAAAAACATACATTAGATGGTCCTTTTAAACATGAAAACCATGCATATAGTGTGATGTAGTGGGCTATGCAATGTATAAATTGGAGGTTCAACAAGAGTACGGTGTAGCTTTTGTAGCTGTACGATGCATTGTTCGATAAGCCCATAGTGTTTCTTGCAATTTGTCGTCCCAATCCTTTTTATTCTCACTCACCATCTTCTTTAATATTTTGACGATTGTCTTATTGAACGCCTCCACCACCCCGTTTGCTGCTGGGTAATAGGGTGTAGAATAAGAATGCTTTATGCCAAATTTCTGGCAAAATTTATCCATGTTCTTGTTTCTGAACGGCATGCCATTATCTATGATAATTTTCTAGGGCACCCTGTGCATGTAAATAATAGCATGCTTAATGAAGTCTGTTACATCTTTCTCTTTTATACTTCGTAATGTAACCGTTTCTGTTCATTTAGAAAAGTAATTTGTGACTGCCAACATATACTGCCGCCCTCGTGAAGATGGAGGATTAATTGGACCAATCATGTCGAACCCCCAAATGGCAAATGGCTAAGAAGACACTGTTTGATGTAGCTCTTCGAGTGATACGTGAATAACATCGCTATGAATTTGGCATTTGTGGCATCTTTTTTGCAAAATTTATTGCATCTTAAAACATTGTGGACTAGTAATATCCCATACGATGCATGCAATTGAAGAGATTTCTGCCGGCTTAATGAACGCCACATTCTCCCGAGTGAGCTTCTCATAACACTTTTTCAACTTCGCTTTCATTTAAGCATCTTAGAAGCAACTCATTATATGATTTTTTGTATAGTGTATCATGGAGCATTATGAATTTTGTTGCTCTTTGCTTCATTTGTACCTTCATAGATAAATCTTCAGGAAGAATTCCATATTGCATATAATCAAGTATCGGCTGTCACCAATCTTCAATTGTTACTTCGTAACAAGAGATAGGCTTCGCCTTACTGACATCTTCCTTGACCTCGATCAGAGGTAAGAATCTTCTCTCCTCTATTGTTACTTGAAGAGGGCTCTTGACAGTACATGATAGAGCCGTTGCCAAGCTTGTAAGCGCATCCACTTTTTCATTCTCTTTTCGAGGTACATGCTGTATAAATATATTTTGAAAACTTTCGAATAATTTCCTCATTTTTTGACAGTACGGTAGTAGTTCTGGCTTTCTTATTTCATATTCCGTAGTTAACTGGTTTATGATCAGTTAGGAATCACTACATCATTGACGGTGGTAGCCGTGAGAACATCATATCCTAAGTGATGGTGGAAAAACTGATGCTCAAGACCACACTACATCCTTCACCGTACGATATAGGTTTGACCCAAAAAGGCAACACAACGACGGTTACGGAACAATGCCTTGTCTCCTTTTCAATCGGCAAGACCTATAGAGATTAAGTATGTTGTGATGTTGTTGACATGGACGCTTGTCACATAATACTTGGGCGCCCATGGTAATATGATCGAGTTGCCACACATAGTGGCCGAGACAACATCATTACGTTTATCAACAATGGAAAGAAAATCGTCCTCACCCTCGCAGCCCCGAACGAGGACTGCCGAACAACCAAGATTGAAGGACGATCTCTCCTTGTCTTATGCAATAAGGCAAAGGAGTTTCATGGGAGAAAGGAAGACGCACTGACCGTTTGTTATCAAAGGCTAAAGCGAAACTCGAGGTCGAGTTTCTTTCAAGTAGGGGAGACTGATGTAGTGAGATTGGCCCTTGATCGAGGAAGGAAAATAGTTAGGAGGAGGACCCAAGAGTGGGCTCAAAATATTCAGAGAAAGGAGCTAAAGAATCACAAAAAAACCCCAAGTCGACACCATCTGCCAACCGGTCACTAACTGGTCAAGTGCTTCTGACGACCAGTCGGATGGCCGGTCGAATTTCCAAGCCGGGAGAGTAGAACTCTCTGGATTGTTTGGAGCTCTGACCGACTGGTCGCCGGCCGGTCACCCCTGTTGAGTCATGGAAAAGTGAAGAAACAAGAAAAAAGAAAAGAATCAAAGAAATTTGAAGGAAGCAGAGTGGAAGATGAAGCAAACTACAGAAAATATGCACTTGCCGGGGGTCGCGGAAACTGGTTGTCTGGTAACTTCTTCTTTCCGTGAAAATTACCTCTTTTTGCCTATAAATACCCCCTAGGGGTCCTCATTTGGTACTTGCTTTCGAAGTTCAGAGCTCCAGAGGATTTAAGAGGTATGGGGCAGACCTCGATTTCTCCTTCTCCTTGGGTTGAACGCACAAAGTGCAGACCCCGAGGATCGAAGATGAACGAGGGGAGATGCTGCCGGAATGAAGAAGGGAAAAAGAAAAATTGAAGTACGCCTGGGAGGTACTTTACGCGACCCACAGAAAGCTTTTAAACTTGCCATGACCAGCGTAAAGTTGCCTAGAAGACACCAGTTTTCTCCTTTGACAAAGGATGTCAAGTGATTTTTGGCATCCGTTTCCCTTTTGATTGTGAAGAACATTGAAGGTTGGGACTGTGGCAAAGATGAATGATGCAGAGAGAGCAATCTAAACTGGAGAGTTTGTTTCTTTGTGAACGGAAGACCTATCTTTCTCCCATTTGGGTCGAGCGTACTTTATACAATCCCCGTAAGTGGATGATTGTGTAGACAATACAGAAGACCTATCTTTCTCCCTTCAGGTCAAGTGTACTTTGTACAATATCCTTGTAAGTAGATGATTGTGTAGATGATATCAACATGGAGCAGAAGGCCCTTCTCTCTCCCTTCAGGTTGAGTGTACTTGGTACAATCCCTAGAAGTGGCAGATGTGCTGAGTGATATTATGGTGGAATCTCATGAATGTCACAAAGGAATGAAGTCTAGTCTGGTTGACTCGCTTCAATCCTAAATGGAAGAACAACTTTGGTTTAGATCCTTGGCCAGTTATCCCCTTGTCGTTTCGACAGGATGAAAGAAGAATAGGGCAAAGCTCTATTAAAATTACCTTCTTAATATACTTCATTTTTACAATGTACAATCTAATCTAGAATCGATGGATAATGTAAATATGGAATGTACGAAGAACTCAGTAAATAAATAAAATAAAGTGATGGATGTTTTTCTGTCTCTCTTGTCTAATTTTAGAATGTGACTCTTATTTTCCCCCATATACACAAAGGCAATTTTGTTGTGTAAACAGCCCCTCAACTCCAACCGGTTGTGACCCCTAATCAACCGGTCGACAGGCATCCAGAGACTTCTCGTGGTGTCATGATTTCTTTCCGATTTTTCTATTTTCTTTCCTAATCGTTCTAGGATTCTTTTCTTAATGCACAAGATAGATTTTTAAGATTTAGTTTCATTATAAATAGCTTTCTTAAACTCGTTTTGTGATTATCTTTTAATTATTCCTAATGAAAACTTGAGTTTTGCTCATTATCGCTTGTGGATTCGAAGAAAGGGTCTCGTGGTTTCGAGGTATCCCCTCATGGATTCGAGGAAGATTAGTTAAGGAGTCCTGATAGTTCCGTAGATTCAGAATACTTAGCCTCATGAGAGAGAAGGTGCTCGATCTCACTCACTCGGCTGTGCCAAACATGCATGATCAAGAGCCTCATGCGTTTGCATGCATAGCATGGGTGCGTGATTCAAAGCGTGTATCAGTCATGCACATGCATCATGGGGAACAACTATCACACACACTCTCCTCCTTTTTTCATCTCCCACAACAAGGAATTAACTCCTTTTCCCATCTCCCATGTAACATTAAAAGCAAGCATAAATAAACTATTGGGGGGGGGGGGGGGGGGGGGGGGGGGGGGCTCTCTCTTATTGCTCACGCCCATGGAAAGAGTGGAAGAGAGAGACAGAAAGAGAATCTGTTTTAGATTTTTACACTGTTTGCCATAAATTTTTTGGCAGGATATTATGGCAGATGAATTTATAAAATTTTCTGATAACCCTCGTTCCTACGGGAAGTGTGAAACGCTAAGCCACTAATATCATTGTGAACGTTACACCTTAGAATGTGCATACGTGTTATGATCATTCTCCTAAAATTTCATGAAAAAAAGATTAATATAAAAATTCCTAAATTTTTTGGTGGACCTACTTCTTACTAGAGTTCGACGTACTATCGTTAAAAAAGAACTCCATTTAATTTCCTTTTTAAATAAGTAATTTCTCTCAGGTGAATTTATAAAATAAAAAAAAATTATGGGCATATGTGTTATGGTTATTCTCTTTCATGACAAAAGATTAACATAACAATTCATAAAATTCTGAGAGTGAACTTATATCTTACTGGAGTTCAACATGTTGTCCCTGAAAATGAACTTCGTTTTTTTTTTTTTTTTTAAAATAATGCACTCGGATAAATTTATAATTTTTTCTAAAAATGTGCATCTGTGCAAGGTCATTCTTCCCAAATTTCATGGAAATTTCTTTTGAAAATAATGGGAGTCGACTTATATCTTGTCCTTAGAGAAAAACTTTGTTTAATTTTCTTTTCAATAAATAAATGATCTCAAATGAATTTATAAATTTCTCTAATGATGTACATATGTATTACGGTTGATCTTCTAAAATTTCATGAAATATGGAATAGTATAGATATTCTTAAAATTAGTAGAATGGACATATATCCTATTGTATTGTAATAAACTGACTCTAGAAATGAACTCCGTTTATTTATTTTTATGTAAATATTCTTATATGAATTTATCAATTTTTCTAATGATGTGTGTATGCATTGTTTATAGTCTCCTAAATTTTCATGAAAATGGGTTAGTAGAAAAACTCTTAAAATTTGGAGAAATGACATATATCATGCTCGAATTTCAACGTGCTCTCTGGAAAGAATTCTGACTTGCTCCCTTTTTCAATAAGCAAATATTTTTTTAATGAATTGAACTTTTCCGGCCCAAGCCTGGCTAAGTCTTTGTGCGCACGACTTAACTACCTATATGTCAGTTATCATATTTATGCACCCACACAAATTTTTGGGGATACAGGCGATCGGCCCCGTAGTAGAAGCAAGCGAGGAGCAATCAAACGAGGAACAAACACAATGCAATCAACCAAACAAATCAACACACACAAGAGGCAATCAGAATTTAACATGGAAAAATCCTTCATAGGTAAAAAACCAAGGCACAAAGTGATACCAATCCACTATGAATCAAAAGTTATAAGAGCATGAAGAAACTTACACCGAATTCAAGCCCACAAGAGAAAATCCAAGCTCTCCAAGAGGAAAATCAACGTGGCTGTTCCTCTAACGCTTTTTCTCTCACCGTAGAATTCTCTCTCTCTCTCAATCATTGCACATCTAAAATACCTAATTCATGTATTACACTTTCTTAAATAGGAAGAAACCCGAATTAGAAACATCTTATGCAAGAAACCGGTCAAGATCGCACAAAAACTGCACCACCGACTTGCAGTCCGCGTATTGTCGGGAGCCCGACACCCCCTGGTGTCTAAGATTAAAGGCAAAACCCAACAATCTCCTCCGTGACTTCAATCTTCAATCGCTTCACTGCTCCAAAACGCCATTCTTCATCTCTACTTTGTCTCCTTCATGTTCTATCTCTTCTTGTGCCCCATGGACACATCCTTGCACCTTCACCACCCACTCGCTCATGTGGCCCTTTCGCGCACACCACACACGATCAACCGTTGATCTCACTACCAGTCCCACAATTCCACCATGAATAGTGCTCCCGATCACCTTATAAAGCCTAAAGTGCAAGGCTTGCGATGTAGTAATAATCTTGGTAAGACCGAGGTCGATCCACAGGGAATTAGGTAAACTAATTCAAGTTATTCCAGCAACTTTAAATTCAATTAATTAAGTAGTTCAAATTCATAAACTAGACAAAAACACTAAAGTTATAAAAATCTATAATAAACGGAACTAAGGCCTTGTTCACTCGCCTCAAGTGCAAGGCTGCAATATAGTAATAATTCTCAATGAGACCGAGGTCAATCCTCAGGGATTATCATAACAATTCTAAGTTTTATAATTAGGATGAGATAAATTCAAATTTGTAATGATAGATGATAATTAAGAACATAAATCTATCTACTTAAGAACTAAATTAAAGAAATGAACATTAGAGCGCCAAGAATCCACTAATAATCATTCACAATGTCAATTCAAATCATTCAAGCCAATCACTCAATTGGAATCGGAGTTCTATCCCTAGCCAATCGGAACATAGAGCAATCAAATCATCATAATGCATCTAACATAGATGAATCATCCACTGATATGGTTCTCTCATAAACAACTAAGGCATTAGGTGTATTCAATAACACAACCCAATCCTTCACAAAACAAGCAAGATCACATTTATGATTCTTCCTCAAACCTTGTCACTAGACTTGATTTAGAAGCATGAATTGAACTTCTATTGAACCAAAATCAATACATAAACACCTATCTCAGATCCAATCAAAAGATAAGAACCCCTTCTAGTTTAGTTCTAGAAAAGCTCTTAGGAAACTTAGTTTGTAAGATCCCCAAGAATCCAATATATCATAATGAATGTAGGATCTCTACAACCCAAAATCCCATCAATCAACACCCCCATTAAGCAATCTCAGTAATCAAAACATCCCATGTAAGAGCAATCACAAGAGATAAAAGATTAACTAAAAATACTAATTTTATTTCAAACTTGAACTAAAAGTGTTCTTCATTAAACCAAAAGTACTTGAACTAATTCGAATTATACATTATAAACAAATAAAAGCTTCACCTCTTAGCCCTAGCTAAGAGGTTTAGCCAACCATTAATAGGTTAAACTAAAACTCAAAGGAAAAACTACTAAAAAAATCGAGTTTGGAGGAGTTGCAGACGCTCCACAGCGATCTTCTTCACCTCCCACGACTTTTCAAGCCTTCTATGATGCCTTTAAATCCACCCCTAGGTGTCCTTTTATAGTAGAGAGGTCCTACTGCCTCAGAATCTTCCAGAATTGTGCAATATTTACGCACTTGCGCCTAAAAAATCGGAGCTTGTTGAAGAAGTTGCTGAATTTCAGCAAATTACACTGGCTACCGGTTAGCTGATTGGTCTAGCTTGTTTGGCCGATCGGTCTAGACCGGTCTAGCTTCTATTTCTTTTGGTTCTTTCTCTCTCTTCTCTCCTTCTTTCTTCTTCTATCTTTAGCCCAACTTGGATCATCATTAAGGACCATCTAAATGTGGTCTTTTGAACATCAATTTGGTGTAATCCCTCGTTCATTCCTACATCCACAAAACATGCATTAGATAAACCTTTTAAGATGCAAATCATACATAAGATGCAATGTAATGGGATAGGATATGTATAAATTGGAAGCTCAACACACCCCCCAACCAGCATTTTGCTAGTCCCAAGCAAAACAAGCGTAAAATAATCCCTTTCTCTGAGAACTCAACTCTCTCTTGGAGACTATGCTTCTATAGACTATAAGACATGTAAGTGCAAAATTTAAAAAAAACTAAATGATGAGAAATCGAAGTCCTAAACTTTTCCAACATAATAAGTGTTCACATAGAATCCCCACCGATTTATTGACAAATAGAAGAATGTGAACATGTATGGTCTAATGTGCATTTTGCATATTCATCTCATGACTTTCTAGGATTACCTTCTTCATAAATCAGCTAAACTAAAGATCTAAGAGTGTATAGATCAACCAATTGCCTATGACAGGAATTTGTCTTACCGTCCTTCTGACGGCTTTCACACTACGTCCCATTTTCGTCTTTGGTTACGGATAGACCGTCCCCCGGTTGGTAATAGGTAACCCTTTTTAGGATTTTCCACCATATTGTCAATCATACCCATATTTTCCTTCCTTCTTTTCTTTTTATACACATTAGATAGGATTTTTAGAAATCCATATCTTTCATTATTTTCACATAGACAATGATGGAAAAAGTACCCCGGCTTGGTTCCTAAACACTTTAAATCTTCAGTCTCACCAATCTACAAGTCTAGTAATCCCTTTAAATCATGAGAATCGTGTAATGTGGGCTAGACTCAAAAGTGTTCAAATGTTCTATCGATCATATAAATAGAGGAATTCACATGTAAAACTATCATGTTTAAGTTAATTTAGAGATTTCAAAATCATATCATTTCATCTTTCATCCTTTCATATTCATGACATCTCAGGTGCATAGAAATGAAGTTTTCTAAAAAAGTTTTGATATTTTAAAAAAATTAAAAATTTCCTACAAAAACCTTGCTCGAAATGTCACAAATTGCTAAATTTGAGGAATCTCACCCCCCAACCAAATATTGCATTGTCCTCAATGTAAAAAGATATGCAATGAGCATGAATTATGAGAGCAATGATAAAATAAAGGAGAGTGAGAATGAGAGTACCTGAGAGAGTCGATCATAAAAGTTTGCAACTCCAAACAACTAAATAATTAAAATAAATGAACTACTCTCTACCTCTGTCAGACTAGGAGGTTAATCTTGATACACAAGATCATCCAAAAGAATGGAATTTAGCAGAATTAGTAGGTGGAGCAAAAGATTTTTCAGTAATATCATCCACCATCCTGCTTCATAGAGCACATGAGTGATTGTTGTCATTCTCATCCATTGAAAATCCTGCTGAAAAAATTCAACAGGTTTCTCAAAGTTATCACTCCATGTATTAGGAAAGGAAGATTTATTAGGTTGGAATTCATCAAATATGAATCTCCTTTCTAACTTATCTGGGCAAAATTATTCAGATAAGGATCATCCCAAAAATGGTGCTCTTCAGTTTGTACAAACCAAAGAGATGTAGAGACTTTGAATTCTTCTTCACAAGTCGTTATGTTTTCCACATTTTTAGATTCTACCGGTGCCTCCACTATTGATAAATCAGTTTTACACTCCGTTGAAGGAGTCTTTGTGGGCACTGGTGAAGTTTCCCTTAAGGCATTGACAATGTCACAGATCATAGGATCATCACAATCCTCAAAATATACCAAACACTCTTCTAAAGTATAGGAAACTTCGACCTTCCCGGTCACTTATGTAGGTTGGAATAAGGCCTCAACCACTACACATTCAGAAATTGGCCTCTCCATAGGCAAATCAAGCACCAATCTATTAAGTTCCTGCATAACAAAATTGTTTAAATCAATGATTAGTGTCTTGTTAATCAAATTTTTAGAATTTAGCTCTTCTAAGGCCTCCTTAATATCCAAATTTATTTCTTCCTTGGAATGAGCCAAGCAAACTTCTAAAGTTTTGAAAAATTTAGTTGTGGGTGGCTCATCATCATCCACAATTGTATCTATGAAATTAATTATGTGGATCTCATCTTCATCCTCATCCTTATCCTCTTGTTGTTTGTGTAAGTGAAATACATTCAGCTTCATAGTAATATTTCCAAAGGATATTTTCATAACCCCATTCCTACAATTGATTATAGCATTGGCGGTTGCTAGGAATGGTCGGCCTAGAATGACAGGAACTTGAATGCATGCATTTGTAACTGCTTGTGTATCCAAAATGATAAAGTCTACCTGGTAGTAGAACGTATCGATTTGGACTAACACATCCTCAATTACTCCTCTCGGTATTCTAACGGAGCGATCTGCAAGGTGTAAAGTTATCTTGGTAGGTTTTAATTCACCAAGTCCAAGTTGCTCATATACCGAGTAGGGAATTAAGTTAACACTAGCCCCTAGATCGAGAAGTGCTCTATTGATCCCGAAGTCACCTATCATGCAAGAGATTGTAGGGCTTCCGGGATCTTTGAATTTTGGGAGAGTATTATGTTATATGATGGCACTTACTTGTTCCGTAAAAAATGCTCTCTTGTGCACGGTTTGCTTACGCTTTACAGCATATAAATCCTTTAGAAATTTAGTGTATGAAAGAATTTACTTAATTGTATCCAACAAGGGAATGTTGATTTTGATTTGTTGGAAGACTTCTAGGATGTCCTGATTTTCAATTGGCCTTTTTGTTGAGAAGACGTTGGGGAATGGGGCTACAGGTTTATACACATGCTCTGACTCTTCATCTTGTGGAGCATTGCTCAATTCACCATCACTCTTAGAATCAACCAGATCATTAGGCTTTGTGGCCTTCACTGGTTCAGATTTTTCAATTATTTTTCAACTTCTAAGAGTGGTGATGGCTTGAACATGTTCCACATGAGGATGGATTAAAGAATTAGTGTTTATTTTCAATTGTTCCTTGGGGTTAGGATGAGATTGGGTCAAAATAGTCCATTTTCCCTAACTCCTAGGTGTGTCTCAATTCTTTCAACTGAAATTTTAAGTTCATTCATGGCTCGCATGTTGAACTGATTTATCTGAGTTTGTCCAATCATGAACGCATTCAATGTATCCTCAAGAGTGCTCTTTTGAGAAGGTCCTTGGGACGCATTGTTTGTATTTACCATGGGTCCATTTCTCCCATTAAAATTTGGTTTACACCGCCACTCAGGATTAGTCAACTTAGAATTTGGTCCACTAAAAGGACGTTGGTAAGCATTTGTAGCATTCGATTGAGTTTGCAAGATATCTTGAAACGCAGGTATTATTGGGAATCCTTTGTTAAGTGAACATCACTCTCACAAATACCACATACACTCTCAACAGCCTCACTGGTGGTTATCATGTTAACACTTCTCAATTCTATGGCCTCAACCTTCTTTGTGAGTTTGTGTTTAAGTCGTTCTTTCCATCTAATACATGTACACCTTTCTCTCTTGAGGCTGAATTAGGATTACTAGTTAGATTAGAGATGTCCTAAGATTGGGTTTTCTCGACTAGCATATCGAAGTAATCCCAAGCATCATCGGGTGATTTGTTCAAAAACTCACCATTACACATCATTTGAACAAATTGGCGCATGTTTGAACTTAATCCGTCATGAAAGAAGTCAATTAAGCATCACTTTTCATAACCATGATGTGGGACTCTAATAAAAGGTCTTTGAACCTCTCCTAACATTGAAAAAATGTTTCATCTAATTTTTGGGAGAAATTCATGATGGTTCGCCTTAGTGCATTAGTTTTATTAACCGGGAAGTACTTTTTAAGAAACTCCCGGGTCATCTCAGCCCATGTCCCGATGCTTCTAGGTTTAAGTGATTGAAACCATGCTTTGGCTTTGTCCTTTAAAGAGAAGGGGAACAATTTCAGTTTGATTACATTTTAGGTGACATCATTAAATTGAAAGGTGTTGGCTATCTCCTCAAATTCACTAAGGTGAGCATATGGACTTTCAGAGTTGAGTCCATGGAATTTCGGGAGTAATTTGATAATTCTCGGTTTAAGGTCCATGTTTCCTGCATTAGTTGGAAAAACAATGCAGGAAGACGTAGTTGTTCTCTCCGGTTGTAGATAATCTCTCATTGTTTTAACCAGATTAACATAGTGTTCCTCATTTTCATTACATTCCGTCCTAATTGGTGGTGCATCATGCTCAACATCTTCAACATTATGTGGTTCATTATCAACCGTGATTTCAGATGATTTAAGATTTTCTAGACGTTTTCTAACTTGTCTGTGATAGACTAGGCCTTCAACTAAATCTCCCTCACTTAGAAGTCACAATGTATGATCACGCCCCCAATGAGGCATAAAACACACAAAAACTAAACTAAATCTAAAAATCAGAAATATAAAAAAATAAAAGTATCTAAGTTAGAATGATATTACCGGAGGGAAGAACTATGTTAAAGAAGAAAAATCCTACAAAACAAACAAAATCTGTTAGTAGAAAAATTCTGATAAAAACCTACTAAAACAGTAAATCCTAACCTAGCCTATCTAACCTAACTATATCCTAATTACAAAAATTAGAACCATTAACCTAATCCCCGGCAGCGGCACCAAAAACTTGTTCGCTCGCCTCAAGTGCAAGGCTCTGATGTAGTAATAATTCTCGATAAGGTCGAGGTCGATCCTAACGGATTGTCATAATAATTCTAAATTTTATAACTAGGATGGACTAAATTCAGATTTGTAATGATGAATGGTAAATAAGAACATAAACCTATCTACTTAAGAACTAAATCAAAGAAATAAACACTAGAGCACCAAGGATCCACTAATAATCATTCACAATGCCAATTCAAATCATTCAAGCCAATCACTTAATTAGAATCGGAGTTCTATCCCTAGACAATCGGAATATAGAGCAATCTAATCATCATAATACATCTAACATAGATGAATCATCCACTAATATGGTTCTCTCATAAACAACTAAGGCAATAGGTGTATTCAATCACACAACCCAATCCTTCACAAAATAAGCAGGATCACATTCATGATTTTTCCTCAAACCTTATTACTAGACTTGATTTAGAAGCATGAATTGAACTTCTATTGAACCAAAATCAATACATAAACACCTATCTCAGATCCAATCAAAAGATAAGAACCCCTTCTAGTTTAGTTCTAGAAAAGCTCTTAGGAAACTTAGTTTGTAAGATCCCCTAAAATCCAACATATCATGATGAATTTAGGATCTCTATAACCCAAAATTCTATCAATCAACACCCCTATTAAGCAATCCCAGTAATCAAAACATCCCATGTAAGAGCAATCACAAGAGATAAAAGATTAACTAAAAATACTAACTTTATTTCAAACTTGAACTAGAAGTGTTCTTCATTAAACCAAAAGTACTTGAACTAATTCGAATTAGACATTGTAAACAACTAAAAGCTTCACCTCTTAGCCCTAGCTAAGAGGTTTAGACAACCATTAATAGGTTAAACTAAAATTCAAAGGAAAAACTACTAAAAACAAAAAAACATGAGTTTGGAGGAGTTGCAGATGCTCCACGGCGATCTCCTTCACCTCCCACGACTTTCCAAGCCTTCTAAGATGTCTTTAGATCCACCCCTAGGTGTCCTTTTATAGTAGAGAGGCCCTACCGCCTCAGAATCTTCCAGAATTGCGCAATACTTACGCACTTGTGTCTAAAAAATTGAAGCTTGCTGAAGAAGTTACTGAATTTCAGTAAATTACACTGGCTACCTGTTGGCCGACCAGTTTAGACCGGTCTAGCTTCTATTTCTTTTGGTTCTTTCTCTCTCTTCTCTCCTTCTTTCTTCTTCCATCTTTAACCCACCTTAGATCATCATCAAGGACCATCTAAATGTGTTCCTTTAAACATCAATTTGGTGTAGTCCCTCTCTCATTCCTACATCCACAAAACATGCATTATATAAACATTTTAACATGCAAATCATGCATAAGATGCAATGTAATGGGCTAGGATATGTATAAATTGGAAGCTCAACAAGCCTCAAGGATCCACTTGTGAGAGCCCCCATGTGAATTCATTCATCCAAGCATAACACAACTAGAATTGAAGTTTTATCTCTCTTCTAGTTGGAAGATATAGCATTCAAACACAAACAATCCCCACTTAAGTTGAAGAATAAGATTCTAGTTTTAATGCAACATATAGCAGTCGAATATGTAGCCTTCGAAGTAATGGCCATGCCAATGGACAATGGTACACTCAGGGGTTACTACAATTTGAATCTAAGCATTCCAAACATGATAATCTCAGAGAATTGCAAGGAACCCATGTCCGAAGCACATGAACTCTCATAAAAACATTAAAAAATAACAACTTTTATTCAAATTATAACTTAAAATTCAACTTAAAGTAAAGTACTTGAATTTAAAACGAATTCAACATGATTAATACCCACAAGCTTCACCTCTTAGCCTTAGCTAAGAGGTTTTAGCCGAGCATTATCATGCTTTAACTAGAAACAATGAAAAAAAAACTAACTAAAAGCATAAAAAAAAACCAGATTTTGGAGAGTTGCAGATGCTCCACAACGATCCTCTTCATCTCCCACAAAGTTCCTGCTCTTCATGATGCCATAGGAAGAGAACCTAGGTGTCCTTTTATAATGGGGAGGCTCCACCACCTTAGAATCTTCCAGAATCGCGTAAGGACTCCTACAACGCATGATTTTAGGAGCTTGCTGTGCAAGCTGCTAAATTTCAGCAACAAAATACTCTGGCCCACCGGTCTTGACCGGTCCGACCTATCTAGGGGGAGTCCAGAGAGCACAAGAGGGTGGCCGACCTGTTGGCCGACCGGTCTTGACCGGTCGGACCTCCTTTCCTCACAATTTCTTTCTTTCTTTCGTCTTCTCTCTCCTCTCCTTGCTTTCTTCTTTCTTTGGCCTACCTTGGGGCTTCATCCAAGGCTCCTAAATGTGTCTTTCAAGCATCAATGGAGTGAAGTCTCTCTCTCAATCCTACATTCACAGAACATGCATTAGAAGGGTCTTTTAAGCATGCAAACCATGCATATAATTTGATGTAACAGGTTGGTGTTGAGCCATGAATACTACATATTCTAACCCCTTTCATCATCACATTATGCATGGTTTTGTATGTTTAAAGACTAATCTAATACATGATTTTGTGATTGTAGGAATGAGAGGGAGACTTCACCAATTCATGGTTAAAAGAGTCACTATGTATGCCTTGAAGATTAAAAGAAATAAAGGACAAGAGATGTAGGAAAGATGCAATGCAATGGAGGAAGAAAAGTATGAAAAAGTCACAATTTACAGCCTGATCGGCCGGCTGGCCATAGCCACTAGTTAGTCAGCCAAACCTTCCAGAAATATAAATTTCTCTAGAGTGATTTTGTGAAGGCTGACCTATGGTCTGGCCGGCCGGCCAGCTGACAGGTCAGCCATGCACTTTCTAAAGTAGATTTCAAATACGGGCAGTCCCTTTTTGGTTTTTTTGCCCATTTTTTGGGACCCATCTTGATAATATTTAAAAATCCAACATATCCATGTCGAAGAGGAGCTCGACACCGAAATAACTCAAGTGGTTTCATGTCGATCGGAACTATGGATTGACCGTGGCGGCCAAAACAATACAAACTATCAAAAAAGTTTTCAGATTTCGCTGCTCAACACTGGAATGGTCCAGGTGGCCCATCATTGATTACATGAAAAATATAATTTGACCATCTTCTAAACTAGATCTATATATGAATAACCACAAAGTTTCGGGTCAAAAGGATGTGTGGTTTGATCGTACCAGTTGAAGAAAGATGGACCATCTAGAAAGATTCAACTGTGTAGATTTTATAGAAGGCCTAAGGTTCTAATTTTTGCACCCAATTATGGAATTGATTTGGAAAATCTAATCCATCTATCATTTAGAGGAGGAAGGTTTCTACTAATGGTCTAAATTTGAGATCAATCTGACCTTAATACACTCCGTAGCGTTGAAAGCAAGATGACTGGTTCTGGAGGTACCTGTTGAGCTCTTAATTGTGCATATTCTAACCCCAATTCATCACTCATTATGCATGGTTTTCATGATTTAAAGGCTAATCTAATGCATGGATTTGTGGTTTTAGGAATGAGAGGGAGACTTCACTAATTCATAGTTAAAAGAGTCACTTTGTATGCATCGAAGATCAATAGAACAAGTGCCAAAAGGTGGAAGAAAGAAGCAAGAAAGAAAGAGAAGAGATAAAGAAGAAGATCTGAAATTTTGTTCTTAGACCCGTCTATAGACCGGTCACTAGACCGGTCGCCAGATAGGTCGACAAACAGGTCTACAGTGTATTTTTGGACTGTTTTTCTCCTCTTAGACTGGTCGCCAGACAGGTCGAGATGAGTCCAGAAACACAAAACTCACTGGACTGTTTTTGAGGTTTTAAGACCGGTCGTAACAATGTAACCAAGGACACTGTAAAACTCAAATTATTCCCCTTTTCCTTGAAAGAGAAGGCTAAATCATGGCTACATTCCTTAAGGCCAAGGTCTATTGGGACATGGGCTGAGACGACTCGGGAGTTTCTTAAAAAAATCTTCCCTACTCATCGAACCAATGCACTAAGAAGGGCCATAATGAACTTCGCCCAAAAAGAAGATGAAGTTTTTCTCAATGTTGGGAAAGGTATAATGAGCTATTAAACGCATGCCCACATCATAGCTATGAACGGTGAATGTTGATTAGTTTCTTCTATGATAGATTAAACTCAACCATGCGCTAATTTGTGGAGATGATGTGGAATGGGGAGTTCATGAACAAGGAAATGGAGGAAGCTTGGGACTATTTTAACATGTTGGCTGAAAACACACAATCATGGGATACATCTAAGCCGACAAGTTCAAAACAACCCCAAGCCAAGGAAAAGGGAGAAATTTACGTTTTAAATGAGAAAGATGATCTAGGTTCTAGAGTGGCTAATCTCACACGAAAGGTCGAGGAGATGGAATTAAGGAAAGTGGATACAACCCAACAAAGGGGGACTGTTGAAACTATTTGTGGTATTTGTGCTTCCAATGTACATCAAACGCCGGATTGTCCAACAATTTATGCGTTTCGAAAACTTTTATATGAACAATCAAATGCTTTGAATAGTTATCAATGACCTTTTAGTACTCCAAATCCAAACACGAACAATTCTAGTTGGAGAAACAACCCTAACTTCAATTGGGCAAATGGAACCAACCGAAGTAATCCTCAAAAGGGGCCCCCAATGCAATTTCCTATGGCCCCACCTCAAATGCCTATAGAGGATACATTGAAAGCATTCATGAAAGGTCAAGCTCAAATAAATCAATCAAACCATACGATAATGCTTGAGCTTAAAAATTCGGTGGAGGAAATCAAGGCTCGCTTAAACACAAGAGAAGGGATTCTTTCGGCCCAACCCCTACCAAATCTGAAATTACAATGCGAAATAAGCATGCTTAGTTCCTCTAACCAACACATGGAACATGCTAAGGCCATCACCACTCTTAGAAGTGGTAAAATTATTGAAAAATCTGACCTGGTGAAGGTATCAACGCCTAATGATCCGGTATCTTCCAAAGAGGACGATGGACCTAGCACCATCATGAATGATCAAAAGGAGCCACTAAAAGAATATAGGCCCGTTACTCCATTCCCCCAACGCTTGATTTCAACCAAACCTCAAGATAAATATCAGGAATTTTTGGAGGTTTTTCAGCAAGTCAAAATCAACATCCCATTCTTGGATGCCATTAAACAAATACCGTCATATGCTAAATTTTTTAAAGACCTTTGTACGGTGAAAAGGAAAATACATGTGCAAAAGAAGGCATTTTTTACAGAGAATGTAAGTGCCATTATCAATCACGGGACGCCCAAGAAATACAAAGATCCCGGTAGTCCGACAATATCATGCGTAATTGGAGACTACAGGGTGAAACATGCTTTACTCGATTTAAGGGCAAGTGTGAACTTAATTCCCTTTTCGGTCTATAAACATTTGAGTTTAGGTGAATTAAAACCCACCAAAACCACGTTACAACTCGTTGAACGATCGATTCATATTCCGAGAGGGGTGATTGAGGACGTTCTTGTCCAAGTTGACAAGGTCTACTACCCGGTGGACTTTTTTGTCTTGGGCACACGACTCATTGTTAATATTGGCCCTCAAATTCCTGTCATACTTGGCCGCCCATTCCTAGCTACATCAAACGCTATCATAAATTGTAGGAGTGGGGTCATACAAATGTCTTTTGGCAATATGATGATTGAGTTAAATGCTTTCAATATTGACAACCAACAAGAGGATGAAGATGAGGAGGTCCACGAAATAAACATGATCAATTCTATTGTGAAAGATGAGTCCCTCTCACCTTTTTACTCCAGTCACTTAGATGAAGACGTGGCGTACTCCCTTGATAAGAACAATGATGTGATAGGGGATATGGTCACACCTTTAGAGTCGGTATCAGCATATGACCTTCACCGAGAGAAGGATGTGGAAACAACATCCTGTTATGTTGAGAAATCAATTCATACTTCCACACCTCCATGGTTCATACATACCGAACTCTACCCACCCTGGGAAGATCCATACTTGCAATATCAATGCCCAGGAAAATTTGAATGGAGACGTATTCTTTTTGACAAATATGATGATGTCTCCTCGTATACATGTGGTGAAAACATTAAGGAACATGCTGAAATTCCTTTTTGGGATTCTCAATGGCTTATCTAGATCACTTACACACATGTATATTGTAAAGCAGGATATTGGATGACTTTATTGCAAAACCTTTTGATTCATTTAATGATTATGCTTAACTTTATGCTTTTGGACAAGTTGTTGGGATTAACCTCCTAGTCTGACGGAGGATGATTTTAAATAATTTTCCTAGAATGATATCCCATTAGGATTTGCTTTGATCATTGATTTAGTTGTGAAGTAATCCATCTCCAAAAGCTAATCTTGCCATGAAATATATTCCTCAGGTGATATCTCTCTTTCTCACTCCCTTTATTTTGTCATTGCTCTCATGTGTTGCATTCATTGTATATTTCTTACATTGAGGACAATGTAAAGTTTTGGTTGGGGGTGAGAGATTCCTTAGATGAATCTACTAGTTTTTGTGACATTTCGAGCCATGATGTAGAAATTTTTTGATTTTTTCTAAAATTCAAAACTCTTTTGGAAAACTTTAGTTCTATGCATTAAAGATGATATGAGTATAAGAAGAGGAGACACGAAGTGAGTTAGGCTGCAAGCTTTGAACTTCTCTTAATATAATGGTTTTATATGTGAATTCTCCTATTTATATGATTGATAGAAAATTTGAATACTTTTACACCTAGTTCACATTACACGATTTGAAAGGATTTGAAAGGATTATGTGATTTGTAGATTAGCTAGACTTTGGTTTGAGGTGTTGAGAAACCAAGCCGGGGTACTTTGTCCATCCTTGTCCATGGGAAAATAACGAAAGATATGGATTTCTAAAAATCCTATCTAATGTAAAAGAAAAAGGGAAAGGAATGATGAAATTGGGAATGATGGAAAAATGGTGAAAAATTCTGAAAAGGGCTACCTATTGCCAACTGGGGGATAGTCTACCCGTAACCAAAGCCGGAAATGGGACGTAGTGTGAAAGCCGTCAGAAGGATGGTAAGGCAAATTCCTGTCATAGGCTTGTGGTTGCTCTATACACCTTGAGATATATAGTTTAGTTGATCTATGAAGAAGATAATCCCGGAAATTCATGGGATGAACTTTCACTATGCACACTAGGTTGAATTTGTTCGAATTCTTCTATTTATCAATCAATCAGCGGGAATTTCATATGGACACTTATTATGTTTTGAGAGTTTACAGTTTCAACCTCTATCACCTAATTTTTCTGACTTTTACACTTGTGTGTCTTGGGATGTAGAGAAGAATAGTTTCTGAAGGAGAGTTGGTTTTTGGAGAATTGAACTTGTTTCACGTATGTTTTGCTCGGGACTAGCAAAATGCTAATTGGGGGGGTGTTGAGCTCTTAATTGTGCATATTCTAACCCCAATTCATCACTCATTATGCATGGTTTTCATGATTTAAAGACTAATCTAATGCATGGATTTGTGATTGTAGGAATGAGAGGGAGACTTCACTAATTCATAGTTAAAAGAGTCACTTTGTATGCATTGAAGATTGATAGAACAAATGCCAAAAGGTGAAAGAAAGAAGCAAGAAAGAAAGATAAGAGATAAAGAAGAAAATCTGAAATTTTGTTCTTAGACCTATCTGTAGACCGGTCGCCGGACCGGTTGACAGACAAGTCTACAGTGTATTTTTGGACTATTTTTCTCCTCTTAGACCGGTCGCCAGACAGTTCGAGATGAGTCCAGAAACACAAAACTCAGTGGACTGTTTTTGAGGTTTTGAGACCGGTCGTGCGACTGGTCATCTAGGAGCTCAGACCGGTCGTGCGACCGGTCGTCAGTGTAACAGAGCTTGTGCGTGAAGCTCCGATTTTCTCTGCGCAATTGCGTAATTCCTTGCGCAATCTGGAATCTTCTGTGCCAATCTATAAAAGGGACTTCTCCTCTTCATACTAGGGCATGCTAGGACTTAGGGATCATCAAGGAAGCTTAGGAGACGGATTCTACTTCAAGTTTTTCTAGTTTTTCCTTCCTGTTTTAGTTGTTTTTATGTTTTTGAGGCATTTCGTTCAAGGATATTAGAGATGAACTAAAACCTCTTAGCTAGGGCTAAGAGGTGAAGCTTTTGATTTATTTTTGATGGATTAATGCAACCTAGGTTTCCTTTTTTATGTTTTAATTGAAGAATTTAGTTCAATATGAGTTTGAATCAAGTACTAGTTTGGTTTTGCTTTGATCTCTTATGACTCCGGGCTCATGTGATTCTTAGTGATTCTAAACTTAGTAGCTTATCTACTGAGCATTGGTTATGCTTGTGTAGTTCATTGATTTATCATCGACTCCAGGCATGGTAGACCCTTTGATTGCCTTGTGTACAATGGGCTGATCTTCACGTGGGAACTCATTCAACTAAAGTTCTTATCTTTTGTTATAATTTGAAATAGTTGTTTGCTGGTTGATTTTGATTTAATTAGAGTTCTAATCATTAGTCGTAATCAAGTCTAGTGACAGGAGTTGATGAAAGCTATGGTTGTGAATCTCAACTAGATTGGAAGGAGGCTTGGCCTATACAATTGAGTGTGCCCAAGGCCTGAACATTGTTGTGGGAACTGAATCAATGAATAAGCAACTGTTTTAGATAATTATTGATTGAATCGTTCTATATTCCGATCGAATAGAGATATGAATTCGATTCCGATTGAGTTATGAGAGACCTAGTTGTATTGATGCATTAAAACTTATCAAAAGTGGATCCTTGGCACTCTAGTGCCTTTTTAGATTGATATTAGCTTACACTTTCACTGTTTAAACTCAATTCACTATTTTTCATCTTTAGTTCTTAATAGGATCTTAATTATTAGTTGTTTTAGACAAATCCTGAGAATACCCATTCATAAATCTATGTGGGAACGATACTCGGTCTTTCCGAATTATTACTACTTCGTAACCCCTACACTTGGGGAGTGAATAGTACCCGAATTGCATGATTTTGAGAGGCGGTCACTGATCTGATTGGTGGGCCCATTCAGAAGATAATCTTGAAAATTTATGCCATCTATGAGGAAGATTAAGTTTCAGGAAAGAAACAAATCAAATTTAAAGGCAATCCGATCATTGGTTAAGTCGTACGAAGTGAAATAAAATTGCTGTACTATCGCTGTATTATAAAAGGAGGTGCTCTCCTCTATTCCAAAGTAGTCAAGGCCGTGGGAAGCAAGGAGTTCAAGTCCTAGCCTCTTACAGCTAGTTTTTCTTCCTTTTCTTAGTTCTAGTTCTAATTTTAATATATTTTTTCTTAGTTAACCTCTTAGCTAGAGCTAGAGGTGAAATTTGTAGTTTGTTTCATTGCTTTAATTCTTTTATTTCAAGTACTCTTTTCTTATTTATGGATTTTGACCTTCTAGTTTGAATAAAGTTTGGATTTTTATACGAATTATGAGAGTTTGTGTACCCCGAACATGAGTTCCTTGCAATTCTCTGAGATTGCCATGATGGGTTTATTTATATTCGAATTGTAGTAACCCAGAGCATGCCATAGTCTCTTGGCAGGGCTGTTACTTCGAAGGCTACAAGTTTGAGTTCTATGTGCTTCATTAGAACTAGAAATCTGATTTTTAGATTTAAGTGGGACTGTTTGTGCTTGAATGTTATATCCCCCAATTAGATGAGAGATAAAACTTTGATTCTAATTATGTTGTGCTTGGATGAATGGATTAGTATTGAACTACTACAAGTGGATCCTTGATGCTCTAGTTCTTTCCAAATATCAGATTTTCCTATTTTATATTAAAAACTATTTTCCTAAACTTCTTAGATTCTAGTTATTGGAGTAGTTGGAATTGTTTACTTCTTTACCTATGGATCGACCTCAGTCTTACCGAGTGTTATTACTACATCACAGCCTTGCACTTGAGGCGAGCAAACAAGTTTTTGGCGCCGTTGTCAGGGAAAGGGTTAAATGGTTCTAATTGTTCTAGTAGTTATAGGTTAATTTTAGTTAGGTAGGATTTTCAGTTTTATAGAAGTTGATTTTTTTATTTTTCTATATTACCAACAGTTTTTTTGTAGGACATTGTTGCTGACATAGTTCTCACCTTCACGGGTAACATCTCCCCATCTCCCTTTTTATTTTTATTTTTTCTAGATTAGGGTAGTTCTCAATTCCTTAAAATTTCATCATGTATGATTGGACAAATGATGCATACAAGTACCTTTTGAAGGATGAGACATCGGATTGGAGGCCTCAAACTTATTGTGATCGGAATCCCTCTAAGTATAAATATTTTTCTAAGATTCAAACAACCTTCACTACCCCCCCCCCCCCCCCCCCCCCCCCCCCCCCCCCCCCACGTAAGACAATGCGTGATTACATTAATGAAAGCAATACACATATTGAGACACGATGTAAGACGATGGGGGAGTACTGAAACGAAGCAAAATCGAATAATGATCATCCGAGGAAAACATTACATGATTACCGGATTAAAAATAATATGAGTGTTCCACCGGTTATGGTAGGAGGTGTGCAACAACAAAAGGAACGGTTGAATAGTGGCCAACCGGTTAAGACAATGCATGATCACTTGTATGGATATGCCTATCAACCATCATATAACTCTTCATCCTACAATATGTACGGTCTTAATTGAGGAAACCACCATTCTCCTTGTTCAAGGGAAGAACCAACTGTGGTTATTAACAATCACCCTAAAAGTCTTCCTCTTGTGATGACATGTATACACAAATACTTGAGAAAATATGAAAAGAGTATGTAGATGAACAATCAAATCAAGCTTACTCGCCATCTTGTGAAGACATTGAGCCCAAATTTGGGAGCATCAAATCAATCTCTTCTAATGAGGAGGACGGGGCTATCAAAGTCCCACCACCTTCTTTGGATATATTGAATAAACTTTTAGATGAGATTGATCTCGATGATCCCAATGTTATCATCAATTATGGTGAGTCCACTATCCCTTTTGGATGCTTTAAACTTAATGATGAAGAGATTTCAATGACGGTTGATGAACCTGGGGATTCCATAAAATTTGAAAGCGATAGTGGGGTTGCTTTCAATGAGGGTTAGGTGAATGCTTATGAACCTATGATTTCTTTTTCCCAAGGGCATAATGATTATGAGTCTCTAGAAGATATGTATGCTAAAGAGATGGCCAAAGTCGACCTTTTTGAGTCCTTCCACCAACAACACATGCCAAATTCTATTGTGGTAGACCTCCCTTTGATTGAAAATTCTGATCCTTTGGATGATAAGGTGGTACAATCTGAAATTTTAAAAGATTAACTAATGTTAGATGATGTTCTTACCACTAAATCTGAAGAATTTTTCTTAGAAGACCTCCTCTCTATAGAGGAGGAATTCCTTGGCATTGGAACTGAATTTCTTTAATCATTAAGGGAGGACGAGGACCCTTCATCCGACTATCTCGATTTCCTAGAGGAATGCTTGTCCCACTCTTATGATCTTGATGATGAGATGATTAAGGAGTTGGATAGTTTGTTAGACACGGTGCCGGTGCCTGAAGAACACCATTCCACTGATTTACACTCTTTACCATTGTTTGTGGATGTTATAGGATAAAGTTGGTCGCCGAGAGATACTATCAGAAAGTGATTGAGAGGAGTCATGATCAAATTGTAGGATAGCGAGCCTCTTCTGTTTGTAGTTCATCTCAGCATGCGAGCAGCTCTGCTCGTGGTCGCCGAAAGGGTTCGCATCTCAACATGCGAGCAGCTCAGCTCGTGGTCGCCGAAAGGGGTAGCATCTCAACATGCGAGCAGCTCGGCTCGTGGTCTCCAAAAGGGGTCGCATCTCAACATGCGAGCAGCTCGGCTCGTGGTCGTCGAAAGGGGTCGCATCTCAACATGCGAGCAGCTCGGCTCGTGGTCGTTGAAAGGGGTTGCATCTCAACATGCGAGTCGTTACCTCCGAGCCTGAGTATCCTCCGCCTTTATTGTACCAACAGCCCATATAGACCGATTTTGGGCTTATCTTTTATTCATGGCTTCGAACTTCAGGGGATCATCATCAGGGAACGTAATCGACTAAAGGTCTAACTAGATTAGGTCACTCCCTTATCTAGGGGACGACAGGATAAACATCTTATCCCCGGAAATCAGCAGCAATCTTAACATCTTGCGTAACAGATTGGATCACCTGGATTTGTATAAATAGATGACTCCGCAAAAGAATAAAGGTACACAATCTCTAAGCCCTAAATCCCATCGTTTCCTTTACAACCATGTCCCGTCTAACTTAAGCTTCGGAGGGCCAACGGCTGGACGCCGGCCACCCTTAGTTTTCCCTTGTGCTCTTTCAGGTTTGAAAAGAAGCTAGCTTGAAGGAAGGCGAACATCTGGAGGATCCTGTTACCAAATTCGACGTAAACAGATTGACGCCGTTTGTGGGAACCAATCATCAGGATTAGCCATTCTAGTCATTGATCGAGGTTCTCCCACCATGCCTCCCAAGAAGACGATTCATCCTTCCACTTCAAGGCAGACGCTACCTCCGCCTGACATTACCGAACCAATGCCTAGCCTCCCTCAAACTACTTCGATGGGCATCCCCCGGGGAGATCCTAACGTGCCGTCGCAAAACCCATTATTCGATGCCTCTGGCAATCAAGAAGATGTCATGCGTTTCCTCGGAAACACACTCCTAACTCTCAAAGCCGGATTTCAAGCCTTATCTAATCGGCTTGATCAGCATTTCCCGGAGCCCCAGCGACAACCTTCAAAAGGGCAACCGGCACAACCTATACCGGTGGCTTCTAGACGTTCTGCGGATGAGCCACAAGTCCAGCCAAATCCTCCTCCATCAAATCGAATGCCACTCAGTAACCAAGTCCCTGTACTTCCTCCACATTCTATACACTCCAATACTTCCCGGCAACATCAATCTCAGGGGTCCGCCGTCGAAACATTGGGCTACACCTTGTCATAGGAAGGAGACCTCAAGAGAATCCACGATCGCTTCGACGACATGAAACAACGATATCAGACGAATCGACCATCTATTGCTGTGGTGTCAAACATCGATCCGAATTTCCTTTCACCCTCGAGGTCATGGAAGCACACTTACCTAGGAAGTATCACACGCCTATAATCACTCCTTATACAGGCACTGGCGATCCTCTCGAACATCTGGAAACATATAAGTCTCTTATGGAGCTTGAGGGACATGGTTCAGAAATCATGTGTAGGGCTTTTCCCTAACCCTAAAGGAGGCAGCACGTACATGGTTCCGGGGGCTAAAACCCCGATCCATTGGGTCCTTCGCACAGCTATCAGAGCTCTTCCTTTCTCAATTCATGGGAAGCATCCGTACCAAAAAGCTGGCATCCCACTTAATGGACTTGAAGCAGCAGCATGGGGAGACGATAAAAGAGTTTACAGTTCGGTTCACTGCAAAAGCCGTCCAGACTGAAGGTTATACCGAAGATAAAGGCCTCACCGCCCTCATAGTCAGAATTACAAGTGAGAAATTCAGGTTCGCCCTTGATAAAACCCCCCTAAAAATATGGCAGAATTCCAAGCAAAAGCCCAGAAATACATCAATGCGGAAGAAGTCGCTTTGGCACGTCACGGTGTGCAAGGCAAGAAGTGTAGGCTTGAGGAGATCTCTCCTCCTGACAAAAAATACGGACGTGATCGGCGGGACCGCTCCCCTAAGAGGCCTTACTCTGGTAAATATCGTAATTATACACCTCTTATTCAATCTCCTGAGAAAGTATTAATGGAGATCTAGCACAAGCCTTATGTGAAGTAGCCTTCAAAGATCAAATCCGATCTCAAAAAAAGAGATAAGAGTAAGTATTGTTATTTCCACAAGGATCATGGGCACAATACCCAAGATTGCATATCTCTACGAGATCACATCGAAGCTCTCATTCGAAAAGGTCATCTTCGAGATTATGTTGTCCGACAAGGTCGATCACCTAAAAGGGCGGAAGCCCCGCCGCACTGAAAGAAATCACCTAACCATCATGTTTCACAAGAAGAAGTTGAACCCACTGGCGAGATCCGGACCATCGCCGGAGGACCGGCTTGCGGGGGAGATTCTCAAGCTTTAAGAAAAGCATATACTCGCAAGGCGTCTCAGAAGCCCCAACATATCTATTGGTTGGAAAAAACGCCCGATATGTCGAAACTCGGCCATCCTTCGATTTCTTTTTCTCTCGAAGATGCAGAAGGGATTCACTTCCCTCATGAAGACTCCATTGTGGTCGCATTAAAGGTATCAAATTATTTGACTCATCGTATTATGGTGGATACAGGTAGCTCTGCTGATATTCTCTACCTGGAAGCTTTCAAGAAAATGGCACTCGCCAGGGGCCTGCTCAAACCAATCTCAACTCCTCTCGTCGGCTTCGGGGGCGAAGTGGTAACACCGGAAGGAAGCATTAACCTTCCAGTTACCTTCGGAGAAAGCCCAGCGAAAACGACTATCTTCGTTAATTTCCTTGTGGTAGATCGAAGATGGCCGACCTTCTCTCAATAAGGTAGGGGCAGCTCTACACCCTCTGTACTTATGTATCAAATTCCCTACCCCAAGTGGAGTTGAAGTTATACGAGGGAATCAGAAGGAAGTGGGAGCGTGTTACGAAATCGCCGTACAAGACCGAAAGAAGGCCCAGGCAACACCAGTTATGGTGGTGACAAAAGATCCATCAAGCCCTCCAATAGCTACATCGTTGGATCCAAGGGAGAGTGCCCTCCAATCAGGAACTCCAGGGGAAGAAACAGTTGCGATCCACTTATCTGAAGACAATTCGTCCAGAATTATCTACGTCAGATCCTCTTTAAGTAGTGTCTTTCATGAAAATCTGGTCCGTTTCCTCACCGAATATCAAGATGTGTCTACCTAGTCTCATAGTGATATGCCAGGTATCGACCCCAGAGTCATAGCACATCGTTTGAATGTTGATCCGAAGTATAACCTGTTCACCAGCGTCGGCATGCCTTCACCACAGAAAGGCAAATGGTAATCAAGGTTGAAGTTGAGAAGTTGCTAACGGTCAATTTCATAAAGGAAGTTGACTACCCAGAATGGGTCGCGAACGTGGTCCTCGTTCGAAAGGCTAACTGCAAGTGGAGAATGTGCGTTGACTATTCTGATTTGAACAAAGCGTGCCCGAAAGACAGCTTCCCGACTCCGCGAATCGACCAATTGGTTGATTCAACGGCAGGACATGCCCTGCTCAGTTTTATGGACGCTTATTCTGGCTATAACCAGATTATGATGCATCCGCCTGACCGATAACACACTGCCTTCATCACTGATCGCGGCCTATATTGTTACCAGGTAATTCCTTTTGGTCTTAAAAATGCGGGAGCCACCTATCAGCGCCTAGTCAATAAAATATTTCCCGCACAAATCAGTAGGAATATGGAGGTTTACGTCGACGACATGCTCATGAAAAGCGTCGTAGAAAATGACCACCTCGCAGATCTTCGAGAAGCCTTCGACTTAATGAGGAAATATCAGATGAAGCTAAATCCAGAGAAATGTGTGTTCGGAGTGTCCGCTGGGAAATTCCTCGGATTTATGGTCGGGCGACGAGGAATCGAGGCGAATCCTGAAAAAATAAAGGCATTGATCGAGATGAAGTCTCCGTCAACTCTCAAAGATGTCCAACGTCTAGCTGGTCGTATCGCATCATTGAACAGGTTCATTTCGGGGGCCTCTGATAAACGTTTACCCTTCTTTAAGCTCCTCCGAGCCACCGCCAAAGGCGAGTGGGAGTGGACACCGCAGTGCGAGGAAGCATTCCAGTAAATGAAGCAATATATGAGTGCACCCCCCGTTTTATCCAAACTTGTGGCACACGAGCAACTTCTCCTTTATTTGTCTGTGTCTTCTACGGCCGTTAGTGCCGCATTAATAAGAGAAGATTCCAGGGTACAACGGCCCATTTATTATATTAGTCGAGCGATGGTGGACGCCGAAACTCGGTATTCTGATATGGAGAAGTTGACCCTCGCCTTAGTCACTGCCGCCTGAAAACTACGACCCTATTTCCAAGCCCAAGCTATATTGGTGCCAATAAACCATCCGTTAAGGCAGGTCCTTCAAAAACTCGAGGTTTTAGGGCGATTGACTAAATGGGCGATTGAGATCAGCGAGCATGATATTTCGTTCTGCCCCAGAACCGCCATCAAGGGTTAGGCCGTCGCCGAATTCATCGTTGAATTCACATATTCCTCTTTTGACGATAACTCCACGACCAGCGACCAGACCCCCTAGTCGCTCTTTGTGGACCGGTCTTCACGGGCCACCAGGAGCGGAGGGGGCTTAATCTTAGTCGCTCCTGACGGGTCGTGCTTTCAATATGCCTTATGATTTAACTCTCCCTCTTAAACAATGAAGCAGAATATGAGGCTTTGATCGTCGGCCTCGAATTAGCAAACATCCTCTCGATTCAGAGTTTGCTTATTCATAGTGATTCTCAGCTCATTGTCAATCAAGTGCTCGGTGAATTTGAGGCGAGAGAAGAACGGATGGCTTTATACAAATTTCGAGTGCTCATCCTGCTCACAAAACTGAAGAATCATGAAATAATCCACATCCCTCGCGAGAAGAAAAAACTTACAGATTCTTTAGCAAAACTAGTCTCCGCACCCGAATCTGAGTTATCGCAGTTTATCCCCATCGAGCACCTTCATGCTCTAAGTATCGATCAAACAACCTTCGAGCAAGCGATCATCGTTCATCCCTCTCCATGTTGGATGGACCCCATCGTCCTCTATCTTAGAGATGGACATCTCCCGGATGATCAGAAATCTGCACGACAAATTCATCATCTTGCTGCCATGTATACTTTGTAAAACGGTACGTTGTTACGCAAGAGTTTTACTTTACCGTACTTAAGGTGTCTTCACCCAGAAGAAGCACATTGCGTTCTGGATGAAATACACCAGGGGGCATGTGGTAACCATCCTAAGGGATGGTCTTTAACATATAAGGCGATGAGGCAAGGATATTATTGGCCCACGATGAAGGCGGATGCGATCGAATTCTCCAAAAGATGTGACAAGTGCCAGCGATATTCTCCCATACCTCATGTGCCGTCTGAGCAAATGACGCCAATGGATGGCCCCTGGCCCTTCGCCCAATGGGGAGTCAATATCATCGGACCCTTGCCTACCGAGAAAGGTCAGAACAGATTTGTAATTGTGGCAGTTGATTATTTCACCAAATAGGTCGAGGCAGAACCACTAGCCAGAATCATTGAAAAACAGACCACTAAGTTCATGTGGAGAAACATCATATATCGTTATGGACTCCCACATACTATAATCACTGATAATGGAAAGTAATTTGATAACGCTGCGTTCACAGAATTCTGCGAAAAATGGAAGATACGTAGTGTTCGCACCTCCCCATATCATCCTCAGGCTAATGGACAGGTTGAAGCAGTAAATAAGATTATCAAACATCATTTAAAGACCAAGCTCGATGAATGTAAAGGCATGTGGCCAGAACTCTTGCCAGAAGTCTTATGGGCCTATAGGACTACTACTCGCACATCAACAGGAGAAACTCCTTTCTCCTTGGCCTTCGGCACCAATGCAGTGGTTCCAGTCGAAGTTCAAGTACCCTCAGATCGGATCGAGCAGTATGATCCCACTTGTAATCAGGAAGGTCTGAGGCTTCATCTCGACCTCTTGGAAGAGCGGAGGGATGCATCCCAGCTTCGAGCAGCAGCGTATCAACAGCGCATCGCTCGGTATCGTGACGCCAAAGTTGACCTAGAACTTTTTAGCCCGGCGATTTGGTTCTCAGACAGAACCTCAGAATTCCTGCCCGTTCGTTGGACCCAAATTGGGAGGATCTGTATCGAGTTATCAAAATCGTGCGACCCGGGTACCTATTATCTTGAAGACATGCAGGGAAGACCCGTACGTCGCCCTTGGCACGTAGAACATTTGCTACGGTATTTCCCTTAATTCGATGTGAGTTACATCCGAACGATATTCGAATAAAGATGGATTATCTTTTGGTCGCTTCTGCATTTTATTGGATCCAAACAGCCTCGAAGAGAATACACACATTCTCTTGACCAATCTTCTACCTTTGGTAGAATCATAGCCTCAATCGATAGACTAGTCTATCTCAACGCGGACATGGTCACCACGACCCTCGGATTGAGCCTAACTCATTTTTTTCATGAGTTAAGTATACAAGCATTCAACATGCGATCAGCAAAGGAAAAAAAGCGAGGAAAGATACATGACATTGAGGAAGAGTAATTTTTCATTTCAAATTGACTAAAATAGTCAAATCATTTACAGAGATACATTTCTTTTAAAAAAAAAGAGAGAGAGAGAGAAGGAGAAGGGCAACAACTCTAAGATCGACTGTCCTCATCTGGGGTAGGCTCACGACTCTCCGCTTCAGGAATAGCCTCGGGAGCAGGTGCGGCGTCAGTAGCCCCTGTGACCTCATTCTCAGCTGCAGCTCGCTCTCTCGCCGCGACCTCAAAGGCCACTCTCTCAAACTCCTCAAAGTTGAAGGAAGGAGCAATTTGTTGCATAACTCTGACCGCAAAATAGCGGCTAGCGATATACGCCTCATAGCGCTCCTCGTCATAGAGCTGAGAGGTTCGGAACTCCTAGACTGCGCGAGGACCTTTGTCAGATATCATCTTGACAAGGGCCACTCTTTCCTCCTCCCAGTGAATGGAATCGTCCTTCAACTGGTCGAGAGTCTTCCTAGCCTCCTCAAGCTTAGTCTGACAGTCCTTGAGCTGCTCCTCGAGGGAGATCTTGTCCTGGTGAAAAATCTCTTTCTCCCTCTCGCTCTTGGTGTGGACTTCTTAGAGCTTCGCAAACTATAGGTCTAATGACTGAAAGCGATCAGTCAGGGCCTGGACCTTGGCGATGAGGATCTGCTTCTCCTCATTTATTTTGGCGATTTGGGCTTCCTGGGCCTTTATTATGCGGTCCCTTCCCTGGACCTCGCCCTCCATCGCTTTCTTCTTCTTCTCCGCGTCATCAACGATGCGACGGGCGGCATTGATGTCGCGCCTGACTCAGAGCGTGAGATCCAGACTCTGCTCAAACAAAGAAAGAAGAATTAGAGCAGTCTACCACATAAATAATTCAAAGAAGGATGAGGAACGGAGAGAAGGTTGTCACCTGAATCAATCTCACCCCTATGTCGGTGGAGAGAGCCTCTGGACTTGGCGTAGGGAGGCCCCCAAAGGAGTTGGGGGAAATGTTATCAAACATGAACTTGCATATCGGATGCAAGTGTGGCGGATGACATAAACTCCCGACCCTGAGGGTTGGGCTACGACCATCTCGCCAGAGCCTACCTCGCGAGTATTCACAATCCCCGAGGCAGGTGTGGCTGATTCGTGAGCAATGTTGGGCTCGCATGATGTCACGCCCCAAATTGGGTTCTCGACGTCCATTCGCTGTAACCCGAATTCAGAGGTGGCAGCCTCCGTAGTACCCCGATCTCGGATCCTAACCCTACACGTCAGGTTCCGATCCTGGGATACCACAAGGAGGATTTTAGGGTCTGAAATTTTTTTTTTTTAAAAACATGAGCATCACAATATGAGTACCATCAAAGACAAACACAATATTTCCACTAAATCATTTCGTTTATATACAGTACTGGAAAGTAAATATACAATGCGTAAATATAAAAACTGCGCACACTTCGGCACCTCCTGCTACTGCACTACAAACTCCAACTCAACGTTGCTGATATACTCTGGTAGAACCTGCAGCGTAACAAACGCGCATAAGCTTCGAACGAAGCTTCGTGAGTGCGTGTGTGCGTGCACAATGCGTATGACAAACACGATAAATATCAGAGTAAGCAGTAAAGCATGATGAGAACTCAAGACTAAACCAAAACTTAGCCCAATTAGGCTACACGATCATGAGATATGAATAACTAGCCTACCACGGCTATGCAAGCATGTAATACAGATAACTAGCCTACCATGGCTATGCTAGCGTGCAATACAGGTAACCAGCCTACCAAGGCTATAAACTCATACTATGCAATAGCCTACAGGGCCTAATGTCACATACAATGATCCAATGCATGTATGCAAATCACCACCTCTCAGTACAGTGGTCCAGATACGAACAGTCATAACGCAGTCACGTAAGCAATGCAGGACTCGGAACTGGTAGCTCGCCCAGTGTGGTAGCTCGCCCAGGCTTACAGCCTCGCCCACATCACACCCGCCCACATCAGGTCCGTCCCACACCATACAGAACATCAGTCACATCACTGATACCAATACCATCTCTGAAACGGAACATCACCGGGGTCTCACAGACCTCACTACTCACCAGTAGAATGCCAAAGCCTATCTGGTGCAATAGCGGACCTACTCACAGCTGGTCAAACTCAACCCCCTTTGCCAACACTCTTCCGGCAGGTTAGGTCAGACCTCCTTCCAAACTGACCACGTGCAGTGGATAACACCGCCGTTTGGTATTCGGCATACTGGTGTATGATTAAACCACCCGGTCCTTGAATGGAGCACCCACCTTGGTACCAACGGGATCAGGGACTTTCACCCAGGGACATCTTTGGCATCCAGTTTAAAGATCACACATTTCCGGTGTTCTGCAAACCACGATGGAGCTGTGGTTGCAACGTAGTAACCATGCTATATGCGGCACAAGCAGACGGTGCGAAATGCAACCATGCATACAAATGTGGGACGACATGCCCGTGCAAGTCTCCAAAGAGCACCATAAAACTATAAGGTCTCAAACACAATGTCACCGTCAGCTGGTAATGAATTGCACGACAATCACGACCGATATGGCCGGTTGATACAAGACAATCAGATGAGCCAAGCATTCATGATGCATGAGTCAAGTATACAGTATGAGTGCCAACAAGTAGTTCATCTACCACGATGGCTATAAATCAAACTAGTCCAACCTATTTGAGATATGATTAAGATGAGGGGACACATATGAATGATCGAGTCATAGTGCGGGATGTCGCTAGCCAGGGAATCTCGCACCAAGGGCTACAAGGTATGCTAAGCTATTCCTACCATACAGTGTAAGTCAGGATGATAGATTCCTGTCCTCGAATAGTCCCATACCTATTGGAGAGGTTTGCGATAGAGAGCACGTGAATTACATTTGCGCGACTACATCTCGAATGCTTTATGAATGCGTTTATGCCCTAGTGGTCCCCAACTAACAATGGTGATTCGGGATGCATACTCATTACACATGCATGGTGGTCGTCGAAGCATATAGTATAAAGATCACATATGAGTATTCCAAATAACACTACGTGTGGCAACAGACATACTAAAAATAGCATAAAAGATAATTCACTTATAATACAAAGAAACATAAAGAGATAAGACTCTAAATGGATGGTATACAACAACACAGATGGTCCAACAACTGAACGGTGTGGATTAACCTTCAATATTTAGATAACCCAAATGGAAAGAAAATGATTGAATACACTACCGACACATCAAAGGTAGAACATACTTGAGCGGCAAGAGTGGAATACTCAAAATCATGCCGAGACCCATAATCCTGTAGTACAGTAGAGATGAACACAATAATGGTCCATAAAAGGAATGTCATAGAAGGGGTTGCAAGATAGACATGTCATGACAGAGGATTATAAATGGTAGGGTAATCTGCGATAGATGGTCAATACAATGAGGTCCAAAAAGGGACAACAGGTCTAACCTCATACTACAAGATAGGCTCCATATAATGGATGGCCTAGATGACATACGAACGTCGAGGATGAGCCCAACACTCGTCCTAAGGGTAAACGGACGGTGTGGATGAGATATACATGATATGGTGGTCTTTAATAGTTGGGTACAAGGGTAGAAGGGGTGAGTCATATGAGTATACAAGCTGAGTTGCTAAGATCAATCAACATGGTGAGTCAACAAGGTGAGTCAACAAGGCGGGTCAACAAAGCGGGTCAACATGGTGAGTTAACAAGGTGAATTGACAAGACGGTTCCACAGGGTGAGTTTAAGAAGGTAGTCCTGTGACTTGGATCAAGCAAACTCTAAGGATGACCTTTCAATAAGGGTTTACACAACTAATCATCAAGGTGGGTCCACGGGATGGACAACGCGGTCATTCGAACACGCACACTAAGGTGGTCCCAAGGGCCATCCTGTAGATAACATGCTAGGGTTCATTCATTTGGATGGTTTGGATTAAGCACAAAATTAAGGCGGTCCTTATGGATGGCCGACATACATATCGCACCATGGAGGCCAATAGCTGACGTGGATAGAACACATGCATAACAAGGTGGACCCGTGGTTGGGTATAACCGCACAAAGGAGTGGGGAAGCCACATACATTAATGGGCTACAACAGTTTGGGATCAACCCGATATTTGTGCTTTCCCCACTAATCAAGTGAGATGGCAAACAAACACCATGGTGGGGCCCGCACACCACACATGTGGAACCCCACCCATGGCTGGGTGACTTATGAACAAGGAGAATGGCAAATAAATATAATAAATGGGTCCTGTAAAGTCTCCAATGGTAGGCATTCAATCTCCCTTATTTTCTACGTGTGGCCCACCTAAAACTGGGCCCACACCCCTGCCAAGAAGAACGACATGATATACTCAACATTCATCAAGGTGGGACCCAAAGTTGGGCCCCATCACCTTTGGTTAGATGGAAAAATAAACATTACAATGGCCCCAAGGAAGGTTTCAAAGGTGGGCATCAATGACCACTGTTTCCCTACAATGTGGTCCACTTGAGGCTTGTATTTACCTCATATGAGGGCCCATGGCCTTAAAATAATATAGAAAAACAGATGGGCGGCATACATAAAACAGATACATCGTGGTGGGACCCATAGAGCGTCGCACCCAAATGGGCCCCAAGCATTTTGAATCAAACTAATATTTTTATTTCCCCCTTCACCCATATCCATGTGATCTTATGAGCAGGTTAAATGACAAATAAACATCATTGTAGAGCCTGGGAAGGTTTCAACGGTGGAGATCATAATTCCCACTGTTCCCATGGCATAGTCCACTTGACATTTGGATATGCTTCAATTTTGGCTCAGCCACTAAAATGAGCTGGAAAAGCATGTGGGCGGAATAGATAAGGCACATACATTATAGGTGGGCCCAACGAGTGGGGCCCATTGCCATGCCCAGAGAGGGCTGCGCCGCTGGGCAGCAGCGTCCCCTGGACGCTGTCTGTCCAGTGGCCAGCTCCCATATTTTTTTTTTTTTTTATATATATATATTTTCTTTTATATCCTCTCCGCAAGTGGGGCCCACAAGCTTTTGATCAATCTGATATTTTTGTTTTCCCTTCTTACTTGCATGTGTGAACTTATGCACAGGTTGGATCTCAAATAAACATCATGGTGGGCCATAGGTAGGTTTCAACAGTCTGTCACTGCCCTCACTGTTTTCTGTGGTGGGGTCCACTGGAGATTTGGATCTGTCTCATTCTTGGAGTTATGCCCTGAAATGATCTCCCCAACTGGATGGACGGTGTGGATACAACACATGCATGATGGTGGGACCCACGAGTGGGCCACCAGCTGGCAGCAGAGCCAGCGTCTAAGGACGCTGGTACACCCAGCGTGCGGACGTCTCTCCTCTCCTTTTTCTCTTTCTTCTTTTTTTTTGTTTTTGTTTTATTGCACTCATATCAGGTGGGGCCCACATGGGACTGATCCACTTCGTTCATCAGCTGGGACATCTCATGGTGGGTCCAATGAGCCCAATATTGAGTATGTTACGGGGTCTATAAACACCAGTGTGGGCCGAGACAGTCTCGACAGTGGACATCATTCACCCCACTGTTTGATGTGGTGCGGCCCACTTAAGAATTGAATATGCTAAAAATTTGGGCCTTAGCCCTAAAATGACATGGGAAAATAGATAGACGGTGTGGATGGAACACAAACATCAAGGTGGGTCCCACGAGTGGGGACCCCTTGCAGCGTCCAAGTAACGCTGGACGTTCCAGCGTCAGGACGTCCAGACGCTGGACGTCCAGCACATGTATATATATATTTTTTTTCTCTTTTTTTTTTTTGTTTCTTGTGGTCATTTCATGTGGGGCCCACTTATGGACAATCCACCCCATTCATTATGTTTCCCTGGTCGTTGGGGTTCTAACAAGCCCAATATTGGGCAGGTAATGTGGTCCACAAACATCACAGTGGGTCCAAGAAGTCTCAACAGTCGTTTCCACTGTTTTCTATGGTGTGGTCCACCTGAGATCTGGATCTTCTTCATTTTTGGTATCCAATCCCAAAATGAGGTGGAGAAACTGATGGGCGGTGTGGATCGAATACATGCATCAAGGTGGGTCCCACAAGTGGGAACCCACGGTCATGCCCAAAAAGGGCTTCGTCCCAGCGCTGCTGGGCAGCAGCGTCCTCTGGACGCTGGCTGTCCAGCGGCCTTCTTCTTCACTTTTTTTTTTTCATTTTTGTTTTTCATTTTTTTTTTTTTTTTTTTTTTTATAAATTCAAGTGGGGCCACATGTGCAAGATCCACTCCATCCATCAGCTGGGCCATCACATGGTGGGCCCACATGGTGGACAGCGGGGATGAACTACATACATCATGGTGGCTGTTGGCCACACTAAATATGCCACAAAATGGGTCCCAAAGTGGGATCCACACCATCAAAGGGTGGGACCCATTCATGGACGATCCAGCCCATCCATCTCATTGCCCATCACAAGGTGGGACCAAGGAAAGAAAACGAAAAGTAAACGAGAAAAAAGGGGGGAAAGGTATGCACTCACAATGATGGTTGGACGGTTGGATTGCCGATCGGACGGTCCGGATGATGATCGGGGTCCTCCAAGCTTGATCTTCACCTTCAATCTCTCTCTTTCTCTCTTGATCTCCCTCTAAATCTTCTCTAAACTCACTCAATCTCTCAAATCTCTCTACTTCTCTCTACTTCTCTCTCTTCTTTCTCTTCTCTCTCTCTCTCTCTCTCTCTCTCTCTCTCTCTAATCTTGGGTTTGAAAATGGACGAGTGGTGCTTGGAAAATGGGGGGGGGGGGGGGTTTCTTAGAAATGGCTAGCATGGGAGGTATGGGTTGTGATGATGGCTAGATAATGATGATGATGATGGGAGAGGGCATGGGAGGTGTTGACTTTGGTGAGAGAGGTATGGGTTGGAGTTGGTGTGTGTAGGCTAGGGTAATGATGGGGGTATGGGTAAGGGTGATGTGATAGATTTGACATGTTGTTGGAAATTGTGCAAGTGGGGCCCACGCCACACGCGCGTTGCGTGGCCCACCTCGAATTGCACGAACGTATGCATCTTACACACCGGGTATCGCAATGGGGCGTGCCGCGCGGCGTTGGAATCGTGGCGCCCGCGCGGTCGCAAGGGTACAAGTCTTGGGTCGTTGCGGTACTAAATCAGGGTCACGATCAAGGCTCTCTAATCTAGTCCGTCCGGGACGTACCGGTACCGGAAACTAAACGTACGGAGGGCAATTCAGGGTACGGGTCTTACACATGATATCTCCCTTGGAGGGAGACTTGCCACTGTTCGATCGCCTTTCGGCGAGTTATCGATACCTTCGATTATCGGCTGGTCGTGGGAGCCAGCCGGAGGGGTCGCAGTAGTAGGAGGGGTCACGGCAACTCCCCCTTGAGTAGTACTACGCAGTTGTGAGCCGCGAGCAGGCCCCTCTGACTGAGCGGGCGCAGTTGAAGGACCAGCTACTAACTTCTTTTGCCTTTTCGAAGTCGTGCCCTTCAGGCGGGGGAGCACCCCCAACGCGCCCCTTTTGTCCCCCACATTCGCCATCTCCTCTTAGGAAATTAGGCCTGCGGCGGAGAGACAGCGAAGGTCCAAGGCCACGTTAACATTGTGCGCGGCCGTTGGAAGCTTGGAGACCTTGACGAGTTTTTCGTTAAGTCCTCCCCGTAAGTTTGGCTTAGCTCCAATCGGAATGCTTGCAAGAAGAAGATGAGGGCACATTATTCAGAAGCGGTGCAAAATTCTTTTTTCTTCAGGCAAAGGGGCAGAAACTCAACCCACCTTCGCCAAAGAAGCGGTTAACGTTGTGGCCTTTGGGGTCGGAGCCCACATCTGACTCCTAATTGCCGGAGACGTAAAACCATTTTTTCCTCCACCCAGGATAATTGGAGGATGGGTTTCCCAGGATGAAGTTATCCTGGTGCCAGAAGCATAGGTAGTATTAACCCTCACTAGCTGGGGCCTTTTCAGCTGGTACAATCTCAAAAACTCCTCAGCGGTCAGGTCTTCGTTACCCGCTTGTCTCCAGAGAACGAAGGCACTTATAAGCACCCTCCAACCATTTACAATAAGTTGGCCGGGGGCAATCTTATAAGTGTGAAGGAAGTTCCGGATAAATGGGTGGAGGGGAAGACGCATGCCGAGTCGGAAAAAATATTCATAAAAGGCTACACAGCCTAGCGGCGGTGCATCGGTTGTCTCTCCTCTCCCAGGTAACCTAAGAATGACAGAATCCGGGACCCGATACCTCTCTCGAAGGTCCAAGAGCTGTTCTTCCGTCATTATAGATGGATAACCAGCGGCAGAATATCTCCTCGCTGGTACTCGAGCATTATTAGATTCAGACAAATCGGGGGTATTATCTCCCAGAGGGATGATCTCTTCATCAGAAACCCCGCCATCGTAAAAGAAAAAGACAAGAAGGAAGAAAGAGGAAAGGAGAGAGAAGGGATACCTCTGTGAAGAGGGTTACACCAGGGACAGAAGGAGAGAAGAAGAAGGGTTTTCTGAAACTCTGCGGCGGGATTTTGAAAATGAAGAAATCCTCGCAGATCCGATATTTATATGCAATCATTTCGTTTGATTCGGATGACATGTGGCGGCCTCCCATCCGGCGCGACAGTCGAACGGGCACGGGCATTAAATTCAGGGACACGTGGCAAGCGACGCTTCACCTCTCATGGCCGAAAAACTGCGGAAAGCTGGCAGTCATAAATGCAGGGTCATTCCGGATGATTCATGTACGAGTTCTCCTCCAACAGTCGGTTACGCATACAAACAAAACCCTTGGCGTAGCTCTTCAATGCTAAGGGTTTTGGGGGCATCTGTTATAGGATAAACTTGGTCGTCGAGAGATACTATCAGAAAGTGATTGAGAGGAGTCATGATCAGATTGTAGGATAGCAAGCCTCCTCTATTTGTAGTTCATCTCAGCATGTGAGCAGCTCGGCTCGTGGTCACCGAAAAGGGTCGCATCTCAACATGCGAGCAGCTCGGCTCGTGGTCGTCGAAAGGGGTCGCATCTCAACATGCGAGCAGCTCGGCTCGTGGTCGTCGAAAGGGGTCGCATCTCAACATGCGCGCAGCTCGGCTCGTGGTCGTCGAAAGGGGTCGCATTTCAACATGCAAGCCGTTACCTCCGAGCCTGAGTATCCTCCGCCTTTATAGTACCAGCAGCCCATATAGACCGATTTTGGGCTTATCTTTTATTCATGACTCCGAACTTCAGGGGATCATCATCAGTGAACGTAATCGACTAGAGGTCTAACTAGATCAGGTCGCTCCCTTATCTAGGGGACGACAGGATAAACATCTTATCCTCGAAAATCAGCAGCAATCTTAACGTCTTGCGTAACAGATTGGATCACCTGGATTTGTATAAATAGATGACTCTGCAGAAGAATAAAGGTACACAATCTCTAAGCCCCAAATCCCATCGTTTCCTTTACAACCATGTCCCGTCTAACTTAAGCTTCGGAGGGCCAACAGCTGGACGCCGGCCACCCTTAGTTTTCCCTTGTGCTCTTTCAGGTTTGAAAGGAAGCTGGCTTGAAGGAAGGCGAACGTCTGGAGGATCCTGTTACCAAATTTGACGCAGATGGTTTAGATTTCCAAGATTATCTTTTGAATGGGCCCACCAATCAGATCAGCAACCGCCTCTCAAAATCGTGCAATTCAGGTACCTCCAGAACCAGTCATCTTGCTTTCAACGCTATAGAGTGTACAGAGGTCAGATTGATCTCAAATTTGGAACATTAGTAGAAAACTCCCTCCTTTAGATGATAAAAGGATTAGATTTTAAAATCAACTCCAAAATTAGGTGCGAAAATTAGAACACTTAGGCCTTTTATAAAATCTGCGCAATTGAATATTTCTAGATATTCCATCTTTCTTCAACCGGTACGATCAAACCACACATCCTTTTGACCTGAAACTTTGTGGGTATTCATATATGGATGTTTTATAGAAGATGGTTAAATTAAAATTTTCATATCATCAATGATGGGCTACCTGGACCATTCCAGTGTTGAGCAGCAAAATATGAAAAAACCTTTTTGATAGTTTGTATTGTTTTAGCCGCCACGGTCAATCCATAGCTTTGATTGACACAAAACCACTTAAGTTATTTCAACGTCGAGCTCCTCTTCGACATGGATGTGTTGGATTTCCAAATATCATCAAGATATGCCCCAAAATCTGGGCTGAAAAATAAAAATGAGATTGCCTGTATTTGAAATCTGCTTTAGAAAGTGCATGGCCGACCTATCATTCGGTCGGCCGGACCACAGGTCGGCCTTCACAAAATCACTCCAGAGATATTTGTATTTCTAGAGGGTTTGGCTGGCCGGACAGTCAAGCTGTAAATTGTGAATTTTTCACACTTTTCTTCCTCCACTACATTACATCTTTCCTCCATCTCTTATCATTTATTTCTTTGATCTTCAAGGCATACAAAGTGACTCTTTTAACCATGAATTGGTGAAGTCTCCCTCTCATTTCTACAATCATAAAAAAATGTATTAGATGAGTCTTTTAAGTATGCAAACCATGCATATAATGTGATGTAATGGGTTAGAATATGTATAAAATGGAAGCTCAACACACCCCCCAACCAGCATTTTGCTAGTCCCGAGCAAAACATGCGTGAAAAAAGTTCAAATCTCCAAAACCAAACTCTCCTTCAGAAACTATGCTTCTATACATTCCAAGACATACAAGTGCAAAAATGAGAGAAACTGGGTGATAGAAGCTGAAACCTTAAACTTCTCAAAACATAATAAGTGTTCATATAGAATTCCCGCTAATCGATTAATAAATAGAAGAACTTGAACAAATTCAACCTAGTGTGCATAGTGAATGTTCATCTCATGAGTTTCCAGGATTATCTTTTTCATAGATCAACTAAACTATGGGTTTAAAAGTGCACAGATCAACAACAAGCCCATGACAGGAATTTGCCTTACCGTCCTTCCAATGGTTTTCACACTATGTCTCATTTCCAGCTTTGGTTATGGGTAGACCATCCCCTGGTTGGTTATAGGTAGCCCTTTTTCGGAATTTTTCACCATACTCTCAATCATACCCATATTTTCTTTCCTTCTTTCCTTTTCATACACATTAGATAGGATTTTTAGAAATCCATATCTTTCGTTATTTTTCCACGGACAAGGATGGACAAAATACCCCTGCTTAGTTCTTCAACACCTCAAATCTAAGTCTAGGCAATCCACAAAGTTATATAATCCTTTCAAACCATGAATATCGTATAATGTGAACTAGGTGTAAAAGTGTTCAAATTTTCTATTAATCATATAAATAGGGGAATTCACATATAAAACCATTATATTAAAGGTAGTTCAAGACTTGCAACATCACTTACTTTATATTTCCTTTTCTTATACTCGTATCATCCTGAATGCATAGAAACAAAGTTCGCTAAAAAGAGTTTTGAATTTTTAGAAAATTCAAAAAATTTCTACATAATTGCTTGAAATGTCACAAAAGCTAGTAGATTCATCTAAGGAATCTCACCCCCAACCAAAATCTTACATTGTCATTAATGTAACAAGATATGCAATAAGCATGACATGAGAGTAATGACATAAAATAAAGGAGAGTGAGAACGAGAGTACCTAGGGTAGAAAGTTGATCAATTCTAGCATCTTCCATTGTCTCGATGAGACTTATTCAATCCTAATTGCAGAAAAATAAATCATAACCTACCTACCTACCTTTTATTAGTCCGATCGACTACATGATCAAATTTGAGCAGGATCTTCATAAATTTCAATAAATTTCTCATAAGGACCATCCAAAGTCCTGCTCGACAGTAAACATGGATGTTTTTCTTCATTGAAGTCCAATATTTATGTCCACCCATGCATGATAGAAGGAGATAAGAGCAGAAAAAATATATCTTCTTAAATTCTGATCTGGGTTATGATTGATTAAAAATGGGTCCTCCCAATGAGAATTTTTAATGGGCTGAAGGACCTATGATGGTGGAGAGACATTCATCAAGTTTTCAATGGTTAAAGTTGTCTCCTCCACAATTTCAGAATTGTACGGTGCTTTCACAAACAATGGTAAAGAGTGTAAATCAGTGAAAATGTGTTCTTCAAGTACCGACATCATGTCTAACAAAATATCCAACTCCTTAATCATCACATCATCAAGATCATAAGAGTGGGCCAAGCATTCCTTTAGGAAATTGAGATAGTCGGATGAAGGATCATGTTCTTACTTGAGTGAGTGCAAAAATTCAGTTTCAATGGTGAGGGACTCGCCCTCCAAGGAGTGAAATTCTTCCAAACTAGGTTCTCCATAACTAGTATGAGGCACCAAGTCGGAAGTATGCAAGGCTTTAACAATCTCTTGAATAATGGGGTCGTTTAAATTTTCAAAGTGAGCCAAGCATTCATCCAAAGAATCTGAATTTTCACTCATGGGAGTCTCATTCTCCACATTAAAATTAAGCATGTCAAGTTGGTGGAGTGACTCAAAAATATCAGCCTCGGCTATCTTTCTAGGATGCATATCCTCTAGAGACTCATAATCATTATGCCCTTGGGAAAAAGAAACCATAGGTTCATAAGCATCCACTGAACCCTCATTGTAAGTAACCCAACTATCGCTTTCAGATTTAATGGATTCCTTGGGTTCGTCAACCGTCATTGAAATCTCTTCATTATTAAGTTCAAAGCATCCAAAAGAGATTGTGGACTCACCATAATTGATGTTGACATTGGGATCATCGATATCAATCTCCTCTAAAAGTCTATTCATTAAATCCGAAGAAGGTGGGACTTAGGGTGATTGTTAATAACCACGGTTGGTTCTTCCCTTGAACAAGGAGAATGGTGGTTTCCCCAATTAAGATCGTACGCATTGTAGGATGAAGAGTTATATGATGGTTGGTAGGTATATCCATACAAGTGATCACACATTATTTTAACCCGTTGGCCACTATTCACCCGTTCCTTTTGTTGTTGCACACCTTCTACCATAACCGGTGGAACACATGTTATTTTCAATCCAGTAATCACATAATGTTTTCCCTAGATGATCATTATTCGATTTTGCTTCGTTCCAGTATTCTCTCATAGTCTTACGTCGTGTCACAATATGTGTATTGCTTTCATTAATGTAATCACGCATCGTCTTATGTGGGGGGGTAGTGGAGGTTCTTTGAATCTCTGAAAAATACTCATGCTTGGAGGGATCCTGATTATAATGAGTTTGGGTCCCCCAATCCGATGTCTCATCCTCTAAAAGGTACTTGTACGCACCATCCGTCCAATCATATATGATGAAATTTTAAGGAATTGGAAACTACCCTAATCTAGAAAAAAAAAAACAAACAGAAGGGAGATGGGGAGATGTTACCCAATAGAGTGAGATCTATGTTAGCAACAATGTCCTACAAAATCAAACAAAAAATTGTTAGTAATCTAGAAAAAAATCCTAATTCTAGAAAAATTGAAAATCCTACCTAACTAAGACTACTCTATAGCTACTAGAACAATTAGAACCGTTTAACCTTTTCCCTGGCAACGGTGCCAAAAACTTGTTCGCTCGCCTCAAGTGCAAGGCTACGATGTAGTAATAATTCTCGGTAAGACCGAGGTCGATCCACAGGGAAAGAAGTAAACAATTCCAACTACTCCAATAACTAGAATCCAAGAAGTTTAGGAAAACAGTTTTTAACATAAAATAGGAAAATCTGATATTTAGAAAGAACTAGAGCATCAAGGATCCACTTGTAGTAGTTCAACACGAATCCATTCAACCAAGCACAACACAACTAGAATCAAAGTTCTATCTCTCATCTAATTGGAAGAAATAACATTTAAGCACAAACAGTCTCACTTAAATCTGAAAATCAAATTTCTAGTTCTAATGAAGCACATAGAACTCAAACTTATAACCTTCGAAGTAACAGCCATACCAAGAGACTTTGGCATGCTCTGGGGTTACTACAATTCAAATATAAATAAACCCATCATTGCAATCTCAGAGAATTGCAAGGAACTCATGTCCGGAGTACACAAACTCTCATAATTCATCTAAAAATCCAAACTTTATTCAAACTAGAAGTTCAAAATTCAAAATTAAGAAAAGGGTACTTGAAATAAAATAATTAAAGCATTAAAACCAACTTCAAATTTCACCTCTAGCTCTAGCTAAGAGGTTAACTAAGAAAAAGCATATTAAAATTAGAACTAGAACTAAGAAAAGGAAGAAAAACTAGCTGTCATAGGACTTGAACTCCTTGCTTCCCACGTCCTTGACTGCCTTGGAATAGAAGAGAGTACCTCCTTTTATAATACAGCAAGAGTAACGCAACATAACAGATTTTGTTTTGCTTCGTACGACTTAACCAATGGTCGGATTACCTTCAAATTTGATTTGTATCTTCCTTAGAATTTGATCTTTCTCATAGATGGTTTAGATTTTCAAGATTATCTTTTGAATGGGCCCACCAATCAGATCAGCGACCGCCTCTCAAAATCACGCAATTCGGGTACCTCCAGAACCAGTCATCTTGCTTTCAACGCTAAGGAGTGTACAGAGGTCGGATTGATCTCAAATTTGAAACATTAGTAGAAACCTTCCTTCTGTAGATGATAAACAGATTAGATTTTACAAATCAACTCCAGAATTGGGTGTGAATATTAGAACACTTAGGCATTTTATAAAATCTGTGCAGTTGAATCTTTCTGGATGGTCCATCTTTCTTCAACCAGTATGATCAAACCACACATCCTTTTGACCTGAAACTTTGTGGTTATTTATATATAGATGTGGTTTAGAAGATGGTCAAATTATATTTTTCATATTATCAATGATGGGCCACCTGGACCATTCTAGTGTTGAGCAGCGAAATCTGAAAACCTTTTGGACAGTTCGTATTATTTTGGCCACCACGGTCAATCCGTAGCAGCCGATCGACACAAAACTACTTGAGTTATTTCGGCGTCGAGCTCCTCTTCAACATGGATATGTTGGATTTCCAAATATCATCAAGATAAGCCCCAAAAACTGGGCTGAAAAATAAAAAATGGGATTGCCTGTATTTGAAATCTGCTTTAGAAAGTGCATGGCCGACCTGTCATCCGGCAGGCCGGACGGCAGGTCGGCCTTCACAAAATGACTCCAGAGATATTTGTATTTCTAAAGGGTTTAGCCTGTAAATTGTGACTTTTTCACACTTTTCTTCCTCTATTACACTGCATCTTTCCTCAATCTCTTATCCTTTATTTCTTTGATCTTCAAGGCATACAAAATGACTCTTTTAACCATGAATTGGTGAAGTCTCCCTCTCATTCCTACAATCACAAAAACATGTATTAGATGAGTCTTTTAAGTATGCAAACCATGCATATATTGTGATGTAATGGGTTAGAATATGTATAAAATGGAAGCTCAACACCAACCTGTGGTCTGGCTGGCTAGCTGACAGGTCGGCCATGCACTTTCTAAAGCAGATTTCAAATATAGGCAGTCCCACTTTTAGTTTTTCAGCCCAGTTTTCGGAGCCCATATTAATGATATTTGAAAATCCAACATGTCCATTTCGAAGAGGAGCTCGACACCGAAATAACCCAAGTAGTTTCGTGTTGATCGGAGCTATGGATTGACCGTGGAGGCTAAAACAATACAAACTATCCAGAAAGTTTCCAGATTTCGCTGCTCCACACTGGAATGGTCCAGGTGGCCCATCATTGATGATATGAAAAATATAATTTGACCATCTTCTATACCACTTCTATATATGAATAACCATAAAGTTTCAGGTTAAAAGGATGTGTGGTTTGATCGTACCGGTTGAAGAAAGATGGACCATCCAAAAAGATTCAACTGTGCAGATTTTGTAAAAGGCCTAAGTGTTCTAATTTTTACACCCAATTCTAGAATTGATTTGAAAATTTTAATCATTCTATCATTTATAAGAGGAAGTTTTCTACTAATGGTCCAAATTTGAGATCAATCAGACCTTTGTACACTCTATGGCATTAAAAGTAAGATGACTGGTTCTAGAGGTACCCGAATTGCGCAATTTTGAGAGGTGGTCTCTGATATGATTAGTGGGCCCATTCAGAAGATAATCTTGGAAATCTAAACTATCTATGAGGAAGATTAAGTTCCAGGGAAGCTACAAATCAAATTTGAAGGCAATCCGATTTTTGGTTAAGCCGTACGAAGTGAAACAAAATCTGTTATGTTACTGTACTATTGTTGTATTATAAGGTGCTCTCTTCTATTCCAAAGTAGTCAAGGACGTGGGAAGCAAGGAGTTCAAGTCCTAGCCTCCTACAGCTAGTTTTTCTTTCTTTTCTTAGTTCTAGTTCTAGTTTAAATATGCTTTTTCTTAGTTAACCTCTTAGCTAGAGCTAGAGGTGAAATTTGTAGTTTGTTTCAATGCTTTAATTTTTTTTATTTCAAGTACTCTTTTCTTATTTATGGATTTTGAACTTCTAGTTTGAATAAAGTTTGGAGTTTTAGATGAATTATGAGATTTCGTGTACTCTGGACATGAGTTCCTTGCAATTCTCTGAGATTACCATGTTGGGTTTATTTAGATTCGAATTGTAGTAACCCAGAGCATGCCATAGTCTTGTGGCATGGCTGTTACTTCGAAGGCTATAAGTTTGAGTTCTATGTGCTTCATTAGAACTAGAAATCTGATTTTCATATTTAAGTGGGACTGTTTGTGCTTGAATGTTATATCCTCCAATTAGATGAGAGATACAACTTTGCATTTTAATTGTGTTGTGCTTGGATGAATGGATTAGTATTGAACTACTACAAGTGGATCCTTGATGCTTTAGTTCTTTCTAAATATCAGATTTTCCTGTTTAATATTAAAAATTATTTTCCTAAACTTCTTAGATTGTAGTTATTGGAGTAGTTGGAATTGTTTACTTCTTTCCCTGTGGATCGACCTCGGTCTTACCTGAGAATTATTACTACATTGCAGCCTTGCACTTGAGGCAAGCAAACAGTTGGCAAATGTATAAATTGAAGGTTCAACACACCCCCCAACCATCTTTTGGTAGTCCCGAGCAAAACATGCGTGAAACAAGTTCAAATATCTAAAAACAAACTCTCCTTCAGAAACTATGCTTCTATACATTTCAAGACATACAAGTGTAAAAATCAGAGAAATTGGGTGATAGAAGCTGAAACCTAAACTCTCAAAACATAATAAGTGTTCATATGGAATTCCCGCTGATTGATTAATAAATAGAAAAACTTTGAAAGATTTCAACCTAGCGTGCATAGTGAAAGTTTTTCTCATGAGTTTTCGAGACTATCTTCATTATAGATCAACTAAGCTATGGATATAAAGGAGTAAGATCAACAATAAGCCCATGATAGGAATTTGCCTTAACGTCCTTCTGACGGCTTTCACACGACATCCCATTTCCTGGCTTTGGTTACGGATAGACCATCCCCTGGTTGGTAATAGGTAGCCCTTTTCGGAATTTTCCACCATATTGTCAATCATACCCATATTTTTTTTCCTTCTTTCCTTTTCATACCCATTAGATAGGACTTTTAGAAATCCATATCTTTCGTTATTTTCCCATGGACAAGGATGGACAAAGTACCCCGACTTGGTTCCTTAACACCTTAAATCTAAGCTTAGCCAATCCATAAATTTACATAATCCTTTTAAACCATGAAAATCTTGTAATGTGAACTAGGTGTAAAAGTGTTCAAATTTTCTATCAATCAAATAAATATGGGAATTCACATATAAAACTATTATATTAGAAGTAGTTCAAGACTTGCAACATCACTCACTTCATATCTCATTTTCTTATACTTGTATCATCTTGAATGTATAGAAACAAGGTTTTCCAAAAGAATTTTGAATTTTCAGAAAAATTTGAAAAATTTTCAACAACATATAATGCTCGAAATATCCACAAATTGCTAGATGAGGAATCTCATCTCACCCCCCAACCAAATCTTGCATTGTCCTCAATGTAAAAAGATATGTAATAAGCATGTACATGTGAGTAATGGTAAAATAAAAGAGAGTGAGAACGATAGTACCTGAGAGAGTCAATCATGGAAGTCTACCTCTGGTATCAAAATCTATGAGAACAATTAAAAACAGAAAAACAAACTAAACCTAATCTACTCTATACCTCCGTCAGACTAGGAGATCAATCATCCTGATACACAGGATCATTCATAGAGATGGACATGTTCTCTGAATCAAATTTTTCAACAAATGGTTTAAGGCGTTATCCATTCACTTTAAAACAGTTACCATTCATCGCATTTTCTACCTCGACAGCCCTATAAGGAAAAATGTCTTTAACAATATATGGACTGGTCCATCGAGATCTCAATTTTTTCGAAAAAAGATGAAGTCGAGAATTATATAAGAGCACTTTCTGACCTTCAAGGAAAGATTTCCTGAAGATGTGCTTGTCATGAAAGGCCATCATCCTACTCTTATCATGAAGGTCAAGCTCATTCAATTGGAGTTTGCGAAGGGAGCTAGCCTTGTCAATGTCAAAATTCAATGCTTGAATTGCCCAATAGGCTTTGAGTTTAAGTTCCACATGCAAGTGGCAAGCCATCCCATAGACAAGTCTATAGGGAGACATTCTAATAGAGGTCTTGTAAGCGGTACGGTGAGCCCAAAGGGCATCGACTAATCTAAGCGACCAATCTTTGCGATCCAGCCTCACCGTCTTTTCCAAAATTTGTTTGATTTCCTGATTGAAAATTTCAACTTGCCCACTTGTCTGTGGGTGGTATGGGGTACTCACTTTATGTTTAATGCCATATTTCTTCATCAAGGCTTCGAAAGGCCTATTGCAAAAGTGAGAACCGCCATTACTAATGATGGCCGGAGGCATTCCAAATCTAGATAATATTTCTTTAAGGAACTTTAGAACTGTATGATGATCGTTGGTTCTACATGGAATAGCCTTTATCCATTTAGACACATAGTCTACGGCAAGTAATATGTAAACATATCCCAAAGATGAGGGGAATGGTCCCATGAAATCGATGCCCCAACAGTCGAAGACTTCAAGATGTTGAATTGGGTTAAGAGGCATCATATTTCAATGGGACAATCCTCCGAGCTTTTAACAGCGCCCGCATGCTTTGCAAAACTCATGGGTGTCCTTAAATAGAGTGGGCCAATAAAAACCACACTGCAGAATTTTAGCAGTGTTTTTCTTGGCGAAAAAATAACCCCCACATGATTGATCATGGAAAAAGGAGATGATAGAATTATGTTCATCATCAGGGACACATCTCCTAATAATTTTATCTGGACAATATTTAAAAAGTAAAGGTTCATCCTAGAAAAATTCGCGTACTTCCCTTAGAAATTTTCTTTTATCCTGCGCAGTCCAATGAGTCGACATCGCACTTGTGGAAAGATAGTTTGCAATATCAACATACCATGGTGGATGTGTAGCAACAAAGAGTTGCTCATCAGGGAATGAGTCCTCAATAGGTGACTTGTCAATGGAATTCAGTAAGACTAGGCGGGATAGATGGTCTGGCACCATGTTCTCTACTCATTTCTTATCATTGATCTCTAAGTCAAATTCTTAAAGGAGTGGGATCCATTTATGCCAACGGAGCTTAGCATCCTTCTTAGAAAGAAGGTATTTCAGCGCCGCATGATCCGTGTAAACTATGACCTTGGATCCTATCAAGTACGCCCTGAACTTGTCCAAGGCAAAAACAATGGCTAAGAGCTCCTTCTCTATAGTCGAGTAATTGACTTGGGCAGGGTTCAAGGTCCTACTCGCATAGTAGATAACGTGGGGCTTCTTGTCCTTCCTTTGTCCTAACACCGCCCCAATAGCATAATCGCTCGCATCGCACATCAACTCAAAATGAATGGACCAATTCAGTGGTTGCATGATAGGAGCGGTTGTCAACATGTCTTTTAGCTTTGAAAAAGCTAATTAACAATCGGCACTCCACTCAAATCGGATCTCCTTTTAGAGAACGTTGCATAAGGGCCTAGAGATATGACTGAAATCCTTTATGAACCTTTTATAAAAAACAGGCATGTCCAAGGAAGGACCACACATCGCGTATGCTATTGGGTGGTGGTAGATTGGAAATAATATCAATTTTAACCCGGTCTACCTCTATTCCATTGGACGAGATGATATGTCCAAGGACTATTCCTCTTTGTACCATAAAATGTCACTTCTCCTAGTTTAAAACAAGGTTCTTCTCCACACACCTTGTCAAGACCAACTTCAAGTGATTAAGGCACTCCTCACAAGTACAACAAAAAATAGAAAAATCGTCCATGAAGACTTTAAGAAATTCACCCATCATGTTTGAGAAAATACTCAACATGCAACGTTGGAATGTGGAAGGTACATTTCATAACTTAAATGACATTCTTCGGTATGCGAAGGTGCCAAACGGGCATGTAAAGGTGGTCTTCTCTTGGTCTTCTGGGGCTATCTCAATTTGGTTGTCACCGAAATTGCCATCGAGGAAGCAATAATAGGATTGACCTGCTAACCTCTCCAAAATTTGATCCATGAATGGGAGAGGGAAGTGGTCCTTCCTAGTGACTGTGTTTAGCTTCTGATAATCTATGCACATACGCCAACCGATGGTCACTCAAGTCGGTATAAGCTCGTTCTTGGCGTTTTCTATGATGGTAATACCGAACTTCTTAGGGACAACTTAGGTGGGACTCACCCATTGGCTATCCGAGATGGGGTAGATGATACCCACATCTAGTAATTTTAACACCTCGGCTTTAACAACCTCCATCATGTTTGGATTTAACCTTCTTTGAGGTTGTCTAGTTATTTTGTACATTTTTCTTGAAGTGTATACGATGAGTGCAAACCGACGAGTCTATCCCCTTGAGGTCCACTATTGTCCAACCTATGGCTTCCCTATATTCTTTGAGTAGCTCAATCAACTTGAGCTCTTAGTCTTTTCCTAGGTGAGAGGCAATGACAACCGGGAATGTTTCTTCTTGACCCAAACTATACATATTTCAACTCGGATGGCAATGGTTTAAGGTTAAGCTTCGGCGGTTTAATGTTAGACGGTAGAGGCCTTGATGTGGTTGGTGGCAATCTTTCAAAATGGGGCCTCCACCAGCTAGTACCAACTACCGGTTTCTCAATATTCAATGCTTGCACAATTTCACTAATGATGGGGTCTTTGGAATCCTTAAAATGTGTCAAGCATGTCTCCAAGCTTTCTAGTGGTTCAAGTTGGTGGAGCTCTTCTTCTTCGAAGGATTCGAGCATGTTTACCTCGAAGAGCTCGTCATCATCAACATCCCCATGCCTTTGGCCCAAATGGAACACGTTCACCTCCAATGTCATGTTTCTAAAGGACAATTATATTACCCCATTCCAGCAATTGATAATTGCATTTGATGTAGCCAGGAATGGGCGGCCTAAAATCACCGGTATTTGAGTGCTAGGATCCATAATCGGTTGCATGTCCAAAACGATAAAATCCATAAGGTAGTAAAATTTGTCGACTTGGACCAATACATCCTCAACTATCCCTCTCGGTACACGGATGGATCTATCAGCGAGTTGCAACATGGTTTCGATGGGTTTTAATTCACCAAGGCCTAATTGCTCATATACCAAGTATGGGATTAAATTTACGCTTGCCTCTAAGTCTAGCAATGCACGTTCAATCCGGTAGTCACCAATGATGCATGAAATTGTGGGACTACCGGGATCCTTGAATTTTGGGGGGGTCTTTTGAGTGAGAATGGCACTCACTTGCTCATTTAGGAAGGCCTTTTGCTACACAATGTATTTGCGTTTGGTTGTGCATAAGTCCTTTAGAAAATTGGCATAGGACAAGATTTGTTTAATAGAGTCAAGTATGGAATATTGATCTTGACTTGTCTAAAAATCTCTAGAATATCATGAGAGTTTGGAAGAGATTTTAGAGTAACCAATCTCGAAGGGAATGGTGCTACGGGCTTGTAAATGGGTTCTGTTTCTTGTGGGGCTAAGTTAGATCCATCCTCATTCTTAGAATTTACCAGATCATTAGGCTTGTCGGCCTTCACCGGGATAGATTTGTCAATTTGTTTACCACTTCCAAGAGTGGTGACAGAATTTGCTTGCACCACATGTTGGTTGGGAAGATTAGGGATGCTTACTTCATGTACTTGTGTTGGATTAGGCTGAGGTTGGGCTGGAAAGGTCCCTTCCCTAGCATTCAAGCGTCCCTTAATCTCATCAACCGAGACTTTAAGCTCTTGGAACATTTGCTGATTTGTTTGATTTATTTGCGTTTGCTTTTATATAAACGCCTTTTGAGTATCCTCCATTGAGAATTGAGGTGGGGCCATGTTTTGCATGGGTGGCCCTCCTTGAGAGTTGAGAGGATTAGCCATAGGACCATTCCTCCAACTAAAGTTAGGACGATTCTTCCAAGTAGAGTTATACGTATTATCTACTGGTCCATTAAAAGGCCGTTGATACCCATATGTGGCATTTGCTTGTTCTTGTAACACCTCCTAAAACACAGGAATTGTAGGACAATTTTGCGTGGCGTGTATATTAGTGGCACAAATTCCACATATGTTCTCAATAGCTTTAGTGGGCTTTATAACTTCACTCTTGCTAAGTGCAATGGCTTCGACTTTCCTTATGAGGTTGGCTAGCCTTGCATTAACATCATCCTCCTCTTTAAGGATGTAGATGCCTCCTTTGTCCTTTTGTTGAGGAGGCTTGTAGTTACTAGATTTGTCCAAAGTATCCCATGATTGGGCATCTCGGCCAACATGTCTAAGTAACTTCAGGCCTCATCTGGATTTTTACTCATAAACTCACCATTGCACATCATTTCCTATGAATTGACGCATGTTGGAACTTAATCCATCATTGAAGAAGTTTATAATTCGCCAGCTTTTATAGCCGTGATGTGGGCAAGCAAGTAAGAGGTCCTTAAACCTTTCCCAACATTGGAAGAATGATTCATTCTCTTTAACCAAAAAGTTCATTATAGCTCTTCGAAGGATGTTTGTTTTATGAGTCAGGAAGAACTTTTTCAAGAACTCCCAGGGTCATCTCATTCCATGTCCCTATCGAACGTGGTATAAGAGAATGAAGCCAACCCTTGGCGTTTTCTTTTAATGAAAAGGGAAAAAAGTTTAAGTTTGATGACATCTTCAGAAACATTAGTGTATTGCAAAGTAGCCACCACTTCTTCAAATTCCTTCAAGTGTAGATATGGGCTATCAGAATCTAACACATGGAACTTTGACAAAAGTTGAATTACCCCCGTCTTTATATCAATGTTCCCCCCGGTGTTTGGGGGAATCACACATGAAGGTGTTATTGTACGAGCCGATTGTAGATAATCTCGTAAGGGTCTCATTGGAGGAGCATTGCACACCTCATTCTCTCCTACTCCCTCTTAATTTGCATTTGTAGTAGGAGTAGGGTGGGGAGGATTCCCTAATGGAGTTTGATCCATATTTTCCAAGTTTTCACGATGTTCAACAAACTTTCAGACTCGTCTATGAACGAAGAGTGGTCCAACTAAACCACCTTCAGATTAGAGACAATCGTCGTAGTCATGTTCCCAACGGGACATAAATCACACAACCAAAATCTAACTAATCCTAAGTCCTAAAACAGAAATTAACAAAAATCTAAAAATCTGTAAAAAAAAAAAAAAAAGTACTAAGTTAGAAGGATATTACCTGATTTGCTTAACTATGGATGAGTTCCTACAAAACAAAACAAGTTGTTAGTCCTAGAAAATCAGAAAAAACCTATCTACTTCTACTTCTATAGCCACTAAGACAATCTAAAACCATTTAACTAAGTTCCCCGGCAACGACGCCAAAAACTTGTTCGCTCACCTTACGTGCAAGGCTTACAATGTGGTAATAATCTCGATAAGACTGAGGTCGATCCATAGGGAATTAGGTAAACTAATTTAAGTTTTTCCAGCAACTTTAAATTCAATTGATTAAGTAGTTCAAATTCATAAACTAGACAAAAACAGTAAAGTTGTAAAAATCTATAATAAACGGAACTAAGCCCTCAAGGATCCACTTGTGGGAGCCCCCATGTGAATTCATTCATCCAAGCATAATACAACTAGAATTGAAGTTCTATCTCTCTTCTAGTTGGAAGATATAGCATTCAAACACAAACAATCCCCACTCAAGTTAAAGAATAAGATTCTAGTTCTAATGAAGTACATAGAAGTCGAATATGTAGCCTTCCAAGTAACGACATGCTAATGGACAATGGCACGCTCAAGGGTTACTACAATTTGAATCTAAATATTCCAAACATGATAATCTTAGAGAATTGCAAGGAACCCATGTCCGAAGCACATGAACTCTCATAAAAACATCCAAAAATATAACTTTTATTCAAATAATAACTTAAAATCCAACTTAAAGTAAAGTACTTGAATTTAAAACGAATTCAACATTATTACTACCCACAAGCTTCACCTCTTAGCTTTAGATAAGAGGTTCTAGCCTAGCATTATCATGCTTTAACTAGAAACTATGAAAAAAAAACTAACTAAAAACATAAAAAAATCGGATTCGGGAGAGTTGCAAACGCTCCACAACGATCCTCTTCACCTCCCACAAATTTCCTGCTCTTCTATGATACCATAGGAAGAGAACCTAGGTGTCCTTTTATAATGGTGAGGCTCCACCACCTCAAAATTTTTAGAATCGCGTAAGGACTCCCGCAACGCACTATTTTAGGAGCTTTTTGTGCAAGCTGCTGAATTTCAGCAACAAAATACACTGGCTGACTGGTCTTGGCCGGTCGGACCCTGTCTAAGGGAAGTCTAGAGAGCACAAGAGGGGGGCCTGACCTGTTGGTCTGACCACACTAGTCCTTGGTCCAGCAACCTATACAGAGGGGTAGGAGGGTGGCCGACCAGTCTTGACCGGTCGGACCTCCTTTCTTCACAATTTCTTTTTTTCTTTCTTCTTCTCTCTCCTCTCCTTGCTTTCTTCTTTCTTTAGCCCACCTTGGGTCTTCATCCAAGGCTCCTAAATGTGTTTTTTAAGCATCAATGGAGTGAAGTCTCTCTCTCAATCCTACATTCACAAAACATGCATTAGAAGGGTCTTTTAAGCATGTAAACCATGCATATAATGTGATGTAAAAGGTTGACAAATGTATAAATTGGAGGTTCAACATAAAGAGTGTCGCACCTCCATGCCACGCGTGCTCCCTTTACCCCTTTACAATACCGATCACAGTTGATGAACATGCACCCTTTCGCCTCGAGTGCACCAAGAGATATCACATTTTTCTTTATCTCAGGGACATGCTTCACACTTTCAAGGATTCATTTGACCCCATCGAATATCCTAATGTTCATCGAACCAATACCCACCACATTGCGAGCATAGCCATCACGCACAAACACAGATCCACCATCATACGCTATGTATGTCATGAATGAACTCCGGTCAGTATGTGACATGATGCACCTGAATTCAAGACCCACTCTCCACTAAGAGACCATATGTCAGATACAATCAATACATCACAAACATCACCACCATCCTCTAAGGTATTATCTCCCTCCCTAGAAGATTTTTAAATCATTTTCCTTGGATTCAAACAATCCCTCTTTACGTGCCCTTCTTCCCCACAATTTCAGCATCTCACCTTGCTCTTCCACTTGCCCTTGGATTTAGATTTCAATAACGAAGATCCCCCACCACGCTCATAATTTCTTCCCATCATAACCAGTACCTCATCCGTAAAGGAACCCACGCCGCTACTTTTCTTTCTCATTGCCTTCGCCTGAAGGGCTAAGATATTGGTTTCCATGCCAATGGTCTCCCTACCTGCACACAACAAGTCCTTAAGCTACTCATATGATTCTAGAAGAGAATTCAATAGGATAAACATTTGATCCTCTTCTTTCATCAATTCATCTACATCCATCAATTTACAAATAAGGCTATTGAAATTGCTGATGTGGCTCTCAACATCGGCCCCCTTTGTCATCCTCAGATTATACAACTGAAGCTTCAGATATATGCGATTTTTCAAATATTTCTTTGCGTAGATATTCTCCAACTTCGCCCATGTTTCAGCCGCAGCTTTCTCTTTCATGATGTTATACAGGACCTCATCTACTAGGTATAACTGGATTGAGACATTGACTTTTTCATCGATCTTCTTCCACTCTTATTCTTTCATAGCCTCTGGTCACTTTTCAAGGAGCGCATCTTGTAGCCCTTGCTGAACTAGAAGGCCTTTCATCTTTACCTTCTAAAGTTCAAAATTATTTTTTCCTGAATACTTCTCTATATCAAATCTCATGCTTGATGACACTATTGAAGCCTCATCTCAGATTTCGATCTACCTCCCAATGTTCGCTCTGATACCTAGTTTGTTAGGATACGGGCGATCGGCCCTGCAGCGAAAGCGAGAGCGGAGCAATCAAACGAGGAACAAACATAATGTAATCAACCAAACAAATCAACACACATAAGAGGCAATCCGAATTTAACATGAAAAAACCCTCGTGGGCTCTGCCACGACGTGATCCCCAAGAAGCGGGGGAACCCTTATAAGCCGATCAGCACCAGGCGTCTCGCCGAGAGTAAGAGCAAGCTCTAGACGAGGACGATCGGGCTAGCTGTGCTACAACCGCCCGGGCGCGCCCCACAGTCGAGCTTCCCGCGTTAGATCTTCATCATAAACTAGAGGAATGATGCCAAGCTCGACAGAATGAGACTACTGATCATGTCAGGGACAATGACAACCTGCTGGAAGTCGATCTATGAGAGCTCAAGGAATGCATTAACGACCTGCAGCAGGCTCAATGAGCAAAGACTCTGATCACCATTGACGCCCTCGTCGAGCAGACAGGAGTCCCCATTTACTGATGAGATTTGGGCCGAGCCGCTCACCAAGGGGTTTAAGGTGCCCCAGATCAATCAATACAACAAAGCAAGGGATCCCATTGAGCACTTAGAAACATTCTATGTTTGGATGGAACTTCAAAGCAACAATAGAAACCTTATGTTGAAAGTGTTCCTGCTAACTCTGATGGGCTCAACTCAGACATGGTTTCGAAATCTCAAGCCGAGATCCATTATCTCGTTCACACAGCTCAGTCGAGCCTTCGCAACACAATTCATTGGAAGCACAGACCCGCGAAAACATTCAACACATTTTGCAGCGGTCAGACAGAAAGAGGATGAATCGCTGAAGGATTACTTAACCTGGTTCAACGCAGAAGTAGTTTAGGTCGAAAACTTGTCCCAAGAGGTAATGTCACATACTATGATCTGTGAGTGCTACAATCCGAAGATTGCACACCCAAGTGCAGGTAGCGAAGTAGTAAAATACTCGGTGAGACCGAGGTCGAACCATAGGGATTGAGGTTAAGAACACTTAGAGAAATTAGTTTAGATGTGAGAGATGAAATCTATTTATCCACTGAGAGTAGAGCAAGTTGTGTGTGATGAAAGACAAAAATAAAAAAGGGGCTAAGGCATTAGGGATCCACCTTTGATAACTTCACAAAGCTTGATTCATTGGTTCAACTATAACTCAACTGGAATTAAATGAAGATTCATTCCAGTTGGAAGATGAAACTGTTAAACCACTTGCATATTTCATAAAAAGATGGTGATCTAAACCGATTGGTCTGACCATGAAGCACTCGTTAGTTGATCGCAGGGAATCCCAAGCATCCATTGTGCCTTAAAGTCGACAATGGATCAAGGAATTATACAGATCAACAACTTTGCCACAAATTTAATCGATAAGATCACAAATCATACGATCAGATGCATACTTACAATATAGGAGGCTTTGATTGATCGATCCAACCGTTAAGATCTTGTCTATCAATTGCAGGGAATCCAAAGCATCCAATGTGCCTGGAGTCTACAATTGATCAAGGGATTTTACAGATCGATGACTTTACCTGCACTAGCTTGATGACCGTAGGGAATCCAAAGCATCCATTGTATCCGGAGTCGAGATGGATCAAGGGACTTTATTGATCATGAACTAGTTAATTGGTGTGCAAAGGATCCCAAGCATCCAACGTGCCCGAAGTCGACGATGGATCAAGGGGCTTACACAACAATAGCATTTGCCGAGGTGGATAACCAAACCAATCAACCAAAAAGAACTCCAACATTCAAACACAATTGTTGAACCAAAATAACCAAAGCTTGCAAATTTCTTCAAAGGCTTCATCCCTAGCCTTAACTAGAGGTTTAGCCAACTATGCTACAATGGAAGACAAAATTCTCTACAAAGGAAAAATTCTCCACTACTCTACTCTAAGAAAGAAAAGGAAAGGAAAGCAAGAGAAGAGAAAACTCTTGGATTGTGGGATGATGAGAATGAGAAAGAGAGGAGCTCTTTTATAGCCTCTTGAGAAGCTCCCAAGCCTAGGTGGCACTCCAAGCCAAGGAGCAAAGTTTCTCTAGGTTTGGGCTTGGAGTGAGGCTTGGATGATAAGGTGGCACTTCTAAGCCAATAGTTTTCTTTCTAGGTTTGGGTTAAGTTCCTAACCTAACCATGTTTTCTTTTTAGGCTTGGGAATAGAGTTAGGATTGGAGTGGTGAGGTGGCATTTCCAAGCCTTACACATGTGTGGGGAGAGGGAGAGAGGGAGAGAGAGGAGAGAGAGAGAGAGAGAGAGAGAGAGAGAGAGCTCTTCTCTTTGGCATGGCACGTGAAAGGCTCTCCTTCATTTGCCTACGTGAAAGGCTCTCCTTCATTTGCCTTTCCTGACCGTTGGATGTGAGTCCACCTTGCTGGACTGCATCTCTGATGGTTGTGTACATCCCAAGCTCTCAACAGTTGGTGGAAGCTGTTGTCATTAGTGGTGCAATGGAGCTGGTGATGGACGGTGGATGCAGGCAGTTGCTGCTCATTGGATGGGAGCTGAAGGTGGTGTGGGGGCCACTGCTTGGATTGGACGATGGACAGAAGATAGGCTTTAGAGGCTGCTGCTGGAGGTGGATTCTGGATGGACGATTGAGATGGATGGACGATTGAGATGGAGAATGTTGATGGCTGATCAACGGCTGAGATTCCCACATGTGTAGTTGTTTGGACAGCCATTGGATGATCGGTTACACGTGCCCGGCTGTTGAACAGCCATTGGGTGGCTGTAGTTTGGACGTCCAGCATCTGGTGGGGTCACCCTGATGGACGATTGAAGAAGGACAAGGAGTTGGTGGCCTGGATGAAAGCTGGAGATGAACTGGAGAGTGGGGCTGATGGTTAGGGTCCAGCACTGGATGATGATGAACCTTGGCTGCCACATACATGAAGATGGAGAGACGTCCGCCTGCTTGATGGACGGTTTTGATGCAGAACAGCTGAACATCCACTGGATGTGAGTGGGATGCTGGCCAATCATCTTGCTTGGCATGATGGGTCCACCTTTTGATGGGCGGCTAGAGATTATGCTACATCAGGGACGTTGGACTGCTCTGCACGTGTGTTTGACTACTAGCTGAAGTGGTGCTTGCTGGATTGAATGGACGGTTATAATTGGATTGATGTTGTGGACGAGCTTGAGATGGACGATGGCTGAGGGAGGAGGGTTGCACGTGTGTTGAACGGTGTGGTCCCCCCAGGTGATGTTTGGACGGCTGAATGTTGACTAATCCTGTGGTCCACCTTGCTAGTTCACTGGTGATGACGTCCACCCGTTGGATGGTTTTGAAGTGGACGACTGGATGACTCCAGCTGCTGTGATGAATGATCGTGGATGGAGGTGATCCCACCTGCTAGATGGTTGATATGGTTGTCCAATTGGATGATCAGGATGGACGGTTGATCGAGCTGATCTGCTAGCCTTGTTCACGTGATGGATGGTGGATCTTCCAGCATTCCTGCTGACTGGATTGATGGATGGCTGAGAGTTTAACTGTGGGGTCCACCTTGTTGGTCTTGGACGGTGGATGATGTGGCCAACTGCTGTGGATGGATGGGCTACAACTGTTACACGTGATGTGTTGACGAGGGACAGCCTCTTTGGACGTTGCATAGTGAAAGGTGGGGTCCACCTTTTGCTTGGCATTGTCCCACATGTGGACATTCAATCTTAACCGTCCAAACTCATTTGATCACCAAATTATTACCATCAAGCATGCACTGTTAGTGCACTTTTCCGTGGCATACTAGTGCACCTTGTTTGTCAATCACTTATGTCAGTATGTCTAGAGTCGGTTGAGCCCAAAGAAGACGAAGACCGAAGACTCAAGACGTCCAGCCGCATCAAGAATGAAGATTCAGGTAAATGAGATGCCTTGATGCCTTAACCTCGACCAAAACCTATCCCCTTTGTATCCTTGATGACCTTGACCATATTTAGAACCCTTTAGGCATCATTGATAGGCCCTAGGTGTCCCATTTGATCAACCTTTCCTAGGACTTTATGTACAGGCTGAAGATAGTGGAGTTCAGCAATTGCATAGGGGGAACCAGGCTGGTCCGACCGGTCATGACCGGTCGGCCAGCAGCCTTGCTGCTTTATGCTATGGCCAGCCGACCGGTCATGACCGGTCGGCCCCTTTTACACATCTATATGGCCAGCAGGTATGGCCGACCGGTCATGACCGGTCGGCCTGGAGGTCTCATGTGTCCAGCAAGGAGCGCCGACCGGTCATGACCGGTCGGCCTGTAGTGTTTGGGCAGTCCAGTAAGGGGGTCCGACCGGTCATGACCGGTCGGCCCATATATTGTGCCTATACACTTGATATTCCCCAGCAGGGGGGTCCGACCGGTCATGACCGGTCGGGACAGGTCGGCATAGAGCCGTTTTTTGACCGTTGGGGCTTCATTTGCCTATATATGGGGCTCCGTTTTTGGTCATCTGCAGAGGGATTTTTGAGGAAGGAAAGCTACCATTGAAGGAGTTCTTTTGAGGCTTATTCCTTGACCTATGGAAGGCATCTTCCTTGTGCTTTAACACAAGATTAAGAGCATTCCAAGCTCATGAAGAAGATGACCTTCATCCCCTCTTGATCTCTAGAGTTAGGAAGCTTCTTGATTGGCAAATCCATGTCCTAGACTCGAAGATGAGATCGTTGTAGGTAAGAGACTCTAGGAAACCCATTCCCACTAAGTTGTAGAGCTCTTAAACCTATCCTCCTAGCACCTTGGGCATTTCAAGGCATCGCATGCAAGGTGTTTGATCGAATGTGGCTGAGGCATTGGCGACGCAACGGGGCACGATCGAGGAAGCAAAGGGAAGCTGATTGAAGCACGGGAGAGCGGAGATCAAGCAACCCAATCCGGCGCTAAACAAGGGACTCATCCGACAAGTAGGTTGTCTTATTTGAGAGTCCATTTTAGAGTTTGTTTGTCAACTCGCCTTAGGGACGTTAGCCGTTCCTTGGCCCGTCAGCCGGGCCTAAACTAAGTCTCCAAGGGGGAGCCTCCGACACGGGAGTAAACGTGCGATAAGGTTGAGAGTTAGCCTTTGTCTAAAACTCCGGATACGGTTGAGAGGTGAACCGATAAAACCTCCGTGTAAAGGTTGAGAGGTGAACCTCATTTAAAACCTCCGATAGTGAATGCCGGTGTGCTCAAAGGGGTTGAGTACTTAAACCGAGAGTGGAGTAGACACGTAGTCGAACCACTATACATTCTTGTGTCTGTGATTGTTATTGAGCACATTGATATCTTTGCATTGTTAGTTTAATTGCTTAATTATGAATGATTGATATGAATGCATGCTAGGCACTTTTTAGGCATCCTTGCACAAGATGTACCTTCACTACTTGTGTAGACTTGAGCTCATTGATCCAATCTCATAAGACTACACAAGGTGCATAGGTTAGTAGCTTAATTAGTTGAATCATTTTCTTACCTATGCATGCTTAGACTAAGTTTGGTTATTGCTTAACTCTTGCTAGTCTTGTGATTGGACCCACCAAGGCTTGGAAGCCAAGGTGTTCTTGCTTACCTAGCTTAAACTTGTTGAATTGCATAAGTAGGCGAAAAGAATTTTAAAAAGGTCCTATTCACCCCCCTCTAGGTCCATAGACATATCTCCGAGTATCTCTACAAGCGGTAAAACCGCAATTTCATGCACAGCCTAGAATTCCAAATGAGCGGCAATGTGATGTTGTCCATCATAGAACATGATCCATCCTTTGATCTCTACGGTTCAATTTCCTTCAGGATCATCACACACTTTATCTTAATTACTTTTAAGCCTTAAAACGTCCCAATTGGCTTAGATCATCCACAACCTTCACTAATCACCTGAACATTGAAAATCTACTTAATGAGAGGTAATCAACCCAAAAAACAAATGATAATGATCTAAGTAACCAAGGTTAATTATACAAAATTAGACACTCATCGGTGAGCTGAGGCAGGGTAAATTACTCTAGTCAATTGGACATGATCTTCCCCAGTCTATAGCTGAGTTCCTGGGCAAAGCACAGAAGCACACCTATACAGAGGTACTAGTCAACGCCCACAAAAGTCTTCAGAGAAGAGAAAGGAGACAAAGGAAGAGGTCGGTTCCAAGTGAACAAGGACGACCGTGGCTCGTCCAATTGAGGCAACGCTCCCTGGTGAGCCAAACCCCCAGCCAACCAAGTCTAGTGCTACACGCCCTTGAACACACCTGTTGAGCAGGTGTACATGGCAGTCAAAGACAAACAAATGCTCAAGTGGCCTGGAAAGATAGAAGTAAGTCGAAGTATTACCTCTTCCACAAGGACCACGGCCACAACACAACAGATTGCTACGACCTGAAGTAACAGATTGAGACCCTCATTCAGCAGGGTTTCTTGCACAAGTTCGTCGCCCAGCATCAGGGCGAACAGAGGGCGACAGCTCGAATGAAGCAACAAGAAGAAGGAATCAATAACGATCCAGTCAGGGAGATCCACACGATCATTGACGGACTCATTGGAGGGGATTCAAACAATGCCTAGAGGGTGTATACCTGAAAGGTAAACACATCTAAGGCCAAACACTCGGTTAAACTCATGAACCGGCCTGCTAAAATATCTAAGGTCGATTCATGTCCAATCACCTTCACAGAGGAGGACGCAGAGGGGATCATCATCCTTATGACGACTCACTTGTGGTAGCCATAGTGGTCGCCAACAACAAGTTATTCAGAATGTTGGTCAACACTGGGAGCTTGGCTGATATCCTATATGCCTCATCCTTTGATAATATGAAGATCGACATATTGTGACTTCAACCCATTAAGACTCCCCTGATCAAATTCACAAGGGATAGTATAATGTTAAAGGGATAATCACTCTCCCGATCACCGCAGGGGAGGGGCCCCATCAAGTTCTCCTAATGGTGGACTTCCTTGTGGTCGAAACGCCATCAGTTTACAATGCCATCCTGGGCTAACCTTCAATGAGAGCCCAAAAAGTCATGGTGTCCATCTACAATATGATGATGAAGTTCCCGGCTGAAGGGGGAGATGGAGCGATCAAAGGTGACCAGGAAGAGGCTCGATGCTGTTACGAGCTGGCCCTCCAAGATAAGAGACTAGCATCAATGGTCACATGTGAATCTTTCCTAGATCGTAGAGAAGATTCGGTGGAGAGGGGTTGCCTGCCAAGGACCTGATCACCATCCCAGTTACTGACAATGACTCGATGAAGGTAGTTCAGATCGGGTCACAACTTCATCCCGAGCTCCATCAAGAACTTAACACTCTCTTAAGGGAACACGCCTACGTGTTTGCCTAGTCACATCAAGATATGACCGGGATAAGCCTGGGTGTGATGGTTCACCATCTCAACGCCGACCATGCTCACAAGACGGTTCGACAAAAGTGATGACCCTTCAACGCGGAAAGGTACACCGTAATAAATGAAGAAGTTAAAAAATTACTTTAAGCTGGCTTTATAGAGGAAGTCAAGTATCCTAACTGACTCCCCAGCGTTGTGCTGGTCAAGAAAGCCAATGGAAAATGGTGGGTATGTGTGGACTACACCGACCTCATTAAGGCCTACCCAAAGGACAGCTTTCCCCTTCCTCAGATTAATCAGCTCATCGATGTGAAGGCGGGCTACGCACTTCTCGGCTTCATGGACGCCTACTCCGGATATAACCATATTGGAATGCATGTCTCAGATAAGCAAAAGACGACCTTCATCCCAGATCAAGGCCTTTATTGCTACAGAGTTATGTTGTTCGGTGTAAAAACTGTAAGAGCCACCTATCAACGGCTGGTTAACCGTATGTTTGCATACCAGATTAGTATGACATGCTCGTTAAGAGTGTCTAGTCAGAAAACCACATAGAAGACCTCCGCGATATGTTTGGAACTCTGAGAAAGTACCAAGTGAAACTTAACAAGAGCAAATACACCTTCGAGGTCAACTAAGAAAAATTTCTTGGTTTCATGGTGCATCAGCGCGGGATTGAAGCCAATCCAGAGAAAATTCATTCTCTGGTCGAGATAAGCTCACCCACCACGACAAAAGAGATCCAACACCTCACTGGTCAGGTCACAACTCTGAACAGGTTGGTCTCCAGGGCGACGGACAAGTGTCTCTCCTTCTTCAAACAGCAAAGGAGAAGTCAAAAGTCTACATGGACAGAAGAATGCGAGCAAGAATTTCAAGAGCTCAAAAGATACCTCGGCTCGTTGCCCATGCTATCCAAGCCCACACCAAGAGAGGAGCTTCTGTTGTATATGGCAGTCTCGCCATCTGCAGTTAGCTCAGCTCTAGTACGGGATGATGATGGCACTCAGAGGCCAGTGTATTACATCAGCAAAGCCCTTCTTGAAGCAGAAACTAAGTACCCATGTATCGAGAAGCTGGGTTTAGTCCTGGTTACGACGGTCAGGCGCCTAAGGCCCTAATTTCAAGCACAATTAATAGCAATGCTAATAGATCAAACACTACTCCAAGTTCCCCATAAATCAGAGACATTTGTTCGACTCACGAAATGGGCTATAGAGCTTGAGGAGTTCAACATCTAGTACCAACCACGCACTACCATCAAAGGGCAGGCTATAGCCAACTTCATCGCTGAATTCACCGGCTCGCCAGACACTAAGGAATCGCCAGATGCTTAACCAATAGAGACGGAACAAAATGAGGATTCACCTGAAGAAAGCTCATCAGGACCGACATGGCCCCTATACGTCGACGGATCCTCCAACTCTCAAGAAAGCAGAGCAGATCTCATCTCGACCTCTTCGGATGGTGTGAAGCTCCTATACACCCTGAGGTTTGGTTTTTGAGCCTCGAACAATGAAGCAAAGTATGAGGCCCTCCTAGTCCGGCTCTGACTCACCTCAGCGATAGGAGTCTGAAGGTTGAAGGTGAACATGACTCTCAATTGGTGGTCGAGAAGGTGACCACCGAATACCAAGTGAAGGGAAAGAAAATGATCGCCTACTTAACCAAGACCCAAGAGCTCCTCGGACGTTTTGAGTGATATGAGATCATCCAAATCCCGAGGACAGAAAATTTGAATACAGACTCCCTGGTGAAACTAGAATCCGCTGTCGATGACGACCTCACAAAAACAATCCTTATTGAGTTCCTTCCCAAACGGAGCATCACCCAAGAAGAAATTAAGGAAGCGCTCCCTCTTAACGTCGAGTCGGCCTGGATAGACCCAATCATCCGCCAGCTGCGACACGAGGAGCTACCAGAAGACAAGAAGGAATCTAGGAGGCTCCGATACAGGTAAGCTTGGTATACTATGATCGGGGATACTCTCTGCAAGAAGGGGGTTTTTCTCCCATGCTTGCGATGTCTGCGTCCGGACGAGGCCAACTACATCCTCAGAGAGATCCATCATGGTTGTTGCAGTAATCACTCCGGAAGCTGAGCACTCGCCCATAAGGTGATTCGACAGGGGTATTACTCGCCGACCATTCAGAGAGACACCCAGAAACTTGTAAAGACGTGTGATAAGTGTCAGTGGTTCGAACCGGTTCCTCATCTTCCACCAGAGGAATTGACCCCCATGACCAGTCGTTAGCCATTCACGCAATGGAGGGTGGACATCTTTTTCTATGGGCAAGGATCAGACAAAGTTCACGATCGTCGTCGTTGACTGCTTCACCAAATGGGCAGAGGCCAAGCCTTTGGCCACCATTACAAAAAAGAATATACTAATTTTATTTGGAGGATAATAGTGTGCCGAATCAAAATTCCTCACATCATTGTCAACTACAACGGGCGTTAGTTCGACAACACCAAGCTTTAGAAGTTTTGTCAAGAGCTTGGTATATGAAATGCCTACTCCTCCCCTCATCATCCGCAAGCCAACGACTAGGTTGAGGCCGTTAATAAAATCATCAAGGGGCATTTGAAGACTGTTAAAACTAGAAAATGTGCAAGGCAGTTTTCTTGTGTTTCATTGTTCTGGGGTTCTGAGTAATAGAGACATTCATAAACAATCACAGGCATTCACAAAGTACACACGAGAAAGCATCGCAAGGTGAATTTTATTCCAGAGATTTCAAGATCTTTTACATTCCAGGTTGTGATACTGGTCACAAGCCCTTAACTACATCAATGGTTGATCACCCTTGATTAAAAGGCAAAAGTAAATGTATGCATACATCATAGAAAAATTAATAAAGCATTTAGAGAGCATAAACATAAGCAAAGCACATCACAAACAACATAGGGATTTTTACGTGGAAACCCTTACGGGAGAAAACCACAGCACAAAGTGACAAGATTCTGCTTTGAATATATGTTGTAAAATCGATGAAATATGTGAAAAGAGGCTCGGATAGGTCGAGCAAATGACTAAGTCATCAGGGATTATGGTCTTTAAGTTCACTATTGGAGAGACCAAGTTTCGGGTTTCTTATGAACTGAGCCATCATTTAAACAAGTTAAATACATGTCCCATGTTCTTTCGGGTATTCCTAGTTGAGAAACAGTCAGGGTTTTAACTGAGCCATGCAACAAAGTGCCAGTGACCGTCACTATAGACGGGTGACCACAAGAAGACATGCCACGATTCCCATGTAGTGCAACACAGTGCCAGTGATCATTGCTATGGACGGGTGACCGTAAGAAGACACGCCATGGTTGCCATGCTCAACACAGTGCCAGTGATCGTCGCTGCGGATGGGTGACCGTATGAAGGAATATTATGGCTGTCATATGATACAACACAGTGCCAGTGACCGTCGCTGTGGATGGGTGACCATCGGAAGATACATCATGGCTGTCAAATGGTACGACACAATGCCAGTGACCGTCGCTGCGGACGAGTGACCACATGAAGACATATCATAGCTGTCAAATGGTATGACACAGTGCCAGAGACCATCGTTGCAGACAGGTGACCACAGGAAGACACACCGCAACTACCTGAGCTACTCAACTGACGGACCCCTCTTTAGATGGGCAATACATCAACTAGTTTTAACGATAATAGTTCATAATGAAGCATTACAAATGTTTTGGAACTATTTGGTTACGGTTTTCGAATATAACCATAGTCCATTTGATTCAGTTTCAGGCCTCAATACAGGATGAATAGAGTTCATATAGTGAATATGAGAAGCACAAAGTAAATATGCTTTATCTTTATTGCATGTGTTGTAGGATAAAAGTTGGTCGTCGAAAGATATGATCAGAAAGTGATTAAGAGAAGTCACGGTCAGTCTCTTCAGCAGCGAGCCTTCTCCATTTATAGTTCATCTCAGATCCCCGAGCAATGCCATCCGATCGAATGCAAGTAGCTCGGATCGTCGTCATTAAAAGGGGTCGCATCTCAACCTACGAGCAGCTCGGCTCGTGGTCGCTGAAAGGGGTCGTATCTCAACCTGCGAGCAGCTCGGCTCGTGGTCGCTGAAAGGGGTCGCATCTTAACATGCGAGCGATTGCCCCCGAGCCTGAGCATCCTCCACTTTACTAGTACCAGCAGCCCGTATAGGACGGTCTTGGGCTTATCTCTATTCATGGCTCTGAACCTTAGGGGAGCACCATCAGGGAACGTAATCAACTAGATGTCTAATTGGATTAGGCCATCCCATTATCTAAGGATTAACTGGATAAACATCTCATCCCCAAAAATTAGCAGTAATCTTAAGGTCTTATGTAACAGACTGGATCACTCAGATCTTATAAATGGATGACTCCACAGAGGACCAAAGGTACACACTCTCTAAGCTCATACCCGGCTATTACAACCATGTCCCATCTGACTTAAGCTTCGGAGGGCCAACGGCTGGACGCCAGCCACCCTTAGTTTTCTCTTGTGTTCTTTCAGGTTTGGAGGGGAGTTAGTTTGAATGAAGGTGAACAACTGGAGGATCCTGTTACCAAATCTGACGTAAACAGCATGCTCAAGAGAGGATTACATTATGCTCGACGTTTAGTACATCGGGTGGATTATACACTTGATTTGGTTAATTTGCATTATGTATATCCTTAATTTAACCATATTATTGTTAATAATCGATGCTTTGAGGGATTGGATCACTTGGATGGGCTGTGTCGAGCTATATTTCTTTAAGAGTTCAAGCTCAATGAGCTAGATTGCACATTTCTGAGCCTGAAAATGGCTAAGTATCAGGGCTGATATATGCATGCTTATGTCAATAATTAATAAATGGTGGGGATTAGTGTCTCACAAGTGCTTGATTTAGTTGCCTTATGATAAAAAGATGTCAAATCCAGCTTGACGCCAGTCAGATTCTTCTTAATTTTACTTGCCGTCAGTCAATCTTTGAGCCAGCAAGGCACTTCCCAAGGCTGAAAATGACCAAGTGTTGGGCCGGGTTAGCACTTAATTGTACTGATTTATGATTAACAAGTGTTATAGGCAAAATGATGGCGATCAACTTAGCTGCTAAGAAGCTAAGAATTTACGCGGACGCCCATTCGACTCTCGAGATCGTATGCTCGAGAGTCGCAGATTGGATAAGTACGGGACGACCATCCGACTTACGAGATCATGTGCTCGAGAGTCACAGGATTGATAAATACGGAGCACCTATTCGCAAGGCCTCGAGTTCCCATAGCCGATAGTCGGATATAGCAAAGCAAAGATTCCCTTCTTGATCTGCGAGCAGACCTTCTCACAAGTCGTTGAAAGGTGTTACATCTAAATGAGCGAGCACTTGGACTCGCGACCATCTTCCAACATGCGAACATCTTTCTCTGTGGCGACACCCCTTAGCCTTCAGTACCAGCAGCCCGTATAGGCCGATTTTGGGCTTATCTTCTCTTATGGTTCCGAATCTCAAGGGATTGCTATCAAGGAACGTGATTGTCAAGACAAGTCATTGGGTTAGATCTCTTCTCTAAGGATAAAGATCTTATCCCACGAAATCAGCGGGATCTCGGTATCGTACACGAAATCAGCGGGATCTCGATATCTTACGTAACAGATTGGACCCTTCCAGATCTATATAAGGAGAAGACTCCATTAAGATACAGGTACACAATATTCAATCTCTAGCCCCGTTTTGCCTGGTTATTCTCTTGCTCTGCCTGACTTAAGCATCAGAGGGCTAACGGCTGGACACCAGCCACCCTTAGTTGCTTTCTGCCTTCTTACAGGTCCGGCGGAGAAAATCTCTGTTGGAGAGAAGGTGAACGACCGGAGGATCCTGTTACAGAATCTGACGTTAACAATTTGGTGCCGTCTGTGGGAACCGACTTGATCGTCAAAATTAATCGTTCTAACCACCGATCAAAATCCTTCTGCGATGCCTCCTAAAAAGGCTGTTCATCCTTCGACTTCAAGGCAGGCACCACCTCCGCCCGATGAGACGGAATCCATACCTGCGCTCTTCCACCCACTTCGACGAATATCCCTCAAGGAGCCCCAAATATGCCATCAGCAAACCCATTATTGTAGGCTTCTGGAAATCAAGACGATGTCCTGCGTTTCCTCGGAAATACTCTTCTAACTCTAAATGCTGGAGTTCAAGCCCTGTCGAATCGGCTTGATCAGCATTTCCCCGAACCGCAGAGACAACCCTCCGAAGGGTTACCACCGCAACCCATACCAGTGGCTTCCAGACATTCTATGGACGAACCACAGGTCCCACCACTTGGCAACCATCTCCCTGTGCCGTCTCCACATTCTATACATTCTAGTTCATCTCGACAACCTCAACCGTAGGGCTCCACCGCCGAAACATCAGGCTATACCCTACCATGGGAAGGAGATCTCAAAAGAATCCATGATCGTTTTGACGTCATGGAACAGCAGTATCAGGCAAATTGGCCATCTGCCGTCATGGCAGCGATACATCAATCCGAGTCCCCCTTTACCAGCGAGGTTATGGAGGCACCGTTACCCAGAAAGTATCGAACGTCTGTTATCACCCCGTATACAGGTATTGGTGATCCTCTTGAACACCTAGAAACATACAGGTCTCTCATGGAGTTGGAGGGACATGGCTCAGAAATCAAGTGTAGGGCTTTTTCCCTAACATTGAAGGAAGCAGCTCGTACATGGTTCCGGGGGTTGAAGCCCCGTTCCATCAGCTCCTTTTCCCAGTTATCGGAGATATTCCTTTCTCAATTCATGGGAAGCATTCGCATTAAGAAGCCAGCCTCCCATCTAATGGATCTGAAACAGCAGCATGGGGAGACAATAAAGGAGTTCACAGTACGATTCACTGCCGAAGCCGTTCAAACTGAGGGTTATACTGAAGAAAAAGGTCTTACAGCCCTCATAGCTGGAATAACGAGCGAGAAATTCAGGTTTGCTTTAGATAAAAGCCCTCCAAAAACTATGGCAGAATTCCAAACCAAAGCTCAGAAATATATCAATGCAGAAGAAGTCGCATTGACACGCCATGGAGTACAGGGTAAGAAGCGCAAGCCAGAGGGAACCTCTACTGCAGATAAAAAATATCGTTGTGATCAGCGCGAACGTTCCCCCAAGAAACCTTATTCTGGTAAATATCATAACTACACTCCTCTCAATCGGTCTCATGAAAAGGTTTTAATGGAGATAAAACACAAGCCATATGTGAAGTGGCCTGTAAAGATCAAATCCGATCCCGAGAAGAGAGACAAGAGTAAAATCTGTTACTTCCACAAAGATCACGGGCATAGAACCCAGGATTGCATCTCTCTACGAGATCACATTGAAGCCCTTATCCGAAAAGGCCATCTTCAGGATTATGTCACTCGTAAAAATCGATCACCAGAAAGGGCGAAAGCCTCACCACGCCAAAAGGAACCGCCTCATCATCATACTGCCCAAGAGGACGTTGAGCCTACTGGAGAAATTCGCACCATCGTCGGAGGACCAGCTTGTGGGGGTGACTCTCAAGCTTCCAGGAAAGCATACACTCGGAAGGCGTCTAAAGAACCCCAGCATATCTATTGGCTGGAACAGACGCCCAGCTCGTCAAAAGCCAGCCATCCTCCAATTTCTTTCACCCTCGAAGATGCAACGGGAATTCACTTCCCTCACGAAGATTCCATCGTAGTCACGTTAAAGGTATCAAATTATCTGACTCATCGAATTATGGTGGATACAGGTAGCTCAGTCGATATTCTATACTTGGAGGCTTTCAACAAAATGGCACTTGCCAGAAGCCTACTCAAGCCAGTTTCGACCCCCCTCGTCGGCTTCGGAGGTGAGGTAGTAACACCTGAAGGAAGCATTGATCTTCCAGTTACTTTTGGAGAAAATCCAACGAAGACTACCGTCTTCATAAACTTCCTCGTGGTGGATCGAAAATTAACGTATAACGCCATTTTGGGGCGGCCGTCTCTTACTAAGGTTGGGGCAGCCTTGCACCCTTCATATCTGTGTGTCAAATTTCCTACCCCAAATGGTATCGGGGTCGTGCGAGGAAGTCAACAGGAGGCACGGTCTTGCTATCAGATAGCCCTACAAGATCGAAAGAAGGCTCAAGCGACACCCGTTATGGAGATAGCACAAGGTTCACCCAACTTTCCCACCAACACCTCGTTGGATCCGAGAGAAAACGCTCTCCAATCAAGAACTCCTGGGGAAGAAACAGTGGCGATTCACCTAACCAAAGACGACCCGTCTAGGGTCGTGTACATTGGATCTTCTTTAACCAATGTCCATCGTGAAGATTTGGTCCGTTTCCTCACAGAATACCAGGACGTGTTTGCTTGGTCTCATAAAGATATGCCAGGCATCGACCCCAATGTCATCGTACATCGTCTCAATATCGACCCGAAGCATAAACCTGTGCACCAGCGTCACGTGCCTTCACTGCAGAAAGACAAATGGCGATCAAAGCTGAAGTCAAGAAGCTACTCATGGTCAATTTCATAAAAGAAGTTGACTACCCAGAGTGGGTCGCAAACGTAGTTCTCGTCCGAAAAGCTAATGGCAAATGGAGAATGTGCGTCGACTATTCAGATTTGAACAAAGCATGTCCCAAAGATAGGTTCCCAACACCGCGGATCGACCAATTGGTCGATTCAACAGCTGGTCACGCTCTGCTTAGTTTTATGGATGCTTATTCTGGTTACAATCAGATCATGATGCATCCACCTGATAGCCAGCATACCGCCTTCATCACAGATCGGGGATTATATTGCTACCAGGTAATGCCGTTCGGTCTTAAAAATGCGGGGGCCACTTATCAACGTCTCGTCAACAAAATATTCGCTACTCAAATCGGTAAGAATATGGAAGTTTATGTTGATGACATGCTCGTGAAAAGCACCGTAAAAGATGATCATATTTCTGATCTTCGAGAAACCTTCGACCTAATGAGGAGGTATCAAATGAAATTGAACCCAGAAAAATGTGCGTTCGGAGTGTCTACAGGAAAATTTCTCGGGTTCATGGTCGGCCAGCGCGGAATTGAGGCAAATCCTGCAAAGATAAAAGCATTGGTAGAGATGAAATCCCCCACTACTCTGAAGGACGTCCAGCGTCTGGCTGGTCGCATCGCATCGTTGAACAGATTCATCTCGCGAGCATATGACAAGTGCTTACCATTCTTCAAACTCCTCCGTGCAACGGCCAAGTCTGATTGGAAATGGACGCCAGAGTGTGAGGAAGCCTTTCAACAATTTAAGCTATACATGAGCGCACACCCCATTTTATCTAAACCTGTAGCACATGAGCAACTCATTCTTTATCTCTCTGTGTCCACTACGGCCGTTAGCGCCGCTTTGATGAGAGAAGATTCCGGGGTGCAAAGGCCCGTTTATTATATCAGTCGAGCAATGGTTGATGCAGAAACTAGGTATTCTGATATGGAGAAGCTGGCCCTAGCCTTAGTCACGGCAACTCGAAAACTGCGACCATACTTTCAAGCCCATGCTATTCTAGTACCAACAAATCATCCACTACGGCAAGTCCTCCAAAAACCTGAGGCTTCCGGACGCTTAACTAAATGGGCGGTCGAGATCAGCGAGCACGATATCTCATTCTGTCCTAGGACCGCAGTCAAGGGCCAGGCTGTGGCTGACTTCATCGCCGAATTCACATACTCTTCCGATGATAATACCATGACCAGCGACCAGCCTCCTTGGTCACTCTTCGTGGACGGGTCGTCGCGGGCCACTGGCAGCGGAGCGAGCCTGATTTTAGTGGCTCCCGACGGGTCGTATTTCCAGTATGCTCTGCGTTTCGATTCTCGCGTCTCAAATAATGAAGCAGAATATGAGGCCCTGATCGTTGGTCTCGAACTGGCCATTGTCCTCGCAATTCAGAATCTGTTAATTCATAGCGACTCCCAGCTCATTGTCAACCAAGTTCTTGGTGAATTCGAGGCCAAAGAAGAAAGGATGGCCTTATATAAGTCTCGTGTCCTCATCCTGCTCGCAAAACTGAAGACTTCTGAAATAATTCATATTCCTCGTGAGAAGAACCAACTTGCCGATTCCCTGGCAAAGCTCGCCTCTGCATCAGAATATGAGTTATCACATTCGATCTCCATCGAGCATCGTCAGAACCTGAGTATCAACCAAGCAACTCTTGAGCAAGTAATATCGGTACAATCATCTCCATGCTGGATGGATCCAATCATCCTTTATCTCAGAGACGGATACCTACCAGAGGACAAGAAAGCTGCAAGACAAATTCGTCTTCGAGCTGCCAGGTATATCTTGCAAGACGGAATATTGCTACGTAAAAGCTTTTCCTTGCCTTATTTAAGGTGTCTTCATCCAGAAGAAGCACTTCGTGTTCTAGACGAAGTACACCAGGGGGCATGTGGTAATCACCCCAGGGGGCAATCCTTAGCATATAAGGCAATGCGGCAAGGATATTATTAGCCCACTATGAAAGCAGATGCAATTGAATTTTCTAAAAAATGTGACAAGTGCCAACGATATTCTCCTATACCTCGTGTATCTTCTGAGCAAATGACTCCAGTAGATAGTCCTTGGCCTTTCGCGCAATGGGGGGTCGATATCATCGGGCCCTTGCCTACTGGGAAAGGACAAAATAGATTCGCGATAGTGGGGGTTGATTACTTCACCAAATGGGCCGAGGCAGAACCATTAGCCAAGATTACTGAGAAACAAACTACTAAGTTCATATGGAGAAATATCATATGCCGTTTCGGACTCCCTCACACTATAATTACCGACAACGGAACGCAGTTCGACAACGCAGCCTTTGATGAATTTTGTGAAAAATGGAAGATACGTAATCTCCACACTTCTCCATATCATCCTCAGGCCAATGGGCAGGTCGAGGCAGTGAATAAGATCATCAAGCACCACTTAAAGACCAAGCTAGGTGAATGTAAAGGTGTGTGGCCAGAACTTCTACCAGAAGTACTATGGGCATATAGAACCACGGCTTGTACATCAACAGGTGAAACCCCTTTCTCCTTAGCATTTAGTGTCGACGCAGTAGTACCAGTGGAAATTCAAGTGCCCTCATATTGGATCGAGCAGTATGACCCCGCGAGTAATCAGGAAGACCTTCGACTTCATCTCGATCTCTTGGAAGAACGAAGAAATGCCTCCCAAGTACGAGTGGCAGCATATCAACAACGTATTGCTCGTTATCGAAATGCTAAGATTCGACCTAGATCCTTCCAGCCCGGAGATTTGGTCCTGAGGCAAAAACTCGGAGTTCCCGCTCGTTCGCTGGATCCAAATTGGGAAGGCCCTTATCGGGTTATTAAGATTGTGCGACCCGGTACTTATTACCTCGAAGACATGCAGGGAAGACCCGTACGTCGCCCTTGGCACGTAGAGCATTTGCTACAATACTATCCCTAGATTCGATGTAGTTCATGACGACATTTCGTGAATAAAGTAAAAAGATATCTTTTGGTCGCTACTCCATTAGCTTGGATCTGAATAGCCCCGAAGAAGATGCATACGATCTCTTGGCCAATTGCCTACCTTTGGTAGGGTTAAATTCACCCAGGATGGTCGCATTTCTATTTTATGGATCGAAAACAACACTACAGAAGAGCTTGTTTGTATTCTCGACCATCCTTCTACCCTTGGTAAATTTGGAGTCTCAATCGATAGATCAGTCTATCTCCACGAGGGTATGGTCATCACGACCCCCCGGATTGAGCACAACTCTTCTCAATCGATAGATCAGTCTATCTCCACGAGGGTATGGTCATCATGACCCCCCGGATTGAGCACAACTCATTCTCAATCGATAGATCAGTCTATCTCCACGAGGGTATGGTCATCACGACCCCCTAGATTGAGCACAACTCATTCCTCGATCGATAGATCAGTCTATCTCCACGAGGGCATGGTCACTACGACCCCTCGGGTTGAGCATAATTCATTGAAACAAGAAGGCATTCATTGCATGAAAGGAAAAGAGTAAACAAGAACAACACTACTTCCAAAAATAACTTTTCATTAATATCGAATGTTTACAAGTATCAGCTCGCAAGTACAGGAGAAAGGAAAATAAAAAGGAAAATCAATCTCTCGGAGGAGGAGCCGTGCTCTCGACTTCAGGGCCCATTTCTGGAGCCCCTCCAGCCTACGTGGCTTCGGTCACCTCGTTCTCAGCAGCATCTTGCTCCTTTGCAGCTATGATGGTCGCGACTCGCCCAAATTCCCCCATATCGAAGGATGGGGACATTCGTTGCACTACTCTTAGCGCAAAGTCGCGACCAGCATCATATGACTCATATCTTTCATCGTCATATAGCTGCGAAGTCCGGAACTCAGAAATTGCCCGAGGTCCTTCCTCCGAGAGCATTTTTACAAAGGCGACTTTCTCCTTGTCCTAGTGGATCGAGTCATCCTTGAGCTGTGCAAGAGCGGAGCGCTCCTTCTCCAAGTTGTCATTGGCTTCTTTGAGCTGCGACCTGGCCTCCGCTAGCCGCTCCTCCAATGAGATCTTGTCTTGGCGAAAGATCTCCCTCTCTCTCTCCACTTTCTCCTTCAAACCCGTGAGCTTCGCGAAGTTAGAGTCCAAGGCCTGATACCTGTCGGTCAGGACTTGGACTTTCTCGATGAGGATCTTCTTCTCCTCATCTCTCTTCGAGATCACTGCTTCACGGGCCTTGAGCAGTTGATCCCGTCCCTGGACCGCCTTCTCCAAGGCGATCCTCTTCCCTTCTGCCTCATCGATCATGCGGCGAGCAACGACGATATCTCGCTTCGTCCGCAAGATGAGGTCCAAGCCTTGCAAAATGAAAAAGAAAAAACGTGAGAAAAAACATTTGAGAGCCCCAAAATAATGAAGTTAAAACTAAATCTCCAAGGTTTTACCTGCACCATTCTTACCCCCGCCTCAAGGAAGAGGTTCTCAGGGCTTGGCTCGGGAAGAGAGCCAAAGGTTTGGGGGGAAACGTTCTCGAACAAAAATTTGCATATTGGATGGAGGTGGCGAGGGATAGAATATGTCCCACTTCCAGATGGTTGGGCAACGACCAACCCAGCCGACTCGCGAGGCGGAGCCATCGACTCCCGAGCAGGTCCCTACTCGGCAGCAGGGATCAGCTCGCGAGCAGGAGCTGTCTCGCGAGGCTCTATTTGCTCGCGAGCCTCTTCAGCTGGGGGACAGCTGGACCCGGCCCCATCCGGGGAGTTGTCAGTGATGTTAATCACTAGCGGTCCAGGTGCGACCACCAGTGAGGGAATATTGGCACTGCCGATACCCCAGCCGTGCTCGCAAGAAGGGTCGGCTGATCGCTACCCTTGCGGACAGGTGGTTGAGATGGTTCGGTAGGTGTTTTCTTCTGCCTCTTAGAGTTCGTGCCCTTAAGTCGGGGCAGCAGACCCCTTTTCTCCCCGGCCTTCGTCATCTCGACCTCTTCGTTTGGGATTAGTCCTGCGGTCGCGAGTCGCAAAGGAGATAGGCAAGCTTCGATATGCCTGTCGTGAGCAGGCAGCTTGTACACCTTCACGATCTTCTCGTGAATTCCTCCTTTCAGATTCGGCTTCGCCAAAGCCGGGATACCTGCGAGCACAAATCGGAGTTAGAAAACGCGCAGGCCTAAAAATTTGATCGTGGACAAAATGCACAATGTACAACTGTGCCTACCTTCACAGAAAAAGCGGGTCACTCCTGGACCTCTGGAGGAGGCTGACTCCCAGTTCCCGGCAGCATAGAACCACCGCTTCCTCCAGCCGGGATAGTTCGAGGAGGGTTTCCCCAGCACAAAGTTATCCCGGTGCCAGTAACACAAATAGTACCAGCCTTCGCTGGAGGGCGCCTTCTTCAGACGGAACATACGGAGGAACTCTTCCGCTGTGAGTTCCCCGTTCCCGGCCTGAGCCCAGAGGGCGAAGGAGCTCAGGACCACCCTCCACCCATTCACAATAAGTTGCCTCGGGGCAATCTTATAGCTTCGCAGAACATCCCGAATGAAAGGATGGAGAGGAAGACGCACCCCTAGGATGAGTTGGTACTCATAGAAGGCCACACACCCTAGGGGAGGAGAGTCTGGTGTTTCTCCATCTCCGGGCAACCGGAGAGTGACTGAGTCAGGGATCCGATATCTATCCCGTAACTCCATCAATCGGTCCTCCGATATAATGGAAGGATATCCGGCCGCTGTGTATTTGCCTGCCGGAACCCTCGCATTGCTAGAAGCAGAGGATTCCGGCGTAGCATTTCCCAGCGGGACGGTGGTCTCATCAGAATCCCCAGCCATGAGGAGGTTTAAAGAAGATAAGAAAAAGAAAGGAAAAAGGCCTGTACCCAGGAAAGAAAGGAAGGAGAAAAAGGAGCACCGGAGGAAGGAGAATGGAAAAAGATGACTGCAAATTCCTTTTCGAAGAGCTTCTGTAGAAAACCAGAGAAATGGCGGACTCCGTATATTTATAGGCAATCATTCCGCCGCATCTGGTGATACGTGGCAGCCTCTCCTTCAGCGCAGCAATCGAGCAGGCACACCCATTAACTCCCCTGACACATGGCAAGCGCCCCTTCATTCTCTGTCTGCGGAAAGGCTGCGGAAAGCTAGCGCTCATTAATTCCAGCCCATCATGTATGGTTCCGTTCTCGATGAAGGCAGCGGGCGGTTACGTGTGATAGTAAGCTAAGTCCTTCCCTTAAGAATTCTTGGCGGCAAGGACTTGGGGGGAATCTATTATAGGCAAAATGATGGAGATCAACTTAGCTGCTAAGAAGCTAAGAATTTACGCGGACGCCCATTCGACTCTCGAGATCATCTGATCGAGAGTCGCAGATCGAGTAAATATGGAAGTGCCCATTCGACTCTCGAGATCGTATGCTCGAGAGTCGCAGATTGGATAAGTACGGGACGACCATCCGACTTACGAGATCATGTGCTCGAGAGTCGCAGGATTGATAAATACGGAGCACCTATTCGCAAGGCCTCAAGTTCCCATAGCCGATAGTCGGATATAGCACAGCAAAGATTCCCTTCTTGATCTGTGAGCAGACCTTCTCATAAGTCGTTGAAAGGTGTTACATCTAAATGAGCGAGCACTTGGACTCGCGACCATCTTTCAACATGCGAACATCTTTCTCTGTGGCGACACCCCTTAGCCTTCAGTACCAGCAGCCCGTATAGGCCGATTTTGGGCTTGTCTTCTCTTATGGTTCCGAATCTCAAGGGATTGCTATCAAGGAACGTGATTGTCAAGACAAGTCATTGGGTTAGATCTCTTCTCTAAGGATAAGGATCTTATCCCACGAAATCAGCGGGATCTTGGTATCGTACACGAAATCAGCGGGATCTCAATATCTTACGTAACAGATTGGACCCTTCCAGATCTATATAAGGAGAAGACTCCATTAAGATACAGGTACACAATATTCAATCTCTAGCCCCGTTTTGCCTGGTTATTCTTTTGCTCTGCCTGACTTAAGCATCGGAGGGCTAACGGCTGGACACCAGCCACCCTTAGTTGCTTTCTGCCTTCTTACAGGTCCGGCGGAGAAAATCTCTGTTGGAGAGAAGGTGAACGACCGGAGGATCCTATTACAGAATCTGACGTTAACAACAAGGATTAACACCGAGTGAATGATTGATTAAGAAAAAAACGAATGTTGATGCATGAGGTAAGGGACATTATCGAGTTATAGATCCATTTTTTATACGAATTTGCACTAAAATGATGTTTTGGTCAATTCGTTGCCTGAAAATTCTAAGTAAAAAACTTGGATTGTTAATATATCCACAGATCGACCATAAAATATCATGAATATTTTACTGCTCTTTGGTGTTTTAGCCTAATTAGGGTATTTCAGATTTTTGAACAATTTAGATTCAAAGAAAATCCCTTCGTTTAAATGACAAACTTTTCAGAAAGTGAAAAAACGTTACGATTTATACTTCGGATGGAAAATCAAAATCTTTGTTGTTGTGAATTTATTTTTTTAGTATTTTTTATTGAATCCAAATGAGGGGTACTTCCTTATTTACATTAATAACTTAAAGTAAATGAAAACATAAGGTGTACAGTGTAGTGCAGGTGCAGTGTAGTGCACTAATGCAGATGTGCAGTATAGGCAAGTGCAGTGCAGGAGCATGTGTAGAGGCAGTGGGCACATGTAGTGAAATGATGGGCGCATGTGGGAGAGAGAGGGAGAGAGTGGGCGCGTGTGAGAAAGTGACGGAGAGAGTGGGCGCATGTGGTAGTACACATGTGCCTGCCCTCCCATGATGGGCGCATGTTGTATGAGATGAAAGAGAGAGGGGGAGAATTCCTCCTGGGCGCATGTACTAGGGCACATGCCCCTGCCCCTTAGTGGTGGGAACATGTCCTCTAAGGACTTAGCCAATTTCGCCCACCCTCCAAGGTGTGGGCGCATGTCACACCTTAAGAGGAGAATTTTCCTCAACTTAGCCAATTTCTTGATATTCCAGGCTTCCAAGGAGGTGGGCGCATGTCATCCTTTCCGGCGAGGGATTCCGGCAAGGGATTAGGAGCAGGCGCATGTTACCTCTTGCGTTGCTCTGGCGTCACTCTACGAATGAAGTCTCTCTCTATCATCAAGTTGACCTGCTATTTATAGTAAACTAAGTGGGTTCAGGTTCGGGCAACTAGATATGGTGAGCGCATGTGTTTCTAGGGGGATTTTTGGGTGACTGTGACTGGCGCATGTATTTTCAAGCCGGGCGCATATCTCCAAACTTGAACTTTTCGGACGTTTTTCGGGAGATTTTTCGGGAGGAAATGCCCTCCGAGCGCATGTGGTTTCAAGGCTTCCACATGTTTTCTCCCCATGTGCTCTCTACATGTAGTCTCCGCATGTTTCAGACTTAGATTATTTTTTAAATTTCAGGCTCCGACTGTCCACTCCAAAGGACATGTACCTTTTCGGAGGCCAAAGTTACTGACATCAAATCACTTTAAGCCTCTCATCGGGCTATTGAATGAATGCGATGGGGTACGGATGATCTACTGCTCCAAATTTTATTAGTTGTTTACTAATTTGAACCCTCCCGGTCGGCTCTTCGCAGAGGAACTTTGCTCCTAGAAGTGGCACATGAAAATATGCATCGCCCGACTTTCAAACTTGGTAGTCAAGGGTTTTTAGACATTTCAAATCATTTGGTGGCAATATGCATGTCCAGTACCACTCTGAAATAGTATTTGTAGGCTCTGGACCTTTTCGGTCAACTTCAAATAGGGGCAAAACACATTTCGGGGTGCGCAGATAAAAATACGCATTGCACGGCATTCAAATTCGGGTGTTAAGGGTTTCTAGGCATTTCAGACCATTTGGCGGCAATATACATGTCCAAATCCGCTCTGAAATAAAATTCATAGGTTTTAGTCATGACTGGGTAGGTTGCCTAGAGTTAGGGCTGCACAGGTGTCCGATCACATTTTTCGAGCCTGTAATTAATCCAAATTGTCGTAGATGGACTGCCACATGTTGTTTTATCATGGGTGGGAAGTTGAGCCCCAACAAAGACAAAGCTCAACCAGTGTAAAGGAGCATGGGCTAAGGAGCTCCCCAATGTGCTTTGGGCTTATCAGACTATAGCTCGATCTACCCAGGTGAAACGTCGTTCTCTCTAGCATTCAGAATCGAGACTATGGTCCCAATCGAGATAGGGATGCCATCCCACCGAACTGAGCAATTCCAGCAGGACGACAATGATAATCAGTTGCGACTGAACCTAGATCTACTGGAAGAAGTCAGGGAGAGGTCACGCATATGAGTGGCCGCCTACCCGGAAAGAGTTGTGAAATACTACAACTCCAGTGTTAAGAAAAAAAGATTCAGAGTTGGAGATCTCATCCTACTAAAAGTCTCCAAGGAAACTAAAGAGAAGACCTTAGGATCACTTGGTCCAAACTGGGAAGGCCCCTACAAGGTCATCAACTCGTCTTGGCTAGGGGCATACTGGCTGGAAGACGTGGAAGGTCGGCCTCTCCCTCACCCGTGGAACGATGAGTACCTAAAGGTCTATTATCTACGAATCACCTCGGCTCAAGGATCACCTCGGCTCATCTATAAAATTCTACAAGGGCTACGAGCCTACTTTACAATAAGCACAATATGTGCGCCACTATGCTTGTAAACTGATTTTATAAAGATAAAAAATACAAGTTCAGTTTTTCACTCTCCATCTTAGCTCAAAAATCATAAAAGATGACCAAATAGGGCTAAGACCCAAAAATAGGCATCTTATGATTCGAACAGAGGGGAGGTCAAAACAGACCAACCATAAAAAGCTTGCCCAAGTTAAGGTGCGCATCAACCCAAAAGGCATAGGCCTTACAAGGTGATATAGACCCCAAGTCAGGTTTTGATATAGCCCACGAGGCAGATGCCCTTCGGTGAAATGGAGACCTCGGATCAAGTCATCCAACTAATTACCATACTCCCACAACTGCCCAGATCTTTGCTCGGCTTAAGAGTGGGGAGGCATATACGCCATCACAAACAAATAAAAGCATTCACAAAGCATACATAATGCAAAAAAAGTGAAGCACAAACACAATTGATTAGCAAGACAAAAGCCCCAACAAGGTCGACATCATCATTCAAAATATAAACCCTAACGAGGGTAAAAGAAAAGAGGAGTTTGAATGCCCAATCTGACCAAAGACTTAACAAAAAAAAAACAACAAAAGAAGATCACGAGGCTATGCCCTGGTCCTCGACCGCTGCCAAACTTGGCTCCCCAGTGTTAGCTTCTCCACCCTCAACAGTACTATCATCATCGTCGTCGTCTAGAGGGCTGCGGTCCATGTCTAGGAAGAGCTTATCGACCATAGACTAGCAGTCCTAGAATCCGTAGTTGTAGAAATTCTATTGAACATCCTTCATTTTGGCAATGTTTGCTTGGGCTCCTTCAGGAGAGTTGCAAGCCTCACCGTCTCCTCTTCAGTGGTCTTCAGAGCGGCCTCATATGATTCCGCTTTATTCTCCGCAGGCTGCCGCCCTTCCTCAAACCAAGCTAAGGCCTCCTACGTAGACTTGACTTCTGCCTGTGCGACTTCAAGATTTGACTGGGCAACCTTAGCCTCGGACTTAGCTATCTCCAGGGACTTCTCGGCTTCCTCAGCTTTCTTCTTCCACGAGGCACCAGCTCAGTGGGCCTCCTTGATCTTCCTCGTCCGATCCGCCATAACCTGGCAAACCATACTCCAAAGGCAGCATCCTGTAGGAGAAAGACACCAAACACCAAGCGTCAGAAAAAATTTTAAAGCCTTGACATCGGGAAAGAAGATTCACCACGAAAAAAGGCCTCACCCTAATGTTGCCTTCGATGAGCGCCCAGACCATCTGGTCAGGGTCATGCACCCACATAATACCTAAGTCTTTGCCAACACATGTGTTCATGCGCGCGTACACCGGAAGGTCGTCCACCCAGGATGGAAACCTCTCAAACAACGGGGGCATAGCTACCCTCGAGCTGGACCTCCCAGTTTTTGCCCCTCCTCAGGGATTCATGGCCAGCCTGGAGATATCAGCCTGAGCTATGGACTATTCATCCACAATTATCACCTGCTCATGAGTAGGTGGGGCTACGGTGACCATGGCGGGAGCAGCAACGAAGGCCGGTGGAACAACTCGGATTGGAGTAAGCGAGGACGGTTGCCCAGACCCACATATGAAGGATTGGGTAATTTGAGGTTGTTGTTGCCGAGGTATCTCCTCAGCTTGTGGCCCGATGACCACCTTTTTCTTCAGAGGTTGAGAAGGTTGACCCCGCTCCATGATGTAGGTGGGAAGCTTCCTAACCTTTGGAGCCTTGAGAGTCATTCCTGCATCCAAGTTGCCAGCAAGTCAAAAGACTTATACTAAGAAATTTTTGAAGCTACAAGCCTCCATCCTGATCTCACCTCCGGGGGCTAAGCTTCCGCGGTGTATGGTCTCGAGACTAATGAACCTTTGACAACCCCTCTCCTCTACAGGATGCGCCCTAGCAACCCTGATCTGGTGCACTAGCTCGGAAAACAAGTCCCGACTAGCTTTTCCCCGAAGTTGTAACAAGCGACATGGTTACATTAGTACATGTTGAAGATGAATGAATTAATCAAATGGCAAAGTCAAGGAGGTCAGAAGGCATCTCGACATGGTATGGAAAACTTGGCTCGAACTCGGTACTCTAGGGGTCAATGTTCGCCCGGTGCCACCTCCCATCCTCTGAAGGCGAAGAACCACTTCTCCTTCCACGTCTTAGTGAAGGTTGGGAGGCCGGTAATAATGGAGCCACCCTGGCCCGCCTAGGCCGAGAAGTAATATAGACCCCGACCAAGGCCTGACTTGGTTTTATAAATGAAGAGGAGCTCGTCTACCGAAAGCTCGTTGTTCCCGACCTGCTGCCACAAGACATAGAAGCCGAAAATACATTTCCAAGTGTTGGAGTGCAACTGACCTGGAGATAGACTTAGATGACCTAAAACCTCTCGCACAAATGGGTGGAGAGGTAGAAGAGGACCAAAATTGAAAATGACGAGGTAAAGAGCGACCGCCCCCTGGGGGGGCAGACTAGGAAGCTCCCTAGGGCCAGGAACCTTGAGACTATGTTTCTCTCAACTCCTTAAGGTCAGCCTCGATTACTATGGACACAACCTCATCCATTTTAAAAAGAGGGGATGTGCTCAAACCCTTATCCGCAGCCACCTCAGCAGAAGCTCCGATCCTCGGAGCATCTCCTCTTCCTCGGAGGCTTGCTCCAAGGGACAGGATGTGGCCTCATCACCTCGGATCTCTGTTTCAATGTCAGACTCATCGGACTATCTTTCTGCTCGGGAGTCAAAAGAAGGAATAGAGGACTCTGGATCTTCACCCATTTTTGAAAAAGTATCAGAGTCCGATGACTTAGACATAGCGAGCAGTAAGGAAAGAAAGAAAGGAAAGATGAGGACCAGGTAGCAGAAAACATACCAGAGTTGCTAGCTTGAGGATTTAAGAAAATCAATTGAGGAGGCAAACGAAACTAAGTCCCAAGTAAGGAGTAGACCGACAGAGCTCGGACGTAAAAGTTTCAAAAGGTGAAAATGACAAAGGGAAGGGAGTATTTATAGGCAAAACCTCTGCGTCCGTATAAAGCCACGTGGTAGAAAGGGATTACATCGATCAGAGGTGCGTACCCTCAATGGTCAACCTGCCCAGTTTCCTCTTCCCATTCGTCCATACTAAGCATGACACCTCACCGATTTGAACCGTTGCCACATGGCACGACAGGGAAGGCTAAGCATTAATGTGTCATATTGATTGACACAACCGTCGCCACGCATTACCTGCTGATTTGCCCAATCTCAAGAAGCACCAAAACACCATACAAAATGATGGCAACACTTCGAAGAACGCACTCAGTTAATGATTTTTCGGATCCCACAATTAATGTATCAGATCATGTTCATCAGATACCAGACTGAAAGTATGATTTGAAATTTTGGGTGTTCCCTCCACTGGCAGATCAACTCGACCATGGTATGCTACTCCCCACTCCTTGACAGTTTGGACTAGGGAATAGGGGGCAACTGTTATGGGGTTTTTCCTGAGTGGGCTGAGCTCAGCCAAGTCAGCAGAAAAGCCCATAGGCCCATAGACTGAAGTACTCTACACAGGTTCACGTACCGATTTTGGGTGCAAGACATCCGAGCATAACGGGAAGATAAGCCTTTAGCTCAGAACTCAGCCTCTCTCCCATGATAATAGCCATGATCGAAGCCCACGACTTCTCTCCGGTGACCTATAAATAGAGGGGTTCACCCCTAATGCAAGGTATGCATAAAATTCACCTAGTAATTGCCTCTCTAATCTCCTTCAAACTCATTAACTTAAGCACCCGAGGGCCAACAGCGGGACCCAGCCACCCCCTTAACTCTTCCGTATGTTATATAGGATGCCACCGTCAAGTTCTGATTATTCTTCCAAAGAGATCAGCGACATCCATCTGTCAAAGACGGGGTTAAACTCATCTCTCATCCAGTTTTCAGCGACAGCAGGCCCATCGTTGAAACCTTCTGGGGCCCATTTAGATGTATGTACTCTGTCCACGCCGTCCACTGGACAGGGATGCCTACCTACGATGTATGTTTTATCCATGCTGTCTACTGGACAGCAGGACTTGCCTTCATGTATGTAACGTATCCATGCTGTCGGCTGGATAGTGGGACAGCCTTACCGTGATGTTCATGTGTCATCTGACCTATGGAAGGAAAAAAGCACAAATATCTACTTGATCCGAACCTTTTGTAGTCCCGCGAAGTGGGGCCCACTATCACTATGGAGTTTATTGCCATCTGACCCATCGGCACGGTCGCATGGGCATGGATGAACAGAATATACCAATATCAGCTTGATTTCAAACCTTCTATGGTCTCTCGAAGTGGGCCCATTATGATGCTCATTTGACATCCGGTCTACGTCGCTGGGGATAGCACAAGTGAACCCATCATGATGCTCATTTGACATCCGGTCTACGTCGCTGAGGATAGGACAAGTGGAAAATACAAATACCGGCTTAATCCCAAACTTTTTTGGGTCCCACCGACTGGATGAAGGAAAACCACAAATACCAGCTTGATCCTGACTTCCATGATTCCATAAGTGGGCCCAACTTGGCGTTACCGCCGCTTAACCTAGCGACTCAATTACACGGAACCAAGGTGAATAAAAAGCACACTTGTGAACACAATCTCGAACCTTGAGACCTACTAGGACGTAGGGTCCACCTTACAATGGCACAGGGCACATTGCGTAAGACCGTAAGCCCAAACCATGATGCTAGAGTAGTTATTAGGATTTGACGTTTAAACCACAAGAACAATAGGTAGATTAGTGGCTTAATTTGGTAACTTTAAGCATAAGCTTGTTTACTCAAGCATGCGCTAACTAAGGTTAAACGAGCCTATACAAACTTAGACAACGATTATTAGAGGGAATGCTCATACATGTGATAAACATATCTATTTGACTTATGGAATATGCACTAGATGGTGTGTTAAATTGCGTGGGGTAGTCTAACACGACACCTAACATGATATGCGTTGCAGAAGCTTGACGGAGCTTAGAATCACGGATAAGTGTTCACAACACCAAGTATAGGGCTGCATTGTAGTAATAATTTATTAGAGACCGAGATCGTCCTCAGGAATTGTAGTAACAACTCTAAATGATAGTAACTATGGCTATCTAAATTCATATTTACATGATATATGGTTCAAAAAGCATAAACAGTAAATTCAAAGAGAAAATTCAGAAAAACTAAACACCAAAGATTCAAGGATCCACTTATAAGCATCCATAATGTTAATCCATTCATTCAAGCAAATAACTCAATTGGATTTGGAGTCTTATCCCTATCCAATTAGAAGATAGATTCAGTTAAACCATATATCATAAGCCAAACAAGATATGAACTTTCATGGAACAGTTCTAGATGAAGCATATAGTACTTAATTTGTAGGATTACAAAGCATTCATCAGTATTGTGATGAAACTTAGCATTCTACAAATCAAAACGTCTCAATAAACCCCTTGATCAATTTCAGTAAATTAAAACATCTCATATAATCTCATTCATAAAAGATAGAAGATTAAACTAAAAGTATCAATCTTATTCAAACCAAAATCATGAATTGTTTAACAAGAAAAGTCAAAGTACTTGAACTAAATAGATTAAAGCATTGTAAACAACTATAAACTCCCCCTCTTAGCTCTAACTAAGAGGTCTAGCCAACTATAAAGATGGTTAAACTAAAACCAAAGAAAAAAAAATATGAATTAAAACTAGAAAGATCCAAAATCGGAGTTGTAGAAGCTCCCCTTTAATCTTCTCTACTCTAACATGACTGAGACTCTTCTGGGATGCCTTAGCAAGAGAGTAGACGTATCCTTTTCTAGCAAAAATCGCACACCACTTCTGATTTGCATAAGTTTTTACGCACTTATGTCGATTTGCGACCAGTCGCAGCTAAAATCTCAACGAAAATAACTGAATTTTGAAGTAGATTTCTATAACTGGAGATCAATTGAAGCTACCGAGAGACCGATCACAAATGCACTTTGCTAGGACAGGAAGTTTCAACCCAGATTAAGCCAAAATTTGACATATCACTAGTTACCAGCGACCGGTCATAAATGGTCAGCGATCGGTCTCTTGTGGTTAGCGACCGGTCACAACTTGTTCAGCAAGGTCATTTTCTGAACTTTCTACATTCTATTTTTCTAGCCTTACAACTCTGCACTTTGACTTTTTTGACCAATTCAAGTCTTGAAACTTGATTTTTATGCGTTATTTCTTCATGATTCCTTTTTAGCTTTAATTTCTTCTTTTTTGCATGAATTTTTTCTTGGTTTTCAAATATTTCATTGGACCTAAAACACACATAATTAGGACTAATCAGTTATATATATATATATATATATATATGATAAAATCAATGCTAAGTAGGAGATAAATATGCTATATTTAGGCCTCAACAATAAGTCCTTGAAGGGGGTAAATATGACCACTTAAAAATTCATACCTAATAAAAATATTTACCAATTAAAACTTAATTAATTAATTAACATTTAGGCTACCAAGCCAAGTAGGTCCAATCACATAAATTACAAAAGATGCAACTATCTAAGCAACTAGTTTATAAGGAGATGTGAAAATACAATTTGTGTGTGATTTACTAATCAAGTGCCTAGCATACAATCAATTCAAGTATTCATATAATTCAACTAATAAAACACATAAGCATGAATATGAAATGTATACAATTAACAATCCTAAACATAATTATATATAGTGGTTCGACTACTTATCTACTCCACTCCCAACGGACGAACTCTCATCGAATATACCGGTATTCACTATCTCGAAGGTTTTAAATCAGATTTACCTCTAACATTTAAATGGTTTCTCCTAGGCTCACCACTAACCTACATGTACGCACAGTGTCGGTAGTCCACATACTCACCCATGTCGGTTGCTCCTTTGGACACTTAGTTGGTTTTCTATCGACTAACCAACAACCACTAGCGGACGTAATCCAAGGCCCTACGTTTACTCCCACTGGAGGCTACCCTTAGAGACTAATATGTGCACACCCGTGTCCAGTGAATTCGGTCTTACACAAGAACCTATTTAAGTTTGGATCACAAACTCTACATTAAGTCCTACACAAGGAAGGAGTTTATAGACTCTAAATTGACAACCTTACTTATCAGATTGAGCCACATTAATGTGATTATTGAGTTGCTTCTTCATGATCTCCTGTGCTTAAATCAGCTACTCATTTATTCCATCGATCATTGAAGTCAATCTTCTCCGCTTCGTTGAATCAGCTAGTTTGCATTTGATGCTCTAATAAGGCAACCAAGGTAATGGGAGGAGTTTGGGTGAATCTCCTACAACTAATGGCTTAGTTTGTTTCAGTTGGGGATTCACCTAGATGGATACTCTAAAGGTTGATAAACATTAGGATTTGCTTATGGGATTGATGTCTAAATTCTAAAGAAGGCTTGAGATCATGATCTTCTTGTAGAGGACCTTGAAATGCTCGTTAAAGTGAAGAATCACTAAGAAGAGAGCATGAATCTCTTTGGGGTAGAGCCTAGGAGGTATGGTATAGCTTGGGATACACTGGAGTCTTTAAAACACCAAAATCAATCATCTATACAAAGACCCAATTGCAAAATGCATATAGAAACAACTCTAGCGGACCTATAACAACTAGTCTTCAGTTGGACCGTATGATCTTCTGTGCGACCGAAAGAGTATTTTTGTTGGACCGAAACTAGCCGAATGATAAGCCCAAATAGTCCAAATTTTTTAAAACTTCTGCTGGACTGTTTTAGCCAATTTCGGTCAGACCAAAAATACCTTCGATCCAACCAAATTCTGTCCAGTATATCCAGTTAGTTGTTGGACAAATTTGGCATATTTTGGTTGGAACGAACACTGGGTTCGATGGCACCGAGACCGGCCGAAGATAAGTCCAATGGGGTCGAATTCCACTGATTTTTCTATATGGCTCATTGACCTATTGTTAGAACTAGAAAATGAACAACTCCAAAGGACATTTTCTTGAAATGTTGGTATTGTTGCTCTGGGGTTCTGAGTAATGGAAACATTCATAGACAATCACAAGCATTCACAAAAGTACACAAGAAGAGATATCGCAAGGCGAATTTTATTCCAGAGATCCTGAGATCATGTACATTCCAGGTCATGATCTGGCACGAGCCCTTAGTTACATCGAATGATCGATGACCCTTGATTAAAAGGCAAAAGACTAGTCAGCAGGGACTATGATCTTAGAGTTTGTGGTCGTAGAGACCTATATTTGTTTCATTATGTACTGAACCATCTTTATATTAGCCAGATGTCTATGTCCCATGTTTTGACCGGAGATCCGGGCTGAGACTATCAGGGTTTATGACTGAGAAAGACAACACTGGACCTGTGCCTGTCAATGTATGGACAGGTGACCTCGGTAAGTCCACTCTACAGTTGTGTGTACCTGCGTAGCCCAACCGACGGATGCCGTTTGAATGGGTAGGGCATCAACTGTTGTGTTGTGGCAGTTCATAATAATTATTTTGTAGTGAATTGAAACTCTTTGGTATGGTTTATCGTGATAACCATAGTCCCATTTGTCTAGCTTTCAACCCAAATCGGATCACATCTTTATAGTAGATATAAATGATGACGTATTTGCATAGTTCTAGATGCTGGCGGTGTCTTTCCGAGAAGTCATTTCGTCCATCGTGTCGAATCAGGTCGAGCCTCGAAGATGCGCGATTCTGCTCGTTTAGAAATCCTAGAACGTCCATTTGACCATTCCATTGCGTCCGGAACGCTCGAAATACCCAAAATAGCCTCAAGCGGCACTTGAAAATACTTAAAATTGAGTCTGGTGCACCCATGAACATGTTCTGGAATTGGCTGATTTTTTGGGTGCGTGGGACTTAATTTATGGATGCGTTGGCTCCAACGCACCTTTAAATTAAAATGCCTGAGTTTTGTTGAATTTACGGATGCGTGGGGCAATTTTCGGGTGCGTTGGGGTCCAATGCACCCTGAAAATACAAGTCTGAATTATGTTGAATTTTCGGGTGCGTCGAGCTATTTTCGGGTGCATGGGAATCCAATACACCTTGCAAATACAAGTACTAATTATGTTGAATTTTCGGGTGGGTCGAGCTATTTTCGAGTGCGTGCCCACACTTATGATTTTTATAATCCAAACCTGCGGTGGTATTGGTCGGAGTGATTTCCGACGGATGATCGAAAAGGGATTCCGGTGACCGGGAAAGTTTTCGGTGGTCGGAAAAGGATTCCGGCGAGGGTTTCCGACGATAAATCCCAAATACTCAGGGGATAATGGCTCTCTCGCTCTCTTTATCTGTTAATCTGTCCAAATGAACAGTGGGAGGGGGTATTTATACCCGAAAATACAGGACAGCGACCAATGAGGGGCTGCCACGTATGGCGCATCCCATAAAGTCTTTGACGCACCCCCAAATGGGCGCGTGGGAGCTCCGACGCACTCCAAAATAATATTTTGAAAAGTGCTGATTTTATGGGTGCGTCGAGCTATTTTTTTGGTGCGTTGGAGTCCAATGCATCCAAAAAATGCTATACTGGTTCTTGGTGATTTTATGGGTGCGTCGAGCTATTTTATGGATGCGATGGATGATTTTTGGATGCGTCAAGGTCCAATGCACCCTGAAATTGCAGTTTCGTATTTTCTGAATTTATGAACGCGTCGAAGGTATTTTTCGAATGAGTCAAGCTATTTTTCGGGTGCGTCAGAGCTGAAATACATTCCGAAATGCTTTTTATATTTTCATGAATTTAAGGGCACGTTGGGCTGAATAAATGGGTGCGCTTGACGTACTCGTGTTTTGCAAAATTGGATTTTGCGAAACGAAGGGCTTGCGGGGCCCGCTTCTTGGCGAATCGTCATGCACTGCTTATCATAATTCATAAAGAAGGTGTCTACCTGATTCTGGACGGTTTTGATCACGGTGATTCGCGGGGCCCATCGAAGAAAATGGCTAAGTACTGGATCCGTTGCAAATCTGGATATTTGGGTGCGTCGAATGGTATTTTGTGGGATTTCCTTGAAGCACATGCCCAGTTGATTTTTTTTAGAGGGTACTGACTTTTGGGACCCCAATAGATGCCCCTCCGGTGCGTTGCGATGGACCTACGACCGTTCAACGCAACGCATCGGATTCCCGAGTCCACACTATATATAGATAAGATAGCCTGATTTTCTTTCATTCCTTACTTTTTACTGTGCATTCGCTCTGCATTTGACGCACCCAAATATTCACTAACGCACCCTTTTATTGTCGCCAGCGCACCCAAAAAAGGTCGAGCGCACCCTTTTATTTCAAATATTTCGATTTTTGGGGTGCGTCAAATAATGACTTGGTGAAATTTCGATTCTAAGGGTGTGTTGAGCTCAACGCACCCAAGTATTCGAACTTGGTTGAATTTTGGGATTTTAAGGGTGCGTTGGACTTAACGCACCCTTCGTCGTAAGTTGGGGAAACCCTTAAATTTTAAGGGTGCGTCACACTTGACGCACCCAAATATTGTACTTGGGGAAAATGACTGAATTTCGAGGTGCGTCGGGCGTGACGCACCTATGTATTGAACTTAGACCGATTATAACGTTTTAGGGTGCATTGGGTCCGACGTACCCAGATATTCAGTCAAAACATTTTGGGCATTTTTGGGTGCGTTGGGCCTGGCGCACCTAGTTTCCAGGACTTGGAATTTTCTTGTTTCTGGGGCTCTTTCATGTGTAAATCTGGCCTAACACTACCCATCATATCCACATTTTGGGTAGGCAACGCTATTCCCGTGATGACAGGGATCGTTACTTTAAAGGATATGGGGCCCCGCACTTCCGTCATAAATTCTTATGTGTATTCATTGTTATCCGGAAGCGGTGTCGGGTCCTATATACTTTAAATTTTGGGCTGTGCCCAGCTAAAAATGGCATTTTCTGGGAATTATAAGGATTAATTTGGATAGAGTTTGGACGTACCTACGCATGTCTCCGTTGACTTTGGATCTGATGCAAATAATCTTCATATGCTTCCTTTCTTTACTCCTTTTTATCGAATTGCCGCGGTTCTCAAATCGAGTTGTTAGTCTTGTTTTTTCCAGCAGATAATGGTTGTAACTCGTGCCTCCCTACACACGGCTCATGACTGCTTGCAACGGCTCTCTGACTCCCTCAACCGTCTAGAAGCTTGGTCATCCCTCCATGTTCAGTATGATGAGGTGTCCGAGGCTTTATCCAGACTTAGTGTAGATTCTCGTCCCATACTACAGGCTATCCGGAATGTTTCATTTATGGCCTCCATTTTTTATAAGCACAGAGAAGCCATTCTTGATTTCATTGGCGACTCCTCGTTCCCAGAAGACCTGGCGCTCCTTAAGGCGGCGGAGCCTCCCTTGGCTGATTCTTTCTTGGCCTTATTGAGCCGTCTTAACTCCTTAAAGAGGGAGAAAAGGGAGAAGAGACGATTCCTGGCTTGGGCTGTCCCACTGGTGGAAGCCGAGTTTTCAGATCATCGCTCTAGCATCTGGAGAATGATCAGAGAGGCCTTGAGGGAATACGACAGACTTGCGATCGATATCTCCATCGTGAGGAGCTGGATCAATGCTGAACACTTGAACTTCGACTTTGTGCAGCAATGCATCTCCTACCTGATGGACCTGATTTCTAAGGAAGCGCGGGTCTAGGCGAAGGTGGACGAGTTGAAGGCTCGGCTTCTTCCGCTGCTGCAAGATTAAGATCCTTTTCTGTCCATGGGGAGGGGGCCCCGCAATTTTGTGTCATCTTGTGACAAACTCTAACTTTAACATTTAAACAATTGATATGATAGTCCGAATATTCTGGGCTTGTCTCAGTTAATGAATGATGATTATGTTGTTTTTCTCTTTCTTTTATCCGTTCTTGTTTGTACATGATGATGATGTCATGGTTATGAATGCTGTCGTGCTATTTCCTTCTTTGAACGCATTTTACTATGACCTTGATTCATTTATTGGTGCTCGTGCCTCCTTTGCCTGTTACTTTGCATCCTCTTGAACTTTGAGAATGTTGATTTCTTTTGTGCACATTTTCTCTTGCTTTGAGGTATATCTAGGCTTTCCGTGTGCCGTCGCAGATTGTGATGGCTAGCAACCCCTCTGAGGCTGGTCCTTCGGGTCCTCCATTGACTCCTTCAAAGCGCAAACGGGCGGCTTCGAAGAACGTCATTCACCCGTCTGATCAAAATCCCCAATGGTTTCTGCCCCCGGAAACTTTCAACTTCTATGAACGTATACTGACACTGTCCAAGGACATGCAAAAGAAGATTCTCTGTGATCGAGTTATGCCACCTCCTCCAGATAGAGGTACACAGGAATAGTGGGACACCTGGTTTGCTCCTTTGCGCGGTTTTCGAAGTGACGGGACAACAGGTTTCGAAGAGGGCGAGGCAAGTCCGTTGGCCCCCGCCCAATCTGCTAGACGCAGTCGCCAGAAGAGGACCGGCAAGGGCGCAAAGCAGGTATACCTGGAGAAGCAGACCAGGTCCAAGTCCGATAAAATGAAGATCGTTTGGTCAACTGTAAAGGTAGTCACTTCTCCTCTTGCTATTCGAAACCCTTATACACGAGGGTACATTAGGTCCACTAGAAGTTTCCAGCAGCATCGCTCTCTTCCCAGTATCGAGCCTGCAGATGTGTGCCGCGCAAATTCTTTTTTTAGCGTGGAAACGTGGACATCTACTCCTGGGCCTTTTCTCAACTATTCCCTGTCTGAGAATGGCAGGCGTCAAGCTGTCTTGGACCCAAAGATTATGATATTTTTAGAGCCGAATCAGGACCCCCATCGGCCTTTTCCAACACACTACTTTGAGACCCTTCGGCAAAGGTTTCATCACTTGGGAGATGCAGAAATCTGGTTATCGGGCGCATTCCGGACTCGAGGTCATTTGATCGTTCATCCCGGATATGAAGCGTGGGCGAACCGGATTTTGGAACGTCATAGGGAGGCCTTGAAAGCGGTAGGCCTCTTTAAGGCTATTGCGGCGACCTCGAGTTACTTTTTCCGTGAACCGTGGGTCTACAAGGGGTTTATGAACCATTGGTGCTCTATCACCAACACCTTTCATTTGCCATATGGAGAGATGAGCATCTCGCTATGGGACTTGAACCGTATTGCTGGTCTCCCGATTCGCGGGAGGATATACGATGAGTGGGTTCTAAGTGATGAGGAGCTGTCTCGAAAAAAAAGGGGGTGAGCGAAGGCTTCTTCTCCTCGGCTTGTTATAAGCTATTTGTGGAGCTTCCGCAATTCTGGGCTTTCAAGGATAAACTTCCCTTCGAAGACTGGTTGGTTTATTTCAGCCATGGCTTAGAGTAAGCACTTAACTGCGAGTTGTATGTCATTATTTCGTTTCGTCTTTCTCCCTTCCATTAATACTTTGTTTTCTTCATTTCAGTCTGGACTATGCGGCTTATGACGAAGATCGTGGGGATAAAGCCTTTTTAGAGAATCGAATGAAGGAAAACTTCCCCCGTCCAAACAAGTTATCCCCGACCTGTGAGCTCACCGGCTTCTTGGCATACTGGTTGAGTTGCGTGGTCTTGCCGAGCTCAAAACAGGCTGACAGTGTGAGGGTGTCTTGTTTTGCTGTCGCAGGGGCCTTGGCTAATGGCCACCGTTACGCAATAGCTCCCGCCGAATTATGTTCTCTTTATCGGGCTTTCGGTTATATTATCAGCAATAAGGATCGGGTTGCCTTCGGCATGAATTCGGCTTACTGCGGATGGAATTTCCTGTCCAGATGGCTCGAAGTGTATTTCCCTTGGGTATATGGTATCAAGTCCGGGGATTATATTCAGCGAGGGGTGGTCCCGTTATAATTTTTCCAAAAGCGGAAGATGGTAGGGCAAAACTTGAACACCGTCAAGGAGAGGATTGCTAGATACGACGATGTCCACTTTTTCCACTTCTCGGGTACCCGGAGCAAAGATTCTATATTGTGCACGGACGATGACAGCATAGACCACGATGAACGCTCATTCCTGATAGCCATCTGCCCGTCCTCGCTTCCTTTAAGTGAGGGGTTGGAGTTCTGGAGAGAGCCGTACTACCCCAACCGTTTCGCTCGTCAATTTGGATATGATCAAGGAGTACCCGCCACATTGGAGCCGTGACTCGTAAGCAGCGAGCATATGGCATCGGGCCTATCCATTGGAAATGAATGTGGCGACAACTTCTACTAACTGGGACCGGTTGCTCTTTTGCCATCCCTGGTACGAGGAGTGTCACTAGCGCATCTTTCGGGTGGATGAGATGGTGGGCTCACCAATATACATTGATCCGGAATGGTCATCATGTTACTGATCCCGTCTTTGTTACGCCTCCGATTGTTAGCCTAGTTCCTGCCGATGGACTAGGGTACGTGGCGGAGCATCTTTATCAGCCTGCTGTACCGGGTACTCAGAGGTTAATGACTTCGATGAATGTGATAATTGATCACGAGAAGCCCGAGCATACCCTGGAAGGTTGGGTTGCGTATAGGGAAAGGAGTATCATGCAGGAGGGGCCAGAGTTCCCATCTTTTGGGCCTATTGATGAGGCGCATCAGGGTGGTGATGCTCCCAGGGGTAACCACGATCAAAATGATGGGGACGGTGATGATGACAATGGTAGTGAGGGTGGTGATGATGGCGGTGATGGTGGTGGAAACGACGGCGATGATGGTGGTGATGATGAGACGCCACTTAAGCGGACTGGTCCTCAGGTGAAGACTACTCATCGTACTTCGGTAGTTGATGGAGGGAAGAACATTGCCGAGATGCGTAAGAGGTATGATGAAGAGAGATTACATAAACGAATTTCTGAGGCTATTGGTGGCACTCCGATTGGTGACGCGGGTGCAGTCAGGGAAGAGGGTGAGCTGAGCCTTCAGGAGAATTTGAGCGGGGATCGTCATACTGGAGAAGGCAATGATGATGAACCGATATATGACAAGCTTGTCCCTGAGGCGGATGTTGAAGCGATTTTCATGGACTTAGATGACGAGGTGCCCACTGATACTGCCCTTATCTCTGATATCCCCATGGCCGAAGCCGCAGAGGACCAGGGTCTTGTTCATGAAACGACGACCACTGTCGTTGTGGAGGTTACACCTCCCCCGTCCCTTTCCCGTGTTGAAGATATTGGGGTCAGGGATGTTGATTTAGCTCCTTGGAGCATTCCGGTCTCTGTCGCTGCATTGAGTGTACCTGAACTTACCTCGGAAGCATCTCCGACTGTCGAACCTTCATCAGCTGAGCCTATTGTGGAAGCTATTCCCATTGTTAGAACATCATTAGCTGAGCCTATTGGGGAGGTTTCCCATGGGGTTGAAGTTTCTGATATAGGAACAAGTGCATCGGAACGTGCCACGAAAACTCTTCCTACCGTTGTACCGTCGTCAGTCGAACCCGTTGCGGAACCCCTTCCTATTACCATGCCAACATCTGACACCAGCGTTCCTGAGGTCGTAGTGTTATCCTCTCCGGAGCTACCTGAGCCGTCGACCAAGGGGACTGCTAAACCTGCCCCAGCATTGCCTACGCCTACTGCCTCGACTAACGCGCCTATTGTTGACATTCTTGAAGCCACTGGTATATTACTTGTCTTCACCGTTTCGACTATCTTTTTTCTTACTGAGGCCTCTTTATACTGACTTTACCATTTCTTTTGCCAGCGACCGCTCCTGTTCATGCTTTAGCCCCTGTCGCCTTGCCCGAGGCATTCATTTCTTCTCTCTGAGGGCTGTCAAAGGTGAAGGCGGACCTTTTGAAGAGTTTTCTAATGAACATTGCCACCTCTCTGAAGAATATGGATGAGTGGTCCATTTTGGATGAAGGGCTACAGGCGCTTGAATGCAATGCTGCATGGCTCGGGATTGACGTCTCTTTAATGATCAACCATGTAGTCCTGTTCAGGGAAGGCATGGCACAACTCAGCGAGGCGAGACATTTCAGAGTCGATCCTTCTATTGAGGAGAGATGCGGTCATTTGCAGTCCCTCCTGCCAAAGCTTGAGTTGTGCAAGGCAGATATAACTGCGATGAGGTGCGACTGGTAAGATGCCACCGTCGGGCATCAGGGAGCCGCAGATCGTCTGGCAGAGATAGATAATGAGATAGCATGGCTGCAAGCCGAACGCTCCGTTGTTCACCTCAATCTCTCAAAATTTGGCAAGCAGAAGGCTCGTCTGCAATTATCTGTCGAAAAACGCGAGGCCGAACCTAACACTATACGAAATCAGGTCGCAGAACTGAGAGAGTTCCTTCAAAGCGTCCCCAATCCAGCATAGGTCTTAGCCGCGGCAGAGGCAACACAGAGGGCAACCCAGGAGTCTGCAATTCATTTGCTAGAACAATGTTTAAGAAATTTGAATAGTTAAGCTTTGTAATTGTTTCATTTCGTAATTTCGTGGAGATATGTTATGACAGTAATGTTGTAATGATATGTATACTATTCATGTGATCGTGCTATGTGTTTTATCTACTTGATACTTTTTATTTGAGTTTGGATTCGAATATAACGTAGATTATTTTGGAAGGAATGTCCCCCTGTCAGGACTCAAACCTATATTTATGCAGAATGGGTGTGCCCGAGCCTTGATCTTAAGGTCCATCTTTTCATTCTGATTCTTGATAACCTCGGATTGGGCGGGGTGGCGACGCCTGATACGTCTCGGGTTTCAATGACTTTCCTGATGCCTATGTAAACACACAGAATAAATGATTAGTATCTGTAATTGTAAGCATTGATCATCGTATGGTATCATTTTTCTTAATGTTTGTCTATTACACTTTCCCTCTAGCGGGGCGTTTACAAATCACGGTGGTATTCTCTGTCAAGTGTAATATCTTTTCAAGAATCGACCATGCACCAACGAGCTGATGCCTTGCCCCTTGCAATCGATCACTCGATAAGCTCCGTTAGAGTATACTTCATCTACAATGCACACTGGATCCCACTTCGGGTCGAATTTACTTTTCGGGCCTTGAGCTGGCGTCGGGCGTTTCATCATCAGCACCAGGTCGCCTCTTTTGAACGACCTATTGCGAACTCGTTTGTTGTATGAGGCTGAGATCTGTTTCTGATACATTTCGAGCCTTTGCTGAGTGACCAATCTCTTTTCATCTAGATCATCTAGTTCAGTCATTCTGATCTCAGCATTGCGCTCGGTTGTCAGGGAATGGCGAAATGTGACCCGTAATGATTCAACTTGTATCTCCATCGAGACCACCGCCTCCGTGCCCTACACCAACGAGTAAGGTGTAGCTCGCGTGGCTATGCGGTGCGTGGTTCGATATGCCCATAATGCTTCGGCAGACGCTTGTCCCAATCTTTCTTACTCTCTGCTACTATCTTCTGTAAAATCTTCACAATAGTCTTGTTAAAAGCTTCAGCCAGCCCGTTTGTAGGAGGATAATAAGGTGTTGAATAGTAGTGCTTGATCTTGAACTTTGTGCATAACTTGTCAATGGTAGCGTTCTTGAAGGGTGTTTCGTTGTCGGTGGTTATTTTCTCGGGAATACCATGTCGGTATAGTATGGTGTGGCGGATGAAACTTTCGACATGTTTTGCCTTCACGCTCCTAAGCGCGACTGCTTCGGCCCACTTGGAAAAGTAATCCGTCATGGCTAAGATGTATTGGTGCCCCTGGGAAGAGGGCTGGCTGATCGGTCCAATCACGGCCATGCCCTAGGCTGCAAAAGGCCAGGATATCGCTGATTGATGCAACTCTTCTGGTGGTGAGTTTATGATATCTGCATGGATTTGGCACTGATGACATTTCTTGACAAATTCTATCACATCTTTTGCCATCGTGGGCCAATAATATCCCATGTGTCGGACACGGTGATGTAGGTTCCTGCTTCCTTGGTGGGCACCACATTCTCCTCCATGGGCTTCCTTTAACGTAGCACATGCCTCATTCTGGTCCAAGCAGCGCAACAATACGCTCTCATACGAGCGTTTGTAAAGGACGTCGTTCTGTACTATAAATGACCCAGTGCATCTCCTAACCTGTGTGCGCATCTTGGGTTCTTCTGGTAAGAATCCATACTTCAAGTAGTCGACGAACGGCCTTTTCTAGTCATTATCTTCTGTGATTTCGAAGCAACAAATGGGGTTCACGCTTGCTCCACCACCACGCGGTACGGCTATCGGTAGGATCCTCCTTTCTTAGATTGTTACTTGAAGTGGGCTGCCTCCAGGGTTAGCCAAAGCAACGGCCAGGCTGGCCAATGCGTCGGCCTGTACGTTCTCCTACCTTGGTATATGTGAAATGTTACTGTTACGAAACTGGTCGAATAGTGACTGCGCTAGTTGGCAGAAAGGCGACAACTCAGGTTTGCGGACCTCATATTCTGTCGTCAACTGTCCGATGACTAGCTTGGAGTCACCATAGATCTGTATTGCCTTGATTCGCATCTCTAATGCGAGCTGTAGCCCAATGATGAGGGCTTGATATTCTGCTTCGTTGTTAGTGCAAGCTGGCACGATCGTAAACGAGTAGGGCAGCAAATCTCCATGTGGGCTGATAAATATAACCCCCGCTCCTGCCCCATCGACCTGAAGGCTCCGTCAAAGTACATCTGCTAGAGTCGTGGTTCTACGACCATCATCTGGGAGATCACATTCCATTTCTTCGCTGCTCGGGACTGAATATGCAGCGAGAAAATCTGCGATTGCCTGTCCTTTAATAGCTCGGCCGGGACGTATGTAATGTCGAATTCAGAGAGGAGAAGGGCCCATTTTGCTAAGCGTCCGGATAACATAGGCCGGTTCATAAGGAACTTGATCGGATCCGCCTTAAATATTAATGTTATTTGGTGCAAGAGGCAGTAATGCCTTAGTTTCTTCACGGCGAAAATGAGAGCGAGACATATCTTCTCAATTGCTGAATAGTTAAATTCGGCCCCCACCAGCGTGCGGCTTAAGTAATATAGCGCATTCTCCATCTCTTCTTCATTTCTCTGTGCTAGGAGTGCTCCCAGTGAGTTATCACCTACTGCGATGTATAGAATCAGTCGCTTTCCCTTGATTGAGGCGGCAAGGACTAGCGAATTCCCGAGCATCTCTTTTAATGAATCGAAAGCTTTCTGGCAGGCGTCATCCCATTCAAACTTAACATCTTTCTTGTTGAGGCGGGAGAACGGCTGACAACGACCGGCCAGGTTCAAAATGAATCTTCTCAGATATGCTACGCGGCCTTGGAAACTTTTCAATTGCTTCAGGTTCTTCGGAGGCGGCATTTCTATGATGGCCTTGATTTTTACGGGATCGATTTCTATGCCCCTGTGTCTGACCACGAAGCCTAAAAATATGCCAGACGCAACTCCAAACGCGCATTTTAGTGGATTCATACGGAGACTCTTCTTGCGCAACCGTTGGAACACTTGCCTTAGGTGCTCTCTGTGCTGCTCATGATCGGCCAACCTTACAACTAAATCATCTACATAGCATTCGACGTGTTTGTACATCATATCCTGAAATATAGCGTGCATTGCTCGCTGGTATGTTGCCCCTGCGTTCTTTAATCCGAAGGGCATTGCGTGATAACAGTAGATGCCGAGAGTTGTACGGAAGGCCATGGCTTCTTCATCTTCCGGGGCCATGCGAATCTAATTATATCCCGAATACCCGTCCATAAAGACATTACTGCATATCCCGTTGTGCTGTCAATCAATAATTCTGGAATCGGCAAAGGAAAATCATCTTTTGGGCAGGCTTCATTAAGATTCCGGAAGTCAACGCAAACTCGGATCTGTCCGCTCTTCTTCTTGACTGGCACGATGTTTGAAATCCATCGAGGGTACTTCACCTCTCGAATGAATCCAGCCTGAATTAGTTCCTTGATTTCCTCTTCAATCTTAGGTATAACATCAGGATGAAACCGTCGTTGCGGTTGCTTAACTGGCTTCTTTTCCTTCATGATACTCAGCTTGTGCATGGCGATTGCCAGACTGAGCCCGGGCATTTCTGAATATGTCTAGGCAAAGATGTCCTTATTCTCCTTCAATAGCTGCATGTATCTCTCTCTTTCATTTTCCGGGACGTTTCTGCTCAAATATGTATTCCTGGGTTCTTCGAGGGTGCCCAAATTCACCTCTTCGAGTTCATCAATCGTCGGTTGTCCACCGTCTTCTAGTTGCACGGGTGCGACACTTGGCTGGATTATGTCGATAGAATCTTGCGACTAAACTTCTTCTACCGGGCCAATGGTCACCATGTTTACGCTTGCCTTGGCCCTCAGACCTTCTCCGTTTATGTATACTTGCTTATATTCTTCAAATGGAGCTAGCAGTCTTTTCTTTGTGTCTGAGCCTTGACCGAAGAATCCCATATTCCTCACAATCTTTCGGCTGGCTCTGCTATATCTCTTCTCTTCTATTGGTCGGGGTTGGGCAGACCCTCTTCCCTCTTCTCTCTCTTCCGATGGTATTGGCTGACTTGGCCCTGAGTGGAACTTAATATCTTTCTGGGTGGTATCTCTTGACGGCACGATGAATTGGCCTGGAGCTTTTGGAAATGGCTTTGTTCTTCCTATCTTGGGTATCGGCATATTGAAGCTGGACTTGAGTACACTCATGTGTTGATCTGAGATCAGTTTTAACACAGACTGCCCTGGCTGACGCAGGTGCTGCGGTACTACATAGAATTTCTTCATGATCGGCTGAGGTTGGTTTTTCCGCTGACATTGGGATCTTCCCTGAGTGATGGGCTGAGGTTTACTTTTCTGCACGCACTTCTCAACTCGAGGTTTTGCCCCTTCCCCTTTCTTTGTTACATCGGGCTTTTTGGTGGTTTTATCACTTTCGGACGGGTTGTAATATTTCGCATCGGCCAAAACTGACTCAGCTATCATGTATGACTTCAGATCTGCTGCTATCCTGTATTGGACACCATCTCTGTTATATTTGAAACACTGGTGATACGTCGAAGGGATTATCCGATTCTGATGGAGCCAAGGCCTTCCTAAAAGGAGGTTGTAGGTTGTCACCGCGTCGATCACCTGACACGTTACTTTCGTCGTCAGTTCTTCGATCTCTAACATCACCGTGATTGATCCAAGTGTGCGTTGACTATCTTGATTGAACCCTTGAATCATCATGAGACTCGGGCGTAGTGCCGATTGCCTATAACCCAGCTTCTGTAATGTCTTCAATTGCATAATATTCACGGTAGACCCGTCATCTAACATGCACCTTTTAACCTCGGTGTCCCTGATTGTTCCTGTGACCATCAACGGGCGATTGTGGTCTATTAATTCGATCGTGCGGTCTTCTTCTGAGAAAGTGATTGTTGAAGGATAGTTGACATGCATGACTTGTGACGCTGGCATATATCCCTCCCAAAATTTGTCTGTATTATTCATTTCTTCTTCTATCTCTATCATCATGACCTCCCTGACTTCACTGTCAAGTAAGGCATTGATTAACATTTCTCTGTACACTTTCGAGAGACATAGAGCATCGTATATACTTAGCCGGGCAGGAACCTTCCGTAAGTGCGACACAACATCATACGCTACTGGTCTCGGGCTTGGCTGACTAGTCGTGGCTTCACAAACCTTCTCTTTCGACTTTTGTATGCGAGGACTCTCTTGTGGCCTGTCTGGGACATCGTCTTCTTGCATTGGGTCATCTGGTCTTGGAGGGGTACGGTCAGGCATTTGCTTTCCTGATCGTAAGATGACCGCGTTAACTTCTCCCTCAGCCGCTTGTGGCGTAGCTTCGGATGGTGCTTGTTCGACGAACAATACCATTCCGTAATATGCCATGCTTGTCGCGGGTCGTCTCTGTAGTTTTTCTCTCCTTCCTCTCCCCTTATTCCTTCCTCGGTTAACGAGCCTTCGTCTGTTCTCGAGTCTTTTCTTACTACTGATTAGAGTCCATGGTTCCTTCAGCTCAGGGAATGAAGTCGTTCGGTGGGTGCCACCTTCTATTCGGATTGCTGAAACTGCCCCGGCTATCTCCCTTGCTGTCTCGGGTACCTTCATGCTGATGACCCCTTGATTGATCAACCCTTATATCCTTCCTTTCAAGGAGAAGCAATCTTCTGTCTTGTGGCTGACACATTGATGATATTTGCAATATTTAGGATCGGTTACTCGTCCAACGTCATGGGGACAGACGGGCTCTAGTAGACGCATTAAGCCTTCCTCGATCAATTGTTCCATGATCAGAACCAGATCGGCCATATCGAATGTATATGGGCCATTAGCCCTTTCTCTTTCGGCTATTGATACTCGTTTAGGTACATAGGGTCTCTTACCCTTGTCTTGTATGACTGTTGTCTTCATCTCCGGCCTATGATCGGCAGCGGGACATTTTCGGTCTTTCTCGTCCCTGCTCCTGTCGACCTGGTGGGTTTCTACCACTCTTCCCGTTTCTCTTCTGTCTCTCGGGTCTGAAGTTTACCCGGGAGGCTGCTTCTTCCACCAGACGGGCTTTCGTCGCCAGTTCGCGAAAGGAGTTGAAGGTGTTACCCGACAGTCCGTACGAGATCATAGGGTCTAGAGCCCTTAGGCACATCTTCATCTGCTCGCCTTCACTAGGTAATTCACGGCATTGAGTCGCGGTAGTTCCCCATTGGTCGATGAATTTCTCGATTGGTTCACCATTCCTCTGTCTGACCAATGCTAGGTCTGTTAACGAGATCTCCCTCTCGGTCGCAAAGAATTTTGAGATGAAAGCGTCTTGCATTTGCTCCCATGTCCTTATAGAGCCAGCTGATAGTAACATGTACCATTGAAAGGCCTTCCCTGTTAGGGTAGATCCGAATAACCGCATGCAATACTGCGGGACCGCGGACCAATTTCCCAACGTAGTCAAGAAGTGGGTGATGTGCTCTTCCAGCGATCCTCTGCCGTCGAATTTTCTGAAGTCGGGGCATCTGAAATTGGCTGGGAACGGTACCTCTTCCACCTCTGGCGAGTATGGGACCTGATATTTATAGCTGCCTCTCTTCTCTTTCTCTTTTTCTTGCTGCATCATGTGGGCTATCGTCTGGGATAACTCTTCTCACGATACGTGAGATGCGGAAAGTGGTGCGCGCTCTATTGGTGTGACCCGGATTGGACAGGCGGTTCATGCTCAGTCGGACCTTCCGCTGCCCCTTGAGATTCCTCTGCCGACTGACGGGTAAGCAGTGCGATACTTCTAGTGGCATTCTGCGCTATCAAGGTGGTCAAGGCTTCTTGAATGGCCCTCATCCAATTGTTCGTCTCGTGGTTAGCCTTGACCAATCTATCGATCTGATCTTGGAATGGAGGCAATTCTTCTACCTCATATGGTCCTTCTTCTTCTCCTTCGGCCACCTGGACCATCACCACTTGTGCTAACGTCATTTCCTGAGCTGATCTTTGCTTTGGTTCAAGGGTTGTCATAGGCTCGGCTTTCTTTACATGTGCGGGCCTGATAGGTTTTTGAAAGGCACGGGCGACTTTGGACAACGGCGGAAACTGCTCGGCTGTCATTTCTGGTACTGCGGGTTTGGCTGCTATGACCTGGCCGTCGATAGGGATCTTCTGCCCCTGCTTCGGCTGCCACTGTTTCCTGATCACGGGGCGAGGTCTTGCAACGTTCGCCTTCCCATATGCTGTTACGATGGCAGTTTTCCTCTGTTCCTTCTTCTGCCTTCGGGTCTTAACCAACTGCTACTCTAAGCTTGGTCTTGCAATTGCATTGAAACGGGGGAACCTGAAGCCTCCGGCAGCAAGGAAGGTGCACAAACTCGTCATGGAGCATGCCATTTCTTCCGTCTGTGTTACTATTTTGTTAATTCTGCGGTGTCAGGAAATCATTAAAACAGTTCATAAATGCGGCCGGGAGCGTGAACCCATCGATCGCAATGAATAAACTGATAGGAATAGGCGAGAAGAATACAAATACGTGTAGTTGTGGGGGTTCGTGGGTTTGAAAACCTTTTACTTTACTGTCTATTGCTTTAAAGATGAAGGAAAGAACGTTCCCGTTGAGAGTCGTCAGTTTGGCGCCCACGGGCGCCGAAACATTATGCCTCGTGATAAATCTCCTGTGTACACATTTGTGTCTGTGAATGATTGATCTTAGAGCGTTTCTACACTCAGAGCTAACCAGAATCTTCGTTCCCCAGCAGAGTCGCCAGTTTGTTAGAACTAGAAAATGAACTGCAAAGGACATTTTCCTGAAATGTTGGTATTGTTGCTCTGGGGTTCTGAGTAATGGAAACATTCATAGATAATCACAAGCATTCACAAAAGTACACAAGAAGAGATATCGCAAGGCAAATTTTATTCCAGAGATCCTGAGATCTTGTACATTCTAGGCCGTGATCTGGCACGAGCCCTTAGTTACATCGAATGATCGATTACCCTTGATTAAAAGGCAAAAGACTAGTCAGCAGGGACTATGGTCTTAGAGTTTGTGGTCGTATAGACCTATATTTGTTTCGTTATGTACTGAACCATCTTTATATTAGCCAAATGTCTATATCCCATGTTTTGACCGGAGATCCGGGCTGAGACTATCAGGGTTTATGACTGAGAAGGACGACTCTGGGCCCGCGCCTGTCAATGTATGGACAAGTGACCTCGGTAAGTCTACTCTACAGTTGTGTGTACCTGCGTAGCCCAACCGACGGATGCCGTTTGAATGGGTAGGGCATCGACTGTTGTGTTGTGGCAGTTCATAACAATTATTTTATGGTGAATTGAAACTCTTTGGTATGGTTTATCGTGATAACCATAGTCCCATTTGTCTAGCTTTCAACCCAAATCGGATCACATCTTTACAGTAGATATAAATGATGACGTATTTGCATAGTTCTAGATGCTGGCGGTGTCTTTCCGAGAAGTCATTTCGTCCATCGTGTCGAATCAGGTCGAGCCTCAAAGATGCACGATTCTGCTCATTTAGAAATCCTGGAACGTCCATTTGACCATTCCATTGTGTCCGGAACGCTCGAAATACCCAAAATAGACTCAAGCGGCACTTGAAAACACTTAAAATTGAGTCTGGTGCACCCATGAACATGTTCTGGAATTGGCTGATTTTTTGGGTGCGTGGGACTTAATTTATGGGTGCGTTGGCTCCAACGCACCTTTAAATTAAAATGCCTGATTTTTGTTGAATTTACGGATGCGTGGGGCAATTTTCGGGTGCGTTGGGGTCCAATGCACCCTGAAAATACAAGTCTGAATTATGTTGAATTTTCGGGTGCGTTGAGCTATTTTCGGGTGCGTGGGAGTCCAATGCACCCTAAAAATACAAATACTAATTATGTTGAATTTTCAGGTGCGTCGAGCTATTTTCATGTGCGCGCCCACACTTAGGATTTTTATAATCCGGACTTGCGGTGGCATTGGTCGGAGTGATCTTCCGGTGGATGATCAGAAAGGGATTTCGGTGACCGGAAAAGGTTTTTGGTGGTCGGAAAAGGATTCCGGCGAGGGTTTCCGACGATAAATCCCAAATACTCAGGGGATAATGGCTCTCTCTCTCTCTCTTAATCTATTAATCTGTCCAAATGAACAGTGGGAGGGGGTATTTATACCCAAAAATACCGGACAGCGACCAATGAGGGGCTGCCACGTATGGCGCATCTCATAAAGTCTTTGACGCACCCCCAAATGGGCGCGTGGGAGCTCCGACGCACCCCAAAATGATATTTTGAAAAGTGCTGATTTTATGGGTGCGTCGAGCTATTTTTTGGGTGTGTTGGAGTCCAATGCATCCAAAAAATGCTATGCTGGTTCTTGGTGATTTTATGGGTGCGTCGAGCTATTTTATGGAGGCGCTGGACGATTTTTGGATGCGTCAAGGTCCAATGCACCCTGAAATTGCAGTTTCGTATTTTCTGAATTTATGGACGCGTCGAATGTATTTTTCGGATGCGTCAAGCTATTTTTCGGGTGCGTAAGAGCTGAAATACATCCCGAAATGCTTTTTATATTTTCATGAATTTAAGGGTGCGTTGGGCTGAATAAATGGGTGCGCTTGACGTACTCGTGTGTTGCAAAATTGGGTTTTGCGAAACGAAGGGCTTGCGGGGCTCGCTTCTTGGCGAATCGTCATGCACTGCTTATTATAATTCATAAAGAAGGTGTCTGCCTGATTCTGGACGGTTTTGATCACGGTGATTCGCGGGGCCCACCTGAGAAAATGGCTAAGTACTGGATCCTTTGCAAATCTGGATATTTGGGTGCGTCGGATGGTATTTTGTGGGATTTCCTCGAAGCACATGCCCAGTTGATTTGTTTTAGAGGGTACTGACTTTTGGGACCCCAACACCTATTTTGGTCACTTTTGTCGGACTGAATAGGGGTTCGGTCTAACCGAAGCACCCTAAAATTCCTCTAAAGCCTAGCTAAGCATGTTCAAATGAAATCATAAGGCTTTGAATGATCAAACAAGGTTTTTCTATTAGAAATAGATCATCTAAAGGATGATTATTTTGGAACTAACGGGGTCTAGGCTAGGTTTACCAAGGCACCTCATGTTTACCTGTATCTTCATGCCTTGAGGCTTCAAGTCTTCAATCTTCAGTCTTCAATAGTCTTCCAATGAAGGCTCAACCGACTCAAGACATCCTACCTCACGTCATTGACAAATGGGTGCACTAACAGTGTGCACTGAATCCCATATTCAACTTCACTCCTAAAAAAAATTAGACGAATGAAATGTGCATGAATGGTATGCACATGTAGACTATTTGCTCAGGAATGCTCAAGTATCACATTTGACTTATGTTGTAATACTCTGAAAATTTTTGTGCTCATCTATGTAGATAAGTGCTTAAACATGTTTGCATCCCAAATTCAAATCCGTATTTTTTTAAAGAATAACACTTGAACTTACACTCACGTACACACATCTAGACCCGCACACACCTCTTATCAATCTTCAAGACCCAATATACCTTCACATACTCAATCAATTATCTAGCCAACTGCAGAAAAAGCTATCCATCACCAAACTTAAATATCCGACCCTCCACTTCACCATTAGACCGCCCGATCATGATAAAACAACTTAAGGATCATCTCATCTGATCATATAACCATTCATTCATAGATCTAAACCATCCATCTTATCCATCATCCATGAATAAGCTTATTCAACCGTCGAGATCATGATCTAGCATCCCCACTCTCAAGTATCTGCATATAGACACCAATTTATTCATCTCGCGCTCACACATCGTTTATACCTTATATATCTTCAATCTCAACCATTGAATAAACTCTCCATGAACCTATGTACTTATCTAACTATTCGATGTCAAACCGGATCGATTCTTCATCTCAAAATTTACAAAGATCAATTTGAATGTCCGCCAACCCCAAGTGAAAGGTTGCGATGTAGTAATAATTCAATCATGAGATCGAGATCGTCCTCAGGGATTGTCATAACAATTCTAAATTATGCGACTGAGATTATCTAAATTCGAATTTAATTTGTAAGATGAATTTTGGAAACATAAAACTATCTACTTTTGAAATAAATCAGGAAACTAACCACTAAAGCATCAAGGATCCACTTATAATCAATTCATAATGCCAACTCAACCATTCAAGCTGATAACTCAATTGAAATAGGAGTCCTATCCCTATCCAATCGGAAGATAAATTCAATTCAATCATCACAACACATCTAACATGAATGGATTATCTATTGATATAGTTCCCTCATAACAACTAAGGCATTAGGCGTATTTAATCATACAGGCTAATCCTTTAAGAAAACAAGTGATATCAGATTCATAGTCTTTCTCAAATCCTGTCACTAGACTTGATTTAGAATCATGAATTGAACCTCAATCAAACTAAATCAATTCATAAAACATCAATCTTAGATCAAACCAAAAAATATAAACTTCTTCTAGTTTAGTTCTAGATAAGCACTTACGATACTTGGTTTATAAGATCTCATAGTATCCACCACATCATGATAAATCTAAAATTTCTACAAACTAAAATCCTCTCAACAATTCCTCATTAATCAATCTCAGTAAATCAAAACATCCCATGTAAACATATCACAAAAGATAGAATATTAAACTAAAATTATCAACTTTATTTCAAACCAAAACAGAATTGTGCATCATTAAACCTCAAAGTACTTGAATTAAATCAAACTAAGCATTATAAACTACTATAAGCTTCACCTCTTAGCCCTAGCAAAGAGGTTTTAGCCAACCATGGAGAAGGTTGAACTAAAACTCAAAAGAAAAACTACTAAAAACATAAACTAAAATTAGAAAAATCCAAAAAATGGAGTTATAGAAGCTCCCCTTTGATCTTCTCCACCTCTAGCATAACTGGAACTCTTCTAAGATGGATTAGGAAGATTGTGGAGGTATCCTTTTATAGCAAAAACCGCGCATCGCCTGAGAATTTTCAAGAATCGCATAAGTTCTTATGCAGTCAAGGCAGTGGCCGACCGGTTAGAAAATGAGAACGACCGATCAACTGAGGCCATCGACCGGTCATCAACACAATAGCAGGTCATTTTTGGCAGTTTCTATATCTTACTTTTCTAGCCCTGCAGCTCTGCACTCTATTTTTTCTGGACAATTCAAGCATTGTAACTCCATGTTTCCTAATTCTTTTTTAGCTTTAATTTCTTTTACCTATAAGCTCTTCTTCACCTAATCTTTTGAGTTTTTTAAAGTGGTCCTTTTAACATATAATTCATGAAGTCTCTCTCTCTTTCCTACAAACACAAACATAGGCATAAGATATGTCTTTTAATAGTTCAATTAAAGTAAATGAGTGATGAATTTGGGTATAAATATGCACAATTCAAAGCTCAACACACCCCCCAACTAGCATTTTGTTAGTCCCAAGCAAAACATGCGTGAAACACTTTTATTCATCAATCTCAACTCTCTTTCAAAAAGTACACTTCTATAGAATCTAAGACATGAATGCGAAATTCAGAAATAAGTAGTGATGGATTCTAAAACCTTAATCTTCCTAAAATATAGTGAGTGTTTCAAATAGAGTCTCTACTGATTAAGTAATAAATAGAATAGTTCAAACAATTGTAATCTAGTGTGCTCAGTGAATGCTCAACTAATAAATTTTCAGGATTATCCTTCTTTTTAAATAAACTAGACTACAAGTCTAAAAGTATACAAATAACAACAAGCCTATGACAGGATTTTGCCTTACCATTCTATCGACGGCTTTCACACTACTTTTCATTGTCAACTTGGGTGATAAACCCTCCCCTAGTTGGTGATAGATAGTCATTTTCGATATTCTTTAACAGTTTTTCAATTCTATTCTTTTTCTTCTTTTACCAAAATAAATAAGATAAATTTTTTTTAAATCCTTATCTTAAACTTCTTCCCATCTCTTATTTTCTGAATGTGATGGACTAAAATCCCTAGCTTGGTTCGTCAACACTTTAGATCATAATCTAACCAATCTACATATCCTTTCTAATCATTTCAATCATGAGAATCATGTAATGTGAACTAGATTTTCAAAATATTCAAAATTTCTATCAACCATATAAAAAGGAGAACTCATATAGAAAACTACTATATCAAAGGAGTTCTAAGGGTTTCCAAAACAAATCACTTCACATTCCTTCCTCTCATATTCACATATACTTGATTTCATAGAAATAAAACTTCCAAAAGAGTTTTAAAATCAAAAGAAAAAAAAAATTTCCGCACGAATTGCTCGAAATGTCACAAATACTAGTTAATTCATCTAAGAATCTCACCCCCAACCTAAAGTTTACATTTTCCTCAATGTAAAAATATATTCAATATGCAATGACATGAGAGCAAAAATAAAGGAGAGTGAGAACGATAGTACCTGAGAGAGTCAAAAAGTGTTCTACTACAACTTTAAACAAGTAAAGCAAATAAAAGAAATTAAAACTACTTTATACATCCACCAGACTAGGAGGTCAATTCTGATACACAGGATCATCCAAGGGGATGGAATTAAGTAGAATTATTAGGTGGAGTAAAAGGTTTCTCAATAAAATCATCCAATATCCTGCTTTATAGTGAACATGGGGGATATTCATCATCCTAAACCATTGAAAATTCTGATGAAAAATTTCAGCAAGTTTTTCAAAATTGTCACCCCATGTATTAGGAAAAGAGAATTTCTTTAGTTGAAAATCATTAACTATGAATCTCCTTTTCCAACTTATCTAAGCAAGAGGTAATCCAGTAAGGATCTTCTCAGAGATGGTGCACTTCGGTTTGAACACACCAAAGTTGTGTGGAGACATGGATTTCTTCCTCACAAGTCTGTACAATCTCTACATAGTCGGATTCTACCGATGCTTTCACAATTGATAATTCGGTTTTATACTTTATGGAATGAGTCTTTTTGGGCACCAGTGAAGTTTTCCCTAAGGCATTAACAATGTCTCGGAGCATAGGATCATCTGAATCCTCAAAGTATGTCAAACATTCTTATAGAGTGTAGAAAACATCGTCTTTCTTAATTACTTATGTAGGTCGAAACAAATCCTCAACCACTACACTTATAAAATTTGGCCTTTGTTTAGGGAAATCAAGCACCAATCCATCAAATCCCTGCACAACAAAATTGTTTAAATCAGCAATTAGTGTCTTATCGGTTAAAATTTTAGAATTTGGCTCTTCCAAGGCCTCAGAAATTCATATCATCCTTGGAATGAGCCAAGCAAACTTCCAAGGTTTTGAAAAATTTAGTTGAGGGTGATCATCATCATCCACTATCGCATCTATGAAATTAATCATGTGGATCTCATCCTCATTCTCATCTGCATCCTCTCGTTCTTTATGTAAATTAAACACATTCATTTTCATATTCATATTTCCAAAAGATATCTTCATGATTTCATTCCTACAATTGATGATAGCATTGGCGGTGGCTAGGAATGGACGGCCTAAGATGATAGGAACTTGAGTACATTCCTTAGTAATTGGGTGCGTATCCAAAATGATGAAATCTACCGATAGTAGAACTTATCAATTTGGACCAACACATCTTCAATCACCCCTCTCGGTACTCTAATAGAGCGATCTACAAGTTGTGAAGTTATCTTGGTGGTTTTTAATTCATCAAGCCCTAGTTGCTCAAAGACCGAGTAAGGTATCAAATTAACACTATCCCCTAGATCGAGAAGAGCTCTATTGATCAAGAAGTTACCTATCATGAGAGAGATTGTAGCACTTCCGAGATCTTTAAATTTGGGGGAGTGTTTTGATGTATGATGGCACTCACTTGTTCCGTAAACAATGTCCTCTTGTGCATGTTTTGCTTATGCTTCACGGCACATAGATCCCTTAAAAATTTAGCATACAAATGAACTTGTTTAATTGCATCCAATAAGGGAATGTTGATTTTTACTTACTGAAAATTTTCTAGAATGTCCTGATTTTCACTTAGCCTTTTCGTTGAGACAAGACGTTTGGGGAATGGGGTCACAGGTTTATATGCACACTCTAACTCTTTATCTTGTGGAGCATCGCTCGATTCACCATCACTCTTAAAATCAACCAGATCATTAGGCTTTGCGGCCTTTACCGATTCAAAATTTTCAATTCTCTTACCACTTCTAAGAGTGGTGATGGCTTGAACATGTTCCACGTGATGGGTTAAAGAATTGGTATGCAATTCAAGTTGTCTCTTGGAGTTAGGTTAAGGTTGGACCGGAAAGATCCCTTGCTCCCTAACTCCTAAATGTGTCTTAATTCTTTCAACTGACGTTTTAAGTGCATCTATGGCTTGCATGTTGGACTATTTTATCTGAGCTTGTCAAATCATAAATGCATTCAATGTATCCTCAAGAGTACTCTTTTGGGGAGGCCCTCGGGAAGCATTATTTATATTTGTCATGTATCCATTCCTCCAATTAGGATTTGGTTCATGCCGCCAATCAGGATTATTAAGTTAGACTTTGGTGCACTAAAAGGGCATTGGTAAGCATTTGTGGTATTTGCTTAATCTTGCAAAATATCTTGAAACGTAGGAATTGTTAGACAATCTTTTGTTAAGTGAACATCAGTTTCACAAATACAACATACACTCTCAACGGCCACACCGGTACTTATCATATTGACACTCCTCAATTCTATGACCTCAACCTTCTTTGTGAGACCTGCCACTCTTGCATTCAAATCATCCTCCCCATTTAATGCCTGTACTCCCTTCTCTCTTAGAGTTGACTTAGGATTGCTAGTTGAAGTAGAGATGTCCCAAGATTGGGTATTCTCTGCTAGCATATCAAAGTAATCCTAAGTATCATTGGGTTCTTTATTCAGAAATTCGACATTACACATCAACTGAACAAATTGGTGCATGTTTAAACTCAATCCGTCATGGAAGAAGTTAATCAAGCGTCACTTTTTATAACCATGATGTGGGCATTCTAATAAGAGCTCTTTAAACCTCTCCCAACATTGAAAAAAATGCCTCATCTCCTTCTAGGGAGAAGTTCATAATGGCTCACTGTAATGCATTAGTTTTATGAACCAAGAAGAGCTTTTTAAGGAACTCCCAAGTCATCTCAGCCCATGTCCCGACGCTTCTAGGTTTTAAAGATTAAAGTCATGATTTGGCTTTATCATTTAGAGAGAAGGGAAACAATTTCAGTCTAATCACGTCTTGGGAGACGTCATTAAATTGCAAGGTGTTGGCAATCTCCTTAAATTCACTCAAATGCGCATATGGACTTTCAGAATCAAGTCCATGGTATTTTGAAAGTAATTTGATAAGTCCCGACTTAAGGTCCACGTTTCCTGTGTTGAGTGGAAAGATCATGCAGAAAAGTGTGTCCGTTCTCTCCGGTTGTAGATAATCTCGCAATGTTTTAACCAGAGGAATATGGTGTTCTTCATTCTCATTATGTATAGCCCTAGTTGGCGATGTATCATGCTCAACATCTTCAACAATATTTGGTTCATTCTCAACCATAAATTCAGATGGTTCAGGATTTCTAGAAATTTTCTAACTCATTTATGAATTGTTAAACCTTCAATTAAACCCCCCTCACTTAGAAGTCGCAATGTATGATCACTCTACCAATGGGGCACAAAGCACACAAAAACTAAATCTAAACCTAAAATTTAAAATCTGAAAACAACTAAAAGAAAAATTGCAAGTTAGAACGGTGTTACCGAATTAAAGAACTTGGTTAGTCAAAGAAAATCGTACAAAACGAACAAACAAAAAATTGTGAGTAGAAGAAAAATTCTGAGAAAAACCTAATAGCAACAAAACCTATCCTAACCTAAACTAAACCCTAATTACAAAATTCAAAACCGTTAACCTAATCCCCGGCAACGATGCCAAAAACTTGTTCGCCAACCCCAACTGCAAGGTTGTGATGTAGTAATAATTCAATTGTGAGACTGAGATCATCCTCAGGGATTATTGTAACAATTCTAAATTATGCAACTAGGAATATCTAAATTCGAATTTAATTTATAAGATAAATTTTGAAAATATAAAACTATCTACTTTTGAAATAAATCATGAAACTAAGCATGAAAGCTCCAAAGATCCACTTATAATCAATTAACAATGCCAATTCAACCATTCAAGCTGATAACTCAATTAGAATCGGAGTCTTATCCCTATCCAATTGGAAGATAGATTCAGTTAAATCATCACAACACATCTAACATGAATGGATTATCTATTGATATAGTTCCCTCATAACAACTGAGGCATTGGGCGTATTCAATCACACAGGCCAATCCTTCAATAAAACAGGTGATATCATATTCATGTTCTTCCTCAAATCCTGTCACTAGAGATGATTTAGAATCATGACTTAAACCTCAATCAAACCAATATCAATTCATAAAACATCAATCTTAGATCAAACTAAAAGAAATGAACTTCTTCTTGTTTAGTTCTAGATAAGCACTTAGGATATTTGGTTTGTAAGATCTGATAACATCCACCACATCATCATGAATCTAAAATCTCTACAACCCAAAATCCTCTCAATAACACCTCATTGATCAATCTCAATAAATCAAAACATCTCATGTAAACATATCACAAGAGATAAAAGATGAAACTAAAACTATCAACTCTATTTCAAATCAAAACTAGAATTGTTTATCATTAAACCTCAAAGTACTTGAATTAAATTAAACTAAGCATTGTAAACGACTATAAGCTTCACCTCTTAGCCCTAGCTAACCATGGAGAAGGTTGAACTAAAACTCAAAAGAAAAACTACTAAAAATATAAACTTGAACTAGAAATATCCAGAAAATCGAGTTGTAGAAGCTCCCCTTTAATCTTCTCCACCTCTAACGTGACTGAGACTCTTCTAGGATGGATTAGGAAGAGTGTGGAGGTGTCCTTTTATAGCAAAAAACTACGCACCGCCTTGGAATCTTCAAGAATTGCGTAAGTTTTTATGCAGTCTGGGCAATGGCCGACTAGTCGGTGCTCAAATCGCAATGGCAATAACCAAAAATGTACTTTATGGGTGTTCACCGACCTGTTTTATGACTTGTCAGTTGAGGCCATCGACCGATTGTCAGTATAACAGCAGGGTTATTTTCTACAATTTTTGCATCTTACTTTTTTGGGGCTACAGCTCTATACTCTGTCTTTTTTGGACAATTTAGGCATTGTAACTTGATGCTTCCTGATTCTTGTTTAGCTTTAATTTCTTCCACCTCTAAGCTCTTCTTCACATAATCTTTTAAATGCTTCAAAGTAGTCCTTTTAACATGTAATTCATGAGGTCTCTCTCTTTCTTTCCTACAAACACAAACACAGGCATAAGATAGGACTTTTAATAGTTCAATTAAAGAAAGTGATGAATTGGGGTACAAATATGCAAAATTCAGAGCTTAACACAGAACTCTCACAACTCATTGATTTTTTCCCAACCACCTAAACTTAGAATCTACCTCATTTTCAAGACCGCGGCCCATCATGACCCGACAAAGCTAATAGTCGAAGTGGATCTTCCATAAACATCTAGTGGGACCCACAGAAAAAAAAAAGGAAATAAAAAAAAGGAACAGAAGTAGGATGTGCTGACTATGGTTGACGGAACCAGACCCTGACCTTTTTCCTATTCGTTTTAATCCAAAACCAAGTAGTCACACCTACTGTACCCCTCGACCTTAAACCGTCCATCAAGGTGGAACCTATAGTCTAATCTGATTCGTCCATCAGGGTGGAAAGATGTGTCTTGGCTTGGTTATGAGATTACAATGAATGTGTGCCAAGGGATCCTTATGATTTTATGTTTCTTAAGAAGGATTCATATGCTATATGTTGAGTGCTTAAATGTGTATATTCTAACCCCATTTCATCACTAACTATGCATGGTTATCATATTTAAAGACTATTCTAATACATGGTTTTGGTGGTTATAGGAATGAGAGAGAGTTCACTTAATTGATGATTGGAAGACCACATTTAAGAGCCTTGGATGAAGACCCAAGGTGGGCCAAAGAAAGAAGAAAGCAAGGAGACCAAAGAGAGAAGATAGAAAGAAAAAAAAATGAAGAAAATAAGGTCAAACCGGTCGGCCAAGAGGGCCACGACAGGTCTTGACCGGTCGGCCACGGCCTTCTGCTCTCTGGACGCCTGGCTGAACAGGTTTGACTGGTCTTAACCGGTCGGCCATGGCTTGCCCCCCACTCCAGCACTCTCTAGACCATGCATAGATGGGTCCGACCGGTCAAGACCGGTCGGCCAGTGTAATTTGAGCAGCATTCCAGCAGGCCTTTCTTAGCAAGCTCCGATTTTCGTGAGTTGTGGGATTTCTTACGCAATTCTAAAACTTTCTAGGTTGTCGGGGCTCTAAATCTATAAAAGGGGACCTAGGGTTCGTTCCTAAGGTATCCTAGAAGAGAATTACCATGGTGGGAGGCGGCGGAAGTCGGATTCGGAGTTTTACAACTCCTCCAAATTTGTTCTTCTAGTTCTTATGTTTTCCTTAGTTTCTTTTATGTTTCCTTAGATCATGAACGGCTAAAAATCTTAGTTAGGGCTAAGAGGTGAAGCTTGTAGTGAACCTAAGATGTGTTAATTCGTTTGCATTGGTTTCAAGTTGGAATTTTCATTGAAGAACAATGGTTTGAAGTTTGAATAAAGTTTCTAGGTACTTTTCTTAATCTTATGATGGCTTATGGATGTTTAAAAGAATTGCTTTAGTTCTTAATTATTTTGAATGGATTTAGACCTGTACGCTCCGAGAAATCGGATTCAATACACTCTAGACCTTGGATTCTCAAGTGGGAACTACAAATCCATAGTTCGACTTTTCTGAATTTCTGAATTATGTGTGATTGGTTATATGATTTGAATGAAGTTCAAATCATGATCTAGTTATGCTTTGTGATATAGTTTAATGATGATTATGATTGTGATCTTAACTTATTGGAACTAGGATTGACCTATGCAATTGAGTGTGCTCAAGTCCTAACTTGAATTGAGGGAATCATGTATATGAATCACACATATGGCAGATTGTTTGTTATAACCACCCTATCATCTGACTAGATAGGATTTGATTTCGATTCTAGCTATGTAATTGCGAAACCACAGCGAATTAAGCATCAAGGATTGTTACAAGTGGATCATTGAACCCCTAGTGCTCTTTTATATTGTTTACATTCACTCTTAGTTCAAAAATTCTATCTAAATCTAATTCCAAAATCATGTTTAGTTAGCTCTCAATTAGAGATCATTGGGAGTGTTTTGTGAATTCCTACACAACTCTCTGTGGATCGACTTTGGTCTTACCGAGATTATTACTATATCCCAACCCTATACTTGGGGAAGCGAACACTATACTTGATGATTTTGGCTATGTTGAATAATACGAGTTCTTGGAAACATGTTTGGATTATAAGATGGGACAAGGAGTGAACATTGATAGTATATGAATCTCATGAGCCGAGGTTGGCGCCATGGACACTAAGTGTTGTTGGCCTATGCTGGGTTGCTTACGACTCTCATAGTGACCATTGAGTTATATTTAAAACGGATGTATGTGAAACTACTTAACTAAAGGTGAAATTAATTTCATGCATTCACTTGGCCCCATGTGAGTGCATGTTGAGCCATGAATTGTGCATATCTGATCCCCAATTCTTAGCATAGTTGCATAATTTAAGTTGTTAAAGTTAATGACTTATGCTTGCTTTTGTGTTTGTAGGTAAAAGAGAGAGATGTCATGGATTTAATGCTAATTTGGAAGATTTGGAGTAATTAGAAGACCAAGCTTTGATGAGCGAAAAAAGTGAAGAAAATGTCTTAGTGAAATCAAGTTGAACACATGGAATGACTAGAAAAAGCAAATTCCAGAGCTGCAGGGCTAGAAAAGGAAGATGCAGAAATTACAGAAAATAGCCCTGCAATTCTGTTGAAGTGCAATTTCGATCTATCGAAATAGCATTTCGATATACCGAAGGTCTATCGAAAAAGAGCTCTGATATATTGAAATAATATCGAAAAACAGGCAGAAAAAGTTACAATTCTCCGGATAGAAGTTCCGATATATAGAAATAACATTCCAATATAACGAAATATAGCATTCCGATATATCGAAACCACCTCAAACTGCATAAATCCTTAAACAATTCCAAAAGATTCCAAGTCGGTGACGAATTTTTATTATAAAAGGACACCTCCACGTCGTTCTTAAGGCATCATAGAAGGACATTGAAGTTGTGGGAGGTGGAGAGGATTATTGTGGAGCGTTCGCAACTCCTCCAACTAGGGTCTTTTAGTTTTTCTATGGTTTCAAGTAGTTTTTCTTTTGTTTCTAGTTCAAGTATGACAATGCTTGGCTAGAACCTCGCAGCTAGGGCTAAGAGGTGAAGCTTGTAGCTAGTTTCAATTTTAATTCATTAGTTCAAGTATAACAATGCTTGGCTAGAACCTCTTAGCTAGGGCTAAGAGGTAAAGCTTGTAGCTAGTTTCAATGTTTAATTCATTAGTTCAAGTACACTTTACTTCAAGTTTGGATTTTTAGGTTCTAGTTTGAATAAAGTTGGTATTTTTAAAAGTTTTATGAGAGTTCATGTACTTCGGACATGAGTTCCTTACAATTCTTTGAGATTATCATTATGGTTTAATTATATTCAAATTGTAGTAACCCTAAAGCATATCATAATCTCTTAGTATGGCTATTACTTCAAAGGCTACAAGTTTGAATTCTACATGCTTCATTAGAACTAGAAATCTGATTTTTCATATTTAAGTGGGACTGTTTGTATTGAATGAAATATCTTTCAATTAGATGAGAGATAGAACTTTGATTCTAATTGTGTTGTGTTTGGATGAATGAATTAGTATTAGATTACTACAAGTGGATCCTTAAAAGCCCTAGTTTCTCTTTAAATCTCATATTTTCTTCTACTTAGTTTTCTGTTTAGTTTTAGTTCTTAAAATTGAATTCCAAAACTGTTTCAATTGAAGTTATTAGAATAAGCAGGGATTGTTTACCCTAATTACCTGTGGATAAACCTTGATCTTACCGAGAATTATTACTACATCGCAGCCTTACACTTGAGGCGAGCGAACAAGTTTTTGGTGTCGCTGTCGGGGAACAAGGTTAAACGGTTCTAAATTATTTTAGTAGCTATAGAATTAGAATTAGTTAAGTTTTACTGTTTTCTTAAAACTAGTACTTATTATTTCTTAGAACTAATAAGTTTGTTTTATTTTGTAGGAATTACTTCTAGTTCAAGCGAATCAGGTAACATCTTTCTAACTTAGAACTTTTTCTATTTTAGTTTTACAGCTTTTTCAAAATTTTAGTTTTGTTTCCAGATTTTTGTTTTAGGATCTAGGACTTAGGTTTAGTTCTTAGTTTTAGATTTTGTTTGTGTGGTTTATGTCCCGTTGGGAACTTGATCACACAAATTATCTCCAAACCGAAGGTGGTTTAGTTGGACCACTCTCCGTCCATAGACGAGTTAGAAAATACATAAAGCATTGTGAAAGTTCGGGGAGTATGGATCAAACACCATTAAGGAATCCTCCCCCTCCTACTCCAACTACAAACACAAATCAAGAGGGAGTAGGAGAGAATGAAGTGCACGATGCTCCTCTAATGAGAGCTCTACGTGATTACTTATAACCAGTCTGTGCTACCACACCTTCGTGTTTGTTTTTTCTAAACAATGTCGGAACAATTGATATAAAGCCGGGGGTAATTCAACTTCTACCTAACTTCCATGGGCTAGATTCTGAGAGCCCATATCTACACCTAAAAGAGTTTGATGAGGTAGTTGCTACATTGCAATATAACAACATGTCAGAAGATGTAGTGAAATTAAAGCTATTCCCTTTCTCTTTGAAAGAAAGAGCTAAAACATGGCTTCACTCTCTAAGACCGACATCAATTGGGGCATGGACTGAGATGACCTGGGATTTTTTTAAACAATCATTCCCAGCTCATAAAACAAATACCCTTCGAAGAGTATAATAAATTTTTCTGTCAAAGAGAGTGAAACTTTCTTTCAAAGTTGGGAGAGATATAAGGACCTCGTACTTGCTTGTTCACATCACGGCTACAAAATATGGCGAATCATTAGCTTCTTCTATGAAGGATTGAACATGAATATGCGTCAATTTGTAAAGATGATGTGTAACGGAGAGTTCATGAGCAAAGATCCCGAAGATGCGTGGAGTTACCTAGATATGTTGGCCGAGAATGCCCAATCATAGGATAGCTCGAACAAGTCTGGTAACCTCAAGTCTCCTCAACAAGAGGAGAAAGGAGGGAACTACAACCTTAAAGAGGGAGACGATGTTAATGCAAAGATAGCTAGCCTCACAAGGAAGATAGAGACCATGGAACTTAATAAGAGTGGAGTTTCAAAGCCCACTAAAGCTATTGAGAATGTATGCGAAATTTGTACCGCCAATGTACACTTTACGCAAGATTGTCATATAATTGCTGCATTTCAAGAGGTGTTACAAGAGCAAGCAAATGCCGCATATGGTTATTAACAGCCTTTCAATGGACCGGTAGGTAACACGTACAACTCTACTTGGAATAACCATCCCAATTTCAGTTGGAGGAATGGTCCCACGGCCAATCCTACCAACTCTCAAGGAGGACCACCCATTCAAAACATGGCCCCACCTCAATTCTCAATGGAGGACACTTTAAAGGCATTTATGCAAGGGCAAATGCAAATTAATCAATGAAATCACCAAATGTTCCAAGAGCTTAAAGTGTCGGTTGATGAGATTAAGGGACGCTTGAATGCTAAGGAAGGGACCTTTCGGCCCAACCTTAGCTTAATCCTAAACAAGCACATGAAATCAGCGCCCCTAACCTCCCCAACCAACATGTGGAGCAAGAAAAATCCAACATCACTCTTAGAAGTGGTAAACAAGTGGATAAATGTATTCTAGTGAAGGCTGACAAGCCTAATGATCTAGTAATTTCTGAGAATGAGGATGAACCTAGCTTAACCCCACAAGAAACGAAACGCGTTCATAAGCCCATAGCACCATTCCCTTCGAGATTGGTTGCTCCAAAACCTCTCCCAAACTCTCATGATATTTTAAAGGTTTTCAAACAAGTCAAGATCAACATTCCATTGCTTGACGTCATTAAACAAATTCCTTCCTACACCAAGTTTTTAAAGGACTTATGCACAACCAAATGTAAATATAATGTGCAACAAAAGGCTTTCCTAAATGAGCAAGTGAGTGTCATTCTCACCCAAAAGACCCCTCCAAAATATAAGGATCCTGATAGTCCCACAATTTCATGTATCATTGGTGACTACCGGATTCAGCGTGCATTGTTAGATTTGGGGGCAAGCGTAAATTTAATCCCTACTCTGTATACGAGCAATTAGGTCTTAGTGAATTAAAATCCACCAAAACCACGTTGTAACTCACTGATAAATCCATCCATGTACCAAGAGGATGGTTAAGGATGTATTGGTCCAAGTCGACAAATTCTACTACCCGATAGATTTTATCGTCTTAAACACACAACAGTTATGGATAGTAGCACTCAAATATTAGTAATTTTAGGTCGCCCATTCTTGGCTACATCAAACGCAATTATAAATTGTCGGAATGGGGTGATGAAATCAGTTTTTTGGGAACATGACATTGGAGGTGAACGTGTTCCATATGTGCAAAAAGCAAAGGAATGAGGAGGAGGATGAGCTCTTCGAGGTAAATATGTTCGAATCCTTTGAAGAAGATGAGCTTCTCCAACTTAAACCACTCAAAAATTTGGAGACATGCTTGGCACACTTTGAAAATTCTAAAGATCTCATCTTGTATGATATTGTGTAAGTACTGAGTAGTGAGAAACTGGTAGTTGATAGTAGCCGGTGGAGGCCCCATTTTGAAAAATTGCCACCAACCACATCAATGCCTTTACCGTCAAATATCAAACCGTCAAAGCCTGACCTTAAACTATTACCATCCAAGCTTAAAGATGTATATTTAGGTCAGGAGGAAACATTCTCGGTTGACATAGCCTCTCACCTAGGAAAAGACCAAGTGCTCAAGTTAATTGAGCTACTCAAAGAACATAGGGGAGCCATAGGGTGGACAATAGCGGACCTCAAGGAGATAGACTCTTCGGTATAAACTCACCGTATACACCTCAAAGAGAATGCAAAAATGACTAGACAACCTCAAAGAAGGTTAAATCCAAACATGATAGAGGTTGTCAAGGGCGAGGTATTAAATATACTAGATGTGGGTACCATCTACCCCATCTTGGATAGCCAATGGGTGAGTCCTACCCAAGTTGTCCCTAAGAAGTCCGGTATTACCATTGTAGAGAACGCCAACAACGAGCTTATATCAACTAGAGTGACCACCGGTTGGCGTATGTGCATAGATTATCAGAAGCTAAACACAGTCATTAGGAAAGACCACTTCCCTCTCCCATTTATGAATCAAATTTTGGAGAGGTTAGCGGGTCATTCCTATTATTGCTTCCTAGATGGCTATTTTGGCTACAACCAAATTGAGATAGCCCCGGAAGATCAAGAGAAGACCAAATTTACATGCCCATTCGGCACCTTCGCATATCGAAGGATGCCATTCGGACTATGTAATACACCTGCCAAATTCCAATGACGCATGTTGAGTATTTTCTCGGACATGGTGGGTGAATTTCTTGAGGTATTCATGGAAGATTTTTCTATTTTTGGTTGTACATTCGATGAGTGCCTTAATCATTTGAAATCAGTCTTGACTACGTGTGAGGAGAAGAACCTTGTCTTAAAATGGGAGAAGTGTCATTTTATGGTACAAAGAGGAATAGTCCTTGGACATATCATCTTGTCCAATGGAATAGAGGTAAACCGGGCAAAAATGGACATTATTACTAATCTACCACCAGCTAAAAGCATACGCGATGTACGGTCCTTTCTTGGACACGCCGGATTTTATTGAAGGTTCATAAAGAATTTCAGCCATATCTCTAAGCCTTTATGTAACCTTCTCCAAAAGGAAAATCAATTCGAGTGGAGTGCCGAATGTCAATTAGCTTTTTCAAAGCTAAAGGACATGTTGACAACCGCACCTATCATGCAACCACCAGATTGGTCCTTTCCTTTTGAGTTGATGTTGCTGCAAGCGATTATGCTATTGGGGTGATGTTAGGACAAAAGAAAGATAAGAAGCCCCACGTTATCTACTTGCGAGTAAAACCTTGAATCCCGCCCAAGTCAATTACTTAAGTATGGAGAAGGAACTCTAGCCATTGTTTTTGCTTTGAACAAATTCAGGCCTTACTTAATAGGATCCAAGGTTATAATCTACACAGATCATGTGGCACTGAAACACCTTCTTTCTAAGAAGGATGCTAAGCCCCGTTTACTTAAATGGATCCTACTCCTTCAGGAATTCGACTTAAAAATAAAAGATAAGAAGGGAGTAGAGAATGTGGTGGTGGATCATCTATCTCGCCTTAACCGAGTCCATTGTTGAGTCACCTATTGAGGACTCAATCCCTAATGAGCAATTCTTTGTTACTATGCATCTACCGTGGTACACTGATATAGCAAACTATCTTTCCACAGGTGCGATGCCGACTCATTGGACTGCGCAGGATAAGCAAAAATTTCTAAGGAAAATGCACAGATTTTTCTGCGATGAACTTTTGTTGTTTAAATATTGCCCAAATCAAATAATTAGGAGATGTGTACCTGATGACAAACAAAATTTTATCATCTCCTTTTATCATGGCCAAGCATGTGGGGGTCATTTTTCTGTCAAGAAAACCACTGCAAAAATTTTACAGTGTGGTTTTTATTGGCCTACCTTATTTAGAGACACCCACGAGTTTTGCAAAGCATGTAAGCGCTGTCAAAAGTTAGGAGGATTATCCCATCGAAATATGATGCCTCTTAACCCAATTCAACATCTTAAAGTCTTTGATTATTGGGGCATCGATTTCATGAAACCATTCCCCTCATCTTTGGATATGTCTACATATTGTTTGCCGTAGACTATGTGTCCAAGTGGATAGAGGCTATTCTATGTAGAACCAATGATCATCGCATGGTTCTAAGGTTCCTTAAAGAAAATATACTTTCCATATTTGGAACGCCTTGAGCCATCATAAGTGATGGTGGTTCTCACTTTTGCAATAGACCTTTTGAATCCTTAATGAAAAAATATGACATTACGCATAAAGTGAGTACCCTATACCATCCATAGACAAGTGGGCAAGCTAAAATTTTCAATCGAGAAATCAAACAGATTTTGGAGAAGACGGTGAAGCCGGATCGCAAAGATTGGTCGCTGAGATTAATCGATGCTCTTTGGGCTCACCGTACCACTTATAAGACCCCGATTGGAATGTCTTTCTATAGAACTGTATATAGAAAAGTTTATCACTTGCCCGTGGAACTTGAACACAAAGTCTGTTGGGCAATTCAGTTATTGAACTTCAACATTGACAAGGCTAGCTCACTTCGTAAACTCCAATTGAATGAACTTAATGAAATCCAGAATGATGATTATGAGAATTCAAGGATTTACAAGAGTAGGATAAAAGCCTTTCATGACAAACACATTTTCAGGAAAAATATTTATGAAGGAAAAAAAGTATTCTTGTACAATTCCTGATTGTTGGGGCTCAAAATTTCACCCATGACAAAATAGTGAATGATGGCTTAAAACGAATGGTCTGGATCGGTTCAAGACCCGAAAAATAGCCAGAAAAGTGATAAAACACCTTCCATACATGTAATACACATAGAACTCATGCAAGAGAACAGTGCATATGACTATGCATACCTAAAGCCCACATGAGCGCATGCAAGCGTTAAGCTAAACCATCACGTGCATGCAACCAACTCATGCATACTATGCATAACCACACATACCACACACATGTACCTTGTTTTGCATGCCATGAATGCAACCCATACAGCCCATGCATGTTACCCATGTATGAAGCCCATGAAGGCACTGAGTATGAATGTAACTCTCATCCATGCCCATACATATATTCCAAACATACAAACATTCACACCATGAAAGAACACTATGCTCGTGTAACCCATTCATACATACATGCATAACACATACAAACCATGGACCATGCCTAAGAGTCATGCATGAAACACATGTGTCATCCATGCAATAAATGCATACATGCCACAAAACTACATATACATATGCATATGTAATGCATGCACGACCTGAACACCACAAACATACCCTATGCACACATAAAACCACAACCTGTATTCATTCACACTACCCATGGTAACGTTCCCACTAGACGTTGTTCTCTGTACCCCACCATGGTGTATATACTTGATCTAAGCCGATCATCTGTTTCGCCAGCCCATTTTACCCCTTGGGACGAAAAATGAAGAAGATCCGAGTCTTGGGTAGACTACACCATGAGAAACATTGGAGGAAGAATTGTCCATTGTTGGAAGTTGGCAATATATATAAAGCATGTAAAACTCACACTTTAAAACTTCCAAATTTGTGAAAATACAACTTAATGAGCTTATTCTGGACGTAGCTGTAAGGGCCTCATCGTTATACATAAGTGTAATCCAAACCTCCCATACATCTTAATAGCTCATTTTAACCCTTGAAACCAAGTATGAGGCATATCTGAAGCTCAGGTGGGACACACCACAGGAAGATCAACACTCACCATTATAACTCCCAAAAGAAGTGACACCAGTTAAACCTCTCTAGTGGCCCCCCACAATATTGTTTTCAAAGATCTGGACCGACCAGAGTGTCCTAGGGGGGTCACACATATGGAACATTTAAATCAATGCTTGACCCAACATCTCTGTGGCCTCAAAGTATCATTCAATGATAAAACAACGGTAGCACTATTTCCTGTGGTATGTCCCACATGAACATCTGATTTACCCCAAACTTGGGACCATCTCCTAGAATAACACTCCCGAGCCAATGGACGGCTTTGATCCTAGACCCATAGACTATAAATGGGACCCACCTAAAAGTTTTCCAAAACACGTAAAGACATGCGCTTAAGTCACTGTTGAAAACCAGTTACCGTTGAAAACCTACATGGGGCCACCATGGTGCCCTTTGAACCATTTGAACCGTTCAGGGAGTCACAAGTGCCCACAGTGTCATATACATGAATACTATCCTGATCTGATACTTCTGTGGCTTTGCACGAGTCTTTAATGGTGACTGTGCGGTGGAATTATTTTCTCTCATATGGCCCACCCGAAACTCAAATTTAGGTGAAACATGAGGCCACCTCCTAGAATGACGACCCTGAGCTAATGAAACGATCGGATTCAGGGCCCACGAACTACAAATGAGACCCACTAATAAACTTTCCAAAAGATGTATGAACCATGCAAACTTGTGTTACAAACAGATTGTCAAGATCACCAACGTGTAGCGCCTCTAAGAGCCCACCATCAGAGTGCTTTGGAGAATCTGACCTGTTCACAAGATCAGTGTGGTCCACACGTGCCAGAGAACACAAGAATTAACCTGATCCATGCTGAGAATTTCTGATCTCATAAAATAAATTAATTTGGAAAAATCGAGATATAAGGACAGGCTGAAGCACTGTGAAAAACACGCTGTCCTTAAAGCATAATTCGCCCCTACTCAAATTATTTTGAGTCTGCTGATAGGTTGCAGGCTGATTGCTTCCAGGATACAACGAGCCTTATGTGGTTCTGTGTTCAGCAAGAAACGAAGGAACCACTATGGAACTCAGTAACACTGTCTGGCAGATGAAGAAAAGAAAGAGAAGAAGGAATGGCGGTCTTCTTCTTGCAGCAGCAGACCACTACACTGGTCTAAGTGGATTTGAATCAACCAAACCGAGAGGTTAATAGACTCAGATATGTGCTGGTTCAATAGAGATGGTTGTGATTGTTGTTGTTATATTGGAATGAACCAGACCTATCCGGTTTATAAAGGCAAGGATGGCTGGCAGTTTTGGACCAGAGCCATAATGGCACTAGCCATTTTTTTGCTGTTGTGAGAAACTAGCCGTTTTTTGTAGTTTCTGACTGTTGTGCATGTGGGAGTTACACACCTACATGCTAGCTGTTTAGACTCAATAGCTAGCCGTTTTCTACTGTTGGGCTAGCCACATGCAGCTGTTACTGCATGTCTGGACCGTTACTACATAAGCAGTTACACAGGTCCCTCTAATTAGCCCTACAGCTCTCTATAAAAAGTAGAGAGGTCTCTCTGTCAGACCTCCCACCCACAACACCTTCTCTGTTCCGAACCCAGCCACCTGACCTACTACCTAGCTTCTGTCGCACCATGACTCGCACTAGTCTCGCTCCGGTTTGTGAGGTCATGACCCATCTGCAACACGATCCACACGTGCGAAGTGCCAAGTGCGCCACTAGCTCCTCAACAGCCACACTGTCTCACATGCCTACGCCCTCGCACCTAGCCCGAGCCCGTGCCCGTGCTCGAGCCCAAGATCGAGACCGAGTCAGAGACCGAGACCGAGTCGTGCGCGTGCGCGATGTTCTAGTGTTTCGCACTGGAACACGCAAGCCCCCATACTCCCTCTCTTCCACCATAAATAAGTAAGGTGCACAACACCCTCCTTATAAAGAGGTAAAAATCCTTTCTCCCATCCGATATGGGACAAAAAACCAAAATCATTTTTTTCAACTTTTAAAATTCTTTTACAGCAAACTTTTTCAACAATCCAAGTTTCAAGTGGACTACACCATAAGAGAATAAACATCTACTGTTATAACTCCCAAACCAGCACTATATAAGGGTTATGTGCGTAGCATTCAAGAGAAGAGGAAAGAGGAGGAGAGGATGAGATTGAGAGCATAAGAGGCCTTTTGACATGCGCTCAGTACATTCGTCCACCCTTTTCAGGTGGGATACATGCACTCAGTACATTTGCCCACCCTTTTGAGGTGGGATACATGCGCCCAGGCCTTCCAAGGAGGGGATACATGCGCCCAGGCCTTCCAAGGAGGGGATACATGCGCCCGTCCTTCTAAGGAGGGATACATGTGCTCAATGCATGACCCAGCCCTTTTGAGGAGGGATACATGCGCCCACCCTCAGGACTATTTGCCAACCCTTCGTGGCATACACCGAGGCACAGTGTATGTATCTGCCCTGACATGTGCTCCCTCTAAAAGTCATGCAGTCACTGCTCTCCGAACATATGCGCTCCTAGCTGAAATGCATGCACCTCCAGCTTGGTGACATGCGCCCCACCTTAGAGTGGGTGCGCCCCAACCAATGAGCATGCGCCCAATATCAGCTATCATGTGCTCAGATTGGTTTTGACCTGATTTGGCCTAATTGGTTAAGCGCCCATATGGATTTAGCCTAATTAGACATGCATTTAGCATAATTTAACTTAATTGCACATGCACTCAGTTTGATGTGGCTTAATTACATACTCATTCTGCTTAATCCCACCTAATCTAGCATTCACTCTGCGTAATCTAGCATGCACTCTACTTAATTCAGCTTAATTTGACATGCACTTTGTGATTTTTACAATGCTCCAAAGACTCTCACCTTGTTTGTGATGTTTTGCACGTTTATGCATACATGAGCAATTCCTCTACTTAGCTCTTTTTACATATCAGTTACTAATAAAAGTGCGGGGCTGAGATCGCTCCCAAAGAAGAGTCAGCAGATTCCCAAATAATGCATCAACTGATCACAAGAACTTTGTATCGATTATGTTCATTGCACAACTAGAGTTTGGCCCAGATTAAGGCTCCCGACTAACCAAAGGGGACTATGGTCACCACTAGAAATCGGACTGGAGAGTTTGATATCACTCAAATCCTATGTTATGGATCGTTATCTCAAAGCTAACCGATGTACTACCCATCCAAAATGAGATCTATAGGTTGAGTCGTTCAAGTAGTTGTGATGTGCCTTTCAGAAGTCACCCGTCACAAAGGATGGGCGCAGGCTCAGAGTCGCACCATCCAACAGTCGCAGTTCGTATATTCCCGCGATCACCTGTTCAAAATAACGGGCGTCGGCCTAGCATTACATGACTCGATTAAGGAACTTGACAATCTCTCAACCTGGACTACCTGAAAGAACATGGGACATAGGCATCTAGCTTGTCTAAAATGATGGCTCAGTCCATAACAAAGCTATACAAGTCTCCACGACCATGAACTCAAAGACTATGGTCCCCGATGACTTCGTCACTTGCATGATCTATCCGGTCCCTTTCTCGAATACTCTGTCTAATTGTACAACTATCATTCATAGTGGAGCTTGTCGCTTTGTGCCGTGGTTTTCTCCCACAAGGGTTTCCACGTAAAAATCTCTATGTTCTCTGTGGTGTGCATGATTTACATTTATGCTTCTCCATTTGCTTTGTTTAAGTTTATCTATGATGCGCATACATTCATTTGCTTTTGCCTTTTAATCAAGGGTGATCATCCATTGACGTAATTAAGGGCTTATACCAGATCACGGCCTGGAATGTACAAGATCTCCGAATCTCTGGAATAAAATTCACCTTGTGATATCTTTTCTCGTATGTACTTTGTAATTGCCTACGATTGTTTATGAATGTCTCCTATACTCAGAAGCCCAGAGCAACAATACACAAGAAAACTGCCTTAAGCATTTTCTAGTTTCAACACTGACTTCATCTTTTTTTGGGGAAAATTGAGATCTCGATGGACTGGCCCATACATCGTCAATGAAGTTTTTCCTCATGGGGCTGTCGGGATAGAAAATACGGTGAATGGTAACTATTTTAAAGTGAACAGACAACAACTTAAACCATTCGTTGAGAAGTTAATTCAGAGGATATGTCCATCCCTCTGAAGGATCCTGTGTATCAGGATTATTGATCTCCTAGTCTGACAAAGGTATAAAGTAGAGTGGTTTTGGTTTGTTTTCCTATTTTAGTTTTACTGCTTTAATAGATTTAGTAGTCAGAGGTAGATTTTCATGATCGACTCTCTCAGGTACTCTTGTTCTCACCCTCTTTTATTTTTATCATTGTTCTCATGTTATTGCTCATTACATATCTTTTTACATTGAGGATAATGCAAGATTTGGTTAGGGGTGAGATTCCTAGATGAATCTATCAATTTGTTACATTTCGAGCAATGTTTGTAGAAAATTTTTAATTTTTTTGAAAATTCAAAACTTTTTTGAAAAACTTTATTTCTATACACTTCGGATACCATAAGTATGAAAAGACGAGAGATAAATTGATTTGATTTTGAGATCTCTAAATTAGCTTAAACATAATAATTTTCTTTATGAATTCCCCTATTTATATGATCGATAGAAAATTTGAACACTTTGAATCTAGTTCACATTACACGATTCTCATGGTTTGAATGGATTATGTAGATTTGTAGATTTATAGATTAGTTAGACTAAGATCTAAGGTGTTAGACTAAGATCTAAGGTGTTAAGGCACCAAGCCGGGAAACTTTATCCATCCTTGTTCATGAGAAATAAGAGAAAACAATGAAAGATATGGATTTTTAAAAATTCTATCTAATATTGAAAGAAAAGTATGGTTACTCATTGAATATATGTTGATAAATTCCGAAAAGGGCTACCTATTACCAAGCAAGCGATGGTCTACCCATTACCAAAGTTGAAAATGAGAAGTAGTGTGAAAGCTGTCGAAGGAACGGTTGTTAGAACCAAAAATGATACAGGGATATTTTCTATGTATTATTGTTCTGGGGTTCTGAGTAATGGAAACATTCATAGACAATCACAAGCATTCACAAAAGTACACACAAGAAGAGATATCGCAAAGCAAATTTTATTCTAGATATTCTGAGATCTTGTACATTCCAGGCCGTGATCTAGCACGAGCCCTTAATTACATCGAATGATCGATGACCCTTGATTAAAAGACAAAAGACTAAGTCAGCGGGGACCATGGTTTTGAGTTCACAGTCGTAGAGACCTGTATTTTGTGTTTGTTATGGACTGAGACATCTTATGGACAGGTCGGATGTCTATGTCCCATGTTTTGACCGGAGATCTGGGTAGAGACTGTTAGGGTTCTTAATTGAGAGGGTACGACTCTGGGCTTGCACCCGTCATTTTTGGCCAAGAGACCTCGGGAAGACTGGTCTGCAATTGTAGGTACCTAAGCAGCCCAACCGATGGATGCTGTTTAGAAGGGTAAGGCATCAACTGTCTTCGAGGCGTCATTCTTTAAAAAGTATTTTTTTGCGAAGATTGGAACTCTTTAGTACAGTTTATTGTGGTAACCATGGTCCCGTCTGCCTAGTTTCTAACTTTAATCTGGTCATGTTATGATAGAACATGAGAAAGTAATGAATTTATACAATTATGGATGCTGGCGGTCTCCTTTCGGGAACTTGCTACGTCCTTTGTGCTAAATCGAATCGAACTCCGGAGGCATGTGTTCTATCCTAGAAGGGTTATTTGATTGTTCTGTTGCGTCCGGAATGTCCGAAATACCTAAAATACGTCTAAATATGGTCTAAAAATTCTCAAAATGGGGTCTGACGCACCTAATAACAGAGTTTGAAAAGTCCTGATTTTTAGGGTGCACCAAACTATTTTATGGGTGCACTAGACTTTGGAGCACCCTAAAAATGGCTAAGTCGAAAATGTTGATTTTTTTGGTGCACTAGAGTCTGGAGCACCCTGAAAATGGCTAAGTAGAAAATGTGGTTTTTGGGGTGCACTAGACCATTTTATGGGTGCATTAGAGTACTTAGGCAATTTTGAAAAATCTCAAGTCTTGTTGATTTCATGTCGAACCTGCAATGATTGGAAGTAAGTTTCCGACGTGGGATTCCAATGATCGAAAAAGTATTCCGATGGTCGAAAAGGATTTCCGATGGTCGGAAAAGGATTCTGGTGAGGTTTTTCGATGGGGTTTTCAAATACCCAACAGTCACTCTCTCTCTCTCTCTCTCTCTCTTCCCTTAATGTGTACAAATGAATAGTGGAGAGGGGTATTTATACCAAAAAATCTTGGAGGATGAGCCAATTATCGAGTGACAAGTCTAGCGCACACAAAAAACAGTCCGGCGCACCCTGCCATTGGGAAAAATATAGTGCTGAGAAGTCCTGAATTTTAGGGTGTGCCAAACTCTAGAGCACCCTGAAAATGTAATTTTCAAGTGCGCTTGACTCTGGAGCGCCCTGAAAATGCCAAAGTATTTTATTGAATTTGTTGATTTAACGGGTGAGCCAGATCTATTTTCGAGATGCACTTGACTATTTAGTTCGGATTTCGTTAAGTTTTGGACTGTTATATTTATTGGGTGCGCCAAACATATTTTCTAGGTGCGTTAGACTTCTTTAAAGCAAATATGTAAAGTCCTGAAATCGCGTATTTATTGGGTGCGCCAGACCTATTTTCTAAGTGCGTCAACGAACGTTGTTTTGCATTTCTCATCTCAAGTGCTTTATATCTTGAATTTGTGGGGCCCGCTTGATGATGGGTGGTCATGCGCCCTCTTCAGTGGTCCATCCATGTGGCCACGATCCATTTTTGACAAGGGTTAATCATCATGTAAGGTGGGCCCCACCAAAGATAATTTTTATGCCCAAGTAGGGTCTAGCACATTTGTTAGTTTCTCCTGAATTTCAGGGTGCGCCAGAGCTATTTTATGGGTGCGCCAGATGGATTTTCTAAGTACGCCAGAGTTACTTTAATTTGTAATTTTAACTTATGTTTTGGCCTAACTTAAGGATATTTTGGTCTTGCTTTTAGGGGTGCTCTGGACTGATTTTTCAGGTGCTCTGGCCTATTTTCCCATGGAATTTTCTCAAGACGAGTTTATCATTTTGGGACCCCAACAATGGTAAGGCAAATTCTTGTCATAGGCTTGTTGTTGATCTGTACACTCCTAGATCTTTATTTTCATTATCTATGAAGAAGGTAATCCTGAAAATTCATGTGATAAACATTCACTATACACACTAGACCGCGCTTGTTCGGATTCTTCCATTTATCAATCAATCAGCGGGGATTCTATGTGAAACACTCATATGTTTAGGGAGTTTAAGATTTCAATTTTTATCACTAATTTTCTCTAAATTTTGTACTTATATATCTTGAAGTTTATGAAAGTATAGTTTCCGAGAGAGAGTTAAGTTTTGGAATTTGGATTTGTTTCATGCATGTTTTGCTCGAGACTAGCAACATATTGGTTGGGGGGGTGTTGAGCTATGAATTGTGCATATCTGAACCCTAATTCACAGCATAATTGCATAATTTAAGTTGTTAAAATTAATGACTTATGCTTGCTTTTATGTTTGTAAGTAAAAGAGAGATGTCATGGATTTAATGCTAATTTAGAGGATTTGGAGTGATTAGAAGACCAAGCTTTGATGAGCCAAAGAAGTGAAGAAATGCCTTGGAGAAATCAAGTTAGAGACCCGGAATAGCCAGAAAAAGCAAATTGCAGAGTTGCAAGGCTAGAAAAGGAAGATGTAGAAATTTCAAAAAATAGCCCTAAAATTCTGCTGAAGTGCAATTTCGATCTATGGAAATAACATTTCGATATATCGAAGGTCTATCGAAAAAGAGCTCCAATATATCGAAAAACAAGCAGAAAAAGTTACAACTCTCAGGACAGAAGTTCCGATATATCGAAATATATCATTCTGATATATTAAAATAGCATTCCGATATATCGAAACTGCCTCAAACTGCGTAAGTCCTTACGCAATTTCAAAAGATTCCAAGTCAGTGGCGGATTTTTGCTATAAAAGGACACATCTACATCGTTATTAAGGCACACAGAAGGACATTGAAGTTGTGGGAGGTGGAGAATATTGTCGTGGAGCGTTCGCAATTCCTCCAACTAGGATTTTTGTAGTTTTTCTATGCTTTCAAGTAGTTTTTCTTTTGTTTCTAGTTCAAGTATGACAATGCTTGGCTAGAACCTCTTAGCTAGGACTAAGAGGTAAAGCTTGTAGCTAGTTTCAATTTTTAATTCATTAGTTCAAGTATACTTTACTTCAAGTTTGGATTTTTAAGTTCTAGTTTGAATAAAGTTGGAATTTTTAGGAGTCTTATGAGAGTTTATGTACTTCGAACATGAGTTCCTTGCAATTCTCTAAAATTATCATTATGGTTTGATTAGATTCAAATTGTAGTAATCCTAAAGCATGTCATAATCTCTTAGTATGGCTATTACTTCGAAGGCTACAAGTTTGAATTCTACATGCTTCATTAGAACTAGAAATCTAATTTTCCATATTTAAGTGGGATTGTTTGTATTGAATGAAATATCTTTCAATTAGATGAGAGATAGAACTTTGATTCTAATTGTGTTGTGCTTGGATGAATGAATTAGTATTAGATTACTACAAGTGGATCCTTAAAAGCCCTAGTTTTTCTTTAAATCTCATATTTTCCTCTACTTAGTTTTCTGTTTAGTTTTAGTTCTTAAAACTGAATTTCAAAACTGTTTCAAATGAAGTTATTAGAATAAGCTGGGATTGTTTACCCTAATTTCCTATGAATCGACCTCAGTCTTACCGAAAATTATTACTATATCGCAGCCTTACACTTGAGGCGAGCGAACAGTATACAAAATTGGGAATAGGCTAGAGTGTCATACTTCTCCCGTACACTGTCTCATGAGATTTGGGCTATGAGCGTCCCACATCTGACTTGGTTGGGCAAAACTATGGGCTTGTATGTCTCAGAAAGCTCCGGTGACTAGTAGCTAGCGTGAAGTCGTAATAGAGAGTTTCTCGCTTCACGTATTATGATTCTAGCTAGGGTGCCTTAGCTAGAGCATGTATCTCATGAATTTCGTTAACAAGATTTTCTTTATCTGTTTTAATTTTATTAATGTTATATTCCTACTTACATATACTTTGTGTTATCATGATTGTCTTGGAGGGATATACCTCACTATGATAGCGATTAACACTATCCAAATACATCCCAAGTGATCCAGGTAAAGATCTGCGGATGAACCGAATTATATGAAGGTTTGTGGTAACAGATGACAGATGACAGATGACAGATGACATAGTCAGAGCGGCGTCATGCAGATTTTACTTGTTTATGTACTTTAGAATAGTTTACTACTTCCAGCGAAATTATAATAAGACTTTCTAGTGAAGACAATAAATGAATATTCTATTTGATTTTTTTTAAAGGCATTTTGTTGTTAACTTATTATAGAAATTCATAGAATAAGATAATTTGTTTCCGTCACTGTGCTTGGAAGCCATGAGTATTAAATGTTTGAATGATTAATGAAATGTAGAGGATTTTGTCCTTGGCGTATTTTATTTAATGCCCGAAAACTTGGCTCATCGTGGTATCCATAAGAGTAAAAAATCTCAGGGTGTTACAAGTTAGAAACATGTATCCCAAGGCATGAAGATTTTACTAGGTGTCTAACAGTATGGGTGTACTTTCTATGTATTTTACCATCTAGTTAGCTCATTATGGTGTCAAATACCAATCGGACACGCATCTCCAACTTAGATTTAGTATAGATTGGTTTGTTGTTAGACTAGATTTTCGTCAGTTATAAATACGCATCTAAAGCATAAAGATTTTATCGGATGCCTAACAATATGGGTGTACTTTCTATGTATTTTACCAGCTAGTTACCTCACTATGGGTGTCACGTGTTGTGGATTGTGCCTCCATAACTTGAATAGTTAAATAAGATTGATTATTTGGGAGTTTATTGTTTGTGAGCAGAATATATTTGATTGAAGATGTGCATCTAAGGCATGAGGATTAGTTTGAGTGCTTAATCAGACAGGTTGTACTTTTATGCATTTTACCAGCTGACTGGTCCACTATGAGCGTCCCTTTTTTCCTTGGGGATTTTACCGGGTGGCTAGCAATACTGACGTGCTTTTTATACTTTTATCAATTGATTAGTCATAAGGGGTTGTCAATATGTCAGCTATATGTTCATCTTCGATCTTAAAGTTTAATCCATGTATCTGTACACTTGCTTGGGATATAACTTACGTGAATGCTTACCATGTTGCCATGCATGTATTCTCATTGTATGCATTAATAATATGTATAACCCATGTGTGTGCATAATTATATTGTTGTAACCCTTGCCTAGTTATTATGTCGTGTGAATAACATTGGGGGTATTTCTTCACTATGTTGGCCTCTGACGTCTTCTATTTTGACATATATAGGTAACCTAGGAGTAGGGAGCAGCGTGGTAGGGAGCAGTGTAGTCGGCAGCATAGAGCTAAGTCAAGAGTTGTGGAGCTCTCCTCTTTTCTTTTAGTTTAGCCCTATACTCTTTACATTTTGGACACTGTGATTGTGTAACCTCAGTTGGGGATTTGACTAATTATACTTTTTAGATATTGACTTATACTGTTCTCAGTTTAGTTATATTTATACCCGCTTTTTTATTACTGTTGTATTAATGAATGTGACTCTGATTGTTAATTTGAGCCAAATGTTAACCGGACCAAGTGGACATGTGGGAACTTCGCCCACATGTAGCTCATATTTAAGTTAATGCTCACGAACTCGGTTAATCAAGGAACCGTACCTGTGTGTCGGGTTCTGAGGTGTTACATTGTTATACATTAAATGCATCTTGAATCCTTGCATCATAGTGACTCATACGTGAGCATTTGGAGCACAATCGAGGGTGGTTGGATCATTAATTGTTTGATACTTAGGACATATGATTGGTTGTATACCTAGCGTCGGATCCCCATTGTCATGTCCAAGCCTAGGTGAACATTCCAGTTACGTGAGAGTCTCTACAGTCGAGGATAGGTGGGGAAGAGGTGTGACAAGTCTACCTAGTTGCATGCATAGTTGGGTGACATGATTGCAGAGTGGTATCCCTAACTGTTGAGGTCTGTTAGGGCAAGAAACAATTGTTTCTCCTCATAGCCAGGTCCGAGTAGGATGATGTGCATTGGTTTTCATTGCGGAGCCCTATTGTTGAGGATGAGTAGTGCTCATTAACGAGTCCGAGTAGGATGCCTTGCTATCGAGGATGGGTGGAGGTTTGATTTGAAGGGGAGATAGATTTGATGAAAGGGCATGGCCCTATTGTTCGCATCCATGTACAATATATGGTTATGATAGAGATGGTTGTGTTGGAGGTGGCATTCATACTCATAGAATTCTGTAGACACCCCACCCAGTGCTAACAAGTTTATATGAGTTGTAGAACATTTAAACCTAACCTAAACCCAAGCCCAAACCTAAGGCTATGGAACATTTAAACCTAACATAAACCCAAGTCCAAGCCCAAGTCTAGGTCCATTTAGTGTTAGGACCCCAATAAAGCAATAAGGGTGCAAGCCAGAGGGGAATTAGGACCTCAATTGGGCTCTCAGCCAAAACCATCCACATGGCAGGCGGCACATCATGCGCCACTTGCCATATAGAATTCCGCAATATTTTATTGTGAGTTTGGTGAGGAGAAGAAAAAGGCAAACATCGGCTCGGGAGTCCCCCATCCCAACTAGGCCTGGCAACGGGTCGTGTTGAACCATGTTGGTGTCGTGTCAAAAATTTGCTCACCCAAACCCAGCCCATTAACTAACGGGTCGAAATCTAGAAACCCAAACCCATTCATTAATTTAACAGGTTACCCATAACCCGACCTGTTTAACCCGTTAGGCCAATCTACTCATCAGATGGCCACACCATTGATGAGGACAACTGATAGTCTGACCCAACATACAATAGTGGTCCACCTAGTGGGGCCATTCTATCACCGGAAACAATAGGATTCACTTGTGAGACGAGGAGGAATCACCTATACATTGCAATATTGCATATGATGGAGTGCCAGGTTCATAGGTGGGCCATGGTTTGGTGATCTAGACCATTATGTTAACGGGTTAAACGGGTTCGCGGGTGAAACACTGACCTAATCCGTTATGTTAACGGGCCAACCCGTTAGTGACCTGACACGATAAGGCTGGACCCAAACACTGGTTTTTTCATGCGGGTTAATGAGTCATGTGGAATTTTTCCAGGCTTATCCCAACAGCTAATCATAGCCCTTAAAGCCTTCTTTAGCCCATGAACTTCCAAAAAAAACTAAAAAAATGTCACCCCTAACACCTATAAATACCATATTCCACTTCACTTTCATCATCACTCACGATTATCTAAAAAGCCTTAAGAGGAAGAAGAGGAGAGAGGAAGAGTGAGTCCGGCCTATCCATCCACCAAGAGGAGAGGAAGAGTGAAAGAGAGGAAGCCCTCTAGTTGCAGATTAGCCCAACCAAGCCTAAATTTTAGCCACCTAAGCCATGAAAAGGCTGATCTAACCCACTCCAGTCGATCATTGTGACGACCCGTTCACCCACTTACTCAGCTCATATCAATTTCATTCACTTTGTGTCGGCATTATACATCATCATCTCCACCCTCAACCCTCCTGCTCATCTAGCCAATTCAAGTGTATACTCTAGCTTGTCGGGATATTAGATCCCACCCATTAAAAACTCGAAATGACTAGATTTTGACCGCTTCTCTAAGTAGGTGAGTCTGAGTAGAAAATCATTCCTGGTCCATCGCTTAAAGTAGGCATAGCATCACCACACTACATTTCACAAACCGCATTGCATCATCTGCAAGTAAGAACTAATTTAATCTCTTATATTTTGTTATGTGAAGTAATACCGTACTTTTATATAGGTAGAGAGGGTGCCTAACACCTTCCCTCTTCGTCACCACAGTTCCTTACCCAGAATTTCAAGTCACAGATCAGGAGTCATTTTAAAACGAAATCCTCTGATTCTTTAGTTTAAGGTTTTTATATGATCTAACTAACTATGAAAATTTAAGTAACTGGCTAGTGGCGACTCCAAGTCAAACATACAACACCTTGAGCCACAACTACACCGGAAAACTTGAAAAGGCCCCTGTGAGTGCGATCCAAGCGCCACACATTCATACTTACATCGCATCCATGATTCCACTTTATTAATTCTAATATTTGATAAATGTGGTTACACATTATACATCTCACTTATTGTATACGTTGTAGTTTATCATATTGTTATGGAGATAATTATGTTGGAGGTGGCTTTCATATTCATCACATTGATACTTACATCGCATCAATAATTCCACTTTACTGATTTTAGTATTTGATACATGTGGTTACACGTTTATATATCTTGTTTATTGCATACGATGTAGTTTATCGTACTTTCTAAGTAGAGATGTATCCATTGAGATTTTAAAGCTCATTCTAGCTGTTATTTATCTTTTTCAGGAAATCCTAACCAGCCGAGGTAACTAAGAGAGAAGAGAAACTACATGACCTTTAGCTTAGTCTTTCTCTTGAAAATATAGCAGTATAACTAAACAATTGTATGCATTTGGAAATGAAATAGAATATTATTTTGGGTTGCTCTCGCATCTTATTTATGATGTTGGATATAATGGTTAAGAGGGAATGCTACCGAACCAACTATACAAAAAAAAAATCCCATATCGCATCCCAAGAGTGGAGTCAAGGGCCCAGGCTCTATTTTCGGGGCATGACATATTCTCATATTAATTTTTAGATTTTTATTATGTTATATGTGTGTGTGAGCTTTATTCTTTCAAATTTTCATGAGTAAAGAATTATTAGAAAAATCATTAAAAACCAAGAGCGGGCGCTATGTTTAGTTGAAATATATGTATGTGGGGGTGGGTGTTAGACATGTGAGTCATGAAAATAAATTGTATGTAAATTATGAACCATATGAGTAAGTTATGCCATACACTAGAAAAGATGATGGGTTAATTATATATCATTGGCTTAATCCACGGGTTAGCAAGACCCAGAAAACTTAATAGGGGAACAAACTATTGTTAGGGATCAGGATGTTAGGAAAAAACCAGCCCACAGTGGATGCAAACCAAACACATAGAGTATGAAATCAAACGAGTAACATACTGCAATCAATCATACACGCAATCAACCACACAGAGACAATCTGATTTTAACATGGAAAAACCCCTCATGGGTAAAAAACCACGGCACAAAGCGAATCTATTATAAGTTAGAAGATTACAGAGATGAACAACCCGCAAGCAAGAAAACTTAAGAGAAAACCCAAGCTCTCTCTCTCTCACAAAACCCTCTCCTCTTGCCCTAATATAATTATAAAACCTTGGACACCTTAGAATTCTTTCTAATCCCGATTGAAACCCCTTTTTTATAGAAAAAAATTTTAACTGCGTAAAACACCAACACTGTCTGCGACGATCGCAATTCTCCGATCAACCGGTTGCAAGTGCAAAAAAATTGTCCAGTTGTTCGCTCGCCTCAAGTGTAAGGCTGCGATGTAGTAATAAATCTCGGTAAGACCGAGGTCAATCCACAGGAAATTAGAAAACAACTTCTAGATTATTCCAATAACTAGGATTGCAACAGTTTAGAGGTTCAATTTAAAGAGTTATGCTAAAACAGTAACTTAAGAAAAACAGTGATTTAAAGGCACTAAGGCTTTCAAGGATCCACTTGTAGTAATCCCATGTCAATCCAATCAATCCAAGCATAAAACTCAACTAGATGTGAAGTCCTATCTCTCATCTAGTTGGAAAATAAAGCATTAAAGCACATTCAATCTCACTTAAGCTGAACTTCCAAGTTCTAGTCCCATTCAACCACATGTAGAATTCGAAATCATAGCCTTCGGAGTAACAGCCATGCCTATGGACTATGGCATGCTCAAGGGTTACCATGATTCGCATCTAATAAAACAAAACATGATAATCTCATAAATTTGCAAGGAATCCATGTCCGAAGCACATGAACTCTCATAAAACTTCTAAAAATATCAACTTTAAAAACTAGAACATTCAAAATTCGAACTTGAAGTAAAACTACTTGAATTCAACTGAATTAAACATGAAATTGGCTACAAGCTTCACCTCTCAGCCTTAGCTGAGAGATTCTAGCCGAGCATTGTCATACTACAACTAGAACTCATAAAAGAAAACTAGAAAACATAAAACCCAGAGTTTGGAGGGTTACAAACGCTTCACAACGGCTTCATTCCTCTCCCGCGAAGTTCATTGGCTTCTATGATGCCCTAGGAAAAGACCCTAGGTGTCCTTTTATAGTGGAGAAGCTTTGTTGCGTCGAAAACATCTAGAATTTGCATAAGGTTACGCAATGCACAGAGAAAATCAGAGCTAAACTTAGAAACTTGTTGTCTTACGCAGAGCCGACCGATGGTGACCGGTCGAACTGGCCTAGCCAACCGGTCACGACCGGTCGGACTAGTCTATAATCAGTCCAGCAAGCATAGAGTGACGTCCGACCTGCTGGCCAACCGGTCTTGACCGGTTGGACCAGACTGGTCCTTTAATCCAGTGACTTTAAGAGGGGGTAATGGCGTGGCCGACCGGTCTGGCTCCTTTGGCCGACCGGTCATGACCGGTCGGACCAGTTTTTTCACTGCTTTTTCTTCCTTTCTTTCTTCTCTTTTCTCCCTCTTTCTTCTTCCTTCCTTGGTCCTCCTTGGGCCTTCATTTAAAGACTCCTAAATCTGTTCTTTTTGGCATCCAATTGGGTGAAGTCGCTCTCGTTCCTATAATTACAAAACATGCGTTAGATGGGCCTTTTAAACATGCAAACCATGCATATATTGTGATGTAATGGGCTATATCATGTATAAATTGGAGGTTCAACACCAGTGAGGAGAGCCCTCGAGTCAACCTGTAGCACCTTAAAAACGATCGGTCACTGACCCCTATAGACTAGTCGTCAGCCAAGTTCGGACCGGTCGACCGAACCTAAAATTATCCAGTGACCTCTGTGCTCCCTAGGGCTAATTTGGCCAGTCAACCACCCTGGTCGACCGGTCGTCAAACCCTATCCCAACACAATTTGAAGGCTCCAACAACAATCTCCACTGAGGCTTCAAACGATAACTCTATCCTTCCTTACTTTCTTCATCATCTCAACTTCAACATAGATCCACTGCTTCTCGTGCTTCCATCAACTTCATCCTCGCACATTCACACTGTTAACGTCAGATTTTGTAACAGGATCTCCCAGTCGTCCACCCTCTTTTTAACAAATACTTCCTCCAAAGGACCTGTAAGGAGACAGAAAGCAACTAAGGGTGGCTGGTGTCCAGCCGTTAGCCCTCCGATGCTTAAGTCAGGCAAAGCAAGAAGAAGAATAACCTGGCAAAAATGGAGGCTAGAGATTGAATATTGTGTACCTTTATCATTAATAGAATCATCTATTTATACAGATCTCAATGATCCAGTCCGCTACGCAAGCTGTTAAGGTTATCCCTATTTTCATGGGATAAGAAGCGTATCTCGATAATACTTGGAGAAAGATGTAGTCAAAACATCCTAGACGTCTAGCCGATTACGTCTCCGGATATTCGAAACTAAGAACAGATATAAACCGAAACCGGCCTATACGGGCTGCTGGCACTATGAGATGAGGGCCATCTATGCCAAAGGCCACGATCGCTCAGATATCGGGAGCTGCTCGAATGAAGAATACTCTAGTCGCATTCTGTATATGCGACCCCTTCCGTCGAGCATGAGCTTGGCCGCTCGCATTCTCGATATGCAACCCCTTATCTCGAGCACGATCCCGACTGCTCGCATTCTCGAGACGCGACCCCTTATCTCGAGCACGACCCTGACTGCTCGCATTCTCGAGACGCGACCCCTTATCACGAGCACGACCCTGACTGCTCGCATTCTTGAGATGCGACCCCTTTTCTCGAGCATGACCCTGACTGCTCGCATTCTCGAGATGCGACCCCTTATCTCGAGCACGATCCTGATTGCTCGCATTCTCGATATGGCCGCGATCCCTCACTTCTCGCTAGACTATATTTGCCTACAACAGATGCCCCCCAAACCCTTGGTATTGAGGACCTATGCCAAGGGTTTGTTAATGTAGACAGCTGGCTACTGGGAGAAAATCGCACATGATTCTCTTAACATGCTTCCACATTTATGATGGCCACCTTTTGCGCAGCTTTTTCTGCCGCCAGAAATGAGGCGTTGGGCGCCATGTGTTTCCGTATTTAATGCCAGCGCCCGTTCGTCTGGCGTGCCGGATGGGAAGCTGCCACGTGTCCATCAAATCAAACAGGATGATTGCATATAAATATCGGACTTAGCCGAATTTCCCTCATTTTTGAATTTTCAGCTACGGGGCATTCTCCTTTCTTCTTCTTCCTTTGCTTCTGGTGTGAAAAAACCTCTTCGTAGAGGTAGTCCTCCTTTAACTTTCTTCCTTCATCTTTCTTTCTTGTCTTTCCTTTTGTGATGGCGGAATCCACCGATGAAGAGATTGTCCCCCTGGGAGATCACACCCCTGATTCATCCGAATCTAACAACGCCAGAGTACCGACGAGGAGATACTCTGCCGCCGGTTACTCCTCTATACTGACGGAGGAGAGGCTTTTTAGCCTCAGGGAAAAATATCGGGTTCCAAACTCTATTTCTTTCCGATTTCCTGGGAGAGGGGAGACAGTCGATGCACCACCACCAAGGTGCGTGGCCTTTTATGAATATTTTTTCAAAGTGGGCGTGCGTCTCCCCCTCCACCCTTTCATACGAAATTTTCTTCGTATTTATAAGATTGCCCCGGGCCAACTAATAGTCAATGGCTGGCGGGTGCTCCTGAGTGCCTTTGTCCTCTGGAAGCAAGCGGGTAATGACGAGTTAACCGCTGAAGAGTTTCTGAGGTTATTCCAACTGAAGAGAGCACCAGCTAGCGAGGGTTGGTACTACCTCTGCTTCTGGCACAGGAATAACTTCATTTTGGGAAACCCTTCTTCCAACTGCCCGGGGTGGAGGAAAAAGTGGTTTTACATCTCTGTTGAGCTCTTAATTGTGCATATTCTAACCCCAATTCATCACTCATTGTGCAAGGTTTATATGGTTTGTAAGCTAATTCAATGCATGTTTTGTGACTACAGGATTGAGGGTGGACTCTACTCAATTGAAGACATAAAGAGCTCACTTGGGATCATTCTAATGGAGATTACTTGAGGACCAATTACTTGAGGACCAAAGAAGAAAAGAAGAGAGAAAGCGAAAGAAAGAAGCAAGGAAAGAAAGAAAAGGAAGAAATGAAGAAGTATGAAGACTGCCGACCGGTCATGACCGGTCGGCCAAGGAAGCCAGACCGGTCAGCGACCGGTCAGCCATGGTACTGAAGAACAAATAAAGGTGACCGACCGGTCATGACCGGTCGGACAGGGTTGCTGGAATGTTAATATACACGTCCGACCGGTCTTGACCGGTCGGATGTGCTTGCTGGAGTATTTTCACTTGAGGCCGACCGATCAGGACCGGTCGGCCATGCGTACTAAGTTAAAACTTTCTAAGTTTTTTCCGAAATTCTCTGCGCTGCGTAAGTGTTACGTAAATTTCCGATTCTTCCGACGTTGTGGAGCCTCCAGACTATAAGAGGACACCTAGGGATCGTTCCTAGGGCATCCTAGAAGGGTGTAAGCAAGGTTGGAGGCTGTGGAAGTGAAGATTGGAGTTTCACAACTCCTTTTGGTTTGCTTTGCTGTTTTCATGCTTTTTGTAGTTGTTTCATGTTTCCTTGGATCATGAGCAGCTAAACCTCTTAGCTAGGGCTAAGAGGTGAAGCTTGTAGTGAATCCAAGATGTTTCAATTCGTAGTTAAGTGGTTTTAGTTTGGAATTCATGATTATGAACTAAGGTTTGAAGTTTATACAAGTTTTTAAGTAATTTTTCTTAGTCTTGTGATGAATCATGGATGTTTGGATGAATTACTTATCTTCTTAATTTGTTTGCAACGGTATAGACCTGTATGATCCGAGGAATCGGAGTGCGCTCTAGTACTAAGCTCTTCATAAAGGGACTTCAGGCCAAAGTTCTATTTTAGTTGATTTTTTGGAATATGTAAGGACTGTGCTGGTGATTTGAATCTAGTTCAAATCCTAATCTATCTTTGTCTTGTGAGAGGACTTGGGGATGGTTATGATTGAGAACTGGACCTATAGGAAAGGGGAATGACCTATGCAATTGAGCATGCTCAGCTCAGCCTAGATTGAGTGAATCTTATGCATAGAACTTACATATTACAGACTGTTTGGTTTAACAGTTCTATCATCCGACTGGACGGACAGGAATGTCGATTCTAGTTGAGAGAATAAGAAACCACAGTGGATTGAACATCAAGGATTGCTACAAGTGGATCCTTGAAACCCTAGTACCCTCTTATAATTAATTACTCTCGATTTAATTCAGCTTTTGTTACTCACATCAACTTTATACAACAATCTGATTAGTAGACTTCAATAGACACTTGTGGATGAATTTGTGAGATCCTACATAGTCCCTGTGGATCGACCTCGGTCTTACCGAGTTTATTACTACATCGCAACCCTACACTTGGGGAAGCGAACAAGTTTTTGGCGCCGCTGCCGGGGACTTTTGACGGTTTTCACAAATTTCTGAAATTAGTATCTATTTAGGATTTTTTTTTTTTTTTTTAGATTTTTAGACTAACTTAGTTTATTTATTTGATTTTTCTTTTCAGGGAGTTTTAGGAAGCCGAAGAAGAGTCAAGGATTTCAAGTGCAATTCAGGTGCTATCCTTCTAAAACTTTACTCTTCTCCTTCTCCTAGTCATTCTTATTTTATTCATCTCTTGTAGAGTGGGTGGAGACTCCTTTTGGATCTCTGAAAGGTCGGCCTTTTTGCCACTTGGATTCCTATTGGTCGGCTCTGCCGTCTTGGATCACCTTGTGCTCAGGGATTTCTTTTCTCATCTCTACTCCTCTTTCTCATTTTTCTGCACTTTTTCTCAAAAGATTCAAAGAGTGGGTGGGGTGTTCTCTGAACCCCTATTGACCAGGAGAAATCGGTCTCTATCTTTGTTTCTGGCCTAGCCATTGCAAGACACCTTGTGCTTCGGTCTTAGAGAAGAGTAAAGAAAAAGAAGGAAGAATTCTTTTTCCTTTTTGTTTCTTATTTTTGGTTTTGCATGCCACATTGGGCTCGGGATTCCAATAACCGACTCATAAGTGAAGGGGGGATAGTAAAAGGCATTGATAGAGAGCCACGTGTTAGGAGACATCTAGATTCTCCAATTTTATCTGAAAGTATGGCTGCAAATCAACCTAACCCGGTTCAAAATCAAACTGAAACAGGGGAGAATGTGGTTGAGAATGTTCCCCGACCTAGGACTTTACGTGATTTCTTGCAACCTGCAAGAATGAGCACTCCCTCATGCATAATATTTCCACATGCAGGGAATGTGGATTTGAAACCGGGAGTGATTAATCTTCTCCCTAAATTCCATGGTTTAGACAGTGAAAGTGCCTATCAACACTTTAGGGAGTTTGATGAGGTAATCACCACCATGCACTTTGCAAATGTGACTGAAGATGTAGTAAGACTTAAATTCTTCCCTTTCACTCTTAAGGATAAAGCCAAGGGTTGGCTTTATGCATTGAGGTCAAGATCAATTGGGTCATGGAATGATATGCACAGAGAATTTATAAAAAAATTCTTCCCTACTCACAAAACGAACATGCTTAAGCGCCTTATCATGAACTTTGCCCAAAAGGAGGATGAAACCTTTTCCCAATGTTGGGAGAGATTCAAGGACCTATTAAACGCATGCCCACATCATGGCTATGAAAATTGGCGGATTATAAGTTTTTTCTATGAAGGACTGATTCCATCCATGCGCCAATTTATAGAGATGATGTGTAATGGGGAGTTCATGAATAAGGAAGCTGATGAAGCATGGGATTATCTGGAAGAATTGGCTGAAAGTGCACAATCTTGGGACACATCTAAACCAATAAATTCCAAGATTGGCCAACAAAAGGAAAAGGGAGGAATGTATGTCTTATCAGAAGAAGATAGCATAAGTGCACGGTTGGCTAGCCTTACAAGAAAGGTCGAAGCCATGGAATTAAGGAAAGGAGAAACAATCAACTCCACTGAGGTTGAAACTGTTTGTGGAATTTGTGCTGGAAATCAACATGCTACACCAGATTGTCCCACAATTTCAGCAGTCCAAGGCATCTTACAAGAACAAACAAATGCCATAAACAGTTATCAGCAGCAATATGGTGCTCCAAACTCAAACACGTTTAATCCTAATTGGAAGAACCATCCCAACTTCAGTTGGAGGAATGGACCCACTGCAAATGCAAACAACACTCCAAAAGTATCACTAGAAGAGATATTGGGTGCACTCGTATCGGTCCAGAATGAGTATAACAAGACAAATTCTCTAAAAATAGATGGGTTCATGCAAGAGCAATTGAAATTCAATCAAAATTCAAACCAAGCCATTAATGAATTGAAAACATCTCTGGCTAAAGTTGAAGCTCACCTTAGTGGTAGAGAGAAGGGCACACTTCCTGCTCAACCTCTTCCTAACCCAAGGACCCAGTATGAGATACAAGATGCAAGCTCATCCTCCCACCATACGGAACATGTCCAGGCTATCACCACTTTGAGAAGTGGGAAAGAAATTGACAAATCTAATCCGGTGAAGGCCCCAAAGCCTAAGGATCCGGAAATTCCCAAAGAGGATGATAGCCCAAACAATATTCCACAAGAGAAAGAACCGGAAAGGCAATACAAGCCGGTTGCCCCATTTCCACAAAGGTTGATTTCACCTAAACCTTTAGATAAAAATCTGGAGATTCTGGAAGTTTTCAAGCAGGTGAAGATCAACATCCCGCTGTTGGATGCAATAAAACAAATACCATCTTATGTTAAATTTTTAAAGGAATTGTGTACAATCAAAAGGAAACATAACGTTCACAATAAAGTGCTTTTGGCTGAGAATTTGAGCGCCATCATCAAACAAGAGGTGCCCCAAAAATACAAGGATCCAGGTAGTCCAACCATCTCATGCATCATAGGAGACTACCAGATTAAACAAGCCCTACTCGACTTGGGGGCAAGTGTGAATCTCATTCCATACTCGGTCTACGAACAACTTGGGTTAGGTGAATTGAAACCCACCAAAACCACACTCCAACTTGCTGATAGATCCATCCGGATACCGAGAGGAATGGTAGAGGATGTTCTAGTCCAAGTTGATAAATTCTACTACCCAGTAGATTTTATTGTCTTGGACACACATCCCGTGATAGGCACCGGTACTCAAATTCCCGTCATACTTGGACGATCGTTTCTAGCTACTTCAAACGCCATTATCAATTGTAGAAACGGACTTGTACAAATGCCCTTTGGAAATATGACCCTTGAGCTTAACATATTTGAGTTATGCAAACAACCGCGGGAAGTAGATGATGATGTCCACGAATTAAACATGATCGAATCATTCGTGGAGGATACAGTCCCCTTATCACTATTTTCCAACCCTTTGGAGTTATGTATGGCCCACTCTCATGAGACAAATGATTACACAATACAAGAGAGGGATGCCATTCTAGATGTGATGCTGGTGCTTGAGAATAAAAGATGGAGGGCCCCAATTGAACCTTTGCCTGTAAATGAGAACAAGGCCCTCCCATCCAACATCAAGGCACCAAAACTCAACCTAAAACCATTGCCAAGTGAGCTAAAGTATGTTTATTTAGGTCGAGATGAGACATATCCAGTGGTGATTTCTTCCCACTTGGATGAGGAACAAGAGAGTAGGCTAATAGCCACTCTATTAGAGCACAAGAGTGCCATTGGATGGTCAATTGCAGATCTCAAAGGCATAGACCCTCTGATTTGTACTCACCGCATACACCTTGAGGAAAATGCAAAATCATCCCGGCAACCACAAAGACGACTAAATCCAAACATGAAGGATGTGGTTAAGGCCGAAGTGGTGAAACTATTGGATGTAGGTATCATTTACCCAATATCTGATAGCCAATGGGTGAGCCCAACTCAAGTGGTGCCTAAGAAATCCGGAATAACCATCGTAGCCAATGCCAATAACAAACTCGTGCCAACTAGAGTTACTACTGGTTGGAGAATGTGCATTGACTACAGGAAGCTAAACACTGTCACGAGGAAAGACAACTTCCCCCTACCATTTGTTGATCAGATTTTAGAACGGTTGGCGGGTCATTCCCACTTTTGCTTCCTTGATGGCTATTCAGGGTACAACCAAATAGAAATTGCCCGTGAAGACCAAGAAAAGACTACATTCACATGTCCATTCGGCACTTTCGCCTATCGACGGATGCCGTTTAGACTATGTAATGCCCCTGCCACCTTTCAGCGTTGTATGATGAGCATCTTTTCTGACATGGTGGGGACCATTCTCGAAGTCTTCATGGATGATTTTTTCGTATTCGGTTGTAGCTTTGATGAGTCCCTTGAGCACTTGAAATCTGTGCTAAAAAGATATGAAGAGAAGAACCTAGTGCTCAATTGGGAAAAGTGTCACTTCATGGTTCAAAAGGGAATTGTACTTGGTCACATCGTTTCACAAAATGGAATTGAGGTGGACAAAGCGAAAATTGATCTTATCTCTACCCTTCCACCACCCAAAAGCATACAAGATGTGCGGTCCTTTTTAGGACACGCAGGATTCTACAGAAGGTTCATAAAGGACTTCAGTTCACTCTCTCGCCCTTTATGTAACCTACTTCAAAAGGAAAATTCATTCGAGTGGAATGAAGAATGCCAAAAAGCCTTTAACACCCTTAAAGGTATGTTGACATGTGCCCCAATAATGCAACCACCTGATTGGAGCCTTCCTTTTGAAATTATGTGCGATGCTAGCGACTATGCTATTGGGGCCGCGTTAGGCCAAAGAAAAGATAAAAAGCCATGTGTCATCTACTATGCAAGTAGAACCCTAAACTCAGCCCAGGCAAACTACACTACCACTGAAAAGGAACTTTTAGCCGTAGTTTTTGCTTTGGAGAAGTTTAGATCCTACTTGATTGGATCCAAGATCATTATATTCACTGACCATGCCGCGCTTAAGTATCTACTTTCTAAGAAGGATGCTAAACCACGGTTATTAAAATGGATCCTCCTACTCCAAGAATTCGACATAGAAATACGTGATAAGAAAGGAGTAGAAAATGTAGTAACCGACCATCTCTCTCGACTTGTCCTCACTAATTCTCCTGAAACGACTGCAATCAATGACATGTTCCCTGATGAACAACTTTTTGTTGTTTCCCAATTGCCATGGTATGCAGACATTGCTAACTATCTTGCTACAGGTGCAATTCCTACATATTGGAAAAAACAAGATAAGGATAGATTCTTCACGGAGGTGCGGAAATTTCTATGGGACGACCCATACTTATTCAAGTACTGTCCCGATCAAATCATAAGGAGATGTGTCCCAGATGATGAGCAACAAAGTATCATCTACTTCTGTCATTCTCAAGCATGTGGTGGTCACTTTTCGGCCAAAAAGACCACAGCGAAAATTCTGCAATGTGGGTTTTATTGGCCCACCATGTTCAAAGACACACATGAGTTTTGCAAAGCATGTGAACCTTGTCAGAAACTAGGAGGAATCTCCCGTAGAAATATGATGCCACTCAATCCCATCTTGATTATCGAAATTTTTTATTGTTGGGGCATCGATTTCATGGGCCCATTCCCATCTTCTTTTGGAAATTTATACATCTTGCTTGCCGTTGATTATGTCTCCAAATGGGTCGAGGCCATTCCTTGCCGGAATAATGACCATAAAATGGTCATTCGATTTTTAAAAGAAAATATTCTTTCCCGGTTTGGAACGCCTCGAGTCATCATAAGTGATGGAGGGTCTCACTTTTGCAATCGCCCTTTTGCAGCCTTAATGAAGAAATATGGCGTTACACACAAAGTGAGCATTCCCTATCACCCACAAACTAGTGGACAAGCTGAGATATCCAATAGGGAGATTAAACACATTTTGGAGAAAACGGTGAATCCCGATCGCAAGGATTGGTCACTTCGTCTTACCGATGCGCTTTGGGCTTACCGTACTGCCTTTAAAACCCCTATTGGAATGTCCCCCTATAGACTTGTCTATGGGAAGGCTTGTCACTTACCTGTGGAGTTGGAACATAAGGCATATTGGGCTATTAAGAAGATGAATTTCAATTCTGACAAGGCAAGCTCGTTACGCAAACTACAATTGAATGAACTTGTAGAAATCCGGAATGACGCTTATGAGAATGCGAGAATTTACAAGGACAAGACGAAGATATTCCATGATAAGAATATTCTTCGCAAGACATTCACGATCAACCAAAAAGTCCTCATGTATAATTCTCGCTTACATCTATTTCCGGGAAAATTGAAATCTCGATGGACCGGTCCCTACATTGTGCAAACTGTCTATCCATATGGGACCGTCGAGCTGTTGAATCCGAGGAACGGCAACATTTTTAAAGCGAATGGGCAGCGATTAAAGCCGTTCTTTGAGAAATTCCCTTCAGAAGGTATGTCCACACCTCTGAATGATCCTGTGTATCAGGATGATTGATCTCCTAGTCTGATGGAGGTATAGAGTAGTTAGGATTAGGATTTCGCTGCTTTTGTTTTCTTTTTCATAGGTTTGTTAGAAGGAGGAAGAATTCCACTTTTCCCTCTCACAGGTATTATCATTCCCCACTCCCTTTATTTTCAAATTGCTCTCACGTTTTGCTCATTGCACATCTTTTACATTGAGGACAATGCAAGATTTGGTGAGGGGGTGTAGGATCGCTTGGATGAATCCAGCGTTTTGCAACATTTCAAGCAATTATGTGGAAATTTTTCGATTTTTCAAAAATTTGAAACTCTTTTGGAAAACACCGGTTCTATGCATTCGAGTTGATATGAGCATAAGAGGAGGAGATATGAAGTGTATAAGGCTAGATGTCTGGAACTCCTCATAGCATAATGGTTCTTATATGCGAACTCCCCTATTTTGTGATTGATAGAAAATCTGAACACTTTTACACCTAGCTCACATTACACGATTTTCATAAGTTGAAGGGATTATGTGATTTATGGATTAGCTAGACTTTGAATTAAGGTATTGAGAAATCAGGCCGGGGTACTTTGTCCATCCTTGTCCATGGGAAAATAATGAAAGATATGGATTTTTAAAAAATCCTATCTAATTTAAAAGGAAAAGGAAGGATGAAATTGGGAATGTGGAAAAATTGTGGAAAATTCCGATTAGGGCTACCTACTACCAACCGGGGGATGGTCTACCCGTAACCAAAGCCGAAAATGGGACGTAGTGTGAAAGTCGTCGGAAGGACGGTAAGGCAAATTCCTGTCATTGGCTTGATGTGGCTCTATGTACCTTGAGTTCTATAGTCTAGTTGATCTATGAAGAAGGTAATCCTAGAAACTCGTGGAATAAATTTTCACTACCCACACTAGGTTGGATTTGTTCAAGTCCCTCTATTTATCAACCAATCAGTGGGAATCTCATATGAATGCCTATTATGTCTTGAGGATTTACGGTTCCAACCTTTGACGCCTAATCTTTCTGAATCTTACACTTATGAACCTTGGAATGTATAGAAGGATGGTTTCTGAAAGAGAGTTGAGTTTTGAAGAATGAGATTAGCTTCACGCATGTTTTGCTCGGGACTAGCAAAATGCTGGTTGGGGGGTGTGTTGAGCTCTTAATTGTGCATATTCTAACCCCAATTCATCACTCATTGTGCAAGGTTTATATGGTTTGTAAGCTAATTCAATGCATGTTTTGTGACTACAGGATTGAGGGTGGACTCTACTCAATTGAAGACATAAAGAGCTCACTTGGGATCATTCTAATGGAGATTACTTGAGGACCAATTACTTGAGGACCAAAGAAGAAAAGAAGAGAGAAAGCGAAAGAAAGAAGCAAGGAAAGAAAGAAAAGGAAGAAATGAAGAAGTATGAAGACTGCCGACCGGTCATGACCGGTCGGCCAAGGAAGCCAGACCGGTCAGCGACCGGTCAGCCATGGTACTGAAGAACAAATAAAGGTGACCGACCGGTCTTGACCGGTCGGCTACAGCTGCTGGAGGTCTACTGAAGACGTCCGACCGGTCATGACCGGTCGGACAGGGTTGCTGGAATGTTAATATACACGTCCGACCGGTCTTGACCGGTCGGATGTGCTTGCTGGAGTATTTTCACTTGAGGCCGACCGATCATGACCGGTCGGCCATGCGTACTGAGTTAAAACTTTCTAAGTTTTTTTTGAAATTCTCTGCGCTGCGTAAGTGTTACGCAAATTTCCGATTCTTCCGACGTTGTGGAGCCTCCAGACTATAAGAGGACACCTAGGGATCGTTCCTAGGGCATCCTAGAAGGGTGTAAGCAAGGTTGGAGGCTGTGGAAGTGAAGATTGGAGTTTCACAACTCCTTTTGGTTTGCTTTGCTGTTTTCATGCTTTTTGTAGTTGTTTCATGTTTCCTTGGATCATGAGCAGCTAAACCTCTTAGCTAGGGCTAAGAGGTGAAGCTTGTAGTGAATCCAAGATGTTTCAATTCGTAGTTAAGTGGTTTTAGTTTGGAATTCATGATTATGAACTAAGGTTTGAAGTTTATACAAGTTTTTAAGTAATTTTTCTTAGTCTTGTGATGACTCATGGATGTTTGGATGAATTACTTATCTTCTTAATTTGTTTGCAACGGTATAGACCTGTATGATCCGAGGAATCGGAGTGCGCTCTAGTACTAAGCTCTTCATAAAGGGACTTCAGGCCAAAGTTCTATTTTAGTTGATTTTTTGGAATATGTAAGGACTGTGCTGGTGATTTGAATCTAGTTCAAATCCTAATCTATCTTTGTCTTGTGAGAGGACTTGGGTATGGTTATGATTGAGAACTGGACCTATAGGAAAGGGGAATGACCTATGCAATTGAGCATGCTCAGCTCAGCCTAGATTGAGTGAATCTTATGCATAGAACTTACATATTACAGACTGTTTGGTTTAACAGTTCTATCATCCGACTAGACGGACAGGAATGTCGATTCTAGTTGAGAGAATAAGAAACCACAGCGGATTGAACATCAAGGATTGCTACAAGTGGATCCTTGAAACCCTAGTACCCTCTTATAATTTATTACTCTCGATTTAATTCAGCCTTTGTTACTCACATCAACTTTATACAACAATCTGATTAGTAGACTTCAATAGACACTTGTGGATGAATTTGTGAGATCCTACATAGTCCCTGTGGATCGACCTCGGTCTTACCGAGTTTATTACTACATCGCAACCCTACACTTGGGGAAGCGAACAATCTCCGGCAACTGGGAGACCGGAATGGGCCCCGACCCCAAAGGCCACAACGTTAATCGTTGTTTTGGCGAAGGTGGGTTTCGTTTTTGTATCTGTCTGAAAAGAACAGAGCTATTACCTCATGATGATTAATGTTCCTTCTTCTTCTCTCGTAGGGATCCCGACTGGTGTGAAGCCAAATCTGCGATGAGGACTCAACGAAAAACTTGTCAGAGTGTACAAGCTCTCTGCGGCTGCGCGCCACGTCAACGCTGCTCTAGAGCCTCATTGTCTCCGTGCGGCGGGTCTAATCTCCCAAGACGAAATGACAAACGTAGGAGACAAAAGGGGCACACTAGGGGTGCTTCCCCAGTTTGAAGGGTACAGCCTCGAAGAGGTAAAAGAAGACTACTGGAGGCCCTTCAAATGCACCTGCTCCAGCAGAGGGGCCTGCTCGCGGCCCTCAACCACGTGTGGCTGCTCCAGGAGGGGTCGTTGCGACCTCTCGCACGCCTGCGACCCTTCCTACGAATGCGACCCCTCCAGCTGACATTCGCAATTAGCCGATAATTGAAGTTGCCGATAACTCACCAAAAAGCGATTGGAGAGGGGGAGGCCTCCCTCCAAAGGGGGCTTCAAGCAAGCCTACTGCCGCTCGTGAATTGCTAGCGCCCGCCTCGGGTACTGTGAGTGCTCGCGAGGCGGGTGCTAAGGAGATGGTCGTAGCCCAAGCTTCTGGCTCGAGAAATTTTGTCCTCCCTTCACACTTACATCCAATCTGCGAGTTTATGTTTGACAAAATTTCTCCCAACTCCTTCGGAGCCCTCCCCGAACCAAGCCCAGAAGCTCTCTCCATTGACATCGGGGTGAGATTGCTTCAGGTAACCATCTTCTTCCATCTATCGCTCTTTCTGCACTATCAATGAGATGGACTATTCTAACTCTCCTTTTTCCTCCTCTCTTTCTTTTTTTTTTTTTTTTTTAAGATTCTGGATCTCACGCTTCGTGTCAGACGTGACATTGAAGCAGCTCGCCGCAGCGTGGAGGATGCGAAAAAGAAAAAGAAGACAATGAAAGCCGAGGTTCAAGGAAGGGACCATCTAGTGAAGGCTCTGGAGGTCCAAATCGGCAAGCTGGATGAGGAAAAGTGGATTCTGCTCGTCAAGATTCAGGCCATGACTGATCGCTTTCAGTCATTGGATCTCCAATTTGTGAAGCTCTAAGAACTCCATTCCAAGAGCGAGAAAGAAAAGGAGATCTTCCGCCAAGACAAAATCCAACTTGAAGAACAGCTCAAGGACGCTCGGACCAAACTCGATGAGGCCCAGCAAAAACTCAACCAGCTGAAGGATGACTCTATTCACTGGGAAGAGGAGCGGGTGGCTCTCGTTCAGATGCTATCTGACGAGGGTCCTCGCGCAGTCCAGGAGTTTCGTACTTCTCAACTTTATGACGAGGAGCGATATGAAGCGTATATCGCTGGTCGCGATTTTGCGGTCAGAGTTATGCAGCAGATTGCTCCGACCTTTAATGTTGAGGAGTTCGATAGAGTGGCTTTCGAGGTTGCAGCTAGAGAACGGGCTGCTGCTGAAAATGAAGTCACTGGGGCTACAGATGCTGCTCCTGCTCCCGAGACTGGTCCTAAAGCTGAGAGCCGCGAGCCTCCACAAGAAGGGGATGACCAACCTTGACCTCGCCACCTTCCTACGTCATGTATTTTTGATATTTTTTCCTTTTTATAGTTATACTTTTGAGAAGAAACTTGTAACTGTCTTGACCTTTTGGTCATCATTTTAATGAACATCTATTTCTTCAGTGTTGCGTATTCTCCTTAGCCTTCATCTTTGCTTTGTGTTGATCACATGTTGACTCATCAGGGGATGCAACCCCTTAATTCGAGCACGAGCTGCGCTGCTCGCATTTTAGGAATGCGACCCCTTAGTTCGAGCAAGAGCTGCGCTGCTCGCATTTTAGGAGGTGTGACCCCTTAATTCGAGCACGAGCTGCGCTGCTCGCAGTTAGGGTGTACGACCCCTTAATTCGAGCACGAGCTGCGCTGCTCGCAGTTAGGGTGAACGACCCCTTACCTTGAGCACGGCTGCGGTGCTCGTTTTCAACCCGTAAATAGGGGACTCAATCCGGGGGTCATATGACCATCCTGCGTTGAGATAGACTGGTCTATCGATTGAGATTTTGATTCCACCAAGGGTAAAAAATTGGTCAAGAGAGCACGTATGCCCTCTTTAGGGCTATTTTTAATCCATAGACTGGAGAAGCGACCAACTAGTAATAATTTCAACCCCACCAAGGGTAGGCAATTGGCCAAGAGAATGTATGTATTCTCTTCGAGCTATCCGAGTCCAAGTAAATGGAGTCGTGACCAAAAGATGGTTTTAGCCCTACCATAGGTAGGCGATTGGCCAAGAGAATGTATGTATTCTCTTCGGGGCTATTCGAATCCAAGTAAATGGAGTAGCGACCAAAAGATGTCTTCAATCCTCAGTCCATTCAGGTATCGTTAAAAGTTACATTGCGTCAAGGGAAGTATTGCAACAAGTGTTCCACGTGCCAAGGGCGACGCACTGGTCTTTCTTGCATATCTTCAAGATAGTAGGTGCCGGGTCGCACAATTTTTGTGACTCGATACGGGCCTTCCCAATTCGGATCAAGTGATCGAGTAGGGACCCCAAGGTTTTGTCTGAGAACCAAATCACCCAGTTGGAAAGCTCTAGGTCGAACTTTAGCGTTACGATAGCGAGCAATGCGCTGCTGATATGCTGCTACTCGCATCTGAGAGGCGATCCTTCGTTCTTCCGAGAGATCGAGGTGAAGTCGAAGATTTTCTTGGTTACTAGTAGGATCGTACTGCTCAACCCGGTACGAGGGGATTTGAATCTCAACTGGTACTACCGCATCGGTGCCGAATGCCAAGGAAAAGGGGGTTTCGCCCGTAGACGTACGAGCCGTAGTCCTATATGCCCATAAGACTTCTGGCAAGAGTTCCGGCCACATGCCCTTACACTCACCGAGCTTGGTTTTCAAATGATGCTTGATGATTTTATTCACTGCCTCGACTTGCCCATTTACCTGAGGATGATATGGAGAGGTGCGGAGGTTACGTATCTTCCACTTTTCACAAAATTCGTCAAAGGCTGCGTTGTCGAATTGAGTCCCATTGTCGATAATTATAGTGTGGGGGAGTCCATAACGGCATATGATATTCCTCCATATGAACTTCGTAGTTTGTTTCTCCGTGATCTTGGCCAACAGTTCTGCCTCGGCCCATTTGGTGAAGTAGTCGACCCCTACTATCGCGAATTTGTTTTGTCCTTTTCCAGTAGGCAGGGGCCCGATGATATCGACCCCCCATTGTGCGAAAGGCCAAGGGCTATCAACTGGAGTCATTTGCTCGGACAGTGCGTGAGGTATAGGAGAGTATCGCTGGCACTTGTCACATTTTTTGGAGAATGCAATTGCATCTGCTTTCATAGTGGGCCAATAATATCCTTGCCTCATCGCCTTATAGGCTAGGGATCGCCCCCTGGGGTGGTTACCGCATGCCCCCTGGTTATTTCATCGAGAACACGAAGTGCTTCTTCTGGATGAAGACACCTTAAATAAGGCAAGGAAAAACTTTTTCGTAACAATATTCCGTCTTGTAAGGTATACCTGGCGGCTCGATGACGAATTTGTCTTACAACTTTCTTATCATCTGGGAGATATCCGTCTCTGAGATAAAGGATAATGGGGTCCATCCAACATGGAGATGATTGTACCGATATTACTTGCTCAAGAGTTGCTTGGTCGATACTCGAGTTCTGAAGATTCTCGATGGGGATTGAATGCGATAACTCAGATTCTGGTGCAGAAGCGAGATTTGCCAGGGAATCGGCGAGTTGGTTCTTCTCGCGAGGAATATGAATTATCTCATAAGTCTTCAGTTTCGCGAGCAGAATGAGGACACGAGACTTGTATAAGGCCATCCTTTCTTCTTTGGCCTCGAATTCACCGAGAACTTGGTTGACAATGAGTTGGGAGTCGCTATGAATTAGCAGATTCTGAATTGAAATGATAATTGCTAGTTCGAGGCCAACGATTAGGGCCTCATATTCCGCTTCATTATTTGAGATGCGAGAATCGAAACGTAGAGCATATTGAAAATGCGACCCGTCGGGTGCCACTAAAATTAGGCCCGCTCCGCTACCAGTGGCCCGCAACGACCCGTCCACGAAGAGTGACCAAGAAGGCTGGTCGTTGATCGCGGCATTATCATCGGAAGGGTATGTGAATTCGGCGATAAAGTCAGCCACGGCCTGGCCCTTGACTGCGGTCCTGGGGCAGAATGAGATATCGTGCTCGCTGATCTCGACCGCCCATTTAGTTAAGCGTCCGGAAGCCTCAGGTTTTTGAAGGACTTGCCGTAACGGATGATTTGTTGGTACTAAAATAGCGTGGGCTTGAAAGTATGGTCGCAGTTTTCGAGGCTGCCGTGACTAAGGCCAGGGCCAGCTTTTCCATATCAGAATACCGAGTTTCAGCATCTACCATAGCTCGACTAACGTAATAAACGGGCTTTTGTATCTCGGAATCTTCTCTTATTAAAGCGGCGCTAACGGCCGTGGAAGACACAGATAAATAAAGGATGAGTTGTTCGTGCAACACAGGTTTGGATAAGACAGGAGGTGTACTCATATATTGCTTTAGCTGTTGAAAAGCTTCTTCGCATCGTGATGTCCATTTCCAATCAGACTTGGTCATGGCTCGAAGGAGCTTGAAGAAGGGTAAACATTTATCGGATGCTCGCGAGATAAACCTATTCAGTGACGCAATGCAACCAGCCAGACGTTGGACGCCCTTTAGGGTGGTTGGGGATTTCATTTCTATCAACGCTTTTATTTTTTCAGGATTTGCTTCAATTCCTCATTGGCCAACCATAAATCCAAGAAATTTCCTAGCAGACACTCCAAACGCACATTTTTCTGGGTTTAGTTTCATCTGATATTTCCTCATCAGATCGAAAGCTTCTCGAAGATCTGAAAGATGATCACCTTCTACGACACTTTTCACGAGCATGTCATCAACATAGACTTCCATATTCCTGCCAATTTGTGCGGCGAATATCTTGTTGACAAGACGCTGATAGGTGGCCCCTGCATTTTTAAGACCGAACGGCATTACCTGGTAACAATATAGACCTCGGTCAGTGATGAAAGCAGTATGTTCGCTATCGGGCGGGTGCATCATAATCTGATTATAACCGGAATAAGCGTCTATAAAACTGAGTAAGGCATGCCCAGCTGTCGAGTCAACCAACTGGTCAATTCGTGGAGTCGGGAAGCTATATTTGGGACAGGCTTTGTTCAAATCCGAGTAATCAACACACATTCTCCATTTGCCGTTAGATTTCCGGACGAGGACTACGTTCGCGACCCATTCTGGGTAGTCAACTTCTTTTATGAAATTGACCGTAAGTAGCGTCTCGACTTCAGCCTTGATTGCCATTTGCCTCTCTGCAGTGAAGGCACGTCGGCGCTGATGGACAGATTTATGCTTCGGGTTGATGTTCAGACGGTGTGCGATGACGCCAGGGTTAATGCCGGGCATGTCTCGGTGAGACCAGGCGAACACATCTTGATATTCAGCGAGGAGGCCGATCAACTTCGCTCGAAAGGCGTTTCCCAAAGAGGATCCCACGCAAACAACTTTGGGTGGGTCTTCTTTACTTAAAGGTATTGCTACTGTCTCTTCCCCAGGGGCTCCGGATTGAAGAATGCCCTCCCTTGGGTCCGACGATATATCCGCTGGAGAGTCGGGCGATTCTTGTGCTATCATCATAACTGGTGTGACTTGCGCTTTCTTTCGATCCTGCAGAGCTATCTCATAACAAGATCGGGCCTCTTTCTATTCCCTCGTACAACTCCAACACCATTTGGGGTAGGAAATTTTATGCAAAGATATAGAGGATGTAAAGCTACCCCAACTTTATTAAGAGATGGTCGCCCCAAAATAGCGTTGTAGGCTGATCTACGATCCACCACGAGGAAATTTACGAAGACGGTTGTCTTCGCCGGACTTTCCCCAAAGGTGACTGGAAGGTCAATGCTTCCTTCGGGCGTCACGACTTCGCCCCCGAAGCCGACGAGGGGAGTCGAGACCGGCTTGAGTAGGCTTCTGGCGAGTGCCATTTTGTTGAAAGCTTCTAGGTACAGGATATCAGCAGAGCTACCTGTATCCACCATAACACGATGAGTCAAATAATTTGATACCTTTAATGCGACCACGATGGAGTCTTCGTGAGGGAAGTGCACTCCCTCAGCATCTTCGAGGGAGAAGGAAATTGGAGGATGATTGAGTCTTGACGTGCTAGGCGTTTGCTTCCAGCCAATAAACGTGTTGGGGCTTTTTGACGCCTTATGAACGTACGCTTTCCTTGAAGCTCGAGAATCTCCCCCGCAAGCCGGGCCCCCTGCGATGGTCCGAATTTCCCCGGTGGGCTCGGCGTCTTCTTGAGGGGGGTGTTGATGAGATGATTTCTTCTGTTGTTGCGAGGCTTCCCCCCTTTTTGGCGAACGACCTTGCCGGGCAACATAATCTTGAAGGTGACCCTTTCGAATCAGAGCCTCGATGTGGTCACGCAAAGTTATACAGTCTTGGGTAGTATGCCCATGGTCTTTATGAAAATAGCAAAACTTGCTTTTGTCTCTTTTCTCAGGATCAGATTTTATTTTCGCAGGCCATTTCACATACGGCTTATGCTTAATCTCCATTAGCACTTTTTCTGGAGGCCGATTAAGAGGGGTATAGTTGTGATACTTACCAGAGAAAACTTTCTTCGGAGAACGATCTCGCCGATCGCGCCTATATTTCTTATCTGAAGAAGAGACTTCCTCCAGCTTGCGCTTCTTGCCTTGTGAACCATGACGTGCAAACGCTACCTCTTCAGCATTGATATACTTCTGTGCTTTAGCTTGGAATTCTGTCATAGTTTTGGGAGGGTTCTTATCCAGAGCGAATCTGAACTTTTCGCTGGTGATTCCAGCTATTAGGGCGGTGAGGCCCTTCTCTTCAGTATACCCTTCGGTTTGGACTGCTTCAGTTGTGAAGCGCACAGTAAACTCCTTTATCGTCTCTCCATGCTGTTGCTTCAGATCCATTAGGTGAGACGCCGGTTTTTTGGTACGGATGCTCCCCATGAATTGGGAAAGGAACAGCTCTGATAATTGTGAAAAGGAGATCGAGGTTTCAATCCCCGGAACCAGGTACGGGCTGCTTCTTTTAAAGTTAGGGAGAAGGCCCTACACATGATTTCTGACCCATGTCCCTCTAGCTCCATAAGAGACCTATAGGTCTCCAAATGCTCAAGAGGATCGCCGGTACCCGTATATGGGGTGATGACGGGTGTGCGATACTTTCTTGGTAGGGGTGCTTCCATGACTTCGCTGGTGAAAGGGGACTCGGATCGATGTATTGACGCCATGGCGGTTGATGGTCGATTTGTTTGATACCTTTGCTCCATATCATCAAAACGATCATGGATCTTTTTAAGATCCCCTTCCCAAGGTAGCGTATACCCCGAAGCTTCAACGGTGGAACCATGAGATTGTTGTTGGCGAGAGGTACTGGAATGCACGGAATGCAGGGATAATACGGGGGGTTGGTTGCCAATCGGCTCTCGGTTCGATGGAGGATGATTTGGTTGAAACTGCAGTTCGTCCACAGAGTGTCTGGAAGCCATCGGTATGGGCTGTGCTGGCATCCCCCCGGAGGGTGGCTTCTGAGGCTCCAGGAAATGTTGATCAAGCCGATTAGACAGGGCTTGAAACCCAGCGTTGAGAGTTAGAAGGGTATTTCCCAAGAAACGCATGACATCTTCTTGACTTCCGGAAGCCTCAAGTAACGGGTTCGCCGATGGCACGCTTGGAGCTCCTTGAGGGATGTTTGTTGAAACGGTTTGAGGAACAGGAATCGATTCCGTCACATCGGGCGGAGGTAATGTTTGCCTTGATGTGGAGGGATGAACTGCCTTCTTAGGAGGCATAGTGGAAGGAATTTGATCGGTGGTAGAACGATTGACTATGATGATCAAATCGTTCCCACAAACGGCGTCAAACTGTTAACGTCAGATTTTGCAACAGGATATCCCGATCGTCCACCCTCTTTTTAACAGATACTTCCTCCAAAAGACCTGTAAGGAGACAGAAAGCAACTAAGGGTGGCTGGTGTCCAGCCGTTAGCCCTCCGATGCTTAAGTCAGGCAAAGCAAGAAGAATAATAACCAGGCAAAAATGGAGGCTAGAGATTGAATATTGTGTACCTTTATCATTAATAGAATCATCTATTTATACAGATCTCAATGATCCAGTCCGCTACGCAAGCTGTTAAGGTTATCCCTATTTTCATGGGATAAGAAGCGTATCTCGATAATACTTGGAGAAATATGTAGTCAAAACATCCTAGACGTCTAGCCGATTACGTCTCCGGATATTCGAAACTAAGAACAGATATAAACCGAAACCGGCCTATACGGGCTGCTGGCACTATGAGATGAGGGCCATCTATGCCAAAGGCCACGATTGCTCAGATATCGGGAGCTGCTCGAATGAAGAATACTCTAGTCGCATTCTGTATATGCGACCCCTTCCGTCGAGCACGAGCTTGGCCGCTCGCATTCTCGATATGCGACCCCTTATCTTGAGCATAATCCCGACTGCTCGCATTCTCGAGACGCGACCCCTTATCTCGAGCACGACCCTGACTGCTCGCATTCTCGAGACGCGACCCCTTATCACGAGCACGACCCTGACTGCTCGCATTCTCTAGATGCGACCCCTTATCTCGAGCACGATCCTGACTGCTCGCATTCTCGATATGGCCGCAATCCCTCACTTCTCGCTAGACTATATTTGCCTACAACACACACCCCTTGCCGCTCTTCTCATGTGGCCCTTGGGCACTTACCACATATGAACAACCGTGGATTCCGCTACCGATCCCGCAACTCTACAAGAAACATGCTCCCAATCAACTTATAAAGATGGCTACACCTCCATGCCTTCATCATCATGAGTGCCCCCTTATACCGATCGCAGTCGATGAATTTGCACCCCATCACTTCGAGTGCACCAAGAGAGATCAAATTCTTTTTTAGCCTAGGGATGTGCCTCATATCTTCCAGGACTCATTCGATCCTATCGAACATCCTAATGCGCACCAAACCAATACCCACCACCTCACGGGAGTAGCCATCACCCACAATCATCGATCTACCATCATACTTTATATATGTCATAAATGAACTCCGATCAGAACATACGTGACATGATGCACCTGAATCCAAGAGTCACTCTCCACTAAGAGACTTCTTACCAGATACAGTTAATACATCACAAACATCATACTTATCTTCCGTAAATTTCATGGTATTAGCCCCCTCCCCAGAAGAATTTTCAGACTTCTCTTGTCTTAGTTTGGGATTCTAACAATTCCCCTTCATGTGGCATTCCTGTCCACAATTCTAGCACCTCAAATTGGCATCCCCTTTACCCTTGGCTGTAGATCCTAATCGAAAATATCCCCCATCGTGCTCAGAATTTCTTCCCCTCATAATCAGTGCTTCTGAAGAAGAACAAAAACTCACGTCACCGCTTTTCTTTCTCATCGCATTCAACTGAAGGGCTGAGATAACGGTCTCAACGCTAATGGTCTCCCTCCTTGCGCATAAAGAGTCCTTGAATGACTTATATGAATCTAGAAGAGAATTCAACAGGATGCATGCCTGATATTCGTCATTCATCAGTTCATCTGTATCCACCAACTTGCAAATAAGCTTGTTAAAAGTGTTGATGTGGTCCTCCACATCGGTCTCCTCTACCATCTTCAAGGTGAAAAGTTACATCATCAGATACAAGCGATTATCCAGAGATTTCTTCGCATACACATTCTCCAACTTCGCCATCGTATCAACCATAGTCTTCTCCTTCATGACGTGATAGAGGACATCATCCTTCAGACACAACTAGATTGAGGTTTTGGCCCTCTCGTTGAGTTTTTTCACTCATCATCTTTCATAGTCTCATGTTACTTTCCAAGAGCCTCTTCAAGCCCTTGCTGAACTATGAGGGCTTCCATCTTCACATTCCATAGTTCGTAGTTGTTTTTGCCAGAGAACTTCTCTACGTTGAACTTTTTGTTCAACGCCATGCGCTCATCTTCATATTCGAATTCTACAACCACCTAACGATAGCTCTGATACCACTTGTTGGGAAAAAAATCGGCTCGCAGCGGAAGCAAACCAAACACATAGAGTATGGAATCAAACGAGCAACACAATGCAATCAACTACACAGAGACAATCCGATTTTAACATGGAAAAACCCCTCACGAGTAAAAAACTACGGCACAAAGAAAATCTACTATGAGTTAGAAGATTACAGAGATGAACAGCCCACACGCAAGAAAACCCAAGAGAAAACCCAAGCTCTCTCTCTCTCTGTCACAAAATCCTCTCCCCACGCCCTAATACAATTATGAAACCTTGGACACATTAGAATTCTACCTAATCCTAGTTACAACCCATTTTTATAGAAGAAATTTCGAAATTAGAAACATCTTACGTAGATTTGCGTAATTGCGTAAAAAACCGACACCGTCTGCGACCGGTCGCAGCTCACCGGTCGACCGGTCGCAAGTGTCAAAAAACTGTCCAGTGAGGAGAGCCCTCGAGTCGACCTGTCGCACTTAAAAAACGACCAGTCGCTGACCCATGTATTCCTTGGGGCTAATTCAGCTGGTCAACTACCCTAGTCGACCGATCCCCAAACCCTGTCCCAGCAAAGTTTGAAGGCTCCACCAACATGGGATAAGGTAGTAGTCTGACTAGTTAGAAATGGGTCCATCTGTAGCCGATGACGGGTGGTTATACTGGAAACCACTGACGTGGATAAGGCAAGTGTATTGAAAAAGTGTAGGCCAACTAATATGAATTGATTTTGATGTCCACCATATGAATTGATTTTGATGTCCACCATTGTTAAAAAAATGTTTAGAAAAATCATGGCAACGAAATGTGTTTGGAATACAAAACTATTAGACTTGTTCTTGTATATTATGATACTTATGACCTTACTTGAAATGATGTTTTTGTTTTCTTTTTTTTTCTTTTTCTTTTTTATTATTTTATTGGACAAATTATATGTGGTTTACTCCGAAAACTCTCTAAAATCCTCTAAATCTATGATATCTGAAAGGCTTATGGTAACTGGAATGTGGTTTCTCTCACTGAGCTGTAAGCTCACCCTTTGATGTGAATATTGCAGGTGAAGAAGAGTGGCATATAGATTCGGATTTCCGCTAATAATTTCGTTGGGTTTATATTGTATATGAGTTAGTTGATGTAGTGAGGATCCATGTACTTTTTGGTAATTTTTAGTTCTGTTTGAGGTTTGATACCCTGGTGTGGGGAGCCGATTAGGTACTTACTCGAGCCTGTCCTGACCTCAAGACAGGCTAGTACGTGGCATGTGGGCATTGGTGGAGAGGAGGCGTGACATGACTGTCAGGATTGCTGATGTGGCAGATCACCTCTGACAATGTGCCCTACACCAATACAAATATGACATGTACGTGCCACGTCGGGCCTGTCCTGAGGTCGGGACAGGCTCAGTAGTACCTAATCCACTCCCCCTGGTGTGTTGGTGACGAGTGCTCAAACCCTGCTTGGAGCCTTTTAATTGGTCCATGTCATCACATAACTCTCTTGCAACCATGTCGCATCCTCAGTGAAATTTTGTCACACCTCAGGGCAACCTGATCACACTGAAGTCTAACAGTGTGACGTGGTCTAATGAAAAGGCTCCAAGTATAGCTTCTCTGCTTGGAGGCCAACAGAGATACGTTGGTGACTGTCCAGTTGTTTATCTTCATCTTCCCTTTGGTCTAGTGATGTGACAAGAATGCAATAAGTTATTTTTACTATTATAATGTGATGTTAATAAAATTTCTTTGCGAATATTTTGTAATATAGCTTTAAATCAGCATTAAAGATTTATCCTGTGAAGATAGCTTTTGTTTTCACGCTCATGATTTAGCCAAAGAGCTGGTAGTCAGACTCCATTATATATAACATTGTGATGTGACTAACAGGGGTACGTTGGTGCACTAACAATGGGGTGTGTGCGAGCTAACCCAAAAATTTTTTTTAAAAAATGGTAGTTTCAGGATTAATAGCGGATGGGTAGAGTCAGAGCTAGAGCCCACTGTACCAAACAAAATAAAATAAAATAAAAAATAAAAAATAAAAAAAAACACCATGGTTCCAGTCATGGCAATGAAGTGATTGTGTGAAAGGTCATACTCTTGTATTTGTCCTTGAGTTGGAATATTCGGACGTTGAGTTTGATGACGTGAGATCCAAAACTCTTGTAATTGTCCTTGAGTTGGAATTTTAGGGTCCATGCCTTAAAATGAGCTGGTGAAACGGATGGACAGCTTAGATGTAAGAAAAAAATACATCATGGTGGGCCCCACATTCAAGGATCCACCGAAGCCACATCCCATAAGTTTTGGTTTCAACGTGGATCTCACTGATCAGATGATTTTAATCTTGCAATTGTATACGATGAGTTTGAACCACTAATCACTTTCTTTAAACTGTACATTTGATGAATAAACTGGAACGTTGAGATAATTGTATGGTTGAATGAATTGCCCTTATGATTGAGTTGTTATTATGATAAGGGCTATCGAATCTAGTCAACCTATCAAGTGGTCAAATTTAAATGGTGAAAATGGCCTGCGAGCTTCATCCGATGCGTTTCCGTCGGTGGAAAGTAGAAGGAGAAGTTATTTGATATGCTGCAGAGTACGAAAGTCCATACCCATGCAAACATTCGACGTGAATTTGCCTATGAAGTGCTTCAATCTAAACCATCCATAACCAATTAAGTGTCCTAAGAAGTTTTTGATGGTAGGATGATCAATCACCACTGTTTCTTATGGTATGGTCCATCTGATAATTGGATCTCCTTTATTTTTGGGAAAATGCACTAAAATGATATGGAAAAATGGATGGACGGCATGGATACATAATACATATATAAAAGTGGGCCCATCGCGGGAGCAGATTAGGTTAGACCCTGGATCCACCGAGTTGGGTGGGACCCCTGACTGTGGGGCCACTGTGATGTATGTGATTACATCCACGCCGTTCATCTGTATTGAAAGTTCATTTTAGGGGAAGATATAAAAAATGAAGCAGTTACAAATCATAGATGGACCATAGTATAGGAAACAGTGGTGATTGAACATTAAAAACTTCCCATGGGCCACAAAAGCTTTGGATCAAGATGATATTTATGTGGTCTGTTCATCTAGGTGCTCGTGACCTTATCAACAGGTTGGATGGCAAATAAACATTCCTGCGGAATCCATGAAGTTTTTAATGGTAGAGATTCAATCCCAACTGCTTTTGGATGTGTAGCACGTGCAGTGGGACCTATGGCTATAATGATGAGCTTTTAAAGCGAGTGTGGATGGCCGTACCCTTCCCGGACTCGGATTGCGTCCGACCTTGGTCGGACCTTTAAGCGTCTGACCAAAACTGTTTCGTGACCCACTATGATGTATCGGTTTATCCAAGCCGTCCATTCCTCTTATAAGATCATGTTAAGGTATGAGCCCAACAATATGTAAGATCCAACGCTGTAGTCGACCACACCAAATAGTAAGCTTGGGTTGCATTAAATGCTCATTAAATGCACTTAGCATAATTTCAAGTTGCATTACCTGCAAGAGTTATTTCTGGTGTGGACCATAACACCGTTGGATCTGCCTCAGGTTTGGGTTCGTCCCTCAACATGATCTCAGAAAATTAGTGGACAGCGTGGATAAACTGATACATCACGGTGGGCCCTTGTACAGATCTGGTCGGACGCTTAAAGGTCCGACCTCTGGTCGGACGCAATCCGCGTCCACTGTTCCCCAGGTTCGTTAATGTAGTTTACTTACTGTTGGGCACGTGTGACTAGGTAGGTCAGCACGTAGGAAGATGTATCCACGCGCATCCGACGTAGAACTTCCACCATTGTATGCCACGTGTTGTTTCTAGAAATTTAAAAAATAAAAAGAAAGAAAGTCGCTTATCAACGGACGTGGATTAGCTACTGAACTGGACAGCTCAAGTGACGTCACCACGTTCTGTGGGCCCACCATGATGTGTGTGTTGTATCCACACTGTCCCTCCATTCGGAGAGATCATTTTAACGTGTGATTCAAAGAATTAGCTAGTTCCAAAACCCAAGTGGACCCCAACAAAGAAAACAGTGGTTATTGAACGCCAACCATTAAAAACGTAGTTGGGCCAAGAAGCTTTTGATCAAGCTGATATTTGGGTTTTCCCTTATCCCATGTCTGTTTTAACTTATAAACAGGTTGGATCTCAGATAAACATCATGGTGCGCCCTAGGAAGGTTTGAACGAAGGAAGGTTTGACCAAAGGTTGATGACAAATAAACATCACGGTGGCTCCTAGAAGGTTTCAACGGGGTGTCATTATCACGGCTGATTCCTGTGGTGTGGTCTAGTTGGGCCTTTGATCAGCTCATTTTTGGGCTCATATCTTAAAAAAAAAATGGATGTTTTTTTTTACTCATAACGTCATTTTTGTTAACCATCAAACCGACTCATAAGGTCACACAAACCTGACGAGGAGAAAACACAAATGTGCTTTATCCAAAACTTCTTGTCCCAGCAAGTCAGCTTGATCTAAAACTTTTGTAGTTCCAGACAAGTTTTTAATGGTGGGCGTCCACTTGAGCCTTAGATTTGCCTTCTTTTTTTTATCATATGCTAAAATGATCTTTAAAATATGGATAAATAGTGTGGATAATGCCCATACATCACGGTGGGCCCCACATAGCCCTGTCTGGAACGATTTTTACCACGTTCACTAATATAATGGCACCAAGGCGGATGGCTAAGGTTTTAAATAGAACCTGTTATGGGTAAAGACCTCACCGAACTGACGAGGAATACAAGACCTCGGTAAACTATGCCCAAAGTCACAATAAGCCAAATAGTTCAGTTTGATTGTCCGTCCTGTCCGTCACATAAAGGTCAGTTCGGGTTTATTTATAGCTCAAATGTAATGAGCTATTAACAGATTCACGACTTACATCGAGCCAAAGATGGACGACCTTATCTCTATTTAGTTATAAAGTGGAGATCTCGGTCCCTGAAGATCGGAAAATATCATATCGTTCCACGATATCAGGCGAGATATCAGCCGAAACTTCAGCCTAGGAAATGTTCTCTGACTACTATAAAAAAAAGGTAAGATCAACTCTCGACAAGATACGATTTCCTTCCAGTAGAGAAAATGGCTAACTTAGGCATCGGAGGGCTAACAGTAGGACCCTCGGCCACTTCTTAGCCTTTGATTCCATTTTGCAGGGATCGCAGTTGAAATCTAAGCCGTCTACAACAATCATTATCTAGTTCCGATCGCCCTATAGGTGAAATTGATTTCACCCCGTTTGCTACCAAAATTCGGTAACAACATCTGGCGCTGTCTGTGGGAATCGACTTATAAAGTTGTGTTCTCACCCGAAAAAGCATAAGGATCTCTCCCGTCAAAAGAAGCTGTTAATGGCCAGCGGAAAAAGAAAAAGGTAAGGGAAAAGCTCCTGCAAATGCTGGGCCATCCAATGCCCCGCGATCTGATGATAAAGGATCTGTACCAGAAACTCCCGCCCTTCATATCGGAAGTTCATCCCGACATTTCACTCAATCGAGCGGACGACGGAGGTCTCACAATCGTGGGACCAGATTGTCCACTCTTGAGGAGCAAGTTGGAGGCTTCACCGAACGACTAAGAGGTGTGGATCAACAGTTCGAGCACTTTGACAAACAACTAGGCAAAATTAAGGCTCTCCTAGCCAGTCTAGCCCAACCACCGCCAGTTCCTAAGGGTAATGACGAGCCCTAACCTTCTCAACGAAGTCCTCAACCTCAACATTCCGTTCCAAATCGTCAACGAGCTGAAGAAGATGAAGTCGCAAGCTGTGCTACGGGCACGAGAGCTCGGTCTGTAGCCGAACTACCAGCGAACGACCTGCGTCACAAATTGGAAGAAAAGAGGTCGTCTCGGGCAAGTTAGGGTAAAGATCGAGTTGGCGACAATATCACTCCGTTGGAAGCCGAACTGAAGAATTACAAGAATGTGTCGGTGATATCCAGAGAGCGCAACGTGCTCGAGCACCAATCGCAGTCGACGCACTCGTTGACTCGTCCGAATCTCCCTTCGTGAGTGAGATTCGCAAGGAACCGCTCCCAAAAGGGTTCAAAATTCCTCAGCTCAAACAATATTTCAGAATAGGAGACCCGGCCAAACATTTGGAGAATTTCAAAGTTCGAATAGAGCTCTACGGAATCAACGGACACATCATGTGCAAAGCCTTCCCCTTGTCATTGACAAGTTTGGTATGGACGTGGTTCCGAAATCTGAAGCCGAGATCAATTGTTTCGTTCTCTCAACTAACAAAAGCTTTAACGACTCAGTTCATCGGAAGTACTGATCCGAGGAAACATTCGACGCATCTCGCCGCAGTTAAACAAAGGGATAATGAATCACCAAAGGACTATCTCACACGATTTAATGCCGAGGCAGTCCAAGTGAAAATTTTGTCTCAAGATGTGCTGCTCCATACAATGATTGGAGGACTGTGAGATGAAAAATTCCTCTGGTCCGTGGGTGAGGAACCTCCTCAATCCGTAGCAGAATTTCTCAACCGAGCTGCCAAGCACATCAATGCGGAGGAGCTGGTAAATGCCCAGGGGTCGTCCTCTAAAAGGAAAGATCACCAAGAGGAAAGCGGCTCAAAAAGGCACAAGCCAAATCGGAGATCGCCTGGTCGAAGTAGTGCTCCCCGAGGAGCCAAAGTTCCGACCCTGCGGTTTAAGAAATACACTCCGCTCAAAACGACCATCGAACAAGTGTTTTTAACTGAAAAAGACAAGGAAATGTTCGGATGACCTGTGGAGGTCAAAACCAACCCCAGCAAAAGGTCAAAACCAAAACATTGCCTGTATCACAAGGACCACAGTCATAATACAAGAGATTGTTTTAACCTGAAGCGACAAATAAAAACCCTCATTCAACAGGGATTCTTGAAAGACTATATTGCCCAGTGTTAGGAGGACCGGAGGGCCACAGATTGAGAGAATCAAGCTAAAGAGCCAATCAATAATAATCATGTGGAAGAAATCCACATGATTTTTTGCAGGGCCACTACTAGAGACTCCGGCAATGCCCGGAAAGCTTACATATGACAAGGAAGAACATCTGAGCCGGGGCTTTCCGTAAATATGATGAGCCGACCTTTAAAGGTAGCAAAGGTAACCCGTCGTGCAATAACGTTCACCGAGGAGGATGCCCGATGTGTCCTACACCCATACAACGATTCCCTTATGGTATCAATGGTGGTCGCCAATAAAAAGCTCCACAGAATGATGATCGATATGGGGAGCTCGACGGATATCTTGTATGCCTCGGCATTCGATAAAATGAAAATCGACCGATTTAAACTGAGACCGCTCAAAACCGCCTTGACTAGTTTCACGGGAGACAGCGTCATGCCGGAGGGAGAAATAACTCTCCCAGTCACAACGAGAGAAGAACCTAATCAAAAAATGATTAGGGTAGACTTCCTCATCGTCAACACCCCATCCGCCTACAACACTATTATAGGCCGAACCCATCCTCCAAGCTCTTGTTTGCTCGCCTCAAGTGCAAGGCTGCGATGTAGTGATAACTCTCAGTAAGACCGAGGTCGATCCACAGGGAATGAAGTAAACAATTCCAACTACTCCAATAACTAGAATATAAGAAGTTTAGGAAAACAGTTTTTAACATAAAATAGGAAAATCTAATATTTGGAAAGAACTAAAGCATCTAGGATCTACTTGTAGTAGTTCAATACTAATCCATTCATCCAAGCACAACACAATTAGAATTAAAGTTCTATCTCTCATCTAATTGGAGGATATAACATTCAAGCACAAATAGTCCCACTTAAATCTGAAAATCAGATTTCTAATTCTAATGAAGCACATAAAACTTGAATTTGTAGCATTCGAAGTAACAGCCATGCCAAGGATATAACATTCTAAGTACATGGCCAACCTGTCAGTCGGCCAGCCGGACCACAAGTCGTCCTTCATAAAATTGGTCCAGAGATTTTTGTATTTCTGGAGGGTTTGGCCGACCAGCTGGTGGCTGTGGCCGGCCCGCCGGTTAGGCTGTAAATTGTGACTTTTTTATACTTTTTTTCCTCGATTGCATTGCATCTTTCCCCCATCTCTTGTCATTTATTTCTTTGATCTTTAAGGCATATAAAGTGACTATTTTAACCATGAATTGGTGAAGTCTCCCTCTCATTCCTACAATCACAAAAACATGTATTAGATTAGTTTTTAAACATGAAAACTATGCATAATGTGATGATGAAAAGGGGTTAGAATATGTAATATTTATGGCTCAATAGCTCTCAAGGCAGGCATATCCATATATCGCTTGGTTATAAAGTTTGAGACCAACGGTGGGGTCGGGGTAGTCAGGGGAGACCAACGAGAAGCCCGTCGATGTTACAAATTAACCATGCATGGAAAAAGCTTGGTTTCAGTTGTCTCGCACATGACCCCCTGGATCCCAGAGAGGAAGTAGTTGAGCGCAGCTCGCCTGCTGAAGATCTAATCGAAATCTAATTATCGGATAATGATCTGACCAGAACGGTCAGAATTGGATCGCAGCTTGGGGATGAAATATAGGGTGGACTGATAACTTTTCTGAGGGAGCACGCCGACGTCTTCGCGTGGTCTCATCAGGACATGCCAGGTATCAGCCCGGAAGTAATGGTTCATCGACTAAATGTTGATCCGACCTTCAAACCAATTCGTCATAAACGACAACCCTTCAACATAGAGTTACGTTGTAATTGAAGAGGAAGTAAAAAAATTACGTCAGGCAGGGTTTATTGAAGAGATACACTATCCGAATTGGCTCACTAACGTCATCTTAGTGAAAAAGGCCAACGAAAAATGGACAGTCTGTGTGGATTACACCGACCTCAACAAAGCCTGCCCAAAGGATAATTTTCCACTACCTAGGATTGATCAGCTTGTTGATGCAACGTCGGGCTATGAATTGCTCAGCTTTATAAATACATATTCCGGATATAATCAAATTCGGATGCACACCCCCGACAAGCAGAAAATCACATTCATCACCGACCAAGGCCTTTATTGTTATAAGGTAATGCCCTTCGGACTAAAAAATGCAGGGGCAACCTATCAACGCCTAGTCAACAAGATATTTACAGATCAGATCGGTAAAACCATGAAGGTCTAAGTAGACAACATGCTCGTTAAGAGTTTAAGGTCGGAAAACCACGTCGAAGATCTCCATACCATGTTCAACATTCCGAGGAAGTATCGAATGAAGCTAAATCCCAGCAAATGCACCTTCGGTGTGAGCTCGAAAAAGTTTCTTAGTTTCATGGTAAATCAGAGAGGGATCGAAGCCAACATGAAGAAGATCCGTGCATTGGTTGATATGAGTTCACCCATCACTATAAAAGAAGTCCAATGCCTCACTGGACGAGTTGCAGCCCTCAATCGGTTCGTCTTCAAGGCCACAGATTGGTTTCTTTCATTCTTTAAATAACTCCGCAAATGCAAGGAAATGATATAGATGTCAAAATGCGAGCAGGCATTCCGCAAACTCAAAAACTACCTCGGATCTCCACCCTTGTTATCTAAGCCTATGCAAGGAGAAGAGCTTCTTTTGTATTTGGCGGTTTCGCTGGCTGTCGTCGGTTCGGCTCTGATCTGCGATGACTAGGGAATACAGAAGCTAGTTTATTATGTCAGCAAAGCTTTACTCGATGTGGAAACACAGTACCCTTGCATCGAAAAATTAGCGTTGGCTCTGGTTACAACAACGAGGCGGCTAAGGCCTTATTTTCGAGCACATCCGATAGTTGTGCTGATGGATCAACCACTATGGCAAGTGTTGCAGAAGTCAAAAACTTTAGGTTGTCTTATCAAATGGGCAATCAAGCTCGGAGAATTCGATATCCAATATCAACCACGAGCCACAATCAAGGGTCAAGCAGTGGCCGACTTTATTGTCGAATTCACTAACCCACCAAGTGAACGGCAGGATTGTGAATCATCAGAAGAATGCTCCGAAAGTCCCTCAAAACGGGTTACGACTGGACCCGTATGGTCACTATATGTTGACGGGTCATCGAACTCGCATGGTAGCGGGGCCGGCCTTATCTTGACTTCCCCCGAAGGGGTAAAGATCTAATACGCGCTGAGATTCGGTTTCAAAGCTTCCAACAACGAAGCAGAATATGAAGCCCTCCTAGCTAGACTGCGCCTCGCCTCAGCAATCGGAGTTCGAAGAATCAAAGCACACAGTGACTCGTAGTTAGTGGTTAAGCAGTTGACCACTGAATATCAAGCAAAAGGAAAGAAAATGACCGCATCTTTGACAAAGTCTCGAGAGTTGCTGACCCATTTCGACTATTATGAAATCATCCAGGTCCCAAGAACTTAAAACACCAATGCAGACTCACTGGCTAAATTGGCATCGGAGCAGACGATGAGCTCGGTAGGACAATTCTAATTGAATTCTTCCCCCACCGAAGTATAATTTAAGAAGACCCCAAAAGAGTATGTCTGGTATCAGCTACTCCGAATTGGATGGACCCCATTATTCACTTCTTACAGAGTAATGATCTACCTGAGGACAGAAAGGAAGCACAAAAAATTCGATATAGGTCGGCTCGGTATACACTGATCAACGAGATCCTATATAAGAAGGGATTTTCTCTCCCTTGTCTCTGTTGCGTCAGACCTGACAAAGCAGACTACGTCCTAAAGGAAGTTCACTTCATAAGCTGTAAAAATCATTCAGGAAGTCGAGCGTTGGCACAGAAGGTGATACACCAGGGATATTACTGGGTCGACCATTCAGAAAGATGCCCGAGAGATAGTCAAGAGGTGCGACAAGTGTCAACAGTTTACTCCCGTTCCTCATCTACCACCTAAAGAACTCACTCCCATGTCCGGGCCGTGGCCATTCGCATAATGGGGAGTTGACATCATTGGTCCTCTCCCAACGGGTAAAGGGTAAGTTAAATATGCGATCGTCGCTATTGATTACTTTACAAAGTGTGCAGAGGCAGAGCCACTTGCCACTATCACAAAAAAGAAAACAACAGATTTCATCTGGAAATCGATTATATGTCGGTTCGAAATTTTGAATACAATCATTACCGACAATGGGCGTCAGTTCGACAATGCAAAATTTCGGGAGATTTACCAAAGCTTGGGTATAAAGAATGTGTATTCGTCTCCTTATCATCCCCAAGCCAACGGACAAGTCGAAGCTATCAACAAGATTATCAAGGGTCACCTAAAGATAAAACTCGGTGAATGTAAGGGAGCTTGGGCAGAAGAACTCCCCGAAGTGTTATGGGCCTATCGAACCACAGCTCGGTTGACGACAGGCGAAACCTTATTTTCCTTAGCATTTGGGACTGAGGTCGTTATACCAGTTGAGGTCGGAATGCCGACCAATCGAACTGGTTACTTCCAATTCAAGCAAAATGAAGCTCAGCTTTGGATGAATCTCGACCTGGTTGAAGAGATCTGAGAAGCTTCTCAAATCCAGATTGCAGCTTATAAAAAACGCGTCGCTCGATACTATAATTCACGAGTTAAGGAGCGACGCTTCAGAGTTGGTGATCTCGTTCTCCAAAAAATCACGAAAGAGAAAAAAGACAAGGTGGCAGGTGCATTTAATCCGAACTGGGAGGGTCCATACAAAATTGTAAGTTTGGTTCGGCCCGAGACTTATTTGCTCGAGGATTTGCAAGGCTGAACCCTACCCCACCCATGGAACGCAGAGCATCTTAAGGTTTATTATCAATAAGAAGAGCTAAGTGCTTATCCCTTTTTAATCTTTTTCTGTTTAAGTGATTACTTCTACGAAAAAATTCTTGTAAAAGAAAAACAATACACAAGCAGAGATCAGCATCATCTGAAGCTTCATGTATACGAAGTGCCAAAGATCGGTGACAATTAGCACACATGAACAGCAACTGCCTTCACTTTATCCATACAAGCCCGCGATTTACAATTTTACTCCGGTAATTTGAGCTAATTTATGCTCGATCATGGAGTAAGGGGGGCAACACATCGGGTGAACAAATCAGATAAGTCACAAGTCCACAACAAGTCAAAAGGCAAAACAATTGCAGGTTATGCAAAGATTTGACAAACACAAAAATGGTCTAAAGTTATTTAAGAAATTATAAGGCCTCAGAAGGGTCACCCAGTCAATACTAAAAAAAAAAATGACCTCAGCAGGGTCAGTATAAAAAATTGTTTAGAGCCCTAGACACGGGTAAACAAAGATAAAAATTTTAAGAGGCGGAATCGGCCTTCGGAAGTGGAGCAAGGTCAATCTCCAGAGCTTGGACAAAAGGATCAGCCGTTGCAGTCGGGTCGCCCTCTTCTTCCTCCGAGTCGAGGAACAAAAGATCCAAATCGAGATGACGACTCTACACTATCATCCGACATTTCTCATACCCGAAGTCGAACATTTCGTCGGCTTCGGATGTTTTGATCCCCAATTCGGCTCGGACTTGCACCATATCCTCCCGAAGAGCTTCCCCTGCTGCCTTGTATTCCTCGATCCGAGCATTAAGCTCAAACTCCACCTTCTTCTTCTCGGCCTGTTTAGCATGGAGCAAAATGTTCTCCCGCTCTTGAGCCTCCAATGCCTTCCTCATCTCCTCTCTAGACTTAGTACCTCGTCCAGAGTCCGCTTGGTTGCAGCCAAGGTTCCTTTGAAGCCGGAAAGCATACCGTTAAAACTAGAAAAATACTCATTGGCAGTTTTTCCTGTGTTTCATTGTTTTGGGGAATTCTAAGTATAGAGACATTCATAGACAATCATAAGCAATCATAAAGTATACGCGAGAAGAGATATCGCAAGGCGAATTTTATTCTAGAGATTCTGAGATCTTTTACATTCCAAGCCATGATACTTGTCACGAGCCTTTAATTACATCAATGGTTGATCACCCTTGATTAGAAGGCAAAAGACTAACGCATCGAGGATTATGGTCTTGAGTTCACGGACGTAAAGACCTATTTGTTTCCTTGTTATGGACTGAGCCATGTTTTTACACAAGTCGGATGTCTATGTCCCATTTTCTTTCGGATTGTCCAGGTTGAAAGACTGTCAAGATTTTATTGAGTGGTGCAACTCTGGGTCATTGATCGCTGGAAGACATAAGCATCGAATGTTGGTCGGCACGACCCAAGGCCCGCCCCGTATTTTTATGATGGGTGACCTTAAGAAGGCACTCCACAACTTCCTGAGAGAGGATTTAATCGAGTGGTGCAACTCTGGGTTGCTGGCCTCTGGAATACACGAGCATCGAAATATTGGTTGGTATGACCCAAGGCCTGCGCCCGTATTTTTATGACGAGTGACCTTAGGAAAGCACTCCGCAACTGCTCATCAACTCAACCGACGGACCCGTTGTTGATGGGTAGGGCATCGACTATCTTTTTGTGATAACAGTCCATAGCATGATATTTCAAGCTTTGTTAGAACTCTTTTTATTGTGGTTTCTTATGTTAACCATAATCCCTTAGGTTTAGCCTTGGACCTTTATCCGGGATTAATAGTATTTGTACAGTAAAATAAATGTGTTTCCGGTGACTCATCTTCGAGAATATTCTTTCTTTTGAGTACTTTTTTATGATTGATTTAAGATCGAATAAGCTATATCAAGCCAAAATCCTTTGAGGATTTAATTTCAATGAACTAGATCGACCGTTTCCAATGCCTGTAAATGGCTAAGTATAGGGTCTGATAGACGCCCGTTTATGTCAATTTTTGATAAATAATAGGGATCGGTGCCCTGTTAATGTTTAATTCAACTATTGTATAGCATGAGAACGTTAGCTTTACCTTCGCATCTTTGAGATCGTGATTAGTTTTACCTAGCATTAGTCGATTTTTGAGCTAACATGGAACTTCCTAGGGCTGAAAATGACTAAGTACTGAACCTGTTTTCGGTTTGATCGGGGTATTTGGTAAATACCAATCGTCATCATTCTCGAACAATGATGGATCATGTCCACTAAGGTCGCAATGATTGTGGATCCACTTTGGCATCAATGCGATCATGTTTTGTTTCTCTTGACGTAAGTTGATTTTCGAGCCACAGGGCACTTCCCAGGGCTGAAAATGACTAATTATCAGGCCTGTTTACCGCTTAATTAGGGTATTCGAGGATCCTAAGATTAGATGACCTTGTTGTGGTGCATCATTATGATGTATCATGTTATGGAGAAGAGAAGTCTCTCTCTTAGGGTCGATCCAATTCCGCCCAATTCTTCTTGATTTCGGTCTTTTTCATTTTTTCAGAGGGATTTTCGGGTTTGCAAAATTGACTAAGTGTTGGTTATTTTTTATTAAATCGGTGATTTGGGCCATTTATTATTGACCGTTGGAAGATCTGACCCGGGGGATGGATAGACCTCGCTGATGTGTGTCTAGGAGGGTCAGCACAATCAGGAGGCAGGCCATACGATGGAAGATTCAGGGTCCAAACCAGTGTCCAGGCGCATGTGAGCTGGTTGTGGGTGCATGTTGTATGAGGTGGGCGCATGTGCCCACTTTGTGAAATAGAGAAAAGTTAAAAAAGTGTCCCGGGCACATGTGTTTTTGCACATGCGCCCAGACCTAGATGGTGGGCGCATGTCCTCATGAGACTTGGTGAATTTTACATATTTTTTAGCCCAAAAGGATAGGCGCATGTCCCCCTGCACTTGGTGCAATTTGTGATTTTCTGACGAGCAGAAGTGGGCGCGTGTCCCTCTACAAAGTGGTAAAATTTGACTACGAATTATTTCAGGATTTCTCTCCTCTCTCTCCCTCTACATTTGGTTCTGACGGGAGAAATCCCTTTTTGGCGAGGGATTCCGGCGAAGGCATCCTATCCGATGGAGGTGCATTTTTTGTTCTGACGGAAGAAATCCCTTTCCAGCGAGGGATTCCCATGAAGGCATCTTATCCGATGGAGTTGCATTTTTTGTTCCGAACGGGGAAAATCCCTTTCTGGCGAGGGATTCTGGTGAGGGAATCCTATCCAACGGAGGTGCATTTTAGGTTCCAACAGGAGAAATCCCTTTCCGGCGAGGGAATCTTATCCGACGGAGGTGTATTTTAGGTTCTGACGGGAAAAATTCATTTCCGGTGAGGGGTGACAGAGCAGGCACATGTTACCTCTTGCGTCGCTCTGAGGTCATCAAGAGATGATGTTGCTCATGGTCATGAGGGGGACTTGCTATTTATAGTAGTTTAATCGGGTCCGATCCGGCGGGTATTTTCCGGCACATGTGTTTTCAAGAGGATTTCCAGGCAAATGTATCGGGCGGATGTTATGAGCGCATGTGTCCGGGCGCATGTCATTTTAGGCCAGGCGCATGTCTCTTTCAAGCCGGGCGCATGTGACTTTTCAACAGGTTTTTCGGGCAGTTTCCGGGAAGATTTCCAGATCATTTTGTTCTGAGTGCATGTGGTGAGCGCATGTGTTTCTGGAGCTCCCGCATGTCCCTCTAAAAAATCCACGTTCTCCACTACTTAGCCATTTTTTGGATTCTGCACTTTGCAAGAGAGAAACAGTTCCTAGACTTAGAATATTTCAGGATGTGGCTCCGACGGGCGACCACGAGAGGACAGCTAACTTTTCAGGGCTGAAGTCACTGACGCCAAGCCACTTTTAAGCTGTGATTGAGCTATCAAATGAATGGGATGAGGTGTGGGGGTCCAAATGTTACGAATTTTGGTAGTTCCTTACCAATTTGGAGCCTCCGAGTCGGTTCTTCTTATAGGAACATTGCTCTGGGAAGCGCGCACATAGAAATATGCACCGCAAGACTTTCGAACTTACAAGTTAAGGGGTTTTGGGCATTCCTAATCATTTTGCGGCAATACACATGTCTAGTTCCGCTCTGAAATGGTACCTATAGGCTTTTGGACCCTTTCGGTCAGCTCCGAACATGGGCAAAATGCATTTCGAGGTGTGCAGGTAAAGATATGCACCGCGCGACTTTGAAACTAGCAAGTTAATGGTTTTAAGGCATTCCGGATCATTTGACAGCAATATGCATGTCAAGTTTCGCTCTGAAATGGCTTTTACAGGTTTTGGTCATGACTGCACAGGTCAGGGTTGAAATTGCGGTATAAGTTTGATTGCCGCACTTGTGGAAGCAAGAAACTAGTTTCTTTGTCCTAGAGGGGGGTGAATAGGACACTTTTTAAATTATGCAATTTAAACACTCATAAACATGTAAATGTTACTTGAAGACACATGAGAATATGAATTGCATTTCAGAAACATTTCCACAAACACTTGATATGCAGAATACTATCTTTGTGACTTACTGCTTAGCAATAATAGAACATGTTATAATCAGTTTATCTCAATCATGAAAGAAGTAAAGTAGTTGCAAACGTTCATCACATAACAAGAGATTTTATAGTGGTTCGGTAATGTATCTACTCCACTCCCGGCTGATCCACTCGCTCCTTGAGTGGCTGGATTTCACTATCACAATGGTTTTAAATGATGTTAACCATAAACCTTAATAGCCTACAAAAGCACTTAGACTTCAACACATGGATTCATCCTTCCGTAGGACTAATCCATCCAACACTTTGTCCTACACAAGAGCTTGTCCGACCCAAGGACTTGTCCTACACAAGGACTCAACTGAGTTTGGGTCTTTAAACTCTAAAACCCGAATCTTAACTTTTGAGAAGGTTTCTTGGACTTGAGAAACTACAGTATACTTAGCTAATTTAGCCCCTTAATAATGCCTTTGGTTGAAAAAGCTTCGGCTTGCACGAACGATACATTTTTTAGCTCCCTCGATCAACAACCTTGCTATAAATGCCTTCTTGTAGGTTCCAAGGTGAGGGATTAGGGTTTGGTTGAAACCTCCCTAAGGGATACAACTTAAATGATAAAGAAGGGTTTCACCAAGATCTTCATTAATGACAATAATGACAAGAGAATATAGCAACTAAAGATTGGGTCAAGTGCCATTAATGAGGGCTTGAGTTCATGTTTCAATCCAAGCTTTGAATGCTCATTAATGGTTTGTAACAATTAGGATTGAACAATGAACTCAAGGATTTGGACTTTGAGAAAGGTGGTTTTTTGCTATGGAAACTCATATACTCAAAGGAGGACTCTCTTTTCTGTAGTTAAGTTTTTACCCAAGTAAATGCTTAAATAGATGTGAAACGGGCAAAAAACGGCTAGTTTGGGTGCTCGGACACTAGCTTCGGGCACTCGGACATATAGTCCAAAAATAGATCCAACGGTAGTCGGGCGCCCGGTGAACACTGGGTCGGGTGCCCAATATTCAGTCCAGCCATAAGGTCAAGCTTACTGGACCAGTTTGCATCTGGTCGAGCGCCCGGTGAAGTTGCGGTCGGGTGCCCGAAATCTTTCTTGAATTGCAGACTGGGCTCACTGGACAAACTTTATCCTGGTCGAGCGCCAGGTAGAGTTGTGGTCGGGCGCCCGGAATCCATCTAGAATTTCCAATAAGGCTCACTGGACACATTTCGTCCTGGTCAAGCACCCGAACATAGTTGTAGTAAGGCACCCGATATTGATGATGTATTACATGAAAACACGCTGGACTTATTTTTCACTGGTCGAGCACCCGGACACAGTTGCAGTCAGGCGCCCGAAAATCACTTAGAATTTCTAGTTTATCCTGTTGGACAACATATCATGTGATCGGGCGCCCGGTTACATAGTGGTCGGGCGCCCAATGCTCATTCTGCAGGATTTATAATAAGAATGAGTTTTTGGTTTCTTTCCTGCAGAAGGACTGTGGGCCAACATAGACAAAGTCTAAGCTGATCTTTTGGACTATCCTCTATGGCATGGAGATAAGGGAAATGTCTATTAAGTGACGGGCCATCTAGAGGTCAAAGGTTTTGAGAAATACGTAAATCTAGGGTTAAGGAAGTTGGTTTTGAATCAAGGAATCTTCGTAGATCTTCTGAGTTAAACAGCGGGAGATCTTCAAGGCTTCATTCTTCAGTGTCTTCTAGGCTCATCAGACATGACGACTCAACCAACAAGCTAATTGACAAATATGTGTACTTACAAGGGTTGCGCTGGCGTTTTCTGAATATTTTTTTATCTCGAAATTGTTCCAAATCGTAGTAGATGGACCGCTAGATACTGTTTTATTATGTGTGCGAATTTGAGCCCCAACACATACCCTTGTCCCGGGTCATCTCCTCGCAAAGAGCCAGGCATCCGAAGGCAATCTGTTGAGAGTTCAAAAGTCAAAGATCAGTACACAGAGAAAAGATAAAACAAATAAGGTACTCGGCAACGAATTTACATTGGCTCCGAAAGCTCCTAAGGTGTTCAGCAGCGTCACCCCCGGAACCTTCACCAAAGCGTCCACTTCGGGCTCGGGCACAACCTTGAATGCCCATTTGCAGAGATTGTAAAGGTGTGGGGGCATATCCGGGCCTCGACATAGGCATGAGGTGGATTGAGGCACCGCTGCAGATGAACACCGGATGGGCCGGCTTCGGACACAGCCACTGTTCGCTCGCCTCAAGTGCAAGGCTGCGATGTAGTAATAATCTCGGTAAGACCGAGGTCGATCCACAAGGAAGGAAGTAAACAATTCTAACTATCCTAATAACTAGAATCAAAGAGGTTTGTGAAATTGGTTTTGAACATAAAATAAAAGATCTGATAATGGAAAGATAACTAGAGCATCAAGGATCCACTTATAGCTCTTCTTAGATGCATAATTCGCTATGGTTTCTTACTTTCTCAACTAGAATCGACATTCCTGTCTATCTAGTCGGATGATAGAGCTGTTAAACCAAACAGTCTGTCATATGTAAGTTCTATGCATAGGATTCACTCAATGAAGGCTGAGCTGAGCATGCTCAATTGCATAGGTCATTCCCCTTTCCAAAAGGTCCAGTTCACAATCATAACCATCCTCAAGTCCTCTCACAAGACAAGGCTAGATCATGATTTGAACTAGATTCAAATCACATGCACAATCCATACATATTCAGAAAAACAGAAAAATAGAACTTTGGTAGGAAGTCCCTTCATGAAGAGCTTAGTACTAGAGCGCACTCCGATTCCTCGGATCATACAGGTCTAGACTGTTGCAAACGAATTAAGAAGATAAGTAATTCATCCAAACATCCATGAGTCATCACAAGACTAAGAAAAATTACTTAAAAACTTGTATAAACTTCAAACCTTAGTTCATAATCATGAATTCCAAACTAAAAACCAATAAAACGAATTAAACAATCTAAGAAAACTATAAGGTTCACCTCTTAGCTCTAGCTAAGAGATTAGCTAATAAAAAGCATATAAAAAACTAGAACTAGAACTAAGAAAAGGAAGAAAAACTAGCTGGAGGAGGCTAGGAAGCCTCCTATGACTTGAACTCCTTGCTCCCCACGTCCTTGGTTGCCCTGGAATAGAAGAGAGCACCCCCTTTTATAGTGCAGCAATAGTACAGCAACATAGCAGAATTTGTTTCGCTTGGTACGGCTTAACCAATGGTCGGATTGCCTTCAAAATTGATTTGTAGCTTCCTTGTAATGTGATCTTCCTCATAGATGATTTAGATTTCCAAGATTATCCTCTGAATGGGCCCACCAATCACATCACCGACCGCCTCTCAAAATCGCGCACTTCGGGTACCTTCAGAACCAGTCATCTTGCTTTCAACGCTCCGGAGTGTACAGAGGTCGGATTGATCTCAAATTTTGAACATGAGTAGAAAACTTCCTCCTCTACATGATAGATGGATTAGATTGTCCAAAAAAATCTTATAATGTGGTCCGAAAATTAGAACAATTAGGGCTTTTATAAACTCTACGCAGTTGGAGCTTTCTGGATGGTCCATCTTTCTTCAACCGGTACGATCAAACCACACACCCTTTTGATCTGAAACTTTTGTGGTTATTCATATATGGATGTGGTCTAAAAGATGGTCAAAGTATATTTTTCATATCCTCAATGATGGGCCACCTGGACCGGCCCAGAGTGGAACAGCGAAATCTGGAACTTTCTGTACAGTTCGTATTGTTTTGGTCACCACGATCAATCCGTAACTCCGATCGACACGAAACCACTTGGGTTAGTTCGGCGTCGAGTTCCTCTTCGACATGGATGTATTGGATTTCCAAATATCATCAAGATCGGCCCAGAAAACTGGTCTGAAAAACCAGGTGCGGGAATACATTGCTGTTTTAGAATCTGGAATCTGAAACTTGCATGGCCGACCGGTCACGACAGGTCGGACAGGGCTGGCCGACCGGTCACGACCGGTCAGGCCCTCTTTGGCATTACTCCAGCAAGCATGGCCGACCGGTCAAGACCGGTCGGGCTTCCTTGGCCGACCGGTCAAGACCGGTCGGGCTCTTTTTCTTCTTGTTTTCTTCCTTTCTTTCTTCTATTTTCTTCTTTCTTTGCTTCTTTCTTTGCTTCCTTCTTCCTTCAGCCCTCCTTGGGTCTTCATCCAAGGTTCTAAATCAGCTCTTTTGGTCATCAATTGGGCAAAGTAACTCTCATTCCTACAACCACAAAACATGTATTTGATTAGTCTTTAAATTATGAAAACCATGCATAATGAGTGATGAATTGGGGTTAAAATATGCACAATTAAGAGCTCAACAGCCACCAAATCAATGATCTGAGGTGGCCGAGACTTAGTGGCAGGAGCCGCTGCCACCTCGGTTGGAGGAGCTACAGGCCTTGCTTCAGAAGTAGGGGTTTGAGGAGTGACAGGCACTAACGGGCATTTGGCTACTACTTTCTATCTCTTCATCGCTCTAATCTGCTCTTTCTCCTCCGCTGTCAAGGATGTAGATTTTCTCTTAGGAGCTGAAGCAGACATACCTGGGAAATAATAGAAAAATTGTTAGTACATAGGGATTACCAAGGGCAAAACTACGTCGGACTCGATTAAAACTCACCTTCTGAATTGATCCCCATGTCGGTCAAAGTCTCGTGAGTGAGAAGAACTTTGGCGCTCCAGAAATTAGGGTCAAGCTTCCACACAGCGTCGACACGCTTCACTTCTTCCGAGCTCACGCTGGGTGGCTTTTCGCGAACTAAAGATAAAAATACAAGTATGGTCAGATCAATTCAAACAAATGTAAAAAGAATAAAGACATGATGATGGTGGATGGCCCGACCTGACACCGAAAACCAATTGCGAACCCGATGGAGCAGAAATTCAGCCTTGGATCGGGAGGCTTCCCAACCCTTAGTGGCAAAAAACCACTCGTCCTTCCACCCATGAACCGAGGAGGGTGGATCACCGATAAGGCAGCTACCTTTCCTGCCTCGAGGTGACATATAATACCATCCCTTAAAATCAGGATGGCTCTTTAACTGGTACAAATGCATCAGTTCAGTGGCAGATGGATCCAGTCCGTGGACTTGGTGCTATAGAACGACACATCTGATCAGAGTCCTCCATGAATTGGGAGGTAACTGACCCGGGTCAAGGTTCACTTTAGACAAATACTCCCTCACCACGGGAAGCAGAGGAAGACGAAATCCAGCCTAAAAAAACTGTGAATAAATGGTTACCTGGTCTCTGGGAGGATGGGTAGGGAAATCATCCAAACCCGGAAGACAGACCAATAGGACCAAGAATACAATATTCCGACCTAAGCTTACTCAGGTTGGTTTTAGTAAGTTTGGTCCATATTAAGTCGATAGGATATTCCGAAGTTCTATCTACCACAGATTGACGACCCGATGTACCAACAACGGGAACTTCATCAGAGGCAAATGAAGAAGGGGTTTCCAAGGCCAAAACGCTCCCCGAGGACTCTTGAGGAACCGATTGGACTTCCCCTAATTGAGATTCTCCAACCAGTTGAAGAACAGATACGGTCCGAGAAGAGCTTTCTTCTGAACCCAACATGACTGTCTGAAAGGGAAGAAAATGAAGGAAGATGAATGAATCAAAGTAAAAAAGGGATGTGGATAGGAATTCAACGTATTGGATTGCGCTATGGGACAAAGACCGACTAATTACTGATACAAGATTTTGAAACTTGGCAATATGGCAAGGACAGCAACAAAGTGGAGATAAAAAAAATCGCACCAGCAAGGAGCAGTGCAAGGTAAGAAGGAAGAAATCCCCGAAAAAACGCTAAGTATCCTATTTATACTTGCGAGATTGACAGTATCCGAACCCTGTAGCTGCCACGCGTCATCATTCTACGGCCTTAAAATGCGAACCGACGGGACCTTTAACATGCCCCGCCACGTGTCCGCCCTCTTATTAGACAAACATATATCGACCACCTGTTCCATGATACCGGAACCACGTGTCGCCTCTCTATTCATCCGAAGCAAGAAAAGCCCGCTACGCCGTATGCTCATCATTGCAATTCTTCGAAATTCGAAATGCTGCATTAAATGCAACTTTGCCACCCAAAAATAAGTGCGGTACCGCCAAAAGCTTGATCGGCCCCGTCCACTCAGAGATGCTGTCAAGCTAGAAGGATCTTCCTTGAAAGGAGGGGGCTCCTATTATGGGTAAAGACCTGACTGAACTAACAAGGCATACAAGACCTCGGTAAACTACCAAGATCACAATAAGCTAAATATTTCGGTTTGGTTGTCCGTCCTGTCTGTCACATGAAGGTTAATTCAGGTTTATTTATAGCTTGAATGCAATAAGCTATTGACAGATTCACGATGTAGACCGAGCCAAAGACGGAAGACCTTATCTCTATTCAGTTACGAAGCGGAGATCTCAGTCCCCGAAGATCGGAGAATATCAGATCGTTCCGCAATATGAGCTGAGATATCAGCCGAAACTCCAGCCTAGGAAATGTTCTCTGAATACTATAAAAAAAGGTAAGATCAACTCTCGACAGGATACAATTTCCTTCCAGTAGAGAAAATGGCTGACTTAGGCATCGGAGGGCTAACGGTCAGACCCCGACCACCTCTTAGCTTTTGATTCCATTTTGCAGGGATCGCAGTCGAAATCTAAGCCATCTACAACGATCGTTATCTAGTTCCGATCGCCCTATAGGTGAAATTGATTTCACCTTGTCTGCTACCAAAATTCGGTAACAACAGAACCCATGAAACATTCTTTCTTTACCCCATATTTGACCATTCACTATTTTTTCTCTCTACAAAGTTAACGGCCACGATCAGCTGTATCGAATTGTCTAATAGGTGTTATTTTTGAGATATAAACGGTTCGTATTCATACGGACCGACCTGATTACCGCATCAGCCAAAGCCGGGTACGTTGGTGAGAGATGGCTCCACCATATTCGGTCCGGGCCAAGATGATTGGGTTGCGGTTCCACCGAGGTCGGTGGATCCCAACTGTGGAGCCACTGTGATGTCTGTGCCTTACATCTACAACGTCCATGCATTTTAAAAGCTCTTTTTACGGGCATGATAAAAAAAAGAAGAAGTAGGTTAACTATACCACATGAAACAATAGTGATTGAATCCCCACCATTAAAAACTTCATGGGACCTGTGTTTATTTTCCATCCAACCTGTTAAAAAGTTCAAAAAGATATGGACGAAGACACCACACAAATATCAACTTTTGATCCAAAACAATGGTTGAGTGCCATTGTTTACTGTATTATGGTCCACTTGAGATTTGGATCTATTTCATTTTTGGATCATGCTCTAAATTAAGTTAAAAAAATGGATGGACGACATGGATGTAAGAAACATGCATCAGGAAACCTGGGTCTGGAATCCACCCACCTCGGTGGCCGCCGAAGCCGCGCCTTGATGATTGCAACATGGAATTCATTTCAGGTAAGCTTTGCGAAGCGGGCGCGACTTGGGTGAGACTCGGAACCAGCAATGTGGGTGGGACCTTAAACATAGGGCCAACCTGGATGTATTCTTTGTAGATCCATGCCGTCTATCTGTTTCTTCATATTATTTTATGATACAGTTTCAAAAATGAAACAGATGCAAAGTTTAAGTGGACCACAACCCAAGAAATAGTTATCATTCAACTGTGACCATTAAAAACTTCCTAAAGTTCAACGTAATGTTTATTGACCATCCAATCTGTTGATAAGATTTTTAATATCACGTTGATATTAAAAAACGAATATCATATTGATAAAAACCTTTTGTGGCTCACAAAAGGTTTTTAATGGTCATTAATCAGTGTTTCTTATGTTGTAGTCCACCCAAAATTTTTATCTTCTTCATTTTTGGTACCATATTACAAAATATTCTGGAAAGCAGATCAACGGCATGAATCTCCAAGGAATACATCCAAGTGGGCCCTATGTTCAGGGTCCCACCCACATAGCTGGTTCCGGGGTCTCACCCAAGTCGCGCCCGACGCGTGTACGAGTCAGCTAATGCACAGGCCGCCACGTATGCCAGCCAGCGTGGCAGACAGGTGAAATATCCAAGCCATCCATCAGAATGGTAGTAATGTATAGGTTTCTTATGCCAAGAATCAGCTCCATCAATTTTTCAGGTGGGCCACAGTTAAATGAACATATGTTCGAGTTTTGTTTCCGTCAAATTAATATCGAGGCACGCTTTACTGAGTGGACCACCAAATATTTATTTGGCAAGTAACATGTACATGGGAGGTCCACTTAATGAATGGCTTGGATATTTCAGCCGTCTGTGGCGCAGGTACACGTGGCAGATGTGATGGATTGGGCGTTAACTCAGTTGCATACACGTGTTGGCTCAGTAAGGCGTCATCGGATGGATAGTGAAATGTGGGAGCGGATTTGGTCAGGACGGGAAAACGACAGGTTCCGTCGGCAAAGACGTTCCCTTTTTCATTGGCCCGGAAATGCTTGTAAGAGAAGGCCCACCAACTTTTAAAGTTGTCGGATGGCCGATCAATAAAACGGTACCGCGTCGCGGCATGACGGAACTCAGCGTCGGACGCAGATCGCCTTCAAAAGGGATAAGATTGGATGTTACCGGTAAAACCTTAGTGAGTGTTACCCATACCGTGTGGGGCCCACTATACACGGTCCATCTATTTTTGCAGCATATTGTAGATTACGATCCCAAATCTTTAAGTGGACATAAATCTCAGGTGAACCACACCATTAGAAACAGTGGTGAATTGCCATTAAAAAAAAAATTGTAGGTTACCAAATTATTGGATCAGGCGGATATATTTTCCCTTCATCTAGGTCGGGTTGACCTTATCAACGGTTTGGATGATAAATAAACATTACGGTTGACTTTAGAAAGTTTTTAATGATGGGTGTTCGGTCACCATTGTTTTCTTGTGGTCTAGTCCACCTGAGAATTTGGATCAGCTTAAGTTTTTAGACTACGTCATAAAATGAGCTGAGAAAAATGATGGACAACGTTGATATACGAAAAATCATCAAGGTCCATGGGTAACACCTAATCCACTCTTTTTCATAGCAATTTCCAACCTGGCAAGCAGAGGGGGCCATCTTGATGTTTGTGACCATATTTTTTTTTTAGATGAGATGTTAAGGCATGGCCTATAATAAGGCAGAACCAAAACTCAAGTGGGTTGAATGACAAGAAATAGTAAGGATTGAATGTCCACTGTTGAAACAGTTGTGGGGTCATTGAAGTCCTGAACTATGCTAATATTATTGCCATTTCAGTTCATCCGATGGGAATGAACTTATGAATGATATAAATGTAATTTGTGTAATTCAATCAAACATGATACCACACGAGTTAGCGAGGGTTTGTATTTGGTTAATGTGTGCGATTATGATAGTGTGGGTGTATTAGAATCATACTTAACTCAAATTTTATTGAATACTGGTGCCTATGCATTGAGATGGACTATTTAAAATTGAATTTAATGACTCAATTGGCCTCTCAATCACCAATGGCAACAATGACGAGGCGATTTTAGAAAAGTAAGGATTAATCCTTCCTAATAAATTATTTTTACCTTGCATTTAAGGAATTTTTTCTTTTACTAATGACAATAACTTTGTATTTCTCAAGCGAACGAAGATGGATAAATTTAAAACCAAAGGAGTTAAAAATGCCAATTTTATGTATGTATATATGATGTTCAATGCAATAAATAGAGAAATAAACTAAAGTAAAGAAATAAACAAAAGATAGATACCTACGATCACTTGTTGGACAAACAATCGAGGCAGATTGGTCGGTAGGATGTTGTTGTGTGGTGATCTTTCAAGTAAGGTTCAATTAATTAGGATCTAACAATAGAATGTTGTGGATATTTATCATACTCCTAAGCGTATTGTAGCAATGGTGCTGGATAGTAGTAATCTACGTTGACTTAAACCTAAAAGTGGATGAAACTAAAAACTAAGAAAAAAGAGGTATGTTGCACTACGTAGATAGATTGTATTTAGCATGGGCCTGAAGCACTTCGTCTCATTCTCTTTTTATAGCTTTTGGAGGAGACAAAACCATCAATGGGTTTCCTTGTTGATCTAGGATTCTTGACAATCATGGACAATCCTGTGTGCGCAATTTTTCTCTAATAATCCCAGCCTAGCCAAAGAGATCTCCGCATATTAGAAACCGTTTTTAAATCTCTTTCTAGCGTGGTTGCATAGCTCCATGAATTTTATAGGATTAATTTCACGAGACTCATATCAATCCCAAATCCATTGGTTCCCATCCGCTTTAATAATAATAGTCTAAATTTTAAATCTTCGTAATCTTTGCGAAATCTCTAATCATTTTTGGGAGGATCTCCCATTTTCGGAATGACTATCTAGATAGCCTTGGCGAGCATATATCGAATTTGTGATAAAACCCTTGTTTTGGTAGGTTTTTTTACTATAGATTTGTCAAACATGTTGCATTAGTCACACATGCCATATGAATTAGGGCTGTATGTCATTCGTCATTTCGTTTAATTTACCAGCGTGTGTACTACACCATTTTGCTTTTGGCAGGTGCGTGCCTCTGAAGAATATGGGACACAAAATATCTTTAAGCACGAGTAGAATTTTATCATTATAAAGTGCGCGATGTCAACAAATGATGACATTTCATTGGTTCACATAGGTGTGCCAAAAATTGAGTGTAAATTAATGGCATATAAATAGGGCTCTCAATGGAGCGGGTCAGACTTGATATTCGATTCGCTCCGAATCTGTATAATGCGGATTTAAATATTAAAATAGGTTTAATTAGTTAAATGGACCGGATTTGGATCCTAAAATAGGTCCGATTACTTAAATGGACCGGATTTGGATTCACAAGAACATATCCAAGTTCGATCCGAATCTGATTAAGATCCGACTCATTGTCACCTTACTGTATATGTTATATTCATGCTGGCCATCTGTAAATACAGATTATTTTAGGCCATGTCTCAAAATTGAGACATGCCACTCTTAGGTCGTCCATACCACATTAAATAGTGGGATTTGCATCATTTTTCTACTAAATTAAATATATTATATCATATGTTTTATATTATATATTTTTTAAGATTTGTAATGGGGTGGATTCGGACCTAGATCTGACCCGAATCCAATGGTTATATGGATCTTGAATTGAAAATGGATCTAACAATTTATAAATGGAACAAATATAGATATCACCTTTTGGATCCGAAGGATATATAGACTTGGAGCTCGAGTCAGATCCCATCCAGATAAGACCCATTGGGAGCCCTAAGACCCATTGGGAGCCCTAACATCACAGTTGAATAGAAAAGTTTCAATAGTAGTCATTTGCCCTTTCCACTTTTTCTTACCACGTAGCCTGCTTGGGATTTGGGTCTAGCTTATTTTTGAGCTCGTGTCCTAATATGAGCTAGGTGAGCCCTACCTAGCTTCCCACCGTAGGAAGTCCCTACCAAAGGAGAAATTAATGAGTAATTAATGGACACATGCAAGAGATCTGGTCCAGCCATTGGGTATGGGTTCGCAGAAAACCGTTCGTGATCCACAGATCAGGTTGTTCCATCCATCAAGCAGACGGAAAAGAGAAGGCAAGGCTGGTCCACATGAGCACGAGGAAATGGACAGTTAAAAAAAATAAAATAAATGACCAATGGTCCATAGATTCGTGTGCCCCACCTGAAGATGGTTCCAGCCTGATCTGATGACTGGCCTGTCCGCTCATCATGCCAATTCGCAAGCGTGCCGCAGATCCTCTCGAATGCTACGTGGGCTTCGTCTCACACCTGCCAACGTGATACCATATCCAGGCACTTCATCTGGTTCGGAACACTGCCATCATGCCATGGCCCAGAAACCAGGCCTGTCCACTCATCACGTACCTGACCAATCAACCGGTCAGTTTTTTGGGTATTGGGTCAAAATCTCGAAGTGTGCCCAATCTGAAGAACGGCCAGATCTGTCACACGCGTGCTGCAAAGCCGCGTGTAAACCTACCATACGGGGATCCTGCTTTTAGACGTTTGTGTCCGGCGGAAATGATTGAACAAGGGAAACAAGGAAAGGAATCGAAGGCAAGTATTCAGAGCAATTCCTTTCTTGATTATCTCTGAAACAAATCCAAGAAAAGAAGACATTTCTCTCCCTCCACGGATATACCATCTTCATTCAATCCACATCTTCCCCTGCATTTCCGATTTTGAAAATAAATCCATTTTCTCATCCGGGTTTCCAAAAACACCTGAATTTTTTCATTCGGGTCATCTGGTTTTTGAGTTTTCTTCATGGGGTTGAAGGAGAAATGATGGAGCTTTTGTCGAGAACCGTCTGCTTGGATGCTTCTCCATTCTGCTATGTCTAAATCCAAGCAGCTCTGCTGCTGATGGTCCTTCTTCTGGCATTTGGGTCTCTCCAATTCTTTTGTTTTTGGTAATTTCTGGGCAATCTTGGAGCTTTCTATCTGTTTGTTTATCGGTTACTCGCGGATATGTCGTTCTTGGTGGGACTTGTTCTCGGGATCGCGTTTGGTGTCGGGCTTGTGATTGCTTTCGTTCATTCAGAGAATTCACGATCCAAGCGCCGGTCTGAGCTGGTAAGTTATTTTGGAGTTGTGGAATGTAATTTCCGTTGTCGACTATTCTTTTCTATTATGTTCTTTATTGTATTCATGATCAAAACGCTGATGCTAGCTGTTAATCATTCATTTCATTTTCAATTTCTTTTGTTTGGCATGAATCCGTGAATTCTTGCAGCGAAATCTTCATATCATGCTATCATTTTCAGTTATGTTAATGTTGATTTATACCTCTTGCTTTTTGCATTGATATCTTTGCGTCCACAGGCATGAGAGCATTTTTTTCCCCTCTAAAGATGTATTACCGAACGCTTGGCTTGGATTAATGGTTTTCTTCTTCGGGCCAGCATTCAATGCAGTTAGGGCCAATCCTTACAGTAATCTAGACCATGCATCTGGATGGGTCCCACTGTAGATGGGCGTGGGAAAAAAATTCCTCTATTGAACAGTCCCAACCATCTGAATTTAGACTTCTTTGCTGCTGCATATTGACTCTTCAGTTATAGACTCTTTTTAACCATCTATTTACAACCCACCAATTGGACGGTTAGGATTATCTGATGAAAGGAGTTCTTGCATCATCGATCATCCATGATGGGGCCTACGAGATGAACATTCTGGATAATTTGAAATGATGTTCTTCATTTGTACAGAATTCTGAACTGGTCATATGACCGCTAGATTGAGCATTGCATGTATTATCAATGGTCTAAATCTTCAATGCAATCCAACTGATGCATTACTATTGCTTAGTTTTTTTCTTTCTTTCTTTCTTTAAAAAAATTAAAAAAAATTGGAAAGCTTCTAGTGCCATAACTGTTTGTTTGTGTGGACTCACTTATGCAATCGCCCCACATCCCACATGTGCACGTTATGCATGTTTGCACAATAATTGGCCCACTCACCATTTTTAGGCAAAACTCTACATTAGGAAATATCCTTATTTTCCATTTCTTTTATATCCCTACGTTAGGTACTTTCCTCTAATATCTTTATAGTGGGCAAGAAGTAATCTTAGATTCTTCTTATTTAAGTACTTTCTTATTTTAGTGGTTTTTTTATTTAAGTAGTTTCATATTTTTTGGATCTTTGCTAGCTAGGAGTTCTATTTTTAGATTCCATAGTTGTATTGCAAATCGTAAGGACTGATTATAGATAAGATAAGTTGATTGATATTTTCTTTGAGTAATTCTCATATTTCTCTAGTTTTTTTTTGTTTTTTTTTTAGGGGGGGGGGGGGGGGGGGGGGGGGGGGTGTTGCTCAACTGTTGATCTTGCTTACAATCTTGCATTCATGGTCCCCAACATTCGGTTGGAGGATTGTTGGGTTCTTTCCCACAATCACTTTCTTCTTTTCTTTAATCTATTTGCTTCCCCCTTTAGGGTTTGCATTAATTGGTATCAGAGCAAGTTCTGCTCTTTAGAAACTTAAAGAAGGTAATTTTCTCATCCCATTCCTACCCTTTCATCTTTCCTCTTCCTCAATCCTTCATCTTCCATTTTCGTTTCTTTTCCTTTTCCCTTCCCTAAGTCACCAAACCCTAAAACCATACCTTTTCCTCGCCCCCCCCCCCCCCCCCGCCCCCCACCAAATCCTTTGAACCCTAAGCAGACAACAAAAAAAAAAAAAAAAAAAAAAAAAAAAAAAAAAAAAAAACTCTTGTTTATATTATCTTCCAACCCTACTATGTCCTAATCCCTTTTCAACCCATCAATTCCTTGCCCTTCCTCTTTTCCTTACACAAAAAAAAAACCCCCAGCCCAAACCATATAACCCTCATAACCTTAGATCTAGAATCCAAGCCTACAGTTCAGCCCATGTTCTTGTTTGGAGATGTCATGGATAGGAAGATGTTCATACGCCTCATACAATTATCCCCATTCAGACTTTCCTACCCGTCCATATCTATCACGTTATTCTTATCCGGCTCATTCTAATTTTCACGATCATCACCCCTATTGTCTCGAGTCTCACCCATATGATCTTCTAGAGATTTCTTTCAATGGCCCGCCAAATGTTATGAGCAACAACAACCACATGTCGGCTAGTTAAAAGCATCCCATTGCACGGAAATATCAATGATGACCAAGAATGTTCAAGAGACATGGGAAGAAAATTTGCAAGAAGGTCAGAAGGAGATTAGAGCATTTAAGGAAGATATTGCAAAAAAATTTAAGGAACTCAAGGAGGTGGTGGGAGCTTGTTTTGAGCCCTTGATTGAACAGGAAAAGTGCTTTGGGTTTCAATCTATTTTGTCTGGACTTTCTAGAGATGACGTGGTTGTAGATAGTGTGGCGAGCCAAGAGGAATCCTACTTTGGATTGCTTGATGGATCCATGGATGGGGATGGATCAATGGCTAAATCGAAAGAAGTTCAAGTTAAGCCAAAAGATCAGTTGATGGATTACCCAATTGAAGAGATTGAAGGTTTAATAGATATGCAAGATCCGATGGTCGAAGAGATGGATACTTTCACGATCACCATAATGCAATTTCAATTACAATCAAGGCTCATAGATCGAAAGCTGATTGTGATGAAGGGGCCACAATCAACGTTTAGAACGTGGATGACTAAGAAGTAAAAGAAAAAATGGAGCGTGTTTCAACACTCTATTATGCACAAACCATTCATTAGGCGTGTAGGTCTTCACCATCAACTGCCAATGAAGCCGAAGAAGACACACTACAAATGTGGATCTTCACAGGAGATTATGATAACCAATTTAAACTCGATGATGAGTTTTTTTCCGAATCCGGGTGGAATTGAATATACAAGAGCTTCATTCAGGTGGCCTTGGTGGTCACTTTGGTATCAATAAAATGACAACCCTAGTTGAGGACTGTTTCTACTAGCCAGGTTTGAAGAAAGATGTCGGAATCATTGTTCGTCAATGTTGAGTGTGCTAGCTAGGTGAAGGTAGCAAGCAAAATAGTGGTCTTTATACCCCACTACTTGTGCCAGATGCTCAATGGGAAGACATTAGTATGGATTTCGTCTTGGGATTGCCTAAGACTCAATGTGGCTATGACTCTATTTATGTTGTGGTTGACAGATTCTCGAAGATAGCTCATTTTTATCTCTTGTAAGAAGACATCAGATGCCATGCACATCACAAATGTTTTTCTTTAAAGAGGTGGTTTGTCTACATGGTGTTCCCAAGACGATTGTATTTGATTGTGATGTTTAGTTTATGAGCTACTTCTGGCGCATCTTGTGGCTTAAGATGGGAACTAAATTGAAGTTCTCAAGTGCTTATCATTCGCAAACAGATGGGCAGATTGAAGTTGTCAATCGTAGTCTTGGTGATCTACTTCAATGTCTGGTTCGTGATCATAATAGCTCATGGGACATCTTGTTACCAGTTTGCTTCTAACTGTTCTGTGAACAACACTATGGGACTCTCCTTTCGAAATTGTAACGGGTATGTGACCTTGACAACCTATCAATTTAGTCCCACTTCCTATCGCGACTCAATCGAGCCAGGATGCTGAAACTTTTGCATAGCATGTTAAGGAGATACATGAGGAAGTTAGTTGAAAGATCACCCTTAGTAATGAAAATTACAAGGGACATGCTGATGTTCGACGGCGTTTTACACAATTCTAAGAAGGAGATAGAGTCATGGTGCTGCTCAAGCCTGAGAGGTTTCCAGTAGGCTTTATACAAAGCTCCACTCCAGAAAGGCGGGTCCTTACCATTTTTGAAGAAGCTAGGTGATAATGCACACACAATCGAGCTTCCACCTGAAACGAAGATAACCCCCATTTTTAATATTGAAGACTTCACAATTTATCTTAGACATCATGCAAACGAGAGCACGAAAGAATAGGCTATCTAGATACCCGAGGTACCATGCCAGCTCAAAGAAATCATTGAAGATGTGTTGGATGATCAGATAGTTTTCACATGCCAAGAAGGGTATCAGAAGTTTCTTGTCAAATGGAAGGGCCGACTGAGATCCGATAGCACGTGAATTTCAGCAAATGATTCTAAGCACATCAACTCGGAACTCTATGAGGAGTACATTGCCATTAACTCGATAGGGTGGAGTTTTTCCAAGTCGGAGGGAATTGATGCAATTGCCCCACATCCCACACTTGCACATTCCGCACGTGTGTACAAGAAATGGCCCACTTTCCATTTTTAGACAAAACTATACATTAGGAAATATTCTTATTTTCCATTTCTTTTATATCTCTACATTAGATACTTTCCTTTTTTATCATTATATTAGGCAAGAAGTAATATTAGATTCTTCTTATTTAAGTACTTCCTTATTTAAGTGGTTTCTTGTTTAAGTAGTTTCCTATTTTTCAGATATTTGCTAGCTATGAGTTCTATTTTTAGATTCCATAGTTTTTATTGCAAATTGTAAGGACTGATTATAAATAATACCTAGGCCTATGGAATAAGATAAGTTGATTGCTATTTTCTTTGAGTAATTCTTGTATTTCTCTAAGGTAGTTGCTGAAGGGGAGAGAAGTGATCTCCAATTCAAGACTAGAGGAATATTGAGCTTGCTCATGGTCTTGCTGACGTATGACATCCGACCAACTCACTAAAAGCTCCAGAGCTGATGGAGGAGGCACGGAATATCCTTTTATCTCATAGCCCAGGCCAGGCCAGGCTCATGGTCGAACCCTCCTTCGTGAGCTGCCCCACCTCGCATGGGTCCCGCTTCGCACGGTGTAGCCGCTTCGCATGGTCTACCCCACCCCGAGTATGCCCCCACCTCACACAGGCTGCCCCACTCGAGCTCGGTGTGAAAATGCCCCTGCATTAATCACCCCTGGTGAGGAGTCTCGAACACGAGACCTCCTGCTCTGATGCCAAATTTGATGTAGGATGCCCTAATTATGATGCATGCTCATGAACTCATATAATCCAGCGGAAATAAAAGACAATAATAATATAAAATCTAGCATCAATCATCATAAACTAAGAAAATCACAAGGAAACATGCAATGGAGCGGGCCATTCATCACAACCACGAAGTATGAGATTCAATTATTGCTATGGTTGGATCCGGCGAGGGATGAAACCTCCCGATCTTGCATGGTCTTAATCCAAATACCCAATGTGAATCACTAGTCCGAGGGATTTCTCGGATTAGGGATTTTGAAATTTGAGAAATAGGGATTTTGGATCAAATCTCAAATCTAGGATCTAGAAGTTATGAGAGAATAGAAATAGAGAAAGGAAATAACAAGTTTACTTTAGAAGAAGTTGGAGGGGCACAAGAAGAAAAGAGAAGAATAAGATCAAGGAAGAAGAAGAAGCACCATGAGAGAGGGAGAGAGGAAGGGGGCAACTAAATGTTTGCTCTTTTTCATTAATCAACAACTAATCTCGTTTTTAGGGCTGAGCCCTCTTAAATAACCAATAAGAAAACATGAAAATACCAAAATACCCTTAAAAATTAAGCAAAAACAAAACTTAAAACAAATCGCGCAAAAGTTCGGGCGCTTGGGCGCCCGAAGACGTCTAAAAATGTCTAAAAACCTCCTATACATGTGTCCTCCCAATGTGGGGCCTTCAATGTGTCAAATCATGTGTGTAGGGTCTTCAATGCTCCTCAATAGTCGCCTGGCCACAAGGAAGATGCTTGTTGTGGGCGCTTTCTTCGTTGGTAGACTTTAAAAGGTTTTGTGTCCTCATCAACTCCCGTCGGGTGAGAAAAACTCGACTCCGACAAGTTAAACCTCTTGTGACGCTCTAGCAAGTCTGGATCAACGCTCTGCAACTCTTCTTTAGTCAGCCACGTAGATTCTGACTGTGGTTTGTTTTTCCATTTGACAAGGTATTAAATCTCCATCTCTCGTAGAAACGATCTCTTCATCCATGATTTCCTCAATCTCTTCTTTGCGAATAATGGGTGGAGGAAGGGGTGGAGTAGGTTGTGAATAAAACTTAGAGAAAGGCCATGAAAGGGACGAGGGATCAATGGTAGAATTAGGGGAACGGACTAGATCCTCCACATTAAATGTTGGATTAATGCCCATTTTAGGTGGAAGGTTGATCTGGTACGCGTTGGACCCAATTTTCTGCAATATCTTGAATGGTCCAGCACTACGCGCTTGTAATTTCTAAGCGGAACCTCGTGAGAACCGCTCTGGCCTTATCCTCACCATTACATAGTCTCCTTCCTGAAAGTCTTGTAATCTACGATGAGAGTCAGCTAAATATTTATAACTATCATTGCTCTTATTAATCCGCTGTCTAATACGTGTATGCAATTCATGAATGTGTCGTGTAAATGCATCGGCCGACTCTGAAGATCTTTGGGTGACAGACATGGGTAAGAGTTCTATGGGCATTCTAGGTTTGTAACCACTGACAATTTCAAATGGACTCATCCCTGTCATTCTATTAACTGACCCATTATAAGCAAATTCAGCGATTGGTAGAATTAAGTCCCAGGTTTTAATATGTTCACCCACTAGACAAAGTCGAAGATTTCCAAGACTTCGATTTACCACCTCAGTTTGTCCATCTGTTTGAGGGTGGTATGCAGTAGAAAATTGTAAACGAGTACCCATCATGTGCTTAGTGTCTTCCAAAAATAGCTAGTAAATCTGACATCACGGTCAGACATTATGGTCTTAGGCAAACTATGGAGACGCACAACACCAATAAAAAAGACACGAGCAATATGAGACGCATCCGACGTTTTCGAACATGGGAGAAAATGCACCATTTTAGAAAAATGATCCACAACAACAAAGATAGAATCGTGCTTTTTAATCGTCTTGGGAAGTCCCAACACGAAATCCATACTAATGTCATGCCAAGGAGCATGTGGCATTGGCAATGACGTATATAGCCCGTTATTTTGCTTTCATTGCTTTGCCAGTTAACACATACGACACTGCCTTAAAACTTTGGCTACGTCTTGCTTGAGACTTGGCCAATAAAAACGATCCTCTATGAGGGCAATGGTCTTATCTCGACCAAAGTGGCCATCTATCCCCCCTGAATGAAGCTTCTAGACGAGGAATTCACGAATGGACATACGTGGAATACAAAGTCGGTCCCTTTTAAAAAAGAAGCCATCTTTAAGGATATAATCACCTGTCCTATGCTGATCACTAGAGAGCGACGCATAAGTACCCCCAAAATTAGGACATGTGGGGTATTCATCTTTCAATTGCTCAAATCCGACTACCTCTACGGTCAAGGAATCGAGCAAAGTCACTCTTTTACTAAGGGCATCTGCTGGTTTGTTTTCGACCCCGGCCTTATGTTTCAGGACGAACGAATATTCCTGGAAAAACGCTACCCACTTAGCATGCCTTGGGTTGGGTTTCTTCTGAGAATGTAAATATCTTAAGGCCTCATGATCAGAAAACAAGACGAATTCTTGCGATAGGAGATAGTGACGCCAATGTCTTAGGGATTGCACTACCGCATAGAACTCTTTATCATAGATGGAGTACTTTTGTTTTGCTTCATTCAGTTTCTCACTGAAATAGGCTACTGGGTGGCCCTTCTGGCTCAACACTCCACCTATACCAACATCAGACGCATCACACGCCACCTCAAAGACTTTAGAAAAGTCAGGTAGACGCATAATAGGTGCTTCTACCATTTTGTCCTTAATTTTCCTAAAAGTCTTGACTGCGGCTTTAGACCACATGAACTCTCCCTTTTTCATGCATTCATTAATGTGAGCCATGATCGTGCTAAAACCCCTAATGAACCAATGATAAAAAGTTGCTAAGCCGTGAAAGCTTCGCACCTCGTGAATGTTCTTTGGTTTAGGCCACTCAACTATGGCCCTGATCTTTTCAGGGTCTGCGCGCATTCCTTCTGATGACACTATAAATCCTAAGAACACGACTTGACTAGACATGAACGCGCACTTCTTAAAATTAGCGTACAACTTCTCAGTCCTAAGGACGCTACAGACCTGCTTCAGATGTTCAAGGTGTGACTCCTTGGTGGTACTATAGATAAGAATGTCATCAAAGTACACCACTAGGAATTTACCCATGAATGGTCTCAAGACTTGTGTCATCACTCACATAAAAGTACTGGGTGCATTAGTCAAGCCAAAGGGCATGACCATCCACTCGTACATCCCATCTTTCATTTTGAATGCAGTCTTCCACTTATCTCTTGGGCGTATACGGATTTGGTGATATCCACTCTTGAGATTAATTTTGGAGAATATGGTGGATCTTGCCATCATGTCAAGCATATCATCAAGTTTAGGTATGGGAAATGTATACTTGACGGTAATTTTGTTTATGGCACGATTGTCCATACACATGCGCCACTTGCCGTCTTTCTTTGGCGTCAACAATGCGGGCACGGCACATGGGCTCATACTCTCCTAGATAAAACCCTTTTGCAGAAGCTCATCAATTTGCCTCTTCAACTCTGCATGTTCTGTAGGGTTCATCCTGTAGTGAGGAAGGTTCGGTAGAGTCGACCTTGGGATGAGATCAATGGCATGCTGAAGGTCCCTCATAGGCGGTAATTCGTTCGGTAAATCTTTAGGAAACACGTCACTGTATTCCTTTAGAACCGACGTTACCTCATGGGGTAACTCTGATGGAGCCTCATGTGTCATCTCTCTTGCCACAAGGGCATACACCATGGAATCCTCCTTAGTCTCTTTCTCGAATTCTCTTGCATTGATTATGTGAAGAGACTTAGGTTTGGATTTCCTCACTTCCTTAGGCTCACTCGCATTCTCATCCTTTTTCTTCCCTAGTGTGCTTTCAGGTGGCATAGGATTAAGTTCGATCTTTTTACCGTTATGCATAAAGGTACACGCATTCGAACGGCTAAAGATCGTGACATCATTGTCGAATAGCCACGGCCTACCTAGGATAATATGTCCAACATCCATAGGTATCACATCACACCATAGGGACTCCTTGTATGACCCAAACTCGATAGGAACTAAGCACTGATGGGTGACAGGAAGAGATTCTTTATCAACCTAAGAAACTTTGTATGGGTCAGGATGAGGTGTGGATTTCAACTTCAACCGATCCAGGGTGTTAGCGGAAATCACATTTTGACAACTTCTACTGTCCACTATCGCCCTGCAATTCTTTTCTCCACACTTGGCGAGAGTGTAGAAGATAGTGTTTCGATGCCAATCGACATTACTCCTAGATTGAGACAGCACACGCCTGACTACTGCAAGCGTTGCTTCATCGCCCACTTCGTCTTCATCAGTAAGACCTCATCCAGGGTGATATTCTTCTACTTCATAATCACCCTAGTCTTCAACATCCTCGTGGGACTTGCCTATAACTAAGGCTTTTCCACGGTTCTTTGTGGGACACTGATTGGACATGTGACCAAGATTCCCACACTCATAACACCTCACTTGGTTACCTCCACTAGGACTGGCACCAAGAACCCCTTTGCCCTTGTCTTCCCTAGGCCTAGGCGGAACAGTTGCTTGCGCCCTAGGTTGACTACTAATGTTAAGTCTAGTTCCCTGGGAACCAAATCTAGCATTAGGGTCTCGGGACTCAAATCGTCTAATGACAGAAGCTTTCAGGTATTGCTCTAACTCTTGCACAACTTGATATGCTTCATCTAAATCTGTTAAGGGCCGAGTCATAAACTCGTGCTGAAGATCTGCTCGAAGGCCCGTCTTGAAACGCGAGAGCTTTACTAGAGGGTTCTTGTGGATATCACATCGCATCATATACTCCTCGAACTTGGCGATGTAATCAGCGACAGACATTGACCCTTGGCGTAAGGATTGCCATTGGTCAATGAGCTTTTGTCGGTATGAGAGAGGAATATATTTCTCCTTCAACTTCTCTTTCATCTCATACCAGTCTGTGATAGGGGCTCCACCAATTCTTTCTATCTTTCGCTCAATGTTGGTCTAGAATAGCTTGGCTTGGCCCGTAAGTTTCATCTTTGCAAATCGCATTTGACGGTTTTCTGACATACCATACCACTTAAAGTAGTGGTCCATGTCAGCAACCCAGTTAAGGAATGCCTTGGGATGCAGACGTCCATCAAAACTCAGGGCCTCAACTCTCACATTCTTCATCGCACGCTCATTTGGATCGTAGTGGTCTTGATGATTATATGTGGTTTGTGCTTCTCGCACAACACCACGACCGGTTCCACGATCTCTACCACTATTGCCTCCACGTGTGGGAGCGCGTTCTTCAATGATCCCTCCCACTTGGGAGTGCACATCATCCCCAACAGTGGGGTTCTCCCTTTGGGACGCCTCTAATTGCTTAACTTTAGTCATGGTGGTTGCAATTTCGTTATCCATGCGAGCGAACTCTCGCCTTTGGCTCGTTTCTAGAGCGGTTATCTTTTGTATCAATTGAGCCAATTGCTCAGATAACTGCTCGTTATTCATGGTGGGTTGAAGTCCAAAACCTCTACCTCTTCTGGTGGGCATACAAGTAAAACCTCGAACTAATTCTACTCAACTTGACTACTATGGTTATGCAACTCACGAGATGAATGCGATGGATGTGAACTATGATGAACTGATTACTACTGAATTAAAACAGAAGACTACTCAAATCTGGAAATTTTCCAAATTAGGAAACTTTCTAAATCTGGAAATTCTCCAGATTAGGAAACTTTCTAAAATTGGAAACTGTCTAAATCTGGAAATTCTCCAAGTAAGGAAACATTCTAAAATTGGAAATTTCTTAAAACAGACCTAAAATTCAAAACCCTAATTTTTTTGATAACTCGATTTAGACAAAACCTTGCAAGCCTAATCTCTGATACCAATTTGACGTAGGACATCCGACCAACTCACCAAAAGCTCCAAAGCTGATGGGGGAGGCACAGAGTATCCTTTTATCTTATAGCCCAGGCCAGGCCAGGCCCCTAGTCGAACCCTCCTTCGTGAGCCGCCCCACTTGTCATTTCAAGCCTAGGAAAGGGATCATAGTTGCATGATTCTTCCATTTAACTAACGCCTCTTCGGATTTATGCTTTCAATTTGCATTCTTATAGGAACCATGATTCTCCCTTTAAGATTCGTCCTTCCAACTCACAGGAGTTGCATTTCCTTTGCTTCTTTTCTTTCCTTTCCTCTTTTTTTTTTTTTTTTCTCTCTCTCTCCCTTTTCCTCCCTCCCCCCCGGGTGGGATATATTGCTATGCATCTCCTATATGAATGTGGGGGTCACCATTTTGCAACAAAAAAAGATAATAATTTATATAACCTTGATTTCATGAATCTTAAGATCAATCATATGTTTTAAAAGATTAAAATTAAAAAAATCTTAACTTTCTACAAAACCGTTTCTTTTAATAAATAAAGACACAATCATGGTGTGCTGTAACAACCGTTACGTAATGGTGGCAACTGTTACACCTTATGGGGTCGTAACGGCTGTTATGGAAAAAATTACCTATAACAGCCTCGTAACGGGGCTGTTATTGGGCTGATACAAATTCTTTTTTCAAAAAAAGAAGAACCATTACGGTCTGTATCGTAATGGTAATGGTGGTGGCCGTTACGGCCATCATTATCATTACATAATACTTTGGTACAATATATTGTATATGTGTATATTATAATGTAATTTAATACACATTTTTAATGCCACGTGGCATACCATCGGGGGCAAGCCATGGTGTGAAAATCACATTGATAGGATGAACCAAACCACATGATTTTTTTTGTTTTTTGTTTTTTTGATGATGTTAAGGTGTCCTTGCCCCATTTGAGGCGAGACTATTCCCTGTGGATGCACACAATCACCCGCAACCATGTGCGTCGGGTAATGATGGGGAGGGGAGTTGAACCCACGCCTATGGGGAGCAAACCCACGGCACTGGCTGCTCGCCAAACCACATCGGGTGAATGTGGGACATTTTGTTACAACCGTTCTCATTCAGTGAGCTATATATGAGTTCATTGGCATCATCAAATGAAAGCTCTTCTTTACTAGATTTGAAGATGATGATTGCACCTATTTTCTTCTCAGTTCAATCTTCAATTTCCAACTTTCATGCTATTGATCGAATGGTTAGGATCATCTGATCGGTGTGATTTTTACACCATGGCCTGCCACTAATGTTATGATTAACAGACCATTTGGACCGGTGATTGGTCATGCCACTTGACACTAAAAGGTTTTGGGGATGTTGCCAACATCTCGATGAAGGTGGGGAGCACTAACATTTCCCTATGTGTGTGCACATGGTGTGAGCGATTCCTAGATGCTTTTAACTTCTAGCTTTTGCAAAAGAGGCACCTTGTTCCTCTTCATGCAACTAAGAAATGGAACCATGTCAATCCTTCTGAAGGAAATGTCATTTAGCAAAAATCATGTTTGGTAATGAATATGAATTTGATTTCTTAGTGTTCAATGATATTTGAGTCTGGACAAGTCATCATCATCATCTAAGCTTATCCCAGATAATTAGGGTTGGTTCATTTCTCGTGATAGCTGAGTGCCGGTGCAATGCGTCACTCAGTAGGAACGACCTAGCATGAGCTCAAAATGTTAGATTGTCGGGATTTATGATAAAAGTTGTGGCGGAAGTTTGATGCTGGTTGCCGACTTGATGCGATCCTCCTATATTTGGGCATAGGACCAGCAATGGGTGGTAAAAACTCTCACTGGCAAAGTTGAGACAAGTCTCATAAGCTATGTTACTTGGGAATAGGTAGGAGTTTCTGTTCTGTTCAAGTTATGAATCTAGATGTTGGATCTGCTTGACCAAAATCTTGGTGTACTGTTCACAACTATATTGACATCACCATTGCCTTCTTTGAGCTATTTGGGGTCAGCTTCTCATGATTTTCAGGGTTAACGAGTGGCTTCCCACTTTACATCGACCCTCCTTTACTAGGCGTGGGACTGTCTGGTGAGGTTGAGATACGTTGTTACACACACATATATGTATGTATGCGAAACTCTCAAGTCCAACCAGTTGGACTGTGCAACCCTTCGATAACTGATGATTAATTAATGTTATTGTTGGTTTTAAACGAAGTAATAAATAAAGCAACAGAAGGGTGAAAGGGTGAGCGGCTTAGGTAGGCCCCACCATGGTGTTTTTGTGAATCTACCTTGTTCATCAGGTGAGTCACCCCATGTTAGGCCTAAGGCCCAAAAACTCAGCCTCATCTATGATTCAGATGGACCACATGATTGGAAAGAGTGTACATGGCAACTCTCACCCTCCAAACTGTAACCCTTAGTTTGGCCCACCTAAATCATGGATGGGCTTGAGTTTTGGGCTCTAGGCCCATATTTTGGTGTGGCATCTAATGGTTGGAGTGGATTTCATATAATCATTGCAGTGAGCCCTGTAAAAATCAAGGGTGGACGTCTCTCTCCCAACTGTTTCCTTTGGTGTGGCCCACTTGAATTAGAGGTCAGCCTCATTTTTGGCCCTGGGCATAATGTGTGATTACACATCAAATGGTCGGAGTGAATTTTACACACACATCATGATGGGCCCCTTAAAAATCAAGGGTACCCGTCTGTTGGCTAGCTGTTTAAAAAAGGACTGGGATTGCGTAATGTAGCACATAGCATAGATGTCCGTATTGTGATGTGTTGGAAAAGCTTTGTGGGCCCCGCCATGATGTATGTGTTTTATCTATGCCGTCCATCCATTTTGCCAACTCATTTAAGGGCATGAGCCAAAAAATGAGGCAGATCTAAATCTCAGGTGGAGCACACCATAAGAAGTAGTGGTGATTGGACGCCCACCGTTAAAAATAGCGGTGATTCAAAGGCCACTGTCTCCTGTGGTGTGGTCCACTTGAGATTTGGATCTACTTCATTTTTGGGACCATGCCCTAAAATGAGCTATAAAAACTGATAGACAACATGGATATACAACACACACACCAAGGTGGGCCCCACAGTTAGGGAGACACCTATTACGGTGTTACCCGGTTAATGCCTATGACACCTAATCCGCTCTCACATTGGGAAGTGACGTCCAAGCAGAGGAGTTATTTCACCTCACTTTGGATGCTCACCCTTGATTTTTGAAGGTGTCCACTATGATGGATATGTGAGCTCCATTCCGATCGTTAGATGTGTAATCCCATACTAGGCCTAGATCAGAAAAATTAGTCCGTCTTGTGGTTCAAGTAGGCCATAATAATGGAAACAATTGGGAGAGAGACATCCACCCTTGGCAGGGCCCACCATAATAATTATATTGAATCCACTCCGACCATTAGATTCCACATTAAAATTTAGTTTTGGGGCTAAAAAATCGGGCCCGTTAGTGATTCTGGTGGGCCACACCAAGAGAAATAGCTTGGAAGGCTGACCTTTGACCTATGTACTGTTTCTAATTGTGTGGTCCACCTAATCACAGATTCATAGATGAGGCTGATTTTTGGATCCTGGGCCTAACATGGAGTGATGCACATGGTGGTCAGGGTGTATTACACATGAACACCACGGTAGGGTCCACCCAAACTAGCAAGCCCATTTCCTTCTCTACCTTGGCATTTATTAACATTAATTAATTGTAATTATCTATGCTGGTTGGACATAGTCCAACCAGTTGGACTTGAGAGTGCCTTTGTGGTTTGGTAATTTTTATTAAAATAAGTTTGAGGTACAGTCTAAGGTGGATGTTGACAACAGTTTATGGCCCAAACGACCCTGACCATTTGGGAACTTCCTAGGCCGGACTTGACAGTATGCGCAGGAGATGGGGAGAGCCTTGGGGCCTGTTTGGTACATGGGCTTAAGTGGGATTAGGTGGGATGGAATTGCATTGGGTCCTGTGCAAATTCGATATGGGATTTGGAGGTGATGGGGAGGGTTGGGATCAGGTGGGATGGAATTGCATTTGGTCCTGTGTGGGATTTCTGGTGGATTTGAAATCCACTACATCTGTGGGCCCCACATTGATGCATGTGTTTTATCCACACTATCCATCCATATGCACCCTTTACATGTGACATTTGAGTTGTATATGTGTTCAAGTGACTAACGTCAGTTGTAATCTGGTCCGTTGATTACAATTCCATGGTCCACCAAACATGGGTTTAACTAAATACAGTGTTTTTCCAGAGGAAAAATCTGATCCCAAACGTGGGGATTGGATAGTCGAAATACCATGGTATTTCCAGACATGCCATCATTGTGCAATAATGGTGTTAATCCCATCTAATGCAATTCCATCCCATTTAATCCTGCCAACCAAACAGGCCCTTGGTGTGTTGGTGATTTCATCGTGATCTGGTTCTCCTTAGAGAAGAGTAATGGTAGCAAGTTGCAAGATCACAAGAAACATGCGGGTCTTCTCAAGCTTGGTCGACAACCATGAGCTGATTGATCTTCCATTTAGAGGAGTAAACTTCACTTGGCCAAATAATAAAGAGAATCCATCAATGTCCAGAATTAATATACGTTTGTTATTGGTAGATTGGGAGATATTCCCCAGTATTGACTGGGTTTTAGCCTGCTTCGTGTTTGATCATTGCTCCATTTTCCTGGAATCATGCGATGAATCTTGGGGTTCTAGGCCCGTTTGATTGGAGTTAATGTGTTTTGAAGAAGGTTTTATTTGAAGGTAAAAGATTGGTGGGGATCTTCCATCGTAGTAGGTTGGGCCAGATATAGGTTAATAATGAAACTCAAGATGTTGACAGGAAGGACAAAACGATGGAATTGGGAACATATTGGAATTGTGGAAGAGTAGAAATCCGGGATCTTGATAGGAAGGGAGAATTGGCTCCCCTTTTAGAGGAAGAGAGTCTAAATTGAGACAAGTTAAATAGTGAATTCAAGTAAAAGGGTCAGGGAAGAGGAAATTAAGTTCTCAGACAGTGTGGCTGAAAGAAGGGGACGAGAATATGGAAATTTTCCTAGGAATTGCTAATCTTAGAAGGAGATGCAACCAAAATTATAGACCTATAATGAGGGGGAAAGGATTGGAGAGTGGTCTGAGATTATTGAGGTGATTGTTAACTATTCAAATCTTCTCATGAGCAAAGGCTTGGTTCTATGAATCTCTATCACATATGTTCAACCATCCATCTGAAGAGGAAGCAACTTTGTTGGAAGGACCCATTGACAAGGAAGAAGTGGAATTGACTATATCCAAGCTGGATAGAGATAAAGCCCTGGGTCTGGATGGTTTTCTCATTGGATTCTTTCAGGTATTTTGAGATGAAGTGAGGACTTCTCAATTACATTTCATAAATTTATGAAAGTGGAAGGCTATCAAAAGACTTAGGGGTGTCATTCATTGTGTTTATCCCTTAGAAAGTAGGGGCTGAATCTCTAAAATACGCAATACCTATTAGCGTACAATAAATTTTTTCAGAAACTGGTTTTGAGACTACAGTCCGTTGTAGGCTGAGTAATACCTAGATGACAGGTGGCCTTTGTGTGCGGAAGGAAAATCTATACAGACTTTTTTCATTGCTCATGAATGCATTGATGGCATATATAGACAAGGAAGATCTTAAATAATATGCAACTTAGGTATGGATAGAGCTCTAAGGGTTAATAAAGTTCTTGGGGTGGAAAATCTCAAACTTCAAGTAACCCACTTCAATTTGCAGATGACATGCCGTTGTTTTGTGAATCGGACCAATCCTAGGTTTATTTAAATATAATTTTATAGTTTAATTAATTTTAACATAAATATTCAAGTACGATTGGGTCATATGTAATATGGACCCCATAGTTTTACTTACATTGTTTCACATGTGAAGTGGGTACCTCAAGAGACTCATGGATACATGTCATAAGGTGATAGGCTGACATTGATTGGACAGTGCATGAACTAGGATTTTATTTGTATTTCTGCAGTTTTGCTTCAGAACTATGAAACAAATTCTATGTTTCTTCCAGGCTGCGACTGTGGCATCTTTTGCAAGGATGACTGTAGAGGACTCAAGGAAGATTCTTCCAGCTGACTTTTACCCTTCTTGGGTTGTTTTCTCACGGCGCCAAAAGTTGAGTTAATGTTCTTTTTGCAGTTGTATTTCTTCCATGTACTACTTTTATTCCCGTAGATGTTGATATTATTTTCTTTTGTCTTGCAGTTGAATTGGCTTAATACTACTTTTATTCCCGTAGATGTTGATATTATTTTCTTTTGTCTTGCAGTTGAATTGGCTTAATACTACTATTATTCCCGTAGATGTTGATATTATTTTCTTTTGTCTTGCAGTTGAATTGGCTTAATCTTCAACTTACAAAAATCTGGCCATATGTCAATGAGGTAGGCTTTTGCTGTTTGTGTCATGCTAATTTTCATGTTATTGAATGATTCAGTAGTTTTTATGTTGCTTTTTTTGATGCTCCAGCTATGAATATTTTGCATGCAACATCGATTTTGGGATGGAAAAATATCAACATGTGTAATGATCTCAAATAACTCATGTTCTTCATATGATGATGATGCAGGCAGCATCTGAGCTGATTAAAACTTCTGTCGAGCCAGTTCTCGAACAATATAGACCAGTCATCTTATCTTCTCTCAAATTTTCGAAGCTGACTCTTGGAACTGTTGCTCCTCAATTTACGGGTTAGTCAGAGAAGTTGTGGAATTACCTTGAGGAATGCTATTATGTGTGCTTAGCTAAGCTTGTTTCTTTAACTGTTTGAATTAGCCCTATTTGTTGGATTTTGATATAGTTTTGGTCGTAGGAGCTTTCAGGATTTCTAAATTACTAAAGCAATTTGTTGGTATAATCTAAGGGCCCTTTTGGGTGATAGATGCAAATTATTACTGTTGAAATGGCTCAGAAAGTGAACCGTTTTATCATGTCTGTGGATACTGAATTTTACTAAGCCCCGAAAATTAGCCAACAGTCAAGGTTTAAGGGTGCTGGTGTGGTGCGCCCGAAGATTGGAGCAGCCTGTTTTTTGTGTCAGGAATAGCCACGGTAAAACCCACCTGTGGTTATGGATCAGCCCCATTGTGCCTCACTAGCATGAAGAGATGTGTAGAAGTTGCGGTTTGTAAATCATTCCTGTTGAAATTGGGAAAATCCTGTTTCCCAATTAATTGCTTTTGAAGGAGGCATGAGTTGGTTCATATGCCTGACATGTCAGGACTTTATGAGCCATTTTACATGAATGAGTTGTGGTGAGATATGAACCTTACCGAGTGAATGAAGGAGATTGTATTGTAGCGGTTCATTTCTCAAGAAGAGTAACGCACACACACACACACAAAATATGAAGTGATGCATTCGTAAATAATCCTAAATGACCTCGGCAGTCGGGGACCCTGCTCTACAAAATATGTCCACCCGACCTAGCCCGACACTAGGTAGGCTCGTCAAACCTCTTCTCCATCTGACCTTGGCAGCGGGGCTCTTGCACAACCGGCATGCTCACCCAACTTGGCCCAACGATGAAGGTCCCAATGCGCAAGGGTATAAATATCCACAGCCTATCACAAGGTCCCATTGTCCAACTCCCATAAATCCATCACCCTTCACTATACTCATGATGCACATGTATGAGTTATCTTGATGCAAGGGTTGAGATGCATTCAATTTATTGCAAGTCTTCATATGGTTTCACAATCAATATTGGTTAAAGTCAAGGTACAACATAGTCGGAGTTCGTAATACATGGTTAATCTAAATACACAATATCATGACTCAAAGGTCTATGTATATCTGTATCCATACACTTTAGCTTTCCTCATAAATTCGTTACACCGCATTAGACCGTATCCATACACTTACGCTCTCCTCGTGAAGTCATTATACCGCACTAGACCTCTTTAACGCAAGGGTCTATTTGCGTGTCATGCAAGAATTACACTAGAGTACTTGAACGAGGCTACTTGTACACCATACTGGTATACATCCTATAAGTTAAATGAGCAACACTAATATACTCGAACATTAGTCTTCACGTGAACATCGTTAGTGCACATTTTATTAGTCCACTATTGCCTTAAAGAGTGTTATTGAACGTGAGTTCTTTGCACACAACTCTAGCGTATATCTCATATATTTGATAGGCTTGTTCCTTACATGTTCAAGTATCAACTTTAAGCATCGTTGGCTATGTTCAAGTAGACCATTCTCACCCTCTGTTAGGGTGCGTTCGAGTAGGCTAGTCTAGGCATCACTATCACGTGATTTGATCGCTAAATTTAGCTCATTCCTACATGTTTAACCTTCAAATCCCCAATCTTCATGCATGTAGGGTCAAAACACTAATCCAAGTGTCATATTTTTCATGACTAAGGCCCTAACGTTAGCCTCATACCCTTACGTTTTAACAGTCGTTGGGGCTCAGTTTGGAGGGGCTTCCAATCCGGTGAAGGCAGGCCACACATGGTTGGCAAACGGGTTCCAAGATGGACCCACCTAAGGTGTTCAGGACGGTGGTTTTCCTCTCCCTTGATCGGCTCTGGTCTACACAAAACCCACTCCAAGACACCACCTCCTCTCTGAAATTGCTTGGATGGGTAGTCTAACATGACACCTTAGCACGCTACGTGTTGTGGAAGCTTAGCGGAGCTTAGAAGCATAGACTACAAAAGATTCAACAATCTAAGCAACTAGTCTATAAGAAGATAGTGAGCTTGTTGTGTTCATGTGTAAACCATACAATCCCTAGCATACATCTAGTCATGCATTCATAATCTAACTAATTAAACACATAAGCATAATTAGAAAGAGATCTTACTTGTGATGAATCACAAGGAAAATGACTTGGATCTCATAGAATTAGACCCTCTATGGATATGGAGCTGCGGTGGCTTCTAATGCACTAAAAACCCATTGATTTGCCTAAGAACTGAATGCCCTTTATGTAGCCAAAGTGTTCCAATGGCTAAAAAACGGTTCATTCGATAGGATCGAACTACCCTTTGATGGGATCGAACGATCGTTCGATGGAATTGAAGAACTATCCAGAGAGTTCAGATGGTTGCTGGACAGGATGTTCGATGGATCGGTCTTCGATGGGATCGAACTCCTATCGACGGGAACTTCGATGGGATCGAAGTCCACTTGAAAACTGCTGTTTGGGCTGTTTGGTTTACAACAGCTTGCACCTCTTCATTAACCTTACTTATCATGTTCAAATGAGTCTTATAAGGCTAAGGAAGATGACTAAGGGTTTATCTTTTAAGTTCAAGTCATCTAAAAGCTAGGTTGTATTGGTTCTAAGGTTAAGGTGACCAAGGCTCCTCATTTACTTGATTCTTCATTCCTTGATGCTTCTTGTCTTCATGTGTCTTCGGTCTTCAGCTTCTAAGGGCTCAATTGACTCACTGACACACAGACTCACGTGATTGACAAACAATGTGCACAAACAATTGAATTAACACTCTTTTCTTTTCTTTTCTTTCTTTCTCTCTTTTCTTTCCTTTATTTTCTTTCCTTCCTTCATCCTTCTGATCTCTTGCTAGAGATTGGGAGTGTGAGAGGGAGATATAGAGGGGTTTTTTTTTTTTTTTTTTTTTTTTTGTTTTTTTGTTTTTTGTTTTTGTGGTGGAGAGGGTGAGTGGTGAGAGGTATGGGTGAGTATGGGAGAGGAGAGTGGGAGAGAGAGGTGGAGGTATGGGCTAGGTATGAGTGTGTGTGTGTGTGTGTGTGTGTGTGTGTGTGTAGAGATTCCCTCTCTTGTTGATTTGTAAAGTGAGTGGTGAGGTGGCATGTGGGGACTATTTCAAGGTTAATGGTCCACAAGGTCAAAGTCTTTGGTCAACTATTCAACATGTAAGGGTTTTTGTATTTGTGCGAGTATATGTGTGTGCAATGCATGTGTGTGAGTAGGTACATGTGTGGGGTAGTGCACTTGTGAGGGGTCATGTGGGTAGGTGCGCATGTGTGGAAAGTACACATGAATGGTAAATCTCCAACTCCAAGCATGTACAGAAAAATCAAGGCATTAGGAAATGTGCAGATTTTGTTAGTCGATCGACGATGATCCAAATGACATCATGGTTACGGGAAGTCCGCGACAATCCTACCACAAAATCCATAGTCATATGCTTCCACTTCCACTTGGTGATCTTCAGTGGCTAGAGCATCCTGGCTGGCCTTTGGTGCTCTTCCTTCACTTGCTGGCATGAGACCTTACGAGGCATTGTATGGCAGACTGTGTAGATCCTTAAGTTGCTAGGCAGGGCTTGGCGAGAGAAGTTTGTCAACACTTGAGATTATTCAAGAGATAAAGTCGCTTTTACAGATTGGATCCGCACTGCATAGGCCGGGTCAAGTGAGCATGCTAGTTGTGTAAGAGCCCCATTGCCGAGGTTGGATGGGGTAAAGGTTTGACGAGCCTACCTAGTGTCAGGTCAGGTTGGGTGGACATATTTTCTAGAGTGGGGTCCCCGACTGCCGCGGTCGGTTATGGTTATTTACGAATATGTCCCTTCATCGTCGGGCCAAATAGGACAGATATGTGGACCCCATGGGAGTTCTACCGAGGTCGGATGGAGTAGAGGTGTAATGAGCTTACCGTGTTTATCTTTTCTAAAATGCATATTACCGTCGGGCCAGGTGGGTGAGTGCCTTGCGTGCACAGATACCCCATTGTTGAGGTCGGGAGTGGCAAGTGTGTTACGCCACTTGAGAGGAGATGGCTGCATTATTCACTCAAATCGACAGCATTGGGATATGGTGAAGATGGCCTTCATGTGCATTGCATTCATACCAGTGTTTTAAATAGCGAATAGCGTGTAGCGTAGCCTTCACCCCTCTGAAGCGTGAGACGTAAGCTACATAGCGTGTAGCGTAAGCTACATGCTACTTAAATTTTTAATCAAGTTTGCACTTGGTTGCACCAAATTAGATGATTAATAATAAAATTTAACAATTTTTCATGATATTTGATGCAACCAAATGCAATCTAAAGTAATAGCAAGGGGTGATTATTAAGTATGAAAGTGAAGAAAGAGCGACAAAACTTATTTAAAACTGTTTCTTATATTATTTTACTAAAAGCATTGATAAGTCTAATGAATTTTCATTGAAATAGAAAAATGTAACAAATCATTAAAAACATTATTGATTTTAATTTTATAGTGAAAAATGACTTGTAATGTGAGATATGTAGCATGTAGCGTAGTCTATTTAGCGTGTAGCATATCCAAATTAATCATGTAGCGTAGGCTTCATGCAACTTAAGCTATTTTCATGAGCTACGTAGCGTTTAGGCTAAGCTACGCTACGTAGCGTAAGCTACACGCTACATAGCGTAGCTATTTAAAACACTGATTCATACTTGCGTTGTATTAATGACCCAACCGCATTGATGACCAGTATCACGACTCTTGTATTACATTCTCATTCATCCTAACTATTATTTTACTACGCTTCTGTTATACTCATGATTGAGATGTACCCACTAGGCTTTTAAAGCTCCCCCCAATTGTTGTTTAACCTTTCAGGGGACCCTAGCTATTCGAGGTAGCTGAATGAGAAGAAGATTATATTTCCGTTTTGATTAGTGTTAACTTTTAGGAATGTAATAATTTACTTGAAACAGATGTATATTATGAATGTTGATATATCATATTTTGGACGTGGGTAGATCTTGTTTTGGATGTTGCCACACCACCCATCTCCTAATGGGCCTTGTACAGTTCTGAAATGGGCCTCACATGGCACAATGAAGTGGACCCCATGGCCCAACGGTGGGCCATACATGTATGCCTAAAAAGTGGGCCCCACTGTCCAAATAGTGGGTCCACACTCTTCACACATGCAACACAACAGACCCCACTATTTGATGGGCCTCAAGGGCGTGCGCACCCCACAATTTGGTTGGCTCCGCACATTGGTGTACACAACACAGTGGGCCTCATGGTCAGCCTCGTAGGGCCGTGCACGCACACCCACACGAGGTCCCATAGAAGTTTAGGATCAAGCTGATATGTGTTTTCCATTCATCCAGGTCTGTGTGACCATATCAACAGGTTGGATGACAGATAATCATCACGGTGGGCCCATCTTGTTAGGTCCACAGAAGTTTAGGATCAAGCTGATATATCTGTTTTCCATTTATCTAGGTCTTGTGACCATACTAGTAGGTTGGACGGTAAATAAACATCAAGGGGGGCCCCACTTCTTAAGGTCACAGAAGTTCTGGATCAATATGATATTTGTGTTTTCCGTCCATCTAAGTTTGTGTGACCGTCTCAACTGGTTGGACGATAGATAATCATCAGGGTGGGCCCAAAGAAGGTTTCAATGGTGGGTGTCAATCACCGTTGTTTCCTATGGTTGGGTCCACTGGAGCCTTGGGATCACGGTAATATTTGTGTTTTCCATCCATCCAGCTCTGCATGACCTTGTGAGCCGGTTAGATGGCAGGTAAACATCATGGTGGGTCCACTAAAGGTTACAATTGTGGGTGTCAATCACTGTTGTTTCCTGTGGTGGGGTCCACTGGAGCCTTGGGATCACGCTAATATTTGCGTTTTCCATCCATCAAGGACTGCATGACCTTGAGAGTAGGTTAGATGGCAGGTAAACATCATGGTGGGCCAACGGAAGGTTTTAATGGTGGGTGTCGACAGTGTTCGAGTTGTCGGTATTGCTACAAGTTTCGCTGGCCGGAGATAAAAATATAATATCATTATAACCGATATCGCTGATAACCAGAAATGCGGGGAAAAATGGAGAAAACTATGATGTATATCCCGTTACATCCCACACCGTCCATCCATTTTGAAAGCTCATTTTAGGTCATGATCCTACAAATGAAGCATATCCAAATCTTAGGTGGACCATACTGCAACAAATAGTAGTGATTGAATCCCCACCATTAAAAACTCCATGGGGGCCACCAGAACGTTTATTTGCCATCCAACTTGTTGATAAGGTCACTAAGACCTGGATGAAGAGACCACACAAATTCTAGCTTGATCCAAAACTTTTGTGGGCCACAAGAAGTTTTTAATGGTTGATTACCACTGTTTCCAGTATTGTGGTCTTCTTGAGATTTGGATTTGCTTCATTTTTGGGATCATGCCCTAAACTGAGTTTTCAAAATGGATGGACGACATGGATACAAGGCACATGTATCACAGTGGGCCCCGCAGTTAGGGATTCCACCGGTGGATCTGGGGATCCACCGAAGCCGCATCACCTGTTATTGTAGGGGCACGGATTGGGTAAGCCGTTTGCAGTGGGGGAAGCTAGAATCAAATGTTTGGGAGACATTAATTTAGCTCTCTTAGGGAAATGAATAAGGAGATTCGGTACAGAGGGAGGCTTTGGAGGGAAATAATTGCAAAAAAGTATGGGGTTCAGGAGGGTGGATGTTTTGTGAAAAGGTCCTCGCTATATAGAGCCTGTCACATTTGCAAAGTGATTGCGGTGTCAGATCATCTTGTTCGTAGTAGTATTGCATTCTCGTTGGGTGACGGACATCGCATTCATTTTTGGGTGGATGTATGGTGTGGAGACTACTCTCTCCAAGACCTATTCCCTAGGGTTGCATTGCTTGCTCCTGATTGTTTCATTTCCATGGTGGACTGCTTCTCCGTGAGCGGTGACTTGGTGGTTTGGAGTCCCCCTTGCCGAAGAAATTTGCTTGATGAGGAATTTGGGGAGTTCGTCAGGCTGTTGGACTGCCTTAAGAGTGTTTTTCCTTGCCCTTCTCGCGCAGACTTGATGGTTTGGAGAAGTCATTCATTGGGAAAGTTCTCCGTTTGGTTTCTTGTGCGAGGTATGGGCGAACCCCCCGGTTTATCTTCTCCACCCCATTCTTTCCATGGTTCTACGGAACTCTCCTATAATGCTATGTTTGTTTGGTTGGTGGGTCATAGTGTTCCTACTGTGGATAATCTTCAAAGGAGAGCTCTTATTCTCCGCAATATCTACTTAATGTGCATGTAAAGTGCGGAATTGATCGATTGTCTGTTTGTGCATTATGCCTTTGCTTCTAAAGTTTGGGCCCACTTTTGGGGCTTGCTTTATGTCAACTGGGTTATGTCGGAAATTGTTGAAGATCTCTTGAGGGCTTGGCATGGGGTAGGTGCGGGAAAAGTGGGTGAAGTTCGGTGGAGGTTGACTCTTATGGTGGTTTTTTGGGTCATTTGGGGGGCTAGAAATGACAAGTTCTTTCATAATGAAAGCATGGGGGTGGATGAGGCCATTATATATATTAAAGGGCTCGTGTTGAGTTGGTTTGTTTATGCTTAGGCCGTCTTGGCTGACTCTTTCAAGAGTTTCTTTGCATTGAGTGTGTTTGTATTCTTTTCCTGCTTTTGCGGGCTTCTAATAAAATTTTTTGGTTCTCTCAAAAAAAAAAACTAATGGGTAACCTACACCTTTATGGGTATGGGTGTCCATTCCAAGCCTGACACGGGTATGGGTGTGGGTGCAGTACTCGTTGGCGGGTATGGGTATGGGTATGTGGTACACCTATACCCGACCTGAACCCTACTCATTGCCACCCACTGTGATATTTAACACACATGAATGAAAAAAACTACAACGAGAAAACCCGAAGTTAAGAAGAGTGTTACTGAATTTTTCAAAATAGGCTCTGAGCGATTGTTTCAACCCATAAGTAGCTCTCTTAATGCGACAGATGTGGTGAGTCTCCCCCTTTCATGTAAATCTCAGACGATGCATATATAGTATAGACTTCTTCACAGAGATATGGTTGAAATCAAGTTGGTAGAGAAGCCAATTGAAGTTTTCAAGAAGAGAAATGAGGATGCGAATAGAGTTAAGCTTTGCAACTGGAGCAAATGTTTCCAAGTAGTCAATTCCACAGGTTTGGGTTGTAGCCTTGAGCTAATAACCTAGCTTTTTAGCGAGTGATACCCCCATCAAGGTGATGTTTGATAAAGAACATCATTTGCAGCAAATAGGAAGCTTTCCTACATGTAATGCAGTAATCTCCCACATCTGATTTTATTTTCCCATGTTGCCATTTCTTCTTCCATGGTTAGTCTACCGAATGGATGTTTGAGAGCCATACCAACCATTGTGGGAATAGGGACAGCTTAGAGAGGCAAGAAATGACCTGCAAGAAAGGTATTCAAAATTGGTTATGTAATGGTTGTAACAGCCATTATGTAATGATAACGGTCGTATCTGTTACGCGTTACAAGGCCGAAACAGCCTTAACAGCTGTTACAGAAAAAACCAGCCGAACGACCCTATAATGGTCCTGTAATGGCCCAGAAACAATTTTATTTATTTATTTATTTTTTTTAAAAAGGGGCCGTAACAGCCATATCATAACGGTAATGGCGGTGGCCATTACGGCCACCGTTACTGTTATGGAACACCTCAATGAAGACAGTTTTTGGTAGGGCACAAAACAGAGCAATGGAGTGAGCTGTACAACTACACTCTTCTGATCTTCATAACGCATTCGGAAGATCAGAAAGCAACTGGGTAGATTTATTAGTACCTGAATTGTAGTGGGTAGTTATCTCTTGTCTCTCCTTTCATACATCAACACCTCTTTACCATGATCAGTTGGAATAGGAGAATCCATTGTGATGGTTGGACCATGGCCAGATGATCAAAAGTAATGGGCAAAACCAAACCATCAATCTCCCCTTGGTTGTAAACAGTTAAGTGAGTCCTTTTTGCATGATAGCGAATTTGTTTAGCAAAGGTGATATTCATAGTTACATACTTTTTTTCTAATTATAGGATGCACACACTTACAGCCTTTTTAAGAGTGAGCATATCCCACAAACATGCATTTGATGGAAGTAGGAGAGTATTTATTTCTTTTTAGATCAAAATTGTGGACAAAATAGATGCGTCCAAACTTTAAGAGAGATATTTGAAACATAACTTTTGGAACCAAACCTGTCAATGGGAATCTTCCCATCCAAAACTCTAGTCAACAGGTGATTAATTAAATAACATGCAGTAAGAACAGATTTTGACCAGAAATTTTAGAACATTTATTTCTATTAGAAGAATACGAGCTACTTCGAGTAGGTGAAGTTTTTTGCTTCTACTATTCCATTTTTCTGAGTATAGGAACATGTAGTTTTTAGCTCAATCTCACTGTTTTGCAGGTATGTGTGGAATTCCGCAGGCATAGATTCTGCTCTATTATTGTTGTGTAGTGTTTTCTGCAGACATATTTTCTAGGCGTGACCTCATTATCTGTTTTCCTGGGATTCTCGCCAAAAGAGAGAAATTTTTTTTCTTGGGATTCCTTTTGATTATGGTTGCACTTTTATTTGTTGCGTCTGGTTCCTTGTTTTCTGGATATTTCCCTGTAACTGATAGTTCTTTTCTTCCAAAAAATAAGGATGATATTGTAACATTTATTTGGTATCATTTTTATATTTTTACATAGGAGAATGAAGCACATTATTACTTGTGGATCTATGGTGCTTTTTTTTTTTTTTTTTGGGAACATGCACTTGGTATTTTGTTGATGAACTCTTGGTGGTGTTCTTTAGGAGTTTCAATTATTGAAGATGGAAGTGAGGGGATCACAATGGAGTTGGAGATGCAGTGGGATGGGAATCCAAACATCGTAATTGATATAAAAACTAGAGTTGGCGTAGCACTACCAATACAGGTGATCTATAAATTGTTCTACATGCTCAACAGTAGAGGTTTACTTATGCAAAAAAAGTAACAAAAAAATAGTTATGCTAGATTTTCCTTTTTGTTTTGCAAAAAGGCTTTTTTTTATTGTCTCTAAATAAATATGAAGCAAAGAAAACATTTCTTTTAAACTTTTTTGTCAAAACTAAATATTTTTATCAGAGAATACATATAGAGCTGTAGAGGAATCTTCATTGGAAATTGCAATTTAACAACAAAACTTTTTAACCACAAAATTTCACGTGTAGTTTTCGCTATAGGCTCAACATTTGATCATGCAAGAATTGTTTGCTTTTTAGTTTTCTAGTTAATGAGATTGCCTTTGAAAAAGCACATTATCTTGTTGTAGAGCATCGATCATCTGGAGAACCTACCTAATTTACTATAGAGTAGTCTTCAACATCAAGATTATTGTGATAACTAACAAGATTCCACATACTAGAGGATCAATGTAGCGTAAGATGTGACGAACTTCCTCAAGGTGACTGGATTGAGGAGCATGCATGAATCGACTAACCAAACTCATTGCATGAGAGAGATTTGAACGAGGAATAGTAAAATTTATCAACCAACCAAGTAAACGTTGTTACATGTGTGGATCATCAAGAAGCTCTCCATCATCAAGCCTAAAGCTTCTTCTTAACCTTTAACAGTGAATCAATAGGTTAGAAACCAAGATTACTAGTTGAAGTCAATAATCAAAGGCATATTTTTTGTTGAGATAAATTGATGCCCTTCTTAGAACGAGAGACCTTAATTCTAAGAAAGTATTTTAGCGAACCCAGATCTTTGATGTAAAAAATGATGCAGGATGCCCTAATTATGATGCATGCACATAATCATATATGATTCAGCGGAAATAAACAACAATAATAATTCAAAATTCAGCATTCACCATCATATTCCAAGAGCATTGAAAAGAAACATGCAATAATGTGGGCCATCATCACAATCACACAGTGTGGAGTTCAATTATTGCGTGGAATGGATCTAGCGAGGGATGGAACCTACCGATCTTGCATGGTTAACATCTAAACGTGCATTGGGATTCACTAGCCCGGTAAATCAAAGGATTTCATAGGTTAGGGAATCAAAACTTGAGGATTAGAGTTTTGGGATCAAACCTCAAGTCTTAGGATTGTAGAGAATGGAGAAAATAGGTTAGAAGAGGGAATGGGAAGAATAGAGAAATACCTTAGAGGAATGTTGGAGGGGAAAGGAAGAAGAAAGAAGAAGAAGATTGGAGAAGATGAAGATCCACAGAGAGAGCGGGAGGAAGGAGGCAACCAAAGTTGTTTTCATTCAATAATCAAAGTTAAAATTCGTAATTAGGGCTTAACTCCTTTAAATAAGTAATAAGAAAGAAGAAAAGACTAAAATACCCTTGAACTTAATTATAAAAAAAAACGGAACTAAAAAAATAACTTGCGTGGGCGTTGGGCGCCTGATGACCAATTGATCGGGCGCTCAAAGAGGGCCAAAAACGTCCAGCGACGAAAACTAAAATACTGATGAATTTCGGGCACCTGAAGACAGTGAAAACTGTCCAGCAGGTTCTGCTTCAAAGTGGGCGAATTTCAGGCGCCCGACGACGTCCAGCTGGGTCTTCTTCATCTTACACATGTGTCTTCCCATTGTGGGGTCTTCTATGTGCCACATCACATGTGTAGGGTCTTCAATGCTCCTTAATGATCATCTAGCCACAATGAAGAGGCTTGAGGTACGTGCTTCCTTCGTTGATATACCTTGAAGGGCCTAATGTCCTCATCAATTCCCCTCGGGTGAGAAAAACTCGATTACGACGAGATAAAACTCTTGTGGCGCTCTAGCAAATTTGGATCAACTCTCTGCAACTTCGCTTCTGTCAACCATGTAGATTTTGATGGTGGTTTATTCTTTCATTTTACTAGGTATCTCTAGAAACCTCCATCTCTCGTGGAAACTATCTCTTCATCCACAATTTCCTCAAATTCCTCTTTGCGATCAATAGGTGGGGGAAGGGGTGGAGTGGGTTGTGAAGCAAAATCAGAGTATAACCACGAAAGAGAAGAATGATCAATGGTAGGATTAGGGGAAAAGACTAGATCTTCCACATTAAACGTTGGATAAATGCCCATTTTAGGTGGAAGGTCTATCCTATACGTGTTGGACCCAATTCTTTGCAACATTTTGAATGGTCTAACACTGCGCGCTAGTAATTTTTTAGCGGTACCCTGAACCGCTTTGGCCTTATCCCCACCATTACAGTCTCCTTCCTGAAAATCTTGTGATCTACGATGCGAGTCAGCTGAACATTTATAACTATTATTACTTCTATAAATCCACTGTCTAATATATGTATGCAATTCATGAATGTGTCGTGCAAATGTATTGGCTGACTCTGAAGACCTTTGGGTGACAGACACGGGTAAAAGATCTATGGGCATCCTTGGCTTGTAACCACTGACAATTTCAAAAGGACTCATTCCTGTCGACCTGTTGACAGAATCATTATAAGCAAACTCAGCAATAGGTAGTACCAAGTCCCAAGTCTTAACATGCTCACCCACCAGACATCATAATAGGTTACTAAGACTTCTATTTACCACCTCGGTTTGTCCATCTGTTTGAGGGTGGTATGCAGTAGAAAATTGTAAACGAGTACCCATCATGTGCCATAGTGTCTTCTATAAGTAATTGGTAAATCTGACATCACGGTCAGACACTATGGTCTTAGGCAAACCATGGAGATGCACCACACCATCAAAGAAGACTTTAGCGATATTAGAAGCATTCGATATTTTCGAACATGAAAGGAAATGTGCTATCTTAGAAAAACGATCCACCATAACAAAAATGGAATCGTGCTTTTTTATCATTTTCGGAAGTCCCAGCATGAAATCTATACTAATCTCCTGCCACGGAGCGTGTGGCACTGGCAATGACGTATATAGTCTGGTATTTTGCTTTCGTTGCTTTACCAGTTGACATGTACGACATTGCCCTAAAATTTTGGCTACGTCTCGTTTGAGACTTCGCCAATAAAAACGATCCTCAATGAGGGCAATGGTCTTGTCACGACCAAAGTGGCCAGCTATCCCTCCTGAATGAAGCTCCCAGACAAGGAATTCACGAAGGGACATACGGGGAATACAAAGTCGATCTCCTTTAAAAAGGAAACCATCTTTAAAAACATAATCACCCGTGCTATGCTGGTCACTAGAGAGTGACGTATAAGTACTCCCAAAATCAGGACAAATGGGGTACTCGTCCTTCAGTTGCTCAAACCTGACTACATCTACACTCAAGGAGTTGAGCAATGCTACTCTTCTACTAAGGGCATCTGCTGGTTTGTTTTCGACCCCGACCTTGTGTTTCAGGACAAACGAATATTCCTGAAGAAACGACACCCATTTTGCATGCCTTGGATTAAGTTTCTTTTGAGAATGTAAATATTTTAAGGCCTCGTGGTTTGAAAACAAGACAAATTCTTGCGGTAGGAGATGGTGACGCCAATGTGTGAGAGACTGCACTACCGCATAAAATTCCTTATCATGGGTGGAATACTTCTGTTTTGCCTCGTTCAGTTTCTCACTGAAATAAGCTACTGAATGGCCCTCCTGGCTCAACACTCCACCTATACAAATACCTGACACATCACATGCCACCTCAAAAACTTTAGAAAAGTTAGGTAGACGCATGACGGAGCTCCCACCATTTTGCTCTTAATTTCCTTAAAAGCCTTGATTGCGGCTTTCAACCACATGAACTCTCCCTTTTTCATTCATTCAGTAATGGGAGCCATAATCGTGCTAAATCCTCGAATGAACCGGTGATAAAATGTTGCTAAGCCGTGAAAGCTTCGCACCTCATGAATGTTCTTCGGTTCTGGCCACTCAACTATAGCCCTGACCTTTTTGGGGTCTGCGCACATTCCTTCTTATGAGACTATAAATCCTAAGAACACGACTTGACTAGACATGAAAGCCCACTTCTTAAGATTAGCTTATAATTTTTCAGTCTTAAGGATGCTACAGACTTGCTTCAGATGTTTAAGGTGTGATTCCTTAGTGGTGCTATAGATAAGAATATCATCGAAGTAAACCACTTGGAATTTACCCATGAACGGTCTCAAGACTTGTGTCATCACCCGTATAAAAGTACTGGGTGCATTAGTTAAGCCGAAGAGCATGACCATCCATTCGTACAACCCATCTTTCGTTTTGAATGCCGTCTTCCATTCATCTCCTGGGCGTATGTGGATTTGGTGATATCTACTCTTGAGATCAATTTTGGAGAAAATGGTGGACTTGGCCATCATGTCAAGCACATCACCAAACTTAGGTATAGGAAACCTGTACTTGATAGTAATTTTGTTTATGGCACGACTGTCCACACACATGCGCCACGTGCTGTCTTTCTTTGGCGTCAACAATGCGGGCACGACACACGGGCTCATACTCTCCCAGATGAAACCCTTTTGCAGAAGTTCATTAACTTGCCTCTTCAACTCTGCATGCTCTGTAGGGCTGGTCATGAGCCAAGTCAGCTCGAGAAACTCGATCGACTCGACTCGAAAAAAACTCCCCTCGACTCTCCTCGAGTCATTGGGACGAGTGAAGCCTAGCTTCATTTAGGGGCTCGAGTCAGAAATTGAGTCAAGTTCGAGCACTGGGTCACTCGACTCGACTCGACTTGAAACTCGACTCGATTCAAGCTCGACCGGCTCGACCTCGACTCGACTCGTTTCATGTAAACATCTGTATCCAATGCTTGTGTGACCTGGCCAATGAAAAAACTGATCAGAGCTAGGCCATTTAAATGGTGGGGTCTCACTTGTAGAAATACTATTCTCCACTAATATAGGTGTGACTTCTTGAACTTAATGTTATTGACTTTTAATTTCTTTTTTGTAGCAAAAAATATAATAAAATGAGGTGGGAGCAAGCTCGACTCGACTCGATCCACTAGCTTGGCTTGAGCTCGCCTCGAAAGGTTTAGCGAACAAGGCAAGCTCCAATGGTAAGCTCGAGGGTGAGCTCGAGCTCGAACTCGAACTCGAGGAGAGCACGGACGAGTCAAGCCAAGCTTGGCCCACCTCGACTCAACTCGACTCGATGTACAACCCTAATGCTCTGCAGGGTTCATCCTGTAGTGAGGAAGGTTCGGTAAAGTCGACCCCGGGACGAGATCAATGACATGCTGAATGTCCTGTATAGGTGGCAATTCATTCGGTAGATCATCAGGGAATACATCTCTGTACTCCTTTAACACCGATGTTACCTCATGGGGTAACTCTAATGGAACCTCAGGTGTACTTTCTTTTGCTACAAGGGCATACACCATTGAATCATCCTTGTCTCTTTTTCAAACTCTCTTCCATTGATTATATGAAGAGACTTAGGTTTGGATTTCCTCACTTAGGCTCATTCGACTTCTCATCCTTCCTTTTCCCTGATGTGCTTTCTAGTGGCATAGGATTAAGTTTGATCTTTTTACCTTTATGCATGAAGATACACGCATTCGAATGACCAAAGATCGTAGCGTCATTATCGAATAGCCACGGCGTACCTAGGCTAATATGACCAACATCCATAGGTATAACGTCGCACCATAGAGATTCTTTGTATGACCCGAACTCAATGGGAACTAAGCACTGATGGGTGACAGGAAGGGAGGTCTTGTTAACCCAAGATACTTTGTACGGGTTAGGATGATGGGTGGATTTCAACTTCAGACGATCCAAGGTGTTAGCGGAAATCACATTTTAACAACTTCCATTGTCCACCATCACCTTGCAATTCTTCTCTCCACATTTGGCGAGAGTATAGAAGATAGTACTTCAACGCCAATCGGCACTACTTCTAGATTGAGCTAGCACACACCTGACAACTGCAAGCGCTGCTTTATTGGCCACCTCATCTTCATCACTAAGACCTCTTTCAAGGTGATATTCTTCCACTTCATAATCACCCTGGTCATCTACACCCTTGTGGGACTTGCCTATAACTAAGGCTTTTCCACGGTTCTTTGTGGGACATTGATTTGACATGTGACTGATATTCCCACATTCATAGCATCGCACTTGATTACCCTCACTAGGACCAGCACTAAGAACACCTTTGCCCTTATCATTTCTAGGCCTAGGTAGAATAGTCGCCTGTGCCCTGATCTGACTACCAATGTTAGATTTATTTCCTTGGGAACCAGATCTAGCATTAGAGCCTTGGGACTCGAAGCGTCGGATGACAGGAGCCCTTAGATATTGTTCCAACCCCTGCACAACTTGGTATACTTCATCCAAGTCTGTGATGGGCCGAGTCAAAAGCTTGCGCTGAAGATCCGATCGAAGGCCCGTCTTAAAATGTGAAAGTGTTACTAGAGGTTCCTCTTCGATATCACATCGCATCATAAACTCCTCGAATTTAGCAATGTAATCAGCGACAGACATTGACCCTTGGTGTAAGGATTGCTATTGGTCAAGGAGCTTCTGTCGGTATGAGAGAGTGAGGTACTTCTCCTTCACCATCTCCTTCATCTCATCCCAATGTGCGATGGGAGCTCTTCCAGCTCTATCAATCTTGCGCTCGGTGTTAGTCCAAAACAATTTGGCTTGGCCCACAAGTTTCATCTTAGCAAACTGCACTTGACAGTTTTCTGACATGCCATACCACTCAAAATAGTGATCCATGTCAGCTAACCAATCAAGGAATGCCTTGGGATCCAGACGCCCATCAAAACTTGGGGCTTCCACCTTCATATTCTTCATCATACGCTCATCTGGATTGTAGCGGTCTTGATAATCATATGTGGCTTGCGCCTCCTGCACAACACCACGACTAGCTCCACTATCGCGAACACCATTACCCACACGTGTGGGAGTACGCTCTTTTACAATTCCTCCCACTTGAGATTGCGCATCTTCCCCAACAGCGGGGTTCTCCCTTTGGGATGTTTCCAATCGCTCTACTCTATTTGTAGTGGTGGTGATTTGGTTGCCTAAGTGGGCAAACTCAATTCTTTTGGCTCGTTTCTAAAGCGGTTATCTTTTGCATCAATTGAGCAAGTTGCTCAGATAACTGCTTGTTGTTCATGACTGGTAGAAGTCCGAAACCTCTAGCTCGTCTTGTGGGCATGCAAACAAACACTTGGACTAAGTCCTACTCAACTTGCCCCTATGGTTATACGACTCACAAGATGAATGCAATGAATGTAAATCTATAATGGACTGACACGAACTAATTTAAAAGAAATACGACTCAAATCTGGAAATCTTCCAAATTAGGAAACTTTCTAAAATTGAAAAGTTTCTACATTTGAAAATTCTCCAAAAACAGACCTAACATGAAACCCTAATTTAATAACTCAATCTAAACACAACCATGCAAACTCTAAGCTTTGATACCAAAATTTGATACTGGATGCCCTAATTATGATTCATGCACATAATCATATATGATTCAACGGAAATAAGCAGCGATAATAATTCAAAATTCAGCATTCACCATTATATTCCAAGAGAATTGAAAAGAAACATGCAATAATGTGGGCCATCATCACAATCACACAGTGTGGAGTTCAATTATTGCGTGGAATGGATTCGACGAGGGATGAAATCTCTTGATCTTGCATGGTTAAGATCCAAACGTGCAATGGGATTCACTAGCCCGGTAAATCAAAGGATTTCATGGGTTAGGGAATCAAAACTTGAGGATTGGAGTTTTGGGATCAAACCTCAAGTCTTAAGATTGTAGAGAATGGAGAAAATAGGTTAGAAGAGGGAAAGAGAAGACTAGAGAAATACCTTAGAGGAATGCTGGAGGGGAAAGGAAGAAGAAAGAAGAAGATTGGAGAAGAAGATGAAGATCCATAGAGAGAGAGGGAGGAAGGAGGCAACTAAAGTTGTTTTCATTCAATAATAAAAGTTAAAATTCGTAATTAGGGCTTAACTCCCTTAAATAAGCACTAAGAAAGAAGAAAAGACTAAAATACCCTTGAACTTAAGTAAAAAAAACGAAACTAAAAAAATAACTTGCGCGGGTGTCGGGCGCCCGATGACAGTGAAAAATGTCCACAGCAAGTTCTGCTTCAAAGTGGGCGAATTTCGAGCGCCCGACAACGTCCAGCTGGGTCTTCTTCATCCTACACATGTGTCTTCCTATTGTGGGGTCTTCTATGTGCCACATCACATGTGTAGGGTCTTTAATGCTCCTTAATGATCATCTAGCCACAAGGAAGATGCTTGAGGCATGCGCTTTTTTCGTTGATATACCTTGAAGGCCCTTATGTCCTCATAAAAAAATCCTACTCAGATAGAGTTTCAACTTAGAAATTACAGTAACATCATCACCTGTAACAACAATATCATCCACATACACACTTATAAAAATGATACCCGATACACACTGTGTAACGAATACAAAATGGTCAAATGAATGCAAGTAAATCCAATATGAATTAAGGCCCCACAAAACTTCACAAACCAAGCTCGAGGAACCTGCTTCCAACCATATATAGCCATATATAGCCTTTTTATGAGGACATACCTTCCCCCCCCCAATTAGCAAAACCAGAATAATCCTCATCATGTGTATGTGTAAATTCTTAAGCTATAAGATGAGCTATACTACCATCATGGTTATACTTAAGAGCATACATTGAGCGGCAATCCATCGGATTCTTCTCAACTGCTAAATCAATCATCTCCCATGTATGATTCCTCTCAAGGGCAACCGTCTCCTCCACCGTAGCTTGTTGCCATAGAGGAGAATTAAGAGCCTCTTTAAGATTTTTAAGAGTAATGAAAGAACATACAAGACCTGTGAACTGAAGACAAAGAATGATAGGAAACAATATGTTCAATAGGATGAGAAGTACACTGTTCTTTGGCCTTTTTGATAGCAACAAGCAAATTTAAGGATGAGTTTAAATATGGATCAATACAAATAGTCAAGCTAGTAGGAACACTATTTGTACCTGTCGCCAAAGGAGGATGCTTCGTGGTGACATGAGGAAGAACTAGAGTACGAACATTCATTCTTTCATACACTTTCAAGTTGTGTTTAGTCGATTGTGAATAAGAACCAACCTTTTGTTTAACACTATCAGGTTTAAAAGGAACAGAAAGAATCAAACCGGACTTGAGAACAGGAAACAAAATGTCCAATAGGATGAGAAGTACACTGCCTTTTGGCCTTTTTGATAGCAACAAGCAAATTTAAGGATGAGTCTAGGAACACAATTTGTACCTATCGCCAAAGGAGGATGCTTCATGGTGACATGAGGAAGAACTAGAGTACGAACATTCATTCTTTCATACACTTTCAAGTCATGTTTAGTTGATTGTGAATCAAAACCAACCTTATGTTTAACACTATCAAGTTGAAAAGGAGCAGAAAGAATTGGACCAGACTTAAGAACAAGAACAAGAAGAACCACAAAATTATGCTTTCCTTGACCTATAGAAAAATATGGAACGTTTTAAAAAAAACTTAACATCCATGGAGACATTAATATCTTTCAGTTACCGGATCAAAACACTTATGCCCGTTTTGTGAAGACAAATCTCATAAAAAAATACATTTGACAACCCGATTTGATAATTTTTTTCAATAATGTTCAATATTATAGATATAACCAATGTTTTCCATATTGTTATCGCATAATGTATTGCACCCTTGGGATGCAGATACATATCGGTTATTGCACGAGATATATCGATTGTCTCGTGTAATTTATTATAGTTGTTGGGAAACGTGGGGAAACATTGGGAAATTGGTCGAATTTTTCAATGAAACTGATGCAGGACGACTAACCACTTGCTCTAAAAGCTTGAACTGATAGAGTGTGGCGAATCAATCTCTTTATCTCATAGCCCAGGCTCTTGCATCACACAAGCCAGGCCCTCGGCTGAACCCTCCTTCGTGGGCCCAACATCACATGGGTTCGCATTACACTAGCCACCCGCCTCACACGGGTGGGGCCTGCATCACACAAGCTACCTGCATCACACGGGCCACCCACCCCGAGTGTGCCCCCACATTACATAGGCCACCCTACTTGAGCCCGGTGTGAAAATGCCCCTACATTAATCACTCTCGGTGAGGAGTCTCAAACATGAGACCTCCTGCTCTAATACCACTTTGACACAGGACGACTAACCACTTGTTCTAAAAGCTCGAACTGATAGAGCGTGGCGAATCAATCTCTTTATCTCATAGCCCAGGCTCCTGCATGACACAGGCTAGGCCCTCGGCTAAACCCTCCTTCGTGGGCCCCACATCTGATGCGGACATCAGTGGTGCACCCTTTAGAGTGTACCAGAGGAGGCGACGTCGCAGATCGAGTGTTGGAGCAGACGAGTTGATGTGGATGGACGCCGGGCCCATTGGGCCCATTTTTTGACGCGTTACGAGTACGCGAGATGCAGGATCGCGCAGGAGCATTATGACTGCTGGACCATGGAGCGGATTTACATTTAGGCGCTTTTCTATTTATTTCCTTGTTTCTAGGCGCTTTAGTGTCGTTATTTACTTTAGACGTTTTTATGTTATTTCTTTGGTTTTCAGGCACTTTAGTGCACTTTTTTTTATTTTCGTAGCTTATATATACTGTGAGAACCCTATTTCGAAATTATTGAATGAATAGAAAATTCGTGAGTTTCTTCCTCTTTGTTGAGAGATTAGGGTTTCAGGATTGGCCCTCGGGTGTTGAGGATTCCACCCCGGAGTTTCCGTTTTCTCTTCTCTCTTTCTTCAAGGTGCGAGGAAAGGAAAGCTTCTTTTGATTCCTAATTCGTACTTCATGATAACCCATTGTTTTTCGACATCCCTCGTCCTTTTTTGAAACCCCCCCCCCCCCCTTTTTGGTACGATCGAAAAGAGGGATGCCTAGCCACGATAACCGGATCCAAACTTGACTGTGGACTGGTCTATGCTAGATCTGGGATATCCTCATATCCCTAGATCCTCCCTGTTTTACGATTTTACATGGTTTTATGCAAAGGGGCATGATCCGGACGGACGGATTTCATCTTCGTGTTGAGATTTGTTAGTTTCCTCTGATTGAAAGTAGTTAGTTTTGTAATTTTATTATTTGAATATCTTCCAACTTGATATACATGCATCTAGGGTTAGATCATCGCATGCCCCTGCATCAACATCACATGGTTCGCATCATACTAGCCACCCGCCTCACACGGGTGGGGCCTACATCGCACGAGCCACCTGCATCACACGGGCCGCCCACCCTGAGTGTGACCCCGCATCACACAACCACCCCACTCGAGCCTGGTGTGAAAATGCCCCAGCATTAATCACCCCCGGTGAGGAGTCTTGAACATGAGACCTCTCGCTCTGATACCACTTTGATGCAGGACGAGTAACCACTTGTTCTAAAAGCTCGAACTAATAGAGCGTGGTGAATCAATCCCTTTATCTCATAACCCAAGCTCCTGCATCACACAGGCTAGGCCCTTGGCTGAACCCTCCTTCGTGGGCCCCACATCACATGGGTTCGCATCATACTAGCACCCGCTTCACACGTGTGGAGCCCGCATCACACGGGCCGCCCACCTCGAATATGCCCTCGCATCACATAGGCTACCCCACTCGAGCCGGGTGTGAAAATGCCCCCGCATTAATCACCTCCGGTAGGAGTCTCGAACACGAGACCTCCCGCTCTGATGCCGCTTTGATGCAGGACGACTAACCACTTGCTTTAAAAACTTGAATTGATTGACTGTGGCGAATCAATCCCTTTATCTCATAGCCCAGGCGCATCACACAGGCCACCCCACTCGAGCCTGGTGTGAAAATGCCCCTGCATTAATCACCCCTGGTGAGGAGTCTTGAACACGAGACCTCCCGCTCTAATACCACTTTGACGCACGACGACTAACTACTTGTTCTAAAAGCTTGAACTGATAGAGTGTGGCAAATCAATCCCTTTATCTCATAACCCAGGCTCCTGCATCACACAGGCCAAGCCCTCGGCTGAACCCTCTTTCGTGGGCCCCACATCACATGGGTTCGCATCACACTAGCCACCCGCCTCACACGGGTGGGGCCTGCAGCTGAACCCTCTTTCGTGGGCCCCACATCACATGGGTTTGCATCACGATAACACCTACCTCACACGGGTGGGCCTACATCGCACGAGCCACCCGCATCATACAGGCCGCCCACCCCGAGTGTGACCCTGCTTCACTTAGCCACCCCACTCGAGCCTGGTGTGAAAATGCCCCTGCATTAATCACCCCCGGTGAGGAGTCTTGAACACGAGACCTCTCGCTTTGATACCACTTTGATGCAGGACGACTAACCACTTATTTTAAAAGCTCGAATTGATAGAGCGTAGCGAATCAATCCCTTTATCTCATAGCCCAGGCTCCTGCATCACACAGGCCAGGCCCTCGGCTGAACCCTCCTTCGTGGGCCCCACATCACATGGGTTCGCATCACATTAGCACCCGCCTCACACGGGTGGGGCTCGCATCACATGAGCGACCGGCATCACACGGGCCATCCACCCCGAGTGTGCCCTCACATCATACAGGCTACCCCACTCGAGCCTGGTGTAAAAATGCCCCTGCATTAATCACCCTCAGTGAGGAGTTTCGAACACGAGACCTCCCGCTCTGATACCACTTTGATGCAGGACGACTAACCACTTGCTTTAAAAGCTTGAACTGATAAAGTGTGGCAAATCAATTCCTTTATCTCATGGCCCAAGCTCCTGCATCACACAGGCCAGGCCCTCGGCTGAACCCTCTTTCGTGGTCCCTACATTACATGGGTTCGCATCACATTAGCCACCCTCCTCACACGGGTGGGGCTGCATCACACGAGCCACCCGCATCACACCGGCCACCCAGCCTGAGTTTGCCCCCGCATCACCCAGGCTACCCCACTTGAGCCTGGTGTGAAAATGCCCCTGCATTAATCACCTCTGGTGAGGAGTCTTGAGCATGAGACCTCCCGCTTTGATACCACTTTGACGCAGGATAACTAATCATTTGCTTTAAAAGCTCGAACTGATTGAGCGTGGCGAATCAATCCCTTTATCTCATAGCTTAGGCTTGTGCATCACACAGGTCGGGCCCTCGGCTGAACTCCTTCGTAGGCCTCACATCACACTAGCCACTCACCTCACATAGGTGGGGCCCGCATCATAAGAGCCACCCACATCACACGAGCTGCCCGCCTCGAGTGTGCCCTCGCATCACACAGGCCACCCAACTCGAGCCCGGTGTGAAAATGCCCCTACATTAGAAACTTTAGGGATTGTTAAAAAAGACACAAATACACACTTAGAAATAAAAAATCACAAAAAAAGTGCACATAAATGGTTTCCTTTGTACAGGGTCCTAATTTATGCGTTATTTGACCGAATTGATGCAACTATATTCGAAGTCAATTCATAAAATTTATAAATGTAAGAAGACGTGCACGGAAACACATGCATTACATTCAAAAGCAAAAGAAAAAGTAGAAAACTAGAAATATACTTGTGGATTTCGAAAAAAAAAAATTTTTTTTAACATTTTTTAATTAAAAAATTATTTTTTCTGAAAATTTTCAAATTGCCAAGAATGTGTAGATCAGGTTTCATACATGTTTGATTTCGTGTTTGAACACTAATATTGCAACTGATTTGGGAAAATTATGATTGTCCCCAATTTTCCGCAACTTGGCAAATCTCCCACAAATCTTGAAATCGAAGGTCGAAATCCATTATTTTTTGTGCAAAACATAAAGAATTATGGATTTCTTTATATTTGACACTTTTACAACATACAGAAACGAAAAAAAAGAATCAATACTAAAAAATATGCACCTTTTAGAATCTGAACTAAAGAAGCTTCTGATCGCAATTTCGAAGATTTTCTTCCAACAAACTAGAATGGACTGGTTGAAATCACTTTACAATGTACTAGGAAGTTCTTTTTGCAAAAGAAAAAAAAGAAAGAAAGAAAGAAAGAAAGAAAGATTTTTTGTGAACTTTTGAGGATTTTCTAGACAGAACAAAACAACGTCGATTTTCCAGACAAAATAGCGTCCTTTTAACTCTTTCCACATTACACTTGGTATTGATATATCGCACAATCCATTAAGAACTAATAAAGGGAGAGTGTGGATATATCGCATGATATCGTGATGTCGTGCGATATATTTCAGGATACCATAAAAATGGATATTTATACTAAGATTTGTATTGCCTAGCTGGGATAAAAGATATATCGGTGATATGGCAAGATACTGAATGTAGACATGCATAGGTGTATGAAATGGCTGGCGGACGAGATGGACGCGAGCTTCGTTGGTGTCCAAAGCGGCGGAATCTGGAGATTAGAGAGAAGATCTACCAACCAGACGAGAATTGGCAGAAGCCTGATGGTAGGCAATGGGAAGGAATAGTTGTTCCAAATCGGAGGTTCCAAGCTGAGATCTTCGGCAAGGATGTAAAAGGAAAAGGAAAGCGTGGTAGATGCTGGAGACTTTCACCCTACTTTTAGAACAACGGGAGAGGATGAAGGATAGGAGTGGGTGGAAGTGGTGAGGAGAAAGAAGGCGACAGCAAAGGGATGCGTGGGATCCCCTTTGCTGGAGTTTCCAACTCTTTTTTGTAGAACATTTTCCGCCTGATTGGGATCGTACACCTCTAGGGTCTTCGCTAGAGCTGGAGAAGTCAAGGAAGGGATAAGAAGGCATTGGAGCTGAGGGGCTTTGCCTTTGTTTGATTGGCGACGGAAGACCAAGTTGATGGGGCGATTGATTTTCTACGGTCTAGCTTTGGGGGTTTCAAAATATCAGTGCAGAGATAAAAATACGGTCCACAGGAGATCAACAAAAGGTCGATGGAAGAAAATCCAGAGGGAGGAGTTGGTGGGCCTTCTCCACCAAAGCAGGCGATGATTACTGACTCTGGTGGCAAGAGGACTGATGCGTCATTGCATCTAGGAGGAGCGATGGGAACTCCTTCCTTTGCAGAAGCGGTAGCAGGGCAGAGTAGAGAAAGGAATCTGTAAACTCATGTGCCTCCTCAGATGTCTCCTCAGAATCGGACTAGCGAGAACCAGTGACTTTGGAGGGAGGATTCGGGGCATATCCCTTGTATTTGTGTAGCCCCACAGGTGGTGGTGGATGCAGGGAAACTACTTAAATGGTTCACGATGGTGTATACTAAAGACATGCCGTCATTGGGGGAGGTAAAAAAAGGGTGAAAACCTCATGTGGTCTATTCTATGGGGAGTTCTCTCTAAGTCTGATAGGAGAAAATGAAATCTGGGTTGCAGCTAAACCAGGAAGGGATTTAGGCAGTCTATTCACTTCCACTTGCGGTGTTGTGGAGGACTGTAAGAGATGGTTGGAAGTTTCCATATTTGGGGAGGATGTCGCCTAGTTCCTTCTTTGGGGAATACCATTAGAACTGTGGTTTTCGAAAATCATCCGAGAGCTCGGTCGTTGTTTGGGGGAGGTTCTGGAGATAGATGAGGGGACGGAATTAGGCTCTGAGGTTAGTGTAGCTCGTATTCGCATTAGAAGGAAGAATGAGGAGTTGATGCCTAAAGTCTTTCATCTAAAGGTCGAGCAGAAGGTCATCCCTATCCAGGTTGAGGAGGAGGAGGAAGATATGGCTAGGAAAAGGTGGGGAGAAGTTTGGAAGCTCTGGAAGACTCTACCAGTGGGCATAGGGGCGGTGGGGATGTGAGGGTGAAGGAGTTTCATATCGCTACTCCTGTGGAGCATAAGTTTCTCATCTCACTACATGTCGCCTAGCAGTGATTTACAAGGCGACCTTTGCACGTCTTCCCCTTCCCTATTGACACGTGGTGCTGAAGAGGGGTGGAGGGCTGGGATTAAGTCAGATCCGCTATCCCTTCTCCAATCCTACTATTCATCTCCTGATATTGGGGCTCGGGCTGGGAGGGCATCCTTAGGTACTGCAGGGGTAATGCCTCTCACATGCCATCCATGGGGCCTTGCAAAGGAATGCTGGGTGCGGTGGCGCTTGGTTAGTCTGACGTGTGTCAAGAGCCCCCTCTATCCTCAAGCAGTGGGGAAGAAAGCGATGTCGAGGAGTACTCGGCCGGAGATGACAGCTCTGAACATGGGTCAGTTTTGGCGACATGTGGTGAGAATGATGTCTCTGAGGCAGGCTTGCAGGTGCTTTTTAAGGCTTGGGCAGAACCCATTTCCACGCCTCAGATGTTTGTTGAGCCCGAAGCTACTTCCGAAGCTCCCTCTCTTGTCAGGCTTGGATCCGAACCTGGAGATAATGGGGAAAGGACGAGACTCTTTTCGAAAGCAGAGTACAGGTGTGCAACGGATATTGCTTCTGAACGGATGAACGGTGTAGGGTGTCCTTCCATGGCAATCTTGCCAGTGTCTCGGGAATCGATTCCCTCTCTTCACACGATCACTTCCTCTGAAGCGTGCGACCTTACAACTATCTCATATCAATTCGATCCAGAGCCTATGTTTCATTCGGAGGAGTTGGTGCATAGGAGCTTTGCTGTGGAATCTTCTCTTAGAAGGGTTGAGAGCCTTCCTTGCTTGGATCGTAGCGAGGGAGAGACCCTTTGGCACGAGCATGGGTTATACTCGGAAGATACAACAGGTGATCTCAGGGATCTTTTGCCTCTAGCTTGGTGTGGTCCAGAGTTGTAACCATCAGCAGGGCCCCTAAAAGCAGTAGAGGCTCCTGGATGTTATGCCACTTTGGTCTACCAACCCAATAGACAATTCGGCAATCATCGCCCGCAACAGCCATCTTGTTGAGGACAATCTCCATTCCTTAAAAGAAGTTCTCAGTGTTCGACCCTTTGCTCGTGATCGGAAGTGGATGAAAGACGCCCTAGGAAGGGTGGGAAGCATGGTAGGGGTTGCGTGTGGGGATTCTGATGAAGATGTTTCAACTCTTCTGCAATTTGTAGCGGTAAGGGGAAGATTCGTTTTACAAGTCCAGCAAGGGCCGAAATTTTCAAGATCTCTGAGAGGCTGGAGGGAGCTAGGTAGCCTGGGTTCTTCCATAAACTAATCAAAATTGAATGTCCAGCAACCCTTTAAAGAAAATCAGAAATTGCACAAGATCCCTCCTCATTAATCACTTTCAATCGCTGATTAGGCTACAATGCCTCTCAAAGTAAGAGAAAATTTTGAGGAGAAGAAAGAAAAGAAGAGAAAAGAAGAAGATGAAAGAGAGGAAAGAGAAGGTGAGATCGAGAAGGGAGGATAAGAAGAAAATCCCAGGAGCTTTTTTGCTCTGATACCATGTCGGGAGACTGGCCCATTGCTACCCCTAATCTGTAACATATTTCTGGTACTCATCCTCACCAAACGGCACCAGTTTACCCATGGGTGATGCCAAGTGTGCACTATAAACGTCACGACACTCCCTTTGGTTATAGTTTGATAACTTCACACTCATATACCCTATGAAGAGATTCCCTTAAAATAATTTAAAAAAGAATGAGGATTATAGCTTTTTTTTTTGGTTAAATTTTTTTATTTGTGCTTGAATTACACCATTATTGCTACAATGCATTTATACTAAGGGTTTTTAGCTGTCATCTTGCAATATTTTTGATATTATGAGATATTGGCACAAGTAGTAGCATATATTATCGATATTATCCATGATGTTTTGTAAAATATGTTATTCCTCATCTATATCATATTGGTATGGTGCAATAACGATGGTATCTGTTGCATCTCCGATGCATAAAACACTACACAGTCTTAACACCTAATCGATAGTGTGCATGGCATCAAATCTTTCCCAAGGAATCAAAGTTGTTTTAGTACTAAAACTGATGCAGGACAAATAAATGATAAATTTAAGTAATACACTTTTCTTTTGAATGAGATGCCTCAGAGCCTGATTTTAAAGTAATACTTTCTTGCATTAAAACTGATGCAAGACAAATAAATGATAAATCAAGGTAATACACTCTTAACACTTGGTTTCATTAATTCTAACATCGACCAGTCTGTTCAAGAGTGACCACCTGGGGAGGGGCCATCCAAGAGTGGGAAGACGGAGTGGGACCTTGGATCAAGGTATTATGGTTACGTAACTGTCGTACATAACATTACTGTGGGTATGATTATGTTTTACGGGGCCGAATGGTCATTACGAAAAAAATGGCCTGTAACAGCCCCGTTACGGTGCCAATTCAGGTTTTTTAATCGAGCAAAAAAGAAAAAGAAAAAAGAAAAGAGAGGTCATAACAGCCGTTACAGCCACTATTACCATTATCGAATACTTTGGCCTAGATCTATTAAGCACTACCCTCCACTTCTAAAGGAGATCAAATTTGGAGATCCCTTTAAAATCGTCTGAGGCTAGACTCATATTCACCACATACTTTTTGACTTTAGCCACAACTTTTTGTGCTCAAGGGATTAGTCTTGGACTTTCTATCATTTATTTCCTTCCAAATCCCTCTCAAGCAATGTTGTCATAATCGTTATCATGTCATAAATCATAAAGGGGTTTGAATCATATCATATCATAAATCGTAAGATTTTTTTTCTTCAGATTTTCATAAAACATGTCATAAAAAAATATAAAAATTGTATATAAAAAAAATTAAAAAAACATCAATCATCCATTTTGTCATCAATATGCAAAAAACAAAAAGATATATCATGTATATATCATCATGTCAAAAATAGAAGATGATTAAAAATGAGAGAAAACTAGTTTCAATTTGAAATAAATGAGAAAACTCTTGAAATAAAACTATTTAGGCCCACATAAACTCCAAATCTCACCACTGTCTCTCCAAAGATAGAAAAGAAGTGGTATTATAATGTATGTGGGGCATAAATAACTTTTAAATGCAAAAGCCCTAAAAAAAGAAGTGCAAAAAACTGAAAAAGATAACAAAATTGAAAGTCTATTTTTCTTTACCGAAAAACCCATATTTTCACCAATATATGAAAGAAATGAAATAGAAAGTAATAATTGAATATTTTACTTGTATTCTTACTTATTTCAACGTAGAAATCGAATGGAACAAGCGGCATTCGATTCCATTGAGCGATGAAAAAGATATCTTGATTTCTTTATCTAGGTTTTCTATGACCCACAAGCTCCAAAAGTCCCCAAAATATCTCAAAAGTTGAAAAAGATTTGTTTTTCTATTAAGGGTGGGGCTTAAATACATTTTAAAACAGAAATCTCTAAAAAAAAAATTGCAAAAAAGAAAAAAAATCGAAATTTCTACTGGGCGCTGCCAGTTTTGGAGTGTGGTTCTTGAATCATACGATTCAGATCGGAATTGTAAGATTTAGTTGGAATTGCGATTCACTAGTGCGATTCAAATCGTATGAGTGTATGATACGATTCGTATCGTATACCGTACGAGAATGACAACACTGCTCACAGGGTGGCATGTGGAAGCGCTCTTCAAAGAATTTTACCTCTCACATTTTAAGACCACCCATTAATTGCCATCCCATGGGGACCGAAACAGGTCTCGGAAGAACTCAACGAGCATTAATGAGGCCTAAGAAAGCATGCCAACAAACCTATGATGCCATTTCACACTTAAGGAAAAAAAGGTGGTAAACCAATTCCACATCTTTACAACACATAAGAGCACATGCTAAGAAGGGAAATTCCTTTGGCTTACCTGTTGTTAATATTTTATTGGCCATGGCTGCTCAACAAAATGCCTCAACATGGTGAGGTTCTCCTAAACGCCTATGATCAGTCACTGCTTTAGAAATCTCTTGCTAAAAAATGGGCGCAGGACGTTGGGGCCCCAATACGATTGTTGTTCTTAAAAGGTAAAAGAGCAGCCTCATTTAGTAGATTGAGGAGGTCTATAACCATTGAGATCTCACTGTTCCACATAATTTTTATGGAAATTGAGCAGCCAAATCACTATCCCATCCACTGGCTCATAGAAGTCCTTAACAAGAACACTCTTATTGGCCAAAGAGAAGATCCTGGGAATTATGGATGTGAGGGAGATGTCTTCAAACCACAGATCCTCTGACAAGTGGGTCCCTTTGCCACTCCCAACTTTGAATCTAACTATATTTGAAGAAATTCACCCATTCACCTCATATTATTACCAAATTTTGATATCAATTTCCAGATGTAGCCATTGCCTCTCACCACCATACCTAGAGATCCCTATCAAGATCACCAGACTTGGAAGCAATCACTTCCCTCCGAATGACTTATTGCCCTTGGTCAAATCTCCAACACCCTTAGCAAGGAGCCCCAAATTATTTTTTCTTGAACTGTTTGGGTGAACCTCAAAATCTTCTTCTTCCTTCGGCTTGTGAACCTCCTCCCAACTAACAAGATGACACTGGCAAGCTTCACCTTGATCCTCCAAAGGAAATGTCTTTGTATCTTCTCCAACTTTTTTCCCACTTTCGACAGGATTTTAAAAAGATATTGGTAATAAGGTAGAAGGTTAGCCGACATGGATTTAATGAGAGTAATTGAGCTGCCAAGAGACACATGCAATTTCTTCCAAGCTGCCATCTTTTTCTTGAAGCACTCTATCAATAGGATCCCATGCGGATGAAGACTGTCTGTCCTAAAGGGAAGGCCGAGATAAGCGTGAAAGAGAATCAAGCCCGCTCACCTCCTCTGAAATACCAAAATCCTACAATATCGCTATTTGAAAGTTAATTTGGAGGCCCAAACACGCTTCGAAGCATCTCCATTTGGATTTGATTATTATGGTTTGATCACTAGAGGCTTTGGCAAAGTTTTCATTTATTTATTTATGTATTTTTGAAAGATTAGAGGCTTTGGCAAAGTTGATAGTGTCATTTACATAGTAGCATTTTGGTGGAGGTCCTTAAAAGAAGAATTCATTCAAAGATCATGGAATGAGCTACTATTATCCTTGATTTTAGAGAAGTCCCCATTCCCATTTCATTTTCAGCCTAGGAATCGTTCTTGCAGCTTGACCACTAATTCTTCTCTCAATTTATTTTCATTTTCAGCCTGGGACTATAAGGGTCCCTTTATTTATATTCACGGAGGATGATCCCTGGAATCTTCCTCCTTCCCTTTTCCCTTTGCAATAATATTTGAGTTGTTATTAAAAAAAAAAAAAAAACCCAAGAGAAAAAACCTTCCCTTTCTCCTTCCCTTTCCCCTCTCATGTAGATTTTCTCCAAATCGATGCTTTTGCTGATCCGTCGAAAGAGGCTTCGTTTTTTTATTTTGAAAACCCCTAAATCCCCCTTGAAGAGGGGAAACGATGATAAAATTGGCAATCGAGCTTTGGGCGTGCATATGGGTCATATCAATGCTTGTCATAATACTAAAAAACAGTGATGTTATGGTCGTAACAGGCGTTATGTAATGGTAACAGTGCCCGTTGCTTCTGATTTAAAGAAAAATGGCTTGTAACAGGCTTGTAACAGCTGTTATAGGATCATAACGGTTGATACATTTTTTCCTTCAAAAACTTTCGAGCATTACAGGGCCAAAACAACCGTTATGGCCCTTATCGTAATGGCCATAAGGATAGTAATTATGAGGACCATTATTGTTATTGAATACCTTGGTGCATATCTCAGCTTATATACTGTGAGTTTTGGGTTTCTCAATTAATGGGAAAGTATCGTGGCACCATGAACCCCTGATTCATTATTCTTATTAGCCAATACGATACATATCGGCCGATATTTAGAACCATGCTTGCCCGTCAATTTTCATTCTAATCATCAAAGGATCAATAAATCAGATGCAAATTTTTACGTAAAGATACAAATGTTTTCTATCTTCACTCAGTGGCGATGATTCCCTAGAAATCCCAATCAGGAGTAGCATCTGTAAATGTCAACTTACAATATATATATATATATATATATATATATATATATATATATATATATATATATATATATATATATATATATATATATATATATATATATATATATATATATATATATATATATATATATATATATATATATATATATATATATATAGTGCTGAAGTGTGAGGCTAAGCTATATGCTACTTCTAGATTTTTAATCAAGCTTGCGCTTGGTTACACCAATTTCATGATATTCTGCACAAAATTATACTGATTAATAATGAAATTTGACAAAATTCCATTATATTTGGTGCAACCAAAAGCAACCTAAAGTAATAGGAAAGGGCAATGATTTAGTACAAGGTAAAGAAAGAGCAACAAAACTGGTTTAATATATTTTTTTTAGAAGGGTTGATTTAATATTGTTACTCGTATTATTTTACTAAAAGCATTGAAAAGATTAACTAATTTTTATTGAAAATAGAAAAATGTATCAGATTATTGAAAGCATTAATTGATTTTAATGTTGTACTGAATAAGAACTTGTAATGCGAGCTATGTAGCATGTAGCGCATGCAAATTATCATTTAGCGTGGGCTACATGCGACTTAAGCTATTTTCATGAACTACCTAGCGTTAACGCTAAGCTACACTATGTAGTGTAGTTATATAAAACTATATATGTATGTATGTATTGGTAAAATTCTTGGTTTTGGACACATATTTGATGACTTAACAGGCCGTTCTTTGGTAAGAACGTTGTCTGTCGAGCAATGTTAGCTTTACCTATCGAAAGTCGACCAAATAGGCTCCAATTGAACGCAGATCAAGCATGATTTGATGGATTAGCGCCCATTGCAAATAAATACAACAAAAAGATGGAAAAATGAAGAAAAGTTTACCCCTTCTGATATTTCCCAAAATGGTGCACTTCACTTTGGTTCATCGAATCCCACTCAAATTTTGTGTTTTGATCCTCAAAATAGGTCTGATCATCATCATCATCATCTAAGCCTTATCTCAACTAATTGGGGTTGGCTAGATGAATCCTTTTCCACCATTCCACTCTATCAAGTGCAAGAATTGGAATGTCATATGGTTCGGATTCGTGATGAGAGTTATGGCGAAAGCTCGATGCTGGCTGCCAACTAGATGCAACCCTCCAAATTCATTGCCACTATCTTTACAAACCACCACCCAATCCAACCCATACACCCAAGAATCTCATCCATCACAACTACTCATCTCAAAATCACTCCACTACCCTCAATCACAACTATTCCTCATCTCAAAACCATCCCACCAAAATTTCTAACCTTCACCACCCTCCATCTCTATACCATACCACCAATAACCATCAACATCACAACCCTCCATTTTCCATCCACACGTATGGAATTCCTACATATCACTACCCATCAGTTCAATCCCTTCACTAGCTTTATAAGCCAAAAGTTCATCCAAGCTATAAACATTATTACGAGGGGCTTATGAGCATAGCGATTGGGAGAGAAAGTCTTTGAGTCAACTAAGAGTGATCAAATCTTGGGGTCAAGATCGACAAAGAAGAAATCCCAAAGTTCCGCTAGAATTTTGATGCCAAAGAACTAAAAAAAATGGCTTGATGCGGTTGAAAAACTTTCGGAATTTTACGAAATTCCAAATGATAGGCTTGTTAAGCTAGTGACCACCTGCTTCAAGGTCGAGCATTGGAGTTATGGCTTATGAACTTGCCGTTTTGGCAGGGTATTTACAGTGAATTCCTACTCCTTCAGTAGAACATCAAGTGGGTGATAGGTCAGGGCGTTGCGACCTTTGGAGTGTGAACTGGCCAGGTTTGGGTCCGCTGTCATCCTGGAGTGTCGGGGATGTCCCGGCTGAGTTGTGCAAGCTGCAAATCTACAGTAGAACGTCAAGTGGGCGATAGGTTAGGGCGTTGGAACCTTTGGAGTGTGCTCTGGTCAGGTTTGGGTCCGCTGTCATCCTGGAGTGTTGGGGACGTCCCGGCTGAGTTGCGCTAGCTGCAAGTTGTAGATTTGCTGGGTCCGATGGGCATCAAGGCGGATTTGTCAGCACTTCCTTTCTTGCCTCAGGTAGTGGTCGACTCCATCCGCCAAGCAGGATTCTGTTTGTCCCTGCCAGAAGGCAGTTGCATCTGGACCATGACCTGAGCTTTATCTTTTGGGAGATCTGGCGGGCGAGAAACAACAACAGGTTTGAAGAAGGGGGGTCCGACGTGGAGGTGACAATCGCTAGAGTCTGGAGGGATATTAACAGGATTGCAATCAACCTTCCGGCTCCGAGGGTCAGCAGCTTGTCGAGGCATCTTTCTTGCCTGGAGTTGGGTCTGGTTTTCAGACCACAACTGGCTCCAAAAGCGTTGGTTATTAAATGGAGAAGACCGAAGCCAGGCTGGGTGAAGGTTAACGTAGATGGCTCTTCGAGGGGCAACCCATGGATGTCAGGTGGTGGCGGGGTCTGCAAGGACAGCTGGAGGGTTTTTCAGTTCGCTTTCTCTTTCGACTGCAGGGTAGGTTCCAATATCCTAACATAAACTAGGGCTTTATTTGAGGGCTTGTCCCTTGTGATGGCTCGGGGATTCTTTGATGTCGTGATTGAGAGCAACTGCAAGATTTTGGTGGACCAACTCTCCAAAGGGAGGGCCCCTACCTGGTCTGTTTGGTACTGGTGGACCAGAATTGCCTCCCTTAGGAGAGACAAGAACATTCACTTCCAATTCATGCCTAGGGAGGCAAATAGAACGAAAGATGCTTTAGCAAGTTATGGTAGTGCATCGTAGTTAGGTAGTATTTTCGACAGGGAGTGGGACCTTCCTCTCGCAGCCAGGGGAGAGCTTTTCCTGGATCGGGTTGGCTTGGGTCAGCTCAGCGAGCCGGGGGCTGTCGCGTGCGTGTAGTAGGGGTCTTCGCGTGCGCTCAGCGTTTTTTGAGTCGCTGGGCATCCTGAATTGCCAGTTTCGTGTCTGTTTTTTAGTCCTTTTTATGGCTAAAAAGGGAGGCCAGGGGCCTAGTTTAGTGGCTTGGGGTGTTTTTCTGCTCGGTCTGATAGGCGGGTCCTAGTCTTTTATTGTTAGGGCTGGCCTGAATGTAACCGCTGGATGTTTCTAGCCCTGTTTATATAAAAATTTTACAGGTTAAAAAGAAAAGGTTGGCCTTGAGCTTTTGAATGGTCGCAATGTCAGTCTTGAAAATTGCGGCGAGGATCCCATCATCAATGCCGGTGGCGAAGATGGTGCCAGGGATCGACACAGTCCCAGCATTTGCACTTCCAAAGGCGGAGATGGCAGTGGCTGGGTTATGGGCATCTGCATTGTACTAGTAGTGCACAAGTCCCTTGGGGAACATGAACACGTCTGCTGTTTGGTGTGTTTGGGTGTAGAGCTTGTTTGTCGTGTAGGTGAATCCCACCTCGAGCATGCCTTCAATGACGATTAGTAGTTCGGCTGTGCGGGGATGCGTGTGGGGGGGATTGATGGCTCTAGATGGATACTGGGGGAGGGCGTACGAGACACTTTGGCCGTTGAGGGCTGGAAACTGGAACACGCTTGATTTTGTGACATTGAAGGCTGTGGGCAATTCAACTTCGAATGGGGTGCAAATGTTGGTGAAGGTGAAGAAGTTTCCGTCGTCAACATTCATGTTCGAGGGGATGATGAAGTCGGATGTGATGTCTGGGTCTCTTGCTTGGGCCATGTGATACGTGGCCATGGTGATTACTAGCAAGAACAAGGTGTGGCTGAGAATGTTCGAGGCCATTGTTTGATGATCTGATGTGGTGTTTTTGTGTGTGATTGAATATGGGAAGGAGGGATGCTTGTGTTGGAAAAAAAAAGAGCATTGGCATGGTGGGAGCACACACACCCAGTGTTTTAAATAGCTATGCTATGTAGCGTGTAGCTTATGCTATGTAGCGTAGCATAGCCTTAACACTACTTAGCTCATGAAAATAACTTAAGTCACTTGTAGCCTACGCTACATGATAATTTGCATATGCTACACACTACATAAACTAGGCTACATGCTACTTGCCTCACATTACAAGTTATTTTCATTACAACATTAAAATCAAATAATATTTTCGATGATTTATTACATTTTTCAATTTTCAATATTTAATGCTTTTAGTAAAAATCATATAAGTAATAGTAGTAAATTACTTTTGTTGCTCTTTATTTACCTTTATACTTAATGATTACCCTTTTCTATTACTTTAAGTCACGTTTGGTTGAACCAAATATCATGAAAATTTGTTAAATTTCATTATTAATCAGTCTAATTTGATGAATATCATGGAATTAGTGCAACCAAGAACAACCTTAATTAAAAATCTAGAAGTAACGTGTAGCTTACGCTACACGCTATGTAGCTTATGCCTCACGCTTCAGAGGGGTGAACGCTACGCTACCCGCTATTCGCTATTTAAAACATTGCACACACCATACACGACAATGCGAAGGACAGACCAAGAATTCTACATGGTCAAAATTATGCCGTTTGATGATAAAAAAAAGTTTGTCCTGTTTGATTGCACATAGACCTTGTGGTCGTTTATGGGAGTATCTTGCCACCATCTAATAGAGAAGTCGCAGGCCATTCATGATGAGCCTAGATTCCGCTTTGAAATTTGGTTGGGTCGTCTCTCAACTAGCTCGATTTTGGTCATGATCTTGTTCAAGACCCGGAGAACGAGATGTGTGTTGAAGAGTCGGGTTTTGGCAAGAACCTGAACTGCAATGGAATGTTCGTCAACTCACATATCAATATCGGTGATCGGAGTTCCCATAAGGATGCATACAAATGTCGGGCCTTTTCCGATGATCCAATTTTCAACATTAAACTGGTTGAGTTTCGATTCCTTGTTGGAGCACCAATCGACAACACAGAATTGTTTGAGTCTCAAAACATCATAGGAGACCTGATGGTTGATGCAGGTCTGGTTGAGTCAAGCATGCTAGAAGATCCCATATCTCCTGAGGAGTCCGAGCATGAAATCAAGAGATTCGAGGGGTAGCCTGAGAGCAATGACACTAAAGTCACTGCCACTGATTGATCGTGTCACGATATCCATGTGAGACACTATGCTTTGTCAAGGATTAAGTCCTGGTTATCGCTGAAGGATGTCCATCAGCAACAAGCAAGTTCAAGCACTGGAGAGTATGAACAAGAGATGGATATGATTGTTAAAAGCGACCTGGTTGAGGCTGGGTTGCATGTGTGTCAGTAATTGTCTCTACAACATGTTCTCTGCTTTTCTGTTATCAAGGATTATGTTGTAGTGGTATGTTGTGACAACATAGTCATGGGAGCATGTCTTGTTGTGTTGGTTGGACCCTTGTGTCTTGATTGGAGACTTTTGTATGATAGTCAGCAAGATGTTCTCTGTGAAATGAATTTTCAGTTGATGTTGATGGGAGCAGAAGAGTCACTACACCTACCAAGAGGAGGGTAAAACCATCTCTCTGTGCTCACCCCTCTCAATCTTGTTCAAGATGCTGGATTGGTGTTTGACATTGAAGTCTGGAAAGTAAATGTTAATAGGTCTTCTGATCGTCTCTCGGATGTTGTGATCAAATGTGACATTGCCAATGGTGTTGGTGGGTTAGATGTAGTTAGTTGATTGTGGTTCCTACACATGGCACCTCTATGTGGGAGACTCATCATAGCTGTGAGAGAGAATGTTTAGGTGTTGCATGTGGCCAAGAGCTTATGAGTTCTAAGTTTCTCACTATGGCTCTTCCATCGGTAATTCTTAGCTATCATTCTTCCAAAGGCCATTGATACTCCATCTCTGCAAGATGAGAAGGTGATAAGTTCAAAATCTTGTCCATTTGGTAACTTCATGCCCAATGGTGGGAAGATTTCCCAATCAATCATGTCCTTCATGATGCATTCTTTGTTGACCAACAAGTGTTTTGGGTAGTTTTAGTCCATGATTGTGTTTGTGACAAGAGTGGAGCCCTTAGCAATGATTTGATCAATTACAACACCTCCATTGAGGATGACACCTCAAGTGAAGACTCGGGAGCATTTGCAATGGTTTGTGATCGCCTTGAGTATAATATCATCTCCACCAAGTCCGCCGAGTTTAGCATCGAGGCAAGCTTGTTGTTGTACTATTTTGAGGGTGTGAATTGGTGTGGTGAAAGTTATATGGTTTATCATGCAATGTTTACATCATTTGGGAGTTTTCTACCAATCAAGACTTGAGCGAGTTGCCTCCAACCGAGAGAGTCTGATGCAGTTCAAAGGAGGGGCTAATTGTTTTCATATGATGCTTGTTGAGGAGCCTACGATCCTGCCATTTTGAGCTTTCATCTAACGATGGATCATGAATAAGACTTTGTTTTAGATCCCTACAATAAAGAAAAGCCGCTCGTTAAGGGCTGATGGGCCCCACATCTAGATGTCCGGATTTACTGAGATACACTAAAGAGGATTGCCCAAAGAGCTGCTCTATCAACAGGTTGATAACCATATCATATGAACCATCCATCAACATCCCAAGGGTTTATGTGTAATTTTTGTAGAGAACCCAGGGTGGTGGGGGAAATTCCTTCATTAGTCAGGGGAACTGGTGCAACTTTTGCAAAGAAGGTTGGAGAGAGAATAGAGAGTTTCTCCTTCCTCTTTGTTTGGGTAAATGAATTTGGTTGAGCTAATTCCCACTTTGTTTTCTTGATTTCCATTCTTGTTTTGTTGCAATTTCTTGTAATTATGGAGTTGTGATTTCCCCAATTTTTGTTTTTTCTCACTTCTACTTTTAGGTATTAGGGGTATTCTCATAATTTTGCTCTTTTATATCATGTACGGACAAGATTAGAAGTTGAGTTCAAAGGGTTGGGATTTAATGCTCTAAGGGATCTTTGTAGGTTTTTTTGTGAATTGAAAAGAAAGATGGTTAGTGAGAGAATAGAGATTTTCTCCTTCCTCTTTATTTGGGTAAGTGAATTTGGTTGAACTAATTCCCACTTCACTTTGTTTTCTTGATTTCCTTTTTTTTTTTTGTTGCAATTTCTTGTAATTGTGGAGTAGTGGTTTTAGGTTGCATGGCACCATCTTTCCTGCATAAGGTTCGTGGTGAGGATAGATAATCGAGCTACGATTTACTTCCAGACTCGGAAGAAGTTGAGCCCAAAGCAGATGCAATGGCAAGAGTTCTTAGTAGAGTTCGACATGATGTTGGAGTACCAGCTTGGAAGGACCAGCTAAGTGGCCAACACGCTTAGCAAGAAGGTATAGTTGGCCCAACTCAAGCTAGAGGAGGTAGCAAAGGTAAGTTAACTTAAAGGAAGCATGCCTGACCGCATTAGGGAGGGGTTGGAGCATGACCCCTTAGCAAGGAGCTTGGTGGTAATGGCGAAGGATTAAGAAATTTTGGGTGCAGGATGGTCTTGTCGAGGGCATTGACACATTAGGTGTAGGAGATCTGTTACGGGCTTGGAAGTTTTTCCCATGACTTAGCCATTTTGGCTCACTTTGTACATATGAGGCTTGCCATCTTGTGTAGAGATGACTTAGCCATCTTGTGTAAAGACGACTAGAGTTGTCTAGAGTCGTGTAGAGTTGTGTAGAGAATCTTAGTACATACTAGAATTCTCTAGGAGACTCTTGTGGAATTATTTAGAAGCTTTGTAGAGAATCTCTAACCGTTGGATGCATGCCACATGGCACCATCCTTACCATTGATGTGAGCTTCTAGAAGAGAGCTCCCTCACTTGGTCCTCACTCTTCAAGAGTTGTAATATTTTATCTAGTGCAGTTACAAGCTTCCCCTTTCACTATCTTGATATTCTCTTGTGCTCTCTCATATTTTCACTCAATCTTGTTGCATATTACTTGGTGGCAATGTTCGAAATATAGTATCGCGCAATGAATTGCACCCTTGGGGTAAAGATACATATCGGTTATCGCACGAGATATATTGTTCGTATCGGGTAATTTATCGCACTTTTTGGGAAACATTGGGAAAATGGTTGAATTTTTCAATGAAATTTAAGGGATTGTTAAAAAAACCTTAATACACACTTTTCATAACATCTAAAAAGAGTGCACATAATAGGTTTCCTTTGTATAGGGTCCTAAGCGATGCGTTGTTTGTCTAAACTAAGGCAACTATATTCAAATATAATGCATAACATTTATAAATTTATGAAGACATGTATGAGATCACATCCAATTCATTCAAAAGCAAAAGATATAGTAGAAATTGAAAAACATAGATATCAATGATGTGACTGGTTATGGCCTAGACCCACATAGAATTGCGCGGTGGCTCGTAGTCATCGTCTCCATCTCAACAGGGCCGGGAAGAATGCTGCTCCTCAACAAATTGACAATATTATGCCCAGGTCATAGTAGAATGGTACTAATTAAGATATTCCCTGACATAACATTGGTACTCATCCTCTCCGAACTGAACTAATACACCCATCCTTGGGTATTATGTAATAGTCACAGTCTGTGGCTGATATGGATCTGGGATGGGCAAAGATGGAGCTACTGAGTATCCATACTGCCCTCCATATCCATACTGCTGCCCATATCCCTGCCCATATGCGAAAGTGAAGTCCCGACCGTAGTAGAAAAATGATGAGCCGTAACTGCTGAAGTCATTTTCCGCAAATCCATTAGCTCCATATCCATACCCATACTGTGGCATAGAATTCGAGCTACTCTCCCGTGTTTGTGATCCATATCTATGCCATGGCCTGTAACTCGAGCTTCCCTCCCTTGTCCGTGAATCGGAACTAAAAGCCACCTTGTTTCCCACAAACGCTTGTCCCTCGTGTATTTTTCCAGTAGCTCCCCAAAATCGTAGAGCTTTTGGGTCTTTTTTTTTTTTTTTTTTGTAGCCTTTGACACACGTATGTCTTATTGTAGATAAGACGGGGCTATGGTTCTCCTGGATGAGAACCACGGTCAGGGTCTTGTGTGGCATGATCGAAATCTCTCCCCCCCCCCCCAGTGAAAGGGCTAAGAGGCCTCTGAGACTGACTCCCACCCTCACTGCCACCATCCCCATCACCATCATCACCATCATCGCTATTGTTGCCAGAGTCACCATCACCCCCATTGTTGTCATCACCATCACCGGATCCACCCTCTGCATCATTCTCTATCTCGGTGTCGGACAATGTCTCCTCGCCACGTGTCCCGCATGATAGTGACTATCGAGACTACCCACTAGACTCCTCATTAGTGGGTCAAATGCCTCATTAGGAGATCTCTACTGCTCCACATGTGCATCAACATCGATCCCTTGTCCCGTTGCCCCCGCCACAACACGTGGCTCTGGTCACCCTTCCGAAGTATCCACGTCATCCAACCTAACCAACTAGTAAACTAGGTCCTTGTCCTTGTCCTCAATATATGAATGATGTTCCACTGCCATTAGGTCCAGTGGGTCCTCCTATGCTTTTTTTCTTCCTTCGGATTGGAGCAGCCTCTCTCGTAGCTTCATATTGTAGTGCAATACACTAGCTTCTGAAGCCTATCGTACCTAGTTTGTTGCACTTATTTGTGTGGATGAGGGAGAATGTGCTCCAATTTCTTTCACGGAGTGAGGAGGAGACCGGCTATGTGAGCACATGGACAGCCAACCGCTGTAAAACCTTGCAGTCAGTCTCGTACATGGCCTACCATTCGCCTGCGAAATTTAAAGTTATTTCATTAGTTGCAAATTTTGTAAAATAATATGAAAACTAACTTTTAATGTAGCAACTCACATGGCATCATGGTGGTCTTTGACATCTTCGCGGTCTGGCACCTGAACATTCCAGTCGCGTCACGGAATTTAACAATATGTTGATGGCGTATAGCAGCCAAGGGTAAGTATGGAATCATTAAGATATAGATATGGAGAATGTAAGTGCGGAATATATTTACCTCAGTATTGAATTTGACTTTTCACGGACAATTGGGGAATAAGTGCTCGTACACTTCACGTACAACCCTCTTCAGTGTATTGTTGGCATAAAGTTTCCTACTGTAGTGGTATTTTGGATTTAAGAAATACGCTAAAAACCAACATGATTTAAATTTTTAGACATTAATAGCAAAGTACTGAAGCATATAGACCACAATAAAATCGTACAAGTACATACCAACCTCATGTAGTGGGTGGGGAAGTGTCCTCTCCTAATGGTCGTTTATTATTGCATGCATCCACTTATATGCATTGGGGATATAAGTCCTCTCCCAAAATCATATTTAGCCTTCATAGCATCTTTCATCACTTGTATGGAAGCATATAGCGACCCCATTGATGGATTCATCTCATTGTCCACCATCCTCAACACTATATAAATGGGCTCCAAAAAACTCATTGCATTGTGCATGTGCTCCCAAGACACGTTGCTCAACACGAGCTCTTTGATTCTCCAGGTGACTCTATTCTCCTTCCCAGCCCAAACTGTGTAGTCCTGAGAGGTGAAAAGCTCTCGTTGCCCCTGCTTGTGTTTGAGGAAGCTATTTAGGCGATATAATTTGTGGCGAACCGCATTGCTCCAGGGCGCACTATATCCCCACCACACTTCTCACTCATTGCGGCTAATAACCATGTATGGTTGTATATGAAGGTCGTGATGATCCGTGGTAATAATGGCGTTCACCGACTGCCTATCCCTGATCACCTTTAGCATGAGATCGATACAATGTGCTGCACAGGGGGTCCAGTACATATGATACTTATTTTGTATATCCTTCCCTCCCTTGACAAATGCACTCCCATTGTCTGTAACAAATTGCAAAATGTTCTTCCTCCCAACATCTTTGATAACACAGTGCATTAATTTGTAAATGTAGACCGCATCTTTAATCTGATCGCTCGCATCTACGAACTTTAGGGATACTCTGCCTGTCCTCTGCAATAGACCATAAAATTTATGACCGACATCTTCATCGGTCCGGTCCAACCGTCATACATGACGGTGCAGCCGTACATTTCCCATGACTTGCTTATGTGAATCCACATCTCTTTATCTTCATCCAAATACTTGCCCATCATCTCAAAGGGCGTGGGCGACTACACACCCTCACCCCCACGCTGCACCTCACTTTTCATATTTGTGAAGTTTGGGCTCGTTGCTGCATTCGTGGGGATTTGATCGTATATAGAAAACTTCGCAATAAACTTCCCAACCTTTTTCCTTATATCCCCCTCCACTAAACATGTCCTTTAATATATATATATATATATATATATATATATATATATATATATATATATATATATATATATATATATATATATATATATATTTTACCCTCTCGCCTCCTTGTACATCCTCGGATCTGACAGTAGATCTGGCACTCGTATGCTACTGTTCCTCCCCATACCCTTGTAACTCCCCCTTGCTCCACTCCCCCCACCACGCTCATGGTTAGACCCCTCAAATCTAGGCCTACTCTCCTGCCGCCACCTCTCCTGATCCCTATCCCACTCATCCCGTAGGGACTCCTAAACTGCACGTCTATAAATCCTTGTCCCCTACATATAGAGGCCGCCCCAACTCTTCCCTAATCTCCCTCTCTCATGCATGTTGTTCATCTCTTATTTTAACATTTTTTTTAATACAACCCTCAACTCAGCTCGCACATCCTGTGGACACTTAGGGCTATCCACAACATTGCGATGCCCTCCCGCTAAATGTTCTTTCAAGCAGGTTACCTCCCCTCTCTTCGACACATGGCCATATAAATTGTGAATACTCCTGAATTGATTATCGGGAGTGGGTCAACCATATTTCCATACTATATCAGGTTGTCTCCTTCCTCTTCCTCCCGATATATTTTACTTGGAAAACAACATTCTTTTGATAAAGGCCAAATACAATATCATAAATAAATTTCAATTTTTTAAAATAATTTTATTTAATTTTTAAATAAAAATTATTTTTTTTATTACAAAAATTGACAAAAAAATCACTACAAATGTTTAAATCAGCCATCATACATGTTTGGTATTAATTTTGGAGTGTAACATTGCAAGCAATTTGGGCAAAATTGAGAAAATTTTGAATTTTCTCCAATTTCCCTAAATCGGCCCACTTGTACTCAAAGTTCGAAATTTGAGTGTATGTGATGATCATTTCATTAGACACTCTTAAATACTTCGAAATTAGTCTCAATTCACATCTGGTTGAAGATAAATTTCGAAAAAAAAAATTAATATTTTAATAAAATTTTAATTAAAAATAATTACTTTTTTCAAATTTTGATAAAAACTTCACAATTCGGTAGATCAGGTCTTATGCATTCTTGATTTCATGTTTGGAGTGCAACATTGCAATTAATTTGGGTGAGATTGGGGAAATTTTGATTTTTCCCCAATTTCCCCCAAATCGGCCCACCTACATTCAAACTTTGAAATTAGAATGTATGTGATGCTTAATTCATTATACACTACTAAATACTTGGCAATTAGTTTAAATTCACAGTTGATTGAAGGTGAATTTTGAAAAAAAAAAAATTATTTTAATATATTTATTTTATTTTTTAATTAAATTGTTTTTTTGAAATTTGATCAAAGCTTCACAAATCGATAGATTAGGCCTCATGCATGCTTGATTTCATGTTTGGAGTGCAACATTGCAACCAGTGTTTCAAATATCGACGATATCGGCTGATATATCCCACGATATATCTTGTGTCCCACCTATACGATACGAAATGCACAAGTATGCGATATATCCCACATGCTTGATCCAGTGAGCATTTTCGATCCCTTTTTTTTTGTAAATCATGTTAAATCAGTGTCAATTTCTTACAAATCTACGACTTTTCATGTTTTGCATGAAAAATAATGAATTGGGAGCTTCAGTTCCAAGATTTGGAGGAGATGGTCCGAGTTGCGGAAAATTGAAAAAAAAAAGTCAAAATTTTCCATTTTCTCGTAAATTGGTTTCAATCTTTGTGCCCAAACATAAAATCAAACATGTATGTAACCTGATCTAGTGATTCTTCTTTTGCTTTTGAATATATCACTTGTGTTTCCACATGTCTTCTTACATTTATAAATTATATGAATAGACTTTGAATATACTTGCAATTATTCAGTTAGATAGCGCATAGATTAGGACCCCATATAAAGAAAACCTATTATGTGCACTTGTTTTTTGTAATGTTTTGACTTCTTAGTGTGCATCAATGTCTTTTTTAACAACCACTGAAGTTTCATTGAAAAATTTGACCAATTTCCCAATGTTTGCCCATGTTTCCACCAACAACGATATAGTACGCGATACAACCGATATATCCCATGCAATAACCGATACGTATCCATATCCTAAGGGTGCGTTACGTAATGTGATACCAATAATTTGAACACTGATTGCAACTAATTTGGGCGAAATTGGGGAAATTTCAATTTCACCAATTTCCCCCAAATCGACCCACCAACACCCAAATCTCCAAATCTAAGCTGGAAATCCTTGATTTTCCATGCATTCCATGAAGAAACAAGGATTTGTTCTCATTTTACACTCATTTTAGAAGATTTAAACAAACACAAATGGATCGGAATGGTAAAAATCTCACCGATTGAGCAACGGCCTGAGAAGATTTAATTCTAGGCTTGAAATTCTTCTTTTCCTCCCAAAATCTTTAGCAAGGTGGACCGAAATCCACCTAAGAGCAATGTAGAAGAAAGAGTTTCAAAGGAAAATGGGGATTTTTTTCAAAAATTGGGAGTTCTATTGAGAAGGGAAGGAACTTCCTGTCACTATCTGGTATTTAAACAATACAAAAACTCGCGATATCGTGAGATATATTGCCGATATCGATGATAAATTGTGATATCAGCGATATATCGGACGATATCAAGGTATTTTTTCAAAATTTTCTTATCTTCTATGCGATTTCGTATTGCTGCCTTGCGGTACCGATAATATCGGCCGATATTATCAATATTAAGAACACTGCTTGTTGGTGCATGTACGAGTTAGTGTGACTCAAGTAGCGTTAGGGCATTGCACTGGTGTTGCATGAGTGGGAGTGCAAAGGAGTTTGCAAGTCCATGACATCATGCTTCTTCTAATTGCCCAACGCTCTGGCCCATATACTATTAAGTCCTTTACATCCTTTTAAATAATAGAGCCAAGGTATTGTAACACATCACTTTGAGGAATCTCTTGACTATTGATTTTGACTAAACCCTTGGGTTTGTAACTAATCTTAATAAAGTTGCATTCCAAATACTGGTTTTGTATTTAATCCTCTAGACTCTAGAGCTTTCCTCCAAACCTCTAACTTAGCATTTCCCCCTCCGTAGTCTTATCGAGCAACACCATGTCATACAGAAGGAACAAATGGATAGGGCAACCCTAGACTGCAAGTAGAAAATGATTGGAGTCGCGTTGAAGCATATCAGGCTGTCATCAGTTTATGTTTTGGGCAATCATGATGCCTGCACACCTGTCTCTTATTATGATCACAACTATTGAGCTTCAACTGCCATCTATGTGATTGCTTAGTAGCTTTATACCAATGTAAACTATAAAAAGCTCAAAAGTGAAAATTTTGTTAAGTTTGTTTCATGTGCTAGATAATTGCTTGTGAGAAATCTGTCTATCAGCAGCGTGATATATCACATAAACATGATTAACATTTCCTTCTACGAATACCCATTTATTAGAAAAGAATTTCCTCATTTATTTTTTATTTTTATGCTTTGCCACCTGGGGCTGAAGTTCAGAACTTAGTATTTTCTTCATGCACTGCGGTGCATTTCTATGATGCCAGCGTGTCTGATGATGTCTCTGATTGTTTTCTTCTTCTTCTTTTTTTTGTTTTTGGTCTTTTTTTTTTTTCTTTTGGTTTGTAATTTTCTCTGTTTATCATTGTCATTATTATCAGCAAAAAATTGTTATGTTTCCTTCCACAGATACCTGCACACTAGGAACTGATTCCCTCATCTTTTTAATGCATTGCCATGTGGGGTTGAAGTTTAAAAACTAATAGTTAGTTCATGAACCAACAGAACATATCTATGATGCTACTGTCTGATGAATTCTCTAAATGCTTTTTGGTTTCTAATTTTCTTATCTAGGTCAAGAATATTGGTTTCACTGGGGTTTTCAGGTTGATGTTTAAGCCTCTAGTGGATGCATTTCCATGTTTTGGAGCGGTCTGTTATTCTTTGAGAGAAAAGGTGTGGAATTTGTTTACCAGGTCCCAGTAGCAGGCAAATGTATTAGTTGCTAGGAAATTTTTTGTTGTGTAATAACTTTGATGTTTAACTGCAGAAAAAGATGGATTTCACACTTAAAGTTGTTGGCGGCGATCTATCCTCAATCCCAGGGATTTCCACTGCTATTGAGGTTGAAGCAACTTCTCTTATCTTGTTTGGGTTGCTTTTTATCAGACGTGCACTAGTAACTGCTTATCTTAATAGAGAGGAATGATCACCTTCAAGCTTTTCAAGTGACTTTACATGCAACCTAGCTCACACACTAATGTGTCTATGTAGGATATCTGGCCTGCCGCCTGCATAAGGTCGGCCTGGCCACAAAGATCACCTGGCATAAACCTCAGGCCAATCCACTCATCAAGCGGGTTGCACATTAGCGTGTAGGCTGGATTGATGTAAAGTATCTTGCAATGGATTTTAGTCATTATTTCATCCTTGGTATAATTTTTTATGTTCAGGATTTTAGTGCTAGGTATACCTGATTCTCATGGAAGATGAATTTTGGAGTTCTTTGTTTCTATTGGTAAAAAAGTTGTATCTCTCTTAAGAGGACAGTTAACAAGCTACGAAAGGACTCGAACACAGGAGAACAGAACTACTTTGACCCCCTTGAACACTTCATTGGGGCTACTGGAGCAAATTTGGAAGCACCTATTGTTGTGCTCCCACTATGATAGACCATAGACACACAAGAAAGAGCCTCCACAAGATGTTCCTTTTGTTGCTGAACCCAAAGAAGAATGAGTTAATCAAACCAAAGCAATGGAAAAGATCAAATATTCTTTCCCACACTACTCTCACAAAGCTACAATGAAAAATAAGTGGTCCATTGACTTGACATCCCATAGGCATGTGATCCACGCATGAGAAAGAACCATTTGTCTATTTCACAGGTTATTAACTGTAAAATTGTAAGCACTTTGTTTTTGCATACTAACCACATGAATGACTTTGGCGGGCACCTATACGACGAACTATGCTTCATTGGATCATGAGAGACCCGGGGACAATGAAGAGCACAATGGTGTGTAGAACCTAATAGGAAAGATCCCTGACCTCTCCGACTTCCATGTCAAACTATCTCCGTTAGCCATAGATGAGGCCTTACTCAACAACAAATCAAAAGTCTCACCATGTCTTTGTTTAATCCTCAAGTAAATTTCTGCGTCAAGGATCCCAAACATGGTATGCCAAAATGGTTACGTAACGGTAATTGCAGTAACCATTACGCATTACGGTGCTAAAATGGCCACAACTGCCGTTATAGAAAAAATGACTTGTAACAGCCCCGTTTATCTTGATCCCAAACCACTCTGCCTTCCAAGATCAAGAAACAGTGGAGATGGTCATCTCCTTCTCAGCTGAAACCATGCCATTCTAAGAAAAGCCCAACAAAGTGGAGAATCACTGATGAGGACACAAGACCCTTCAAGGTCTATCAGCGAAGAAAGGGCACACCACAAGCATCTTCCTTGTGGATAGGCAACTATTAAGGAGCATTGAAGACCCTTCAAGGTCTATCAGCGAAGAAAGCGCACACCACAAGTGTCTTCCTTGTGGATAGGTGACTATTAATGAGCATTGAAGACCCTTCACACGTGGTTTGGTGCATAAAAGACCCCACAATGAGAAGAAACGTGCGAAGGATAAAAGAAGAGCTTGCTGGACAGTTTTCACTGTCCTCGGGCGCTCGACCGTTGCCTTTGGGCGCCCGACCATTGCCTATCTGGCGCCCAAAACTCACTAGACGTTTTTGGACGTCTTCGGGTGCCTAAGCGAGCGCTCAACCTTCGTGCGAATTATTTTTTTTGCTTAGTTTTTACTTAAACATTGAGGGTATTTTAGTCTTTTACTTATCTTTTAATGCTTATTTAAGTGGGCTAAGCCCTAAACTCAAATTTAGTTGTTGATTAATGAAAAGCAAGCCTTTTGGTTGCCTCCTTCCTCTCTCTCTCTCTCTCTTGGAACTTCATCTTCTTCTTCGATCTTCTTCTTTTCTTTTCTTCTTTTGTCCCTCCAACCTTCTTCCAGGTAATCTATCATCTTTTCTCATCATTCTAAATCTCTATTTTGTTTATTTCCCACAACCTAAAATTTGAGAATTGATCGAAACCCTAGTTCCTCAGATTTTCAAATCCCTCATCCGAGAAATTCTTTGATCTTTCGGATTAGTGATTCCCATTAAGCAATTGGGTGATTACCATGCAAAATCGGGAGGTTCCATCCCTCGTCAGATCCAACCTATGCATTATTTGAATTTCTTACTTCGTGGTTGTGATGACGGCACGTTCCATTGCATGCCTCTTTTATGATTTTCTTAATTTATGATGGTAGATGTGTAATTTTGGATTATTATTGCTATTTATTTCCGCTGGATTACATATGTTCATGAGCATGCATCATAATTAGGGCATCCTGCATCAAATTTGGTATCAGAGATTTGGGCTTGCATGGTTATGTTTAGATCGAGTTATCAAACTAGGGTTTTAATTTTAGGTCAGTTTTAGAAATTTTCAGATTTAGAAAGTTTCCAAAAATCGAAACTTTCCATTTTTAGAAAGTCCTTAGATTTGGAAAATTTCCAGATTTGGATCGTAGTGTCCGGATTTCGTGTTTCCAGACTTAAAAAGTCTAACTTTCGAAATTTGTTATTTTTAGAAATTTTTTCATTTTTGGAAAGTTTCCAAATTTAGAAAATTTCTTGAATTAGAAAATTCTGGTTTGGGTTAAGAAGTTTGTCAGTTCATACATCATCATAGGATTAGATTTATAACATTCACATTATGAGTCATCTAATCCATAGAGTCGAGTTTAGGAAGAACCTAGGACAAATCCTCCATTGTGTGCCCATTCGTTTTGGTCATGGTTTTGGATTACGCATCACTACCATGAATCAGGATCAGATTCTAGAGGCTTTGGCTGCCATATCCCGATGTCTGGACAACATTGAAAGCCATTCTAGAAAATCCTTCTAGAATCTCAATGACAAATTAGAGGCATTCAAACAGACTAGCCCTAACTATGGAAAAGATAATCAACATTATGCCTTGATGAACGACGAGTTAGAAGGGTCCAAACATGATGTTTATGAAGTGGAAGAGTACGTGCCTGACACCAGTAGTGATGAAATGGAAGAAATTGAAGCATCGTTCATCATCATTGAGAATGACGAAGTGTATGCTAGTGATGAAAAGGTCAAAGAAATTGAGACTGCACCACTTCCAGATATCATGTGTGACTTACGTGATGTAAAGTCCCAATCTAAGTCTCTTACCATAATGCACACAAATGAATTTGAAAAGGAGACTGGTGAGGATATGATGGTAGACACCCACATGACTTGTGATATCCCACCAGATGATTTATGGGATAAATTTTCACCCAAATGGGACATTCAGCACACAATCGATCTTGTCCCTGGGTTAGTCTTGTCAAGCTTTCCTTAATACCAAGTGAACCCTGTAGAAAATACAGAAATGCAGCGTCAATTTGATAAACTTCTCGGGGAAGAATTCAATAAGAAAAGTTTGAGTTGTAGTTTTGTTCTATGTGCCATGCCTGCCCTTTTCACTTCCAATAATAATGGCATGTGGACACATTCTGACCATCCGTAAAATCTCAGTGCGATGTAATCATAGCATGATGGTCATAGCCCTCATCCCGCATCTTGATGACATTTTGGACAGAATGGCTGATGCCAAGATCTGCTCAAGACTGGGTATTAATAGTGTGTGTTCTCAAGTGTTGGGATACTTGAAAATCATCATTGTTTATAATACTTATAATGAGAATCAACACCTCCATCAGTTAGAGCGGACCCATAGAATCTTAAAGAATAATAAGTTATGTATCACCCATGGGAAATATCATTTTATTTTAGTTTTCCAAGTTCTGGATTATAGGGTTGTTTATTTTCATAGGATTGTTTATTTCGAGTCCATTGCTTTTTCAGCACGTCCTTTAGTTTCAACCATGTCCGTCACCCAAAGGTCTTTAGAGTCAGCCAATGCATTTGTAAGACATTCACGAATTGCATACATATATTAGACAGCGGATTAATAGAAGCAATAACAATTATAAATGTTCAGCTGACTCTCATCATAGATCTCAAGACTTTCAGGAACGAGACTATGTAATGGTGATGATTAGGCCAGAGCAGTTCTCACAGGGCACCGCTAAGAAATTACAAGCGCGTAGTGTTGGACCATTTAAAGTATTGCAAAGAATTGGGTCCAACGAGTATAGGATAGACCTTCCACCTGAAATGGGCATTAATCTAACGTTTAATGTGGAAGATCTAGTCCCCTCCCCTCATCCTACCATTGACCCTTCTTCTCTTTCGTGGCCATATTCTAATTTTTTATTCACAACCCACTCCACCCCTTCACCCACCTATTTCTCACAAAGAGGAAATTGTGGATGAAGAGATAGTTTCCACGAGAGATGGAGGTTTCCAGAGGTACCTTGTCAAATAGAAGAATAAACCATTGTCAGAATCTACATAATTGACTGAAGCGAAGTTGCAGAACATCGATCCGGATTTGCTAGAGCGCTACAAGAGCTTTAACTCGTCGGAGTCGAGTTTTTCTCACCCGAGGGGAGTTAATGAGGACACAAGACCCTTCAAGGTCTATAAGCGAAGAAAGCGCACACCACAAGCATCTTCCTTATGGATAGGCGACTATTAAGGAGCGTTGAAGACCCTTGACACGTGGTTTGGTGCATAGAAGACCCCACAATGGGAAGATACGTGTGAAGGATGAAAGAAGAGCTTGCTGGACAGTTTTCACTGTCCTCGAGTGCCCGATCGGGTGCCCGAACATTGCCTATCTGGCGCCCGAAACTCACTGGACGTTTTTAGACGTCTTCGGGCGCCCGACCTCCACGCGATTTTTATTTTTATTTTTTTTGCTTAGTTTTTACTTAAACATTGAGGGTATTTTAGTCTTTTACTTATCTTCTAATGCTTATTTAAGTGGGCTATTAGTTGTTGATTAATAAAAACCAAGCCTTTTGCTTACCTCTTTCCTCTCTCTTTCTCTTGGAACTTCATCTTCTTCTCCGATCTTCTTCTTCTCTTTTCTTCTTTTATCCCTCCAACCTTCTTCCAGGTAATCTATCATCTTTTCTCAACATTCTAAATCTCTATTTTGTTTATTTCTCACAACCTAAAATCTGAGAATTGATCCAAACCCTAGTTCCTCAGATTTTCGAATCCCTCATCCGATAAATCGTTTGATCTTTTGGATTAGTGATTCCCATTAAGCAATTGGGTGATGACCATGCAAGATCGGGAGGTTCTTACTTAGTGGTTGTGATGATGGCACTCTCCATTGCATGCCTTTTTTATGATTTTCTTAATTTATGATGGTAGATGCTGAATTTTGGATTATTATTGCTATTTATTTCCGCTGGATTACATATGTTCATGAGTATGCATCATAATTAGGGCATCCTGACGCCAGAGCATATGGTCGAGGAAAAAAAAAAAAAAAAATCTTGAATTCAATTTTTGCATTTATTGCCAAACCTCAAGCCAATGGAGCATATGGTCGAGGAAATTCTAGTCAACTTTATCACGAGCCTTCTCCTTATCAAGCTTGCAAATGATCCCCCATCTTTCCTTATACCTTGAATGAGCGCACTAATCAGCTATTAATGCACCATCCAAGATCTACCTTCCATGAATGAAATCTCCTTGAGCCTAAATATGAAGAGCAAGTTTGGGTAAAATATTAATAAAACTTGTTAGCGTATATGTCTGTATGTACAACTATACTTGTGTACATATACAATTGTACACATTGTAGATAGCTATATGGATGGGTTTTTGTATCTATTAAGATCTTCTACAAGTCTCTACAGATCTCCCACCCCTTCTATATATATTTTGATCATTCTCAATGAAAAAATAAGATATTGTTTTCCATGATGTAGTATGTTGTGTTAACATGGTATTACTTATTAGAGCCATCATTTGACACTGATCTGGTCAGTTCATCTTCCTTTATCTCCACATTCTCTGCAATCTCATTGTGACCTTTGTATTTCATTTGTTGGATGAATTCAGGTTGTTGGATCTGGGTGTCTTCATTCATCCCTGCCGGTGTCTTCTCAGTCATTGTCAGAGTTTGCTATATGTTCTCCTCACCGTCCAGACCTGCTACAGGCTGCAGCCCACCTTCAAAACACCACTATCCTTATTATCTACCATTGCTAGATCTGAACATCAGCCCATCCAATCCCAATCACATCCGCCATAGCCTGGCTGTCACCGCCATCACCCATTGCTCGCAGTCCATAGCCCGTCACCCCTGCATGCAGCTTGAGCTGCTGCCAAGGTGTGCCAAAACGGTTACGTATCGGCCGTATTGGCCGATACGTAACGGAAACGGCTGATGCCGTTACGCGATATAGGGTCCAAAACGGGGACCCCAAAATTTTGACCCATAACAGCTGTTACGAGGGGCGTAACGGCCGTTACGCCCCCCGTAACGGCCGTTACGCCCCCCGTAACGGCCGAAAAGCGGGTAGTTTTTTTTTATATATATAAATCTGATTTTTTTTTATTTTTTCACACTTTTCTTCTCCCATTTCTTTTCTAATCTATTCTTTTGCTAAAAACCAGTGTTTGCAGATCGGCCTATTTTACTATATCGGTTACACACACAAGAGTCCCCATTTTGTAGAAAAAAAATAACTTTTTTTTTCGACCCACGTTCCGACTCTGCGTAGGGGTCATAGTTTGTTGAGTCCAGTTAGCTATTTTCTAGATTTTATTGAATCCTCATATAGATCTAGGCCATATAGCCATATAACTTGCATTGCGTTGAAGTTCAATAGTCAAAACTGCATTTGGAGGATACTCATTCAGTTAAAACTAGAATATTTCTCAACTCTCTTGCTTGTTTTACTTTGTCAATGCATTGGTTGTGTTTACATTAATATCTTGTTACATTTGTATATATTATGGAATCAATTTAAACAATAGTTGCATCAATTCAGTCAGATAGCGCCTAGCTTAGGATCCTTTTACAAAGGAACTCCATTATGTGGACTTTTTGTTTATACATATTATGATTTAAATGTGTGTATTGAGGTCCATTTTAACAATCCCTGAAGTTTCATTGAAAAATTCAATCAATTTCCCAATGTTTTCCCCATGTTTCCCAAAAAGTGCGATACATTCCGCAATACAACCGATATGTGTATATTCTAATATGTGTTTAAAGGTTGGATAGTATGTGTTACTTATAATAGAATATAATCATGTGCATTTTACAGATTATGCACATGGTTTGTTATTTTTTTGGTATTTTTTTAATTTCGGAATAATTTTAAAAATTAGGAAAAATCATTTTTTTCAAAAAAAAATTCTGGTTTAAAGGTTGGATAATATGTGTTACTTATAATAGACAGTTAGAAATTTGAATTTATAAGTTTTGCAGTTAATTCCAGGTTATCAGCTTTATAAATTCATCAGACAGCCCGATACAGCTTTTTCACCAAAGAGTAGACCGCTTCACCACCATAAACATGTTCAAAATTATAAATGAATGCATATTTGTGATGTTTGGAATTTTCTGGATTTAATCCATATTTTTTTAGAAGTTTTTGGCAAAAAAAAAAAAAAATTGGACCGTTACGGGGCCGTATCGGCTGATACAGGGCCGTATCCGTATCGGAAACGGTGGGCACCGTTACGCCCACCGATACCGCTACGGGACACCTTGGCTGCTGCTCCCTCTCGTCTCCAACTGCCTCCTCCTAATGCTCCCTAGCATCACCAATTACCATCACCTGCCGCACCCGCACACAAGGTATCCCAAAACGATTATGTAATGATCATAAATTTATTCTAACGGTGGTAACCATTACACGTTATGGGGTCGTAACGGCCGTTATGGAAAAAATGACCCGTAAATAGTTTTTTTTTCAAAAAAAGAAAAGAAAACGAAAGGCTTAATGGCTATTACGGGAATACCTTGACCGTAGCACCTCATTGCTGCTGCATCATCGGAAAACCGTTGACAACCCTTGTCTTCTTTGGTGACCTTGATCACGTAGCCTCGTTGGAACCAATCTTCCTCAAATTCAGTGACAACCTCCGCTATTGCCGCTCAGATTTGCCTCACAAACGAAGAATCCCAAAACAACCTCCTAACCCCATCTTCATTTTTGCCGGCTATGTGCGCAACACCACCATCTTAAACCAGTGCAAAACTAATGCCCCATATCATCTTCATCTTGAACGCTGCAGTTATGCCTCCACCACTATTCAGCCCCGTTGCTAGCACTAGACCTACTAGTCTGCATGATTTATCTTTTGGTGCTCCTCTTTCGTTGCCTCTGTCCACAGTAGTACTATTAATCGCCGCCCGTTGCCTCTCCTCCTGAGCCCTTGCTGCTCTTCCGTTGCCTTTGTCCACATATCAACCTGGCTCCCAAACTCTTCGCCCATCATCGAATTTGACTGAATCCATTGATTCTAGCACCCATCTGAAGCCAGATCTCCATCCGGCATTGATTTAGGCAACCAATTGAAATCTCTACCCTGTTGGCCATCCTTGCATGGTTACCCGTACGCCCACTCACCTCCACTTCCACTATCACTGCGCTAGCCATTTAGAACCCATCTTTTGGCCCCATCTGAAAACCCCAATTGCATCCCATATCTGGTAACTCATTGAAGAGAAGGGGCATCCGACTATATCCCTTTTTTATTTTTTCCTTTTCCTTTCTCTTGCTATGGTGCTTTTAGAGTGCACTAAATTGGATTGTTACCCAATGTTACTCTCATCGGGCTGCATCTAAACTATCATTCTTTTGTCCCACATCTCCAACCTTTTCAATTGTATCTTTTGTTAGTGCACTAAACTATGGGTGCACGCCCATTTTGTAAATGTTTGCCATCTTCTATCTATCATCAAGCACCATCTCTACAGCTATGACCTTCATTTTAGTGTTCCAAGACAGCACTTGAGCTTTCCTTTTCAATTCATCATTTTTTTTTCTTATTAGGCAATTGCTATTAGGGGTGTAGTTTACTCACATTTTGTGCAGTGTTGCACGTGTGCCTTCACATGCCGTTGTATAGTCCCCCTCTCAACCATTGTGGGTGTAGTTCACTCACTTGTTGTGCGGTGTTGCACATATATATTTGAGAGGATTTTTGGCATGTGAATGGTCATTTGGTGGCTAGATGGTTCTTGAGTTCGGATGGCCTAATATTTGAATCGAAGATTAAACGGACAATGAAGCTCAGTCTACCAACAAGCAGCACTTGAAGATCTTGTCCAAGTAGTGTGAGGGGGAGTGGTGGCATATGTTGATTGTCATCTTCTTCTTTGTGTATGTTTCAAGCTAGGCATGATTGATAACCATGCTCTAGCTGGAGGGGGAAGTATTATAGGATGCATTTGTACACCCGTACTTGTGTATGTGTACAACGGTACATATTATTGATAGCTATGTGCATGGATTTATGTGTATCCATTAAGATCTTCTACAAATCTCTATAGATCTCCCACTTCTATATATTCCGGTCATTCTCACTGAAATACATAAGATATGGTTTACCACAATATTATGTCGTGTTAACAAAACTAAACACGAAGAACATCTTATGATGGACACTTGTATCTGTATGCTGAACTTCTGAGAAATGGAGAGGAATATCCTCATTCCCATATCTATGACCATATCATTGTCCATGTGGGTATCATGTGCCCGAAGAAGCCTTGCGAAAATGGGCGTTAAACTATAAAGGTCATGGTTTACATCACCTCTTTGCTCAGCAAACCTAGGCACAGATTTGGATTTTCTTTCCAGTTTATTTAGCCTGTATAGTAATTTAAACTTAGTTTGCTTTGAATGGCCTATAGAGGATGTAGAATATTTCAACCAGAATGGGGGAGTACAATTTCTATGGTGGATTTTTCTCCTCGACAATATGCTGTATGGAGAATCATAGGGAACAAATCAATGACGGTTTTTTTAGGTTGATATGCATCTGCAGGCCAGAAATCACGTACCTTTTAATGATAAGAAGTGCAGTATTTTCCTCAGCTCCAAAGATTTTTCATCCACGAATTAGGATGATAGGTTTCCTTTAATACATTTACAAGTTACAACACTCTTATGGGATTTGTTTCATGATATGACATGCTTGTGTATTATACATAAATGACCAGTTCAAAGTAACTAGAGTAAATAAGTGAAGGGGGATTTTGGCAAAAAAATTGTATGAGTGGTTATTTGGATGTATTGGAGGTACTTGATTCTTTGTCGTAACAGTAGTTGGTAAGTTACCAATTACCACAAACATGAGCAATTTCATGTAATATTATGTTATTATTGCCTGTGATGTGATACATTTTTATGAATCTTGCATATCATGTGCTTCCTCTTTCTTATGTAAGAACTTTTTATATTGCTCTATTATTAGTTGAGGCATATATTTTGTTGGGAGATGCTCCAGTGATCTCAGAGCACTATAAATTATAGTGCTCCTAGTTGAATTGGGACACTTAGCCAGTCTAATCCATTGATCGAGACTGTTCATTAGGTTAGGGCACATTTCATGGACTACCATGCATGCATCATGCAGATCTGGCAAATATAAAACATTCAACCAATGGTCTTTAATATGGACTGTCAAGATAATTTACACAATTGTCTAGGGAAATCAGAGAAAAAAGTCATGGGGACTGACCTGTCTAGCAGGTCTTTGGGCGCTATGGCAAGAAAGAAATGGTCGCTGTTTCAAGAATAAGAACGAGAAAGCGATAAATGTTTTTAAGAGGGCTAAATCTTTTGTAATAGAATGGGAGGCGGGGTCGACTAGTTTGTTTCAACTTCCGTTGGGGTGCAAGTAGCATATTGTTTCTTGGGTTTCTAATATTCTTTGGTACATATTGGCTTTTTGCCTTTTAATGAAATTATCACTTTTCATAAAAAAAAATTTACACAAAAATAGGTCCAATCAACAAGTTGATCTGTCTATTTGTTAGGGCCTATCATGGATTCCTTGTGATTCTAAAGAATCACTTTTGTTAGGCAGGTGTAACCATTTCGTCCATGGCTTTGAAAATGGATAGCTATAGAAAATAAGGCCAAATCAAAGATGGGTTGGGTCATCCGATCAGTATGACTTTTTGACGATAGCCTATAAAAATGTTTTCTGGACTTAATGGGATGGGTTAGATCGATTGAATGGACTATCCAAGGGAACCGACGCAACTAGGAGCACTATAACTTATAGTGCTCTGAGAGCACTGGAGCATGTCTCTATTTTGTTTTCAATGTTGCATTTGCTGACAATGTGTTGAGCTTACTAAATTTATATATATATCTCTTCAATTTAATTAAATTTCAGTCACTTGATTATACAGGAAACAATTCGAGATGCTATTGAAGATTCATTGACATGGCCAGTACGGAAAGTTGTTCCCATTTTGCCTGGGGATTATAGGTACCCTTGTGTTACCAACCATCAAACTTTGTCAGGATTTCTTAAAGTTAACAATGTATATTGACAGGCTTATGTTTAACACATAATTAATACAACAACGTGATTGTGATCATCAATCTAAGCCATCCAAGCGATGGATCTCTCCTGGATTCACCATATTCTAGAAGTCATTGATCAAAATTATCTTAAAGGTTCGCTGATGAAAAAAAAAGGAAAAAGGAAAAAAAGAAGTATCTTAAAGGTCCAAGCGAGTCATGTACCTTGCATGCATCTTGCACTTTAGTGGTGAAATGGACCATGATATCATTCTACAGTCCGCATCGTTGATGAGGACCCGCAAATAGATGGGCCACCACTTGGATAGGATATACTAAAAATTGCATCAATCGGATGTTCTGAACGGTCCATTCAGTGCACTGTGGATTGACAGTTCAATTGGTCATTGGAGATTAGTTGGGTCAAGGCTATGATAATGATGATAGGTGGTTAGTTGGACATTTGAGATCATATGCTTGATCTGATTTGGGGTGGCCAACCGAAGAGGTGACTTATTGATTGGTTGGTTCAGATTGTTGAACATGGCCACCAATTTTTGTCATGTCCTGTTAGCATCCATTGTTAGCTTTGAAATTCCAATGTTTGAATGTTCAATGAACAGTTGAATGCTAAGATATGCATTTCTATTGACTGTCATTTGCTGTTTCTTAGCAACCTAGAGTTGAAACCTGTCGGAACATTGGAAGTGAAGCTTGTGCAAGCAAAGGAGCTGACAAATAAGGATGTGATAGGGAAATCTGATCCCTTTGCTGTATTGTACATACGCCCGTTACGAGATAGAATGAAGACCAGCAAAACGATTGTAAGTGCCTTTGCTTTTCTTCTTCTTCTTCTTCTTCTTCTTCTTCTTCTTCTGTTTAGGTTAGTGCCTTTGCTTTTCTTCTTCTTCTTCTTCTTCTGTTTAGGTTCCGTTTCTCGTCAATTTGAAGATAATCATGTATTTTTTTTTTTTTTTTCAGAACAACCAATTAAATCCTATCTGGAACGAACACTTCGAATTTGTGGTTGAGGATGAATCTACCCAACATTTGGTAGTGAAGATTTATGATGATGAAGGTCTCCAGGCATCCGAACTCATCGGCTGTGCTCAGGTGCCATTGAAAGATCTTGAGCCAGGGAAAGTGAAGGATGTATGGTTGAAACTGGTGAAGGATTTGGAAATCCAAAGAGATAAGAAAAACAGGGGTCAGGTGAGAATATCGTGTGCAGAATTATGTGGATTTTCTGCGACTTTCCTTTAGATACACACACCCACACACGCATGCACATAGAGGCAAGCATGCATGGTGTTAATTTTTCAAGTTATGAAATAACTCTTTTCTACCTTGTATTTTATTAGCGTAAATTCAAATTAACAAAATCTAAACTGGTTGGACCTGAGCTATAGTCCAACCGGTTGGATTTGAGAGTGCCTTATATATATATATATATATATATATATATATATATATATATATATATATATATATATATATATATATATATATATATATATATATATATATATATATATATATATATATATCTGTGTGTGTTTGTGTGTGTGTGTGTGTGTGAGAGAGAGAGAGAGAGAGAGAGAGAGAGAGAGAGAGAGAGATGTTTGTGAGATGCTCACAAACAACTAAATTGGTCCAACTAGCAATGCATTAAATAAGAGAAATGCCTTTCTCTACCCACACGTAAGGCTCACTTATGAGAGACCATGTGACATCAAGACTAATATAGGTATGATGGGAATACATATCAAGGATCTAACCCGTTCTTCAAATATGACCCACTTATTAAATTTTATCTTCTAAAAATTAGTAAATGGTCCTCATCACCTGATCCACACACGCAAGTTGTATTTGGACAGTTGGAATAGATTTCTAACATCCTTCATTTCTTGTAGAATAATATCCTAACTTTTTTTTTTTTTATACTGTGATGAAATTTCATTAAAAGAAAAAGAACGGCCGCAGCCAAAAACACAAAAAACAAAAGGAAAAATATAAATGTACAAAAAAAAAACCCCAGAACAAAACCCACAGCCGCAGCAAACCTCCAAACCTCCAAACGAGAGACAGAAATATAAACTCCCTCCCAATCTTAAACAAATAAATTTAAACCCCCACCGAGTCTTTAACAGATAAAGAGGCTCTTTTGAAGACCTCTAAAACCTCTTTCTTCTTGTCTCTAAAACACCTATTATTTCTTTCCCACCATAGGGCCCACAGAATCGCTAGTAAACTTAATCTCCATCTCCTTTTATCCGTACGACAGAACCCCCCACCATGCCAAGAAGAGAGATGGTCGTGAATATGGTTGGGAAAGACCCAAAGAACCCCGAAAGAGCTAAGGAGGCAACCCCATATCTCCCTCGCAAAAGAACAATAAATGAATAGATGGACCACTGTTTCTGCGTCTTTATAGCACATTAGACAAATTTTCGGAAGGATCATCTTCCTTTTGCATAGATTGTCAATCGTCAGCACTCTGTTTTTCCCCATAAGCCACCCAAAAGCCGCCACTTTCAAAGGAGCACTATAATTCCACAGATGAGCTATAGGAGAAACCACCTCAGACGAAACATGCTCAGTTAACAGCTGATAAAAGGACAGCACTGAGAAGGCGCCAAACTTATCCTTTAACCACTTCAAAGAATCCATATTTGAAGATACTAGGGAGCAATTCTTGAGAAGCTGGAGCAAACTGACCAAATCTTCAAATTCCTCATCATCCAGATTTCTCCTAAAGATGGGAGATCAAACCACTTCTACCCTTCTTACTGAAAAACAATTGCTCACCTTCATCCCCTCTTTCCTAGCTAAAACCCCTAAAGCTGGAAACAAAACCCTCAGACTTGCTTCACCTACCCATTTGTCTTTCCAAAATTTAATTCACTCACCATTCCCCAAAGATAAGCATATGCCCTCCCACACCCTTTCTTTAAGGGATGCTACCGACTTCCACAAATAAGAAAAACGATATAGAGAAGATGATTTTGTCCACCAACCCCTTTCCTCTTCCCCATTCTTTCTAGCTATAACCTCCCTCCACCTTTTTTCCTTCTCCATCCCAAACCTCCAAACTCATTTTCCTAACAAAGCTAGGTTCATCTCTTCTAACTTCCTCATTCCCGCCCCTCCTTTGACTTTCGAAACACAAACGTCGTCCCATTTCAAGAGACGGAATTTATGATTTTCGCCTGGCCCCTCGCATAAAAAATCTCTCCTACGCTTCTCCAAAACATTTAAAATGGATTTAGGACACTTAAAAAGAGACATGAAGTAAAACGGCAGATTAGACAAGGACACTTGAATCATCACCATTCTACCTCCCATAGATAACAACCTGGATTGCCATTTGGACATCTTCCTGTCCCACCACTCTATAACTTTATCCTACAAATGTTTCGGTGGTTTCCCAATACATAACGGAATACCCAAATAAGTAGTCGAAAAGGCGGCTTCTCGGCATCCAAACACATCTGCAAAGACTCTAGCTTCCTCCTTGAATATCCCAACCCCCAGGATCTCACTTTTGGAAATATTGACTTTCAAACTGGAGACCACCTGAAAAGAAACTGTAATTGACCGAAGATTTTGCACTGAGAAGTCATCCGCCTCACAAAACAAAAGAGTATCATCCGCATACTAAATATGTGAAATCTGAAATTTTGAATTGTCCACTCTCAAACCTCTAACCAAGACAATCTGGACTCCTTTATCGATCATTTTGCTAAGAGCTTCCATAATGGTCACGAAGAGAAAAGGGGATAAAGGATCCCCCTTCCGAAGCCCCCTAGAGGCGGCAAAAGCCATTAACAAGAATGAAAAATTTAGCCGATCTCACACACTTTTGAATCCAAAAGCGCCATTTAGGCCCACACCCCAATCTAACCAACATGTAATCAAGGAAAGCCCAATCAACATGATCATATGCCTTCTCAATATCTAATTTGCAGACTAAGCCTTTCTCACCTTTTCTGACCTAGGAGTCCACGCATTCATTGGCCAACAAGGAGCAATCAACTATCTGCCTACCATCAACAAATGCCCCTTGAGATTCTGATATAACACTTCCCAACACCTTCCGAAATCTAGAAGCCAAGACCTTAGCTAGAATCTTGTAAAGTCCACCTAATAGACTAATAGGACGAAAATCTTTCAAACATTCTGCTCCTTCCTTTTTGGGAGTCAATGCTACAAATGTCACCCGTAGTTCTGTAGCTATCAAACCTTTATAAAAAAATTCTTAGAAGAAGCGTAACACATCATCTTTCACAAATTCCCAAAATTTCTATAAAAAAAAAAAAGCTATTGGAAATCCATCTGGCCCCAGAGCTTTATCACTACCTAATTCTGCTACTGCTCTCTTAATTTCATCTTCAGAGAAAGCTATTTCCAAAGAATCGGCGTCAACTGACGATAAAGAATGAAAATGCAAGTTATCAAGAGTCAGCCTCTCTCCTCTCCTTTGACAATAATTCTTTATAAAATTGAACTATGGACTCACAGATCTTTGATTTTTCTTCTATCCTTTCTCCATCCACCAATAATGAAGAGATCTTATTCATTCTCGCTCTCGAGCTGGCTATCGCATGAAAGAATTTGGTATTTTTTATCCCCTTCTTTCAACCATGTTGCTCTCAACCTCTGCCGCCATTTAATCTCTTCCTCTCGCAACCTGGCACTGTATTTTGCGCTGAACACCTCCCTCCATCCTTTTTCCTCCTCCGAAAGAGGCCGTACCTCTTCCTTGGAGTCTAGCCTTTGAATCTCTAGAAGGAAACTGGACTTTTCCTCCTCCCAAGCATACAAATGCTCTTTCTTCCACTCCCCAATCTTCTTTTTAAGCATCTTAAGTTTCTGAAAGAGGGATTAACCTGCTCCCCCTAAAATTGAGAAGGAGGACCACCATTCCACAATCTTATCCGAGAAACCTTCGATTTGTAACCATGCTAGTTCAAACCGAAAAGGTCTCAGTCCCCAATCTTCCTCATCCACCTCCAACGTAACCAGGCAATGGTCCGAGAAGGGTCTAGGGAGCCCTCTCTTATAAATCAACGGAAAGAGCTCTGCCCATTCAGTAGATACAAGAAACCTATCTAGCCTGGACATAGTTGGTGTTGCTTGTCCATTTGACCAAGTAAATTTCGCGCCTCCCAACAGAAGGTCAACCATAACATTGTTCGAAATCCATTTGGAAAAATCTTTCATACTTCTAGAAATCCTACCTCCTCTAGACTTCTCATGGATAAATCTAACTACATTGAAATCTCCTCCCACGCACCACGGTACATCCCATCTACTTCTACAAGAGTCTAACTCTGTCCAAAAAGAGACACGCTGTTTGGTTTGCATGGCCCATAGACTGATGTGAAGCTCCAAAGAAACCCCGAATCCCTATCTTTTAATAGCACTGAAACCAAGAAGTTCCCAATCCAAGAATCCTCTTTTGTCCATAATTCTGCATTCCAAATCAAAAGAATCCCTCCTGCTGACCCAACTGCATCTGCTACTAACCACTCACTTTGTTTACCTGACCATAAAGATTTAACCATCCCTTGGTCTGTATCTTTTAGCTTGGTTTCCTAAATAGCAGCCATTTGAACTTTGTATCTCTTACACATATCTCTAAACTGCCTTCTTTTCTGCATACACCCCAACCCCCTAACATTCCAAGACATTATCTTCATAAAGACACTGTTTCTTGCCCCTGACTGCCCAAGCTATAACTGCCTCTTAACTTCTTCTTAGTCGAAGTATGCTTTACCAATGTCATCGACAATTCAGCACAAAAGCGAACCTGCTTTGGAACTATCAGTCTTCCCTTTTCCTTTACGAACTTGAAGTAGGACACAGTCCTTTGGTCTATCCCCAAAAGTCACCCCTACTAATCGTGCCACCTCCATTGTTACAATCTTTATCCTTCTCATTCCCTGTGCCATCGTAATTCTTATACCCTTCAGCTGTAAAATCTGGACCGTCTCTTTTTCCTGAACCAACCTAGTTACCGATAGGACCTTTCAACCTGAGAACTCCCTAATGGCTAAGGGTGTAAGTGTCTCTACGCAATCAGTAGACTCTAATTCCAATTCCGAAACTTCCTGTAAGTCTAGAATCTGAATAGGTTGATCAGCGTCACTGGGAATGATATCTAGGCTTGGTTCTAGAGGGCTAAAGCTCACGATATCTCCACTGTGGCTCTTTTCCGACATCGTCTTCAGCATTAGAAGCCTCTCCCGATCATCCCTTTCCACACTGCTAGAGGGAGATTGAGAAACTAGAACCTGATGCCACAGACTAAGGCTTTGCACAGCCAGGGACTCAGGACCTATTGAGTTCGAAACAGAAACTACTTCAAAAGGGGAGGGACTCGCATGGCACGTGCGAAGACTTAAGCTATCTGCCGCATGTGCGACTCCAGGGTGGCTATCCGCACGTGAAGATAACTCTACAAGCGCCCTAGGACTAATAACTCTGCTAGAGGACGAGAGTCTCGTTGGCGTGACCGCTGAAAGACCTGAGCTGCCATGCGTCAGCTGGAGAAAAGAAGGAGAGGCTGGTTTACTTCATTAACTCCCTCTGCCTGCATCTGATCACCCGTCTGAAGCTCTGCCCCCAAAACTCCACGTGTTTCTGTTTCCTTCTTAGAGTTGCCACATGTCCACTGAAAAGATGATACAGAGGCTGGCATATCTCTCTCCTCATTAACTCCATCTACATGCGTCTGATCACACAGTTGGCTGACGACTCCAGAGCTTCCACCTGTCTCTGTTTCTTTAACTACCAAAACATTATATTTTATGTCACTGCCTGATTAATTGACTAGATTTCTTATAGATGTAGTACATTACCCAATTACATCATACATGTACAACTGCTCTGGTTATCCCATTTTGTTTAGAAAGAAATCTCCTCCTCTTCTCTCTTTCTCACCATTTAATGTCCTTATTCCTCATTTAATGCCGACTCTTGCCTGTACCATTGAAAAGATCTGTGGCTTGCTTGTGAGCCTTCCTTCGAAACTCCTAGCATAAGAAGTTAGGAGGGGGTCATTGTGATTATTGTGATAAATCTAGCCCATCCATCAGTTTTGTGAGATCATATTAGGACATGGACACAAAAACAAGGGAGATCCAAAACTCTAGTGGACCGCACAATAGGAAAAAGTGTTGATTGAATGTCCACTGTTGAAACATTTGTGGGACCACAAAACTTATGGATTAGGCTAATATTTTTTTATTTTCAGTTCATCCCGCTAGGAATGACCTTATGAATAGTATGGATGGCATATAACCATCCCAGTGGACTCTAGGGAGGTCTCAACGGTAGGCATTTCCCTAACCATTTTTTCCGATCATGCGGCCAACATGAGTTTTGAATCTTCCTCATTTTTGAGCCTATCTCCTAACATAATTTGGCAAAATGGATGGATGTGATGGATTCGTCACAAACATCACAGTGGCCCACTTAGCTTCCGGTCAAGAAAATTCCTACGGAAGGCTTTGGTAGGCAATATACATTCATCGAAAAACGATTGAGTCCTCCCCAGCAATGCTTTGTAGCACCCACTATGATGTGTGGATTTTATCCATGCCGACCATCCATTGTTTAAGGCTCAAGTGGACCACCCAATGGGGATTGAACACCCACCATTAAAAACTTCTTGGCAGCTGCATAAGTTTTGGATCAAGGTGACACTTGCGTTTTGCCTTCATCCAGGTCTATGTGAAATGAATAGGTTGGATGGCAAATAAACATCACAGTGGCCTCTAGGAAGGTTTCGGTAGGTGTCATTATCATCGGTAGGTGTCATTATCATTGCTTCTTCTGTTTTGCAGTCCGTTCATGGCTTGGATCTGCCTCATCTTTTAGTTCATGATCTAAAATGGTCTGGAAAAGGTAGACGACATAGATTAACCCATTACATGACGGTAGGCCCCACAGAGCCCTGCCAGGAACGTCCAAGTGGGGGTGGACGTGGGCCAAGGGCAAAGATCAAGGTAGATCTAAAACTCATGTGGGCGGCACGACCAGAAAAATTGGTTAGGGAAATGTCTACGGTAGAAACTTCCCTGGGATCCACTGTGATGCGTATATGCCATCAGTACCTACATAAGGTCATTCCCAGTTGGGTGAACTGAAAATACAAAAGTATTAGCCTGATCCAAAACTTATGTGGCCCTACAATTGTTTTAGTGGTGAATGTTCAATCCTCACTTTTTCCTGTCATATGGCCCACTGGAATTTTGGATCTGTCTAATTTTTGGGCTCATATCCTAACATGATTTAGAAAAAGTAATAGATGGGATAGATTTATCACAAATGTCATAGTGGCCCCACGTAGCTTCCCCTTACATGAAGCTTATGCCAAAGGCAATCCCTGTCTGTTTCCAATTGCTAGGGAGAGCATTAAATGTGGAAAGAGAGCATTAAATACAGACTATGGAGGAGGAAGGGGCTTGTTTTGAGAGAAAATAGAATAATGAGACAAGTTGCACACCTATGATGTATTTGAGTAATGCAACCATATGTATAAGAAATCCAGTTCATTAATAAAATAGGGTCCCCTATAAGAATATGAATGATATAATTTTTTTTTTCTGTAATTAATAGTACGATATTTTTTCCATATAAAAAAATAGGTTGTTAGAAATTCATTCCAACCCGTCCAAATTCAACTTGCTTGTGTGGATCCAGTGATAAGGACTATTTATTAATTTTTTATAGATAAAATTTAATTAATGAGCCTTATTTAATGAACGAGCCAGATCTTTCACGCTTATTCCCATTGTAGCTATGTAACACTTAATGTCACATGGCCTCTTATAAGGGGTCATTACACGGGGATAGAGAGAAGTATTTTTTGTTTTTAATGCACTGCTAGTTGGACCAATTTGAATTGCCCAACTAGTTGTGTGTGAGCATTACTCTCTCTCTCTCTCTCTCTCTCTCTCTCTCTCTCGCTCTCTCTCTCTCTCTTTGTGTGTGTGTGTGTGTGTGTGTAGGGAAATGATACTATGAAGTCGACTTCATGGGAGCTTCCCATGAGGTCGAGATGTGTGGGCCATACTGTGATGTGTATCAGACATCCACGGACCTAAAATCCAGGCCAATCCATGACCTAGGTGGGCCACATTACAGACAACAATTGAGAGTGGATACCCACCTATTAAAATCTTCATGATCATTTATATGGCCCACTAAGACGTGGTTCACACATCCAGCCCATCCATTGTGTGTCCCACTTGGATGAGGGGTCACACCAAGTTGAAGCCGTATACAAAATTCAGGTGGGCCCCCCACCATGTGCTTTTAGATGTTTTAGGCATGATTTCACACAATTTCAGATGGTATGGCCCACTTGAGTTCTGGATATGGCTGATTTTTGGGATATTCCATAACCTAGAGGGGACCCACCAAATGCAAGGTGTGGATTTCTGATGCGCATCACATTGGGGCCCACACAGCTCGCGCATAATACCTTTTCCCTATATATATATATATATATATATATATATATATATATATATATATATATATGGCCCCACTGTGATGTGCATCAGATATCCACACCATTAGTCAGATGCACCATTATGTGGTGGGCCATGAGCCTAAAACTCAGGCCAATCCATGACTTGGGTGGGCCACACCATAGACAACAAATAAGAGTGGATATCCACCCATTAAAACCTTTATGATCGTTTATAGGATCGACTGAGATATGGTTGAGAAATCCAGCCCATCCATTGAGTGCGTCCCACTTAAACAAGAGGTCATACCAAGTTTCAACCATATCCAAAACTCAGGTGGGCCCCAATAGTGCTTTTAGATGCTATAGGCATGATTTTACACTGTTTCAGTTGGTATGGCCCACTTGAGTTCTGGATACAGCTGAAGTTTGGGATATCCCATAACCAACAGGGGAACCACCAAATGCATGGTGTGGATGTCTGATGCACATCACAGTGGGGCCCACACAGCTCGACCTCATGGGAACTTCCCGTGAGGTCGAGCGCATAGTACCTTTTCCCATATATATATGAGTGGCTCTCAAGTCCAACTGGTTGGACTATAAATCATGGTCCACCTAGTAAATAACTTCCAACCTGTGATGTGTGTCCAACATTCAACCCATCTAATAGGTTGGCCTTATCATTAGGATCGCCTTCAACAGAATTCAGCCACATTTACTTTTCAAGTGGGCCACACTTGTAATTTGATATTTATCAATGGCTAGAAATTGTTTCCTATGTTGTGGTCCGTCCATTGAGCAGGTGGGGCTGATGTTTGAACTAGGCAATCCTCATGGATGGGCCAATCCATTTAGAGGGGTTGGATGTCAAATGCTCTTAACTGGTTGAAAGTTATCTGCTGGGTTGGCCATAAAATCTAGTTTCGAAAAGAGTGAGATTACATCAACATGCATTCATGTCGGAAGTAAAATGAAAAAAAAAAAAAAAAAACAATATTGCTCTTGTGATTCTACTGTTTTACTTGCAAATTTATACTGACAAAATATGCAGAATAGAGAATCTAGTTTCAGACACTTAGAATAGAGTGAGATTACATCGAGATGTATTCATACTGGAAGAAATGCAAAGACCATATTTTTCTTGAGCAAGCAACAAAAGCAAGTTAAATTACAAAGAAGGGAAAGAATTCCTGATACAAAAGGAGGATGGGCAGTGTCCTCAACTGTTAAAAATGAGCAACAACATTTGGCCCCTTCAATACTATAAATTAAACGAATTGTTTTATCTAGATAGCAGTCCTATTGTCGTTGAAAATGGGCCGGAGGCCCAATGGTTCATTCCCTGACATAACCTATCACTGGAGTAATTCAGATTGCCCTTCAATGATAAATGCAGGAAGCCTGACTTGCATCAATGAGATGAAGGGCTTGTCGCAGCGCTTTGGCTTCAGCTTGAGAAGGATGATAGGGGGAGGTTGGGCCCTAAAATGAAAAAAGGAAAAGACAACCCGTGATCAGTGAGATTCCATGATCCAATCAACGGAGCTATCTAAACAACCGGAGCTCTGGGAATATGCATGTCCAACACCATCAACTCCAAATCTTTCCAGATTTCTGCTGGGCTTTTATACTTGAAGCTCTTAGAAACAACAGCCCAATCTACAATGGAACTTCTTTGAATTAAGACCATACCCAATCTAGAATGCAAAAACCATATTGCTCTTCATTTAGGCATATAAAGCAAAATGCTATGAAATGAAGGGGTCAGCATGGAACCAAACACAGCTCCAATGCATTGAATTTAGAGATCCCCACTTAACAAATTCAGTTATGACAACTATTTTTGCTCAAGTCATTGGTCCGGTACTGGATGTAGCTTTTCCTCTGGGCTTATGCCTAATATTTACAATGCTTTGGTAGTTAAGGGTCGAGATACTGTTGGTCAGCAAATTAATGTGAGTTGTGAGGTACAACTATTATTAGGAAATAATCGAGTTAGATCTGTAGCTATGAGTGCTGCAAATGGTCTGATGAGAGGAATGGAAGTGATTGACACAGAAGCTCCTCTAAGTGTTCCAGTCGGTGGAGCTACTCTCGGACAAATTTTCAACGCACTACCACTGGCAGGCCAGCCGGGCCGTGAGCGCAGTGGGAACGGGCTTCCCAAAAAGCAGGTCACTTTTCCTGATCCATCCCGAAGGCTTCATTCCCTCTCTCGCCCATCATCGTACCCAGCCCAGCTATCGGCTCAGCCCTATCTTTTCATCTCATTTTTCAAATGGATATTTAGAGATCTCTCTTGTTCATAGATCGTCAAAACCAGATCGACACACCACCTCCCACCTATCCTACACATTCGATCGACGGTTGTCACTGCGAAGCTATAGTCAAGGTGCACGGGGTCTTACCGTCTAGCCGTTGGTACTCCGCATCTTCACGGAGAATTCAATTTCACCGGGTCCTTTCTGAATACTAACCCAACATCAAAACTTTATGCATGCCATCACCTGAGTCCCAAAAAATCTGACATGGGGCTTTTCTCAAACTGTTTTAGGCTCAGTGCATTCAGTGGTGGGGTGTTCATAGAAAAGGTGGTGTCACCCAACGAGTGACGATGCTCTGTATGAAGTTCATGGATTTGAAACTCCTGCCCGCAATAACTTGTTGCTCTACGCACTCGGCTGTCATTTTTTCAGTTTGGGTCAAAGTGTATCTTGTCTTTACCACGAGTCATTTTCCTTGGCTAACAATAAACGTTGTTTTGACCATATCCGTGTGTTCTTCAATTGTCTTTTCAATGGTGTCGGTACAGTGATTCCATATATGTTTTACTCTGTAACAGAATCCCAAAATAAAGTAAGTCATAGGAGCAACCCCAATCCCCCATGGTATCTACAAAGTGTAGATCTCTTTATTATTACTATTGCCAGTACTGCTGATCATCATCACCATTATTTAATCGTCCAAAGTACATCTCACATACAATATCAAGTTCTCAAAGAATTCCACGATAATTTGTTTTGTCCTAAAGTCACCGACTCATACAAAAACTTATTTCGAAATCTTTTATTCTGAACCTATTCCAATTGCTCTTTTTCTACACTTATCTCAGAATTTCTTTCTGTTCATACATGAATGTGAACTCTCCACATTTTTTTTATAGTTCTACACCTTGCCTTACACTTTTCTGGCTCAGGTGCACCTGGAGCTTCTGTACTGTCCTTATGGAATGGAGAATGGATTTTCTAACCCTTTTGCCAAGCCAAAGTTCTCGATGACCTCCTTGGAGAAGGCCTTAAAAAGTGGGACAGACGGAGCAGAGGTTTCTCAGATTGAGAGAACATCTACGCACAGAAAACGGGATGTAATTGTGAGAGGAGTTCTATCAGTGACAGTGTTGTCTGCAGAAGACCTGCCTGCCATGGATCTGATGGGAAAGGCTGACCCTTTTGTGGTGCTCCACATGAAGAAAACAGAAACCAAAAACAAAACAAGAGTAAGTTTGATGTTCTCCAAAAGCTCCAATTCCTTCTTCTGTAGATAGATGATATTTACACCCTCTCCATTTGACTTTCAATCACTTAATTTTCATTTTGAGAATTGAATTAGTGCAGAGAAAATGGGAGAGTAAAGATAAAAAATGGGTGGGGTATAAATGGTGGCTACCTTGATTATTTTCTTGCCAAATTATAAATTTATGTGGCCCTTTCAGGTTGTGAATGACAGTCTAAATCCAGCTTGGAATCAGACTTTTGACTTTGTTGTGGAGGATGGGTTACATGACATGCTAATATTGGAAATTTTCGATCATGACACATTTGGGAAGGTAAAGGCTAACAGTCCTCCAACTGCAGTTGTGTTTGATATTAATGATAGGTTAACAAATTGTGGAACCTGTTTGATTTGTATATATTTTCTTTTTACATAACCTCTATAAAGTATTAATAAAAAGGCTAAATACTATTGTGATGTGGGCTCCACGGTTGCATGAAGCCTGGTCCCCGTTGTACACATGGAGTTGATCTGGTGGGTCACCATGTGGATGAACCATGGCCCAAAACATCACTTCCATTGTATGGTCACAGTCATCCAATTGTTGTGAGTGTTGTCAATTAAATGCGGAGCACGCAATTCTTTGCTCAATTTTGTGCTGACAATGATTTTTTGGCTAGAGCCTATGCACATGATGGTCCACCAAACCAATGGCCTTGGTCACATTACATTCCATACGCTTCCATGAAGTGCACTCATAATAGTAGCACTCTGTTTATAATTTAAAGAACTATTATACAATGCTAGATTGCAGAGTTTGTACCGTCTGTTGGGGGTTTTCGTTCTGTTCAAATGGGTCCAATGATTAGTGTTGTGAGCTGTTGATATGATGGACCTCCCTGTGGATGGCCTGTGCACCAAAAATCCCTTGGACTGGAAGATCCTAGCATAATAGAATATTTGACCTTTTTTTTGTGGTTGAACATGAATCAATTCTGTATTTTATGTTTCTGCCTCGGACAAGGCTATGATAATGACGATGACGATCACAAACCATCTATTTGTTGAACGGTTAGGATTTCTTTCCATCTGGGAGATTTTTGGTGCATGAGTCATTCACAGTGGGCCGCATAATATTAACAGTTTGGATCACATAATCATGGCATGAACTTGCACAAACTGTAATCGTGAAGGGCACTGTAAGAACTTCCACCCTGGACTATATGCAATATCTCCAATTAAAAACTGTTTCTGTTAGTATGCACATCACCTCTGGGGTGGGCCTTTGATGATTGGACTGGTGGCCATGAGAAATAAACTCCCCGATTCAGCAAATCTCTCTTTCCAAATCATTGAGCCAGCCAAGTCAGATACTTGCTGTGTCATCCACTTCTTAAGCTCATAGTAATGGTCTTATTCATCTCTTCAGGATTATATGGGGAGATGCATCTTGACGCTCACGAGGGTTTTATTGGAAGGCGAGTACAAGGACAGTATCCCACTGGATGGTGCTAAATCTGGACGGCTGAATTTGTACCTCAAGTGGACCCCACAGCCAATATACAGGGACTCCTGATCAAGAAACGGACCAAAGCCAACCACTCTCATGGCAGTAGAGGATAGTATGGTTTCCTGGCATACCTTACCTATTATAAAGCAGGTATGCTGGTGAATTTTACTCATGTATCCTAGTTTTTTGCATAGCCAACTTGGGTGTATGCACCCCTTCACCCACCTTTCAAAGAGCTGGATAAATAAATCTTTCAGGTCACTTCTTATTCTCTATGTTCTAACTCTAGTGTGTTTTTCTTCTTATTTTGAAAGCTAAAAGCATTAAACTGAATAGGTAAAATCTCAAAGAGGCCAAGGTAGAGTACTTGCATGCATGCATTTCATGGACGGTCCCATCTATCGGTAAGGACTGTCAGTTAGGTCCAGCAGATGGTGCAATCCATCTGTAGTCCGTTTTTGGTAGTTTGATATAACTGATTCTTTAGAACTGCAAGTGATCCATTATTCTCCCCTACAAATTGATGAATTGAATTGTTGATGGGATCTGTTTTTAATAAATGATACGGACTATCCATTTTGTAGGCAAACGATCTAATAGTTGGAATCGTCTGATTGGTGTGAATTTTTCATGTTAGCACATGAAATGTGTTGCGGACCCAACCAGCTGTATGGTGCTCGGATTAGCTGAATTTGAGGACATGTAAGCATGGACAAAACCCATTTGATGTTGTAGAATGAGTGGATGGATTGTAGAAGAGGATTAGAAAACAATTGGGGTTGATTAATTGAGACTATCAGATATGGTGTAGTTTGCCAGGCTTGACAGAAACTACTATGTCGTCTCAAGAAAGCAACTGATCATCTGATACCGTTGCCTGATATCTCGCTTTACCATTGCCCATCTGATATCAACTGGTAATCTGATCATCTGATACCATTGCCTTTCTTTTGGGTCTCTATTGTAAAAATATGGTAAAAAACGGAGACGCCAAAAATGTAGAGAACCAAATGTGCGTGCGTGCATGTCAGTGTGTGTATGTGTATTATATATAAAATGATTAACATAGAAAACTTTAATTAAAAATAATTAGAATGTCTACATGTACGAAAAATAATGCATATGCATAGACAAATGGTGTTTTTTGCCTCTCAAATCCTTCGCAAGTAATCTTGATATAAATTTATTCGACTCTATTAAGAAATTTCATCTTCCACTCAAATCTCATCAATTTTGGTGACCACCAATCTCTATTTTTTAGGCTGCTCTGAATTTTTTTTTTTTTTTTTTTGAATAAAGTATGTTTAATTTGGTTTGCCCTCCTATATATATATACAACTAGTTCCCATTAATTAATGAATAATTAATGTTTGGATAGAGGTATAGGAGTTATTTGAAAAGGGTGGATAGCTCGGGTGTATAATCCACCCCAACCATAAGGTGCCTCTCCTCATGTTAGACCCCAGGGACAAAAAAACTCAGCCCCATCCAAGGTTTAGATGGACAGCACGGGTGAAAACAGTGTGCCCTCTAAAAATCAAGGGTGGATGTCTCTCTCTTAACTGTTCCATTGGTGTGGCCCACTTGAATCAAAGTCAGCCTTAATTTTTTTTGGCTCTAAACCTGTAATGCGATTACACTTCCAATGGTTGGAGTGGATCTCGGTACGCATGATCGTGGGCCATATAAAAAATAAGGTTCAGGTCAGTCTCTCACCCGTTACTGTTCTTGGTTCCGGAAAAGAGGGGTATTTCCGGACGCTGATTTCTTGCCAAAGCCTTTACCAGGAAGTTCTTGCGCTGGGATATTAGGTGAGGCCCACCATGATGTTTGTGAGAAATCCACCCCGTCCACCCCTTTTTTGAGCTTATTTTAGGACGTGACAAAAAATGAGGTGGATCCAAAACAAAAGTTGGCCACGTGAGAGGATACAATAGGGGAAGAAATGCCAACCAATACCATTGAAACCTTCCAGTGCTAAACCTTGATGTTTATGTGCCATCCAAACAGTTTATAGGGTCATTCGCATTAGGATGAAGGGAAAACACCAAGAACTTACTAATACGAAACTTTTTGGTGGCCATATGAATGCTCACTGAATCCCCACTGTTTCCTCTCGTGTCCCTCACTTGAGTTTTGGATCCGCTCATTTTTTGTTGCATGTCCTAAAATGCTCTAAAAACAGATGGACTAGGTGGATTTCTCACAAACATTACGGTGAAACAGAACGATGAACTTAGTGGGTGTTACCCCTACCATGTGGGGCCTACCTTGATGTATTTTTTGTATATCCATGCTATACATATTTTTCTGTCTCATTTTAAGATGCGATCCCAAATTATAAGAAGATCCAAATCTCAGGGGTATCATACCAGTAGAAAGAGTGATGAATAACTATTAAAACAAATTGTGGGCCACAAAAGCTTTGGATTAATATGATATTTTTAATTTCCCTTCATCTAGATCTTCTTGACATCATCAACTGGTTGGATTGAAAATAAGCATTAAGAAAACGTTAAAATGGGCCCTTTGGAAATTTTGATGGTGAGGCACTCAATCACCACTATTTCCTGTGGTGTGGTAAACCTGAGATTTGGATATGTATAAATGCTGGTATCACATCCTAAAATGGTCTGTAGAAACGGATGGACGACATGGATATATAGAAAACCATCAAGGTGAACGGCATAGTAGGGGGAAACACCCACTAAGCTGTTACTCGGGTAACACCTAATTTGTTCCGGAGCCCACCTAGCATCCCAGCGTAGGAACTCACCGTGAAAGGCTTTTGCAGGAAATCCGCGTGAAATAAAGGAGTGGAATTGGTGCAGCCCCTCTCACACAGCACAAGTGTGATTTGCCTTGATTTATATGTTGTATATCCGCACCGTTTTTCAACTCAGCTCAGGGCATAAGCCCAAAAATGAAGTAGATATAAATCTCAAGTGGACCACACCTCAGGAAACAGTGGTGATTGACCATTAGAAACTTTTATGGGCGACAAAGGTTTTGGATCAAGCTTAATTTTTTACTTTTTTTTCCCATTCATCCATCTCTTTGTGACATTATCAGCAGGTTTGATGGTAAATGAACATTACTGTGGCCCTAGGAAGTCTTTAATGGTAGGCGTTCAATCTATGGTGCGACCCACCTTAGATTTGCATCTTCTTGATTTTTGGGTTTATTCTAAAATGGATGAATGGCGTCGATATGCAACACATTGTTGCTCGCTATTCTTCGATCACATGTGTGAAATGTGTGTGAGCATGCTAGAACCGATTGTGCGGCTCGATTCCAACCCAACAACGATGACCCCGAGCGCTAAAATAGGCAGATACACCATAATTAGCTATATATGACCAAGATTTGTATAGAACGGCCACCTATTTAGCCACTCGCTCAGTTGTTTAAAGAGAATCAGGCGATACTTGGAGGGTGGGATTCGTCCTCCATAGATGCGTTACACTCTTGCCTTTCGAAAAATGACTTTTTAATATGGAACAACGTAAATTAAGTAGCAAAAAAGGAATACTTACAATCGACCACTTGGAACGGACTGTAATTCACCTTTTGGGACCGAATACGTTGTTTAAGCTAAATCCAAGATATGAGCATAGACTTTGCTTACTAAATTCTAGCTATGGATTTTCTGCTATGGAACGTAATCCCAACATTCAAATTAGAGGAAAGACTATTCTAAGGAAAACAAAGATAGATCATGCTTAAGAAATGCAGGTAAAATGATAATAGGAAAACATGATAAATTAAGATATTTGATTTGATTTGGTTGGTGATTAACCTCGAGCTCAGCCTTCCTCCTCGTTATTTATAATTATCAATTACTTAACCGCTTAATTTCCTCGATCGATTGGTCTTTTGGATTTTTCTTTCATTATGACCTTTTGTAATCGACTTGCTGATTTGTCTATGCCTATTCGACTACCATGGTGTCGTGGCATCATCCCAAATCGCCAATTGGATCACAATGAAATCGGTTGTAATTCCGACTACATCCTTTACTTTTTCATTTCATAGGGTTGTGCATCTACACATGTACTCATGTAATTGGTCTTCTCAGACCTGCAAAAAATAGGGTGCAACACACACAAATCAAGGTGAGTCCCACGATCAACACCACACCATGTTTGGTGAGGCAAGGGCCACACGAAATCCACTCCTTTATTTTTGGGAAGTACCCCTTTTCCATGGAACGAAAGTACGCGTGAGAGATGGACCTGAAGCTTATTTCTGATGGGGCCCATTGTTATGTGTATAAAAGATCCACTCCGACCATTAGAAGTGTAATCCCATTACAGGTCTATAGAAAAAAAAATTGACCTTGACTTTTGATTCAAGTGGGCCACACCAATGAAATGATTTAGAGAGAGACATCCACCCTTGATTTTTAGAGGGTCCACAATGATGAGTATGTTGAATCCACTACAACCATTAGATACCACACTAAAAGATAGGCATCAAAAAACAGAACCATATATGATTCAAGTGGGCCACACCAATAAAATAGTTTGGAAGGTGAGCTTTTTTTGTACACTATTTTCATTCTTGTGCTCCACCTGCACCATGGATGGGCTAATTTTTTGTCCCTGTATCTAACATGAGGAGACACACCTGATGGTTGGGGTGGATTACTGTAACACCCCATATTTTGAGTATAAATTTATTTATTTATCAATTTATTTACGTATTTATTTAATTATTTGATTATTTAATTTTCATTCAAAATTTAAATTTGAAAAATTCATAACAAATCATCCGCAGAAAATCAAAGAGAGATCCTTTTGTAAAAGTTGCCTAGAATAATCTCTGGAGTAGTATAGAAGCATCAGATTTTGAGAAACTCTACGTTTTATGTTTATTACGAAAATGCCACTAAATAAACCCCACGTTTTAAGTAAACTGATTTCTCACGTTCCGTTTAGGCTTAAACTTTATGAGAACTCTATTAGGCCCAAAATAACCGTACATGTCAAATTTCGGCCCTTAGATCATAGTACAAATGTCCCGATCAGAAAATAGCCAATAAATGGCCCACCTCAGCTCAGAATTGTCCCACATTTCACGTCAACGGTTATTTTCATCTCACCGACCTATTGGACGGAGCGAAAAATCTCGATCCATCATAGTAGACCTCACCTGTCAAGGCTGAGTGTTAAGCGAGTTCTTTACGTAACTTTTACATGTAAAAAGAAGTTTTTTCTTTTTCTTCTTTTTCTTCTTTTTCTTCTTCCTTCTTCTTCGGCGTACGCTGCTGCCATCTTGGTGACCCACACCGTCCTCCAGGATGGGCCCCACAACCAGATCCATTCCGCTCATTTGTTTTGTACTCCACCAAAACCCATGCCCACAAAGTTTTGTTACTTTCCTCGATCCATACGGCCCGCTACACTTTCACCATTCAAAGCCATTGCTTTAAAAAATGATATAGATCGGGGTCGTTCCTTTGCATGAGTGCCTGGGATTGAAACCATGACTTCTTATGGACCCTACCTTCCTCTTGGACGGTTTACATGAGACATAGGTCGTTAGAAGAGGACCCACTACTTTCCTTCTCCAATTAGGAAACCAATCCCATTTTACGTTGGGAAACCAATCCCATTTTATGTTGCGGGGCTCCATATATGGCTCCCCTAGACGTCCTCTACTTTATAGAAAACCCTAAGAAAGAGAAAGAAAGATCGACAGCAGAGAGAGAGAGAGAGAAATCGAAAGTAAAGAGAGAGAGAGATCGTGGGAGGAGAGAGAGAGAGAGGAGAACCCACGTTCTCTTGTTGTTACTTCTACGTTGCTATTTCTCTTCCTTCCAGATCTCTTGTTGAGAAGTGGTAAGTCACATCTATTTCCTAGATTTATTCCTACTCTCTAACCATAGATGGAGATCTAATCGTAGGCGATCATTTGTGAAGATCATATCCTAACCATGTAATCTATGTTAAACATGTTAGGGTTGAACTTAGGAGGGTTTTCACGACTCTAACAATATCTCAAATTTACCAATATTAGAGGTAAGAATTTCCTTCAAATTATAGCCACAATAATATTGATTTATTTAACCATCTTATGAATAATATAGGGAGTTTTTGCTACGTTGTTATATATGATCTATGATTATTGAATTTTTCCATGTGAACATGAGTTGATGTATGGAATACTTTAATAAACTCTTGCTGAATTTTTATTTGATATGAACCATAATGTATGATGTGTGTTTTGAAAGTGAAATCATGACATTATACATGCCTACATGAGATATATATGAAGTTTATGCTTAAGAAATGATGTTTATATGCTTATGATATGTATGATAAATAGAGTGTTATGTGATACGGGATTACTCATGCAGATGTTTAATCAGTGGAAGCCCTTTGCCCCATAAGTAATATAATTGTACATTAAAGATGATTAAACCATGAGGATTGTGTTAGATGGAATAATTTGGCAAAGCCATATGAATGTATTGTTGGTGAGTTGCCAACGGATCTAAAAGTGAATGTTTGAGATGAATCCTTAAGAAATTGTCGATATTTGCATGCCATGTGCTTTGTCTTAACTATGATGTGTACGTCCTTTCACGGTTGGCCCCCGTTGAAGGGAAACGACTATTCTACGTTATGATGAACCGTGGGATGGGGTAAAGAGCGACCGTTGATCTTAAACATCATTAAATTGACTGTAAGTTAAACTACTTAAATAAATATGAAACTAATCATGCATGCACGGGACCCGACTTGGTGGGTCAGCCCTGCGGGCGCTACGGCACTAGCTTATGGTAGTGTGGTGGGTTGCTATCACCTCCATTGGCTGGGTTTGTTGACATGAAATTGTGGAATTACTCGCTTCATCGTGGACTCTGGTGATTAGTGACTAGTGAGAAGAGTTGGATTAAGTCCCGTCTCATTAGTCAGGGTGCCTTAGCCAGAGCATGCATATCATGCATTGCATTAAAACAAGATTTCTCATGTGCGTTTTGAATTGGGTATGCTCTTTGTGTTTAAATATTGTTGAACTATTCTTGGTGGGTGACCCTTACTGAGTTGATCGCGAGCAACTCACGTCCTTCTGGGACGGTGTTTTTAAAACACCATTCCAGACATTGCAGGTAACGATCCAGTAGATGAAGCCGATTTACAAGGTGAGGAGTATGAAGGCTCATGGCAGCAAATGGCAGACGATGAAGCCGAAGTAGTATGAAGATGTTTTGTTTAATTTCATATTAGAGTTTTGATTTCCCTTGATTATGTAATAAGTCTCTCAGAGACACACTAACTAAAACATTGAGTTGGACATGATTTCTTTTCATACATTTGATTGAGAATTTAGAGTACAAAGTTATGAAATAAGAACATTAATTTTTCATCATTATGATATGAATGCCACACATGTATGTGTTTACGGGTGAATGTGTGGAAACGCCACCCTAACACATATGAGTTAACACAAAAAAAAAAAAAATTGGTTAATCGTGTCATCCACGAGAGTCTAAATTTTGGGGTGTTACAAGTTGGTATCAAAGCATAAAACGGGACCTTGGGCGTAACCCAACCCATCGCATAATGAATTCACCTTAGGGATTAAGCCTCTGAAACTAGTGATAAATTAAGTCTAGGAACTTCCACGAATGGTTATATGAAGTGCTCAAACTTAGAAACCCACACTTAGGTTTCCCTTGGAATCAATAGGGTAGCCGTTGGACGTAGAGATGTGAGTTTAGGGTCTTGTGAGGAGAACTCTCACATACCATTTATTTTTTTTAAGCTTTTATTCATTCCCCATACCTATCTCAGCACACCCGCTGAGTAGAATAGTGTAACTCTATCGGAAAACACAAGTTTCTAATTTTTCCATGATTTTCGCCCTTAGGACAGATTGTTCGACCTATATGTAATGCTACAGTTATAGACGGACATCCAGAGATTATAAAAATTTAAAATTTTATTTTTAGACTCATAACTCAACCTAGAATACCTCTGTAAAATTTCATATCGGTTGGACGAACACAAAAATCAGGAAAATTTCGTTAATGGGCGAGATCCTGCAAAAATCAGTGCTGATCTGCAGCAATTTTTGAGGTAACAGCGGTCAGAACTCCAGTTTACATTCCGAATTTTAATCTGAAAAAAATTTGGGATGTTCCTCACCTAATATACTATCTATGTTTCAAATTTCATAGGAAACGGACACCTAGGTCGAAAGATAAAATTTCGGGAGTGCAATCAGGTGCTGCACATCAGATTCGTGAACCTTGCCATAGGTGAGCCCCGAAACCTCCTCATCTTAGTTTGTAGATACTGAATACCACTCCAGAACCCTTACCTAACTCTATAAATGATTATTTCTCAGTTGGTGATGGTCCAAAAAAAGAAGAAGAGTGTAAAGTCCATCCCCACAACTACTTTCCGACAGGAACTACCATCTGAGGACAATGCCTCACCTCCTCCAACCGGCCCACAACCTTGGGAAGCCATATTTGGAGCTTTCGACTGGCTAACAGGCATGATGCACCTACAGCAAATACAACAGCAAGAGCAACAAGCTAGACACTAGTTCCTTTTGGAAAGACTCATGACCTTAATGACGCCGGGCCAAACCTCGACTCAAGTGCCACCTACACCTCAGAACCAGCCAGAGACCCAAGTACCACCTGTAACACCCAGTCAAGCACCACCTATACCTCTGGATTGCCCAGAGGCCCGAACACCACCCCTAGCACCCAATCAAGCGCCACCTGTGATGCAGCCTAGATTTGCCCTACCAGAAGAGGGAGTCGAATATGTGGTGCATACTAATGCATCAAGATCTGGCCTAGGATGTGTGTTAATGCAGAAAGATAAAGTGATAGCATATGCCTCCCGACAATTGAAGACACACGAACAAAATTACCCTACGCATGACCTAGAGTTAGCTGCGGTGATTTTTGCACTCAAAATATGGAGGCATTACTTGTATGGCGAGCAGTTTAAATTGAATACGGATCACAAGAGTTTGAAGTACCTGTTTCAGCAGAAACACCTAAACGTGCAACAACGCCGCTGGATGGAAACATTGAAGGATTTTCATATTGAATTGTGCTACAATCCGGGCAAGGTTAATGCAGTAGCCGATGCACTAAGTTGTAACGCCCCAAATTTCAGGAGTCGAGCATGACCTCGACTCTTGAGATTTCGGGTGCCACTATGCTTATGCGGAAGCGTGATTAATGCATTTATGATTTAGAGTATCATGTCGCAAGTTTAAAACTAAATAAACTTTAAAGTAAGGACAAAAGATAAGTGCATACCTGGTCCAGCATTTACAAATGTACATTATAGTCCAAAATAAAGGGGGCCACACAGCAAGAAGCCCCAATATACATGTCCAAAAGAATTGGGCCATTACACATCTAGCCATCAAACGGCCCCAAAACATCAACTAAAAGATGCCAGTGCATCTTATTCTCTACCATCCGAGAACTGAAAATAACTGACGTCTTCTACAAAATCTTCTAACTCATTCTGAAGAACGTCATCATCCATAGTACCTGCTTCTACATTAGAGTCTGGTTGATGTTTTTCCAAACACCACCCAGGATTGAGGGGGTGAGTAATCAACTCAATGCTGCTATAAGTCTAAGTTTAATAATCAATCAAGCATTCAAGCATAGATAATATATCAAACAAAACATACAAGAGTCCTAGAATAGTTGTACTAATGCATGAATGTTATGAATTCGCATATAATGCATGTCCCGGGCAGTCACAACAGAATCCACATGGATACAGTATTCCCCTTACTTATAAACCAGCTACACATAATGCAAGTATGAAGGCTCTCACGAATGCCCTGGCCTTTCAAACAGTCAGCCAGTCACTGAGATTGCCGATGACATGTATGCATGGTTAATTTGGCCTTTATTGGTATTAATTTCATTCAGCAAGATTAGTGATGCTGATTTACTAATGTCATACAGTAGGTCCTGAACAGGACCATCTGGCTCCCGACGGTGCGAATGTCTATCATCGCCAGTAGCCCACGAATCCCATCTCCAACTTCCAATACATTAAGAACACAAGAATCATTATATTCAATTCAGTACCTCGGCTATTCAGATTTATCCAAAACAATCTGACGCCCTTACAATAGCTTACGGTCACTACGGGGAGGCTTAATGCCACAGCATAGGCCGACGGCACGAACACGGTGTCCCATACCACCATGCCCGGCCCAAGGAGATTTCATAGGATCGTGTCGCACATACGTTTATCATTGGACGCTTCATTTAATAACATTAGTATTCCAGATTTGGGACAAGTCATTTATTACAAGCTATCTACCACCCAACATGTCTTGACTTTGGATATGGCTGTTTGATACAGAGAGAATATTGACCAAACCGGCATTGGGCACAAACAACCCGTGTAGTCCAAACTACTGTCGATCGGTCAAGTTCACCCCGTCAACCAGCCTACCCTGAATATCCAATCCAACTAGGATATCCACATTATTCGATTGGCCCCTTTTTACTCATGACAATGTGCGTTAATCATACAATTAAACATATTAGAGACGGATTTCATCATCTCAACGAATTTCACAATTCAATTGTAACAATTAAATCATTTACTCATTTCATCAAACAATTGAGCCATGTAACACACATGCATGTTGAACTGAGACATAAAATCAGATAAGAACTCAAAGTCCTACTCTATGACTATAAGAATCATGTCTAAAACCCTTAGGAATGTTAAAGAAAAGAACTGAATTATAGCCCGCACCTTAAGGTCTAGGGTTCCTCGCCCGTCCAACGGTCTAGGGTTAGGGTTAAAGAAAATCAGCTATTCCTACAGGAAAACCCAATTAGGATGAGATTTTCAGTCTCAAACCTAAGATAGTTCAAAATTTTAAGGTAGGATTCGATTCTTACCTCCAATCGCAAAGAGAACCACTCCAGCGACGGAATCGACAGGCCAGAGCAACCTCCTACTTCAAGAGGAAAGGAAGAAGGACTCTGTAACCTCATTTCTTCTTCTTCTCTCGATTTCTCTCTCTTTCTCTCTCTTCCTCTCCCTCAATTTCTCTCTTTCTCTCTCTTTCCCTCCTGAAAAATCCCCAAATCGATTTGAGGATTTCTCAGCAACAGGTTTATATATAAAAGCTGGGAAATTCACCCAAATGGCCTTATAGGAATTAGTGGGTAGTTTTCTGACCCAAGTGAAGTTAGTGGTTTATGTATGTAGCCCTCCAGAAGGCTATTTAGAGTAAGGGCCATAAAGTTTACAGAATGGTAACCATCTAGCCCAATTTGTACTAATTACTCTTCCTCTTCTAGGTTAGAGATTAGGAAATCTAATTAATTAAGATGTACGGTCATCCGTACACTATTATCTGTACGGAAATTTACGGGACGTTACATAAGTAGGAAGAAAACCCATGAGAAGGTAATGTCTTATGCGATTAAGAAGTGGGAAATGTTAAACTTTATTAAGGATTTCGATGTCAAGTTGAGCTTAGGTGGGCGTAAGGCATGGTTGAGCAATGTCGTGCTAGAACCAATGTTGATTCGAAAAATTATCAATGCTCAATGTCAAGATGAGGAACTTCAAGAAGAAATAACCAAGAAAAGGGATTCAGAAAGTAGCAAGGATTGGCGAGTAGGCTCTGATGGAGGAATATGTTTTCGCAATCGCCTGTGTGTACCGAACGACCCAGAATTGAAACGTGAAATAATGGATGATGCGCATAGGTCTAAATTAACGATCCACCCTGGAAGTACGAAGATGTACCAAGATATGAAAAGGAAATACTGGTGGAACAATATGAAACGTGAAATTGCAGAATTTGTGTCAAGGTGTCTCACATGCCAGCAAGTGAAAGCTGAGCACAAGAAGCCAGGCAGATTATTAAACCAACCAGAAATTCCTACCTGGAAATGGGAGCATATCTCAATGAACTTCATTACAGAACTCCCGAGGTCGATTAAGAAGCATGATGCCATATGGGTTATTGTGGACCGCCTTACTAAGTCAGCACACTTTGTCCTGACCCGTGTATCAGCCCCCGTATCAGAATTGGCAGAGTTGTATGTGAAAAAAATAGCACGGTTGCATGGTGTGCCAGTATCCATCATTTCGGATAGGGATTCACGTTATACGTCCTCGTTGTGGTCAAGGATGCAACAGGCAATGGGTACCTCTCTCAAGTATAGTACAGCTTTTCACCCCCAAACCGATGGTCAGACCGAACGAGTTAATCAAATATTAGAAGATATGCTGAAAGCTTGTGCGCTTGATTTTAAAGGAAAGTGGGAAGATTACTTACCCCTTGCGAAATTTGCTTACAATAACAGTTACTAGTCAAGTATAGCTATGGCACCTTTTGAAGCTTTGTATGGTCGCCCGTGTCGTGCGCCACATTGTTGGGCGGAAGTTGGAGAGCGTAGTTTGATCGGGCCAGAGATTGTGCAGCTCACTTTAGAGAAAATAGAAATTATTCGCAAGCGGTTACAGACAGCACAGAGTAGACAAAAGAGTTATGCAGATACCAGACGTCGGGAGCTCGAGTTTAAAGAAGGTGATTTCGTGTTTCTGAAAGTATCACCGATGAAGGGAATGTTACGGTTTGGGAAGAAAGGTAAGTTAGCACCGCGTTTTATCGACTCATTTGCAATCTTACAGCGTATGGGAGATGTAGCATATCGTCTTGCCCTGCCACCCCAATTGTCCAACGTGCATGAAGTATTCCATGTCTCAATGTTAAGAAAGTATGAGCGAGACGATTCCCATGTGATTGAGTGGGAGAATATTGAGGTTCGAGATGACGCATCGTACGTCGAAGAGCCAGTACACATTCTAGACCGAAAAGAGCATACCTTCGCACTAAAGTCATCGTTCTAGTTAAAGTTCTCTGGTCATTCCATAGAGAAGAAGAAGCGACGTGGGAAAGCGAAGAGGAGATGAAGAAGGAATACCCCCAACTATTCGCGGACTCATTCTAGGTAAACTTCGAGGACGAAATTCAATTTTAAGTGGGGTGGAGTGTAACACCCCGTATTTTGAGTATAAATTTATTTATTTATCAATTTATTTACGTATTTATTTAATTATTTGATTATTTAATTTTCATTCAAAATTTAAATTTGAAAAATTCATAACAAATCATCCGCAGAAAATCAAAGAGAGATCCTTTTGTAAAAGTTGCCTAGAATAATCTCTGGAGTAGTATAGAAGCATCAGATTTTGAGAAACTCTACGTTTTATGTTTATTACGAAAATGCCACTAAATAAACCCCACGTTTTAAGTAAACTGATTTTCCACGTTCCGTTTAGGCTTAAACTTTAGGAGAACTCTATTAGGCCCAAAATAACCGTACATGTCAAATTTCGGCCCTTAGATCATAGTACAAATGTCCCGATCAGAAAATAGCCAATAAATGGCCCACCTCAGCTCAGAATTGTCCCACATTTCACGTCAACGGTTATTTTCATCTCACCGACCTATTGGACGGAGCGAAAAATCTCGATCCATTATAGTGGACCTCACCTGTCAAGCCCGAGTGTTAAGCGAGTTCTTTAGTAAAAAGAAGTTTTTTCTTTTTCTTCTTCCCTCTTCTTCGGCGTACGCTGCTGCCATCTTGGTGACCTACACCATCCTCCAGGATGGGCCCCACAACCAGATCCATTCCGCTCATTTGTTTTGTACTCCACCAAAATCCATGCCCACAAAGTTTTGCTACTTTCCTCGATCCATACGGCCCGCTACACTCTCACCATTCAAAGCCATTGCTTTAAAAAATGATATAGATCGGGGCTGTTCCTTTGCATGAGTGCCTGGGATTGAAACCATGACTTCTTATGGACCCTACCTTCCTCTTGGACGGTCTACTTGAGACATAGGTCGTTAGAAGAGGACCCACTACTTTCCTTCTCCAATTAGGAAACCAATCCCATTTTACGTTGGGAAACCAATCCCGTACGGGGCTCCATATATGGCTCCCCTAGACGTCCTCTACTTTATAGAAAACCCTAAGAAAGAGAAAAAAAGATCGATAGTTGAGAGAAAGAGAGAGAAATCGTGGGAGGGGAGAGAGAGGAGAACCCACGTTCTCTTGCTGTTACTTCTACGTTGCTATTCCTCTTCCTTCCAGATCTCTTGTTGAGAAGTGGTAAGTCACATCTATTTCCTAGATTTATCCCTACTCTCTAACCATAGATGGAGATCTAATCGTAGGCGATCATTTGTGAAGATCATATCCTAATCATGTAATCTATGTTAAACATGTTAGGGTTGAACTTGGGAGGGTTTTCACGACTCTAACAATATCTCAAATCTACCAATATTAGAGGTAAGGATTTCCTTCAAAGTATAGCCACAATGATATTGATTTATTTAACCATCTTATGCATAATATAGGGAGTTTTTGCTACGTTGTTATATATGATTTATGATTATTGAATTTTTCCATGTGAACATGAGTTGATGTATGGAATACTTTAATAAACTCTTGCTGGATTTTTATTTGATATAAACCATAATGTATGTTAATGTCAGATTTTGCAACGAGATCCTCCGGTTGTTCTCCTTCACTCCAACAGGGATTTCCTCCAACAGACCTGAAAGAAGACAGATTGCAACTAAGGGTGGCTGGGATCCAGCCGTCAGCCCTCCGATGCTTAAGTCAGGCCAAAGCAAGAAGAATAGCCAAGCAAAACGGGACAGATTAAATGTTGTGTGCGTACCTGCTCTTAATGGAGTCACCCCTTTATATAGATCTGAAGCAACCCAATTTGTTACGTAAGATATCGAAATCCCGCTGATGTCGCATACGATACTGAGATCTTGCTGATTTTGTGGGATAAGATCCTATCTTTAGCGTCGAGATCCAACCCAATGACTTATTTTAACAATCACACCCCTTGATGGCAATCCCTTGAGATCCGGAACCATTTAGAGAAGATAAGCCCAAAAACCAACCTATACGGGCTGCCGGTAAGCGTAGTAATAGCGCTGATGTGTCATGATAAACTGGAAGCCGTAGTTGGAGTCATAGCTTCCGAAAAGGAAGGAGACGCCCGTAGTTGGAGTCATAGCTTCCGAAAAGGAAGGAGACGCCGACAAGACGGAAACCACCGAACTGGATGTAGCCCTGCTTGGCCTCGCAGAGTCATACTGCTCGACGGGAATCGGGTGCTGGTACTGAAGGATAAGAGATGTAACCGTAGAAAAGCTGTTCGCATGTTGGAACCTGGTCGCGAGTCCAAGTGCCCGCTCATTTTGACGTAACTCCTTTCAACGACTTATGAGAAGGTCTGCTCGCTATTCAGGGAAGGAATCTTTGCTTCGCTTTATCTGATCATAGACTAAGGGAGCTCGAAGCCTTGCGAATAGGTGCTCTGTATTTATCCGTCCTACGACTCTCGAGCTTATGATCTCAAGAGTCGAATGGGCAACCTACACTTACCCGATCAGCGACTCTCGATCAGATGATCTCGAGAGTCTGATACTTTCCTGATCTGCGACTCTCGATCAGATGATCTCGAGAGTCTGATACTTTCCTGATCTGCGACTCTCGATCAGATGATCTCGCGGGCAGAATGGGCGCTCCTGTACAATCTTTAATAGCTGAGTTGATATCCGTTACTTTGTCTATAACAATGTATGATGTGTGTTTTGAAAGTGAAATCATGACATTATACATGCCTACATGAGATATATGTGAAGTTTATGCTTAAGAAATGATGTTTATATGCTTATGGTATGTATGATAAATAGAGTGTTATGTGATACGTGATTACTCATGCAGATGTTTAATCAGTGGAAGCCCTTTGCCCCATAAGTAATATAATTGTACGTTAAAGATGATTGAACCATGAGGATTGTGTTGGATGGAATAATTTGGCAAAGCCATATGAATGTATTGTTGGTGAGTTGCCAACGGATCTAAAAGTGAATGTTTGAGATGAATTCTTAAGAAATTGTCGATATTTGCATGCCATGTGCTTTGTCTTAACTATGATGTGTACGTCCTTTCACGGTTGGCCCCCGTTGAAGGGAAACGACTATTCTACGTTATGATGAACCATGGGATGGGGTAAAGAGCGACCGTTGATCTCAAACATCATTAAATTGACTGTATGTTAAACTACTTAAATAAATATGAAACTAATCATGCATGCACGGGACCCGACTTGGTGAGTCAGCCCTGCGGGCGCTACGACGCTAGCTTATGGTAGTGTGGTGGGTTGCTATCACCTCCATTGGCTGGGTTTGTTGACATGAAATTGTGGAATTACCCGCTTCATCGTGGACTCTGGTGATTAGTGACTAGTGAGAAGAGTTGGATTAAGTCCCGTCTCATTAGTCAGGGTGCCTTAGCCAGAGCACGCATATCATGCATTGCATTAAAACAAGATTTCTCATGTGCGTTTTGAATTGGGTATGCTCTTTGTGTTTAAATATTGTTGTACTATTCTTGGTGGGTGACCCTTACTGAGTTGATCGCGAGCAACTCACGTCCTTCTGGGACGATGTTTTTAAAATACCGTTCCAGACATTACAGGTAACGATCCAGTAGATAAGGCCGATTTACAAGGTGAGGAGTATGAAGGCTCGTGGCAGCAAATGGCAGACGATGAAGCCGAAGTAGTGTGAAGATGTTTTTGTTTAATTTCATATTAGAGTTTTGATTTCCCTTGATTATGTAATAAGTCTCTCAGAGAGACAGTAACTAAAACATTGTGTTGGACATGATTTCTTTTCATACATTTGATTGAGAATTTAGAGTAGAAAGTTATGGAATAAGAACATTAATTTTCCGTCGTTATGATATGAATGCCACACATGTATGTGTTTACGGGTGAATGTGTGGAAACGCCACCCTAACACATATGAGTTAACAAAAATAAAAAAATAAAAAAAAATTGGTCAATCGTGTCATCCACGAGAGTCTAAATTTTGGGGCGTTATAATTACATACTAAAACCAACATGGCCCCACTCAAGCCATTGACCCTTTTCAAACACTTTTTCAAATAACTCCTTTACCCCACTCCAACCATTAATTATCATTAATTAATGGGAAATAGTTGGACTATACAACTAGGTGTCTGAGCATTACTCTCTCTCTCTCTCTCACTCTCTCTCTCTCTCTCTCTCTCTCTCTCTCTCTCTCTCTATATATATATATATATATATATATATATATATATATATATATATATATATATATATATGGGAAAAGGTACTATGCGCTCTATATATATATGGGGGAAAAGGTACTATGCGCTCCACCTCATGGGAAGTTCCCATCAGGTTGAGCTGTGGGGCCGCCCACCTGAGTTTTGGATACGATTGAAACTTGGTGTGACCTCTTGTTTAAGTGGGACAAGCACAATGGATGGGCTGGATTTCTCAACCACATCTCCGTCGAGGCTATAAATGATCATAAAAGTTTCAATGGGTGGATATCCACTCTTAACTATTGTCTATGGTGTGGCCCACCCAAGTCATGGATTGGCTTGAGGTTTAGGCTCATCTCCCACCATGGAATGGTGCATCTTATTGATGGTGTGGATGCCCATCACACATCATAGTGGGGCCTACACAGCTCGACCTCGCACTAGTCCATAGAGACATTATCTACTATATTAATGTGCGATTGTATGAAGTGGGCCCCACCATGAAGTTTAAGTAAAATCCACTCCGATCATCAAGTGAGTCCCCTTATTTATCTATAGGGCTCAAAAATCAATTGGTTTGTTAGCTCGGGTGGGTCATTCGAGAATAAATAATTTGGGAGAGGGACGCCCATCCTGAACCAGTTAAAGTTAGAGGTAATATGTCTACCCTTGATTTTTTTTTTAAGGACCATCGTGATGATTATATGAAATCCACTCCAACCATTACATGAGAAACTAAAATTTAGAACGAGGGCCCAAAACTCAGTCCTACCCATGATTCAAGTAGGCCACACCAAGAAAACAGTTTGGAGGGTAGTTGTCTTCCTGTACACTATTTCGAATATTGGGGTCCACCTGAATTATGGTTAGTGCTGATTTTTTCACCATAGGCCTAAAACCAAGTCACTCACCTAATGGTCGAAGTGGATTTTGGAAACAAATGACGATGGGCCATCCAAGATGGACCACCCCGTTACATTAAATTTACCTTACGATTAATAGGAGTCTTTTGCAATGAGGCGCTCACTACCCTTTACGGTAGTATTAAGACATTGTGGTGCCCACCTTAATATGTTTATTTTATCAACACCGTCCATTTGTTCTTCCATATCATTGTAAGGCATGAGCCCAAAGTTGAAGCATATGCAAAGCTCAAGTGGACCATACCAAAGAAAACATTGAGGATAATGACATCCACAGTTGAAACCTTCCTAGGGCCCCCAATGATGTTTATTTGTTATCCAACCTGTTAATAATGTCGTACAGACATGGATTAATAGAAAAAACAAATATGAGCTTGAACCAATACTTCTGCTGCCGCAAGGAGCTTTCAACAATACGTGTTCAACTCCTACTGTTTCCCATGGTATGGTCCACTTAAGCTTTGGGTATAATTTAATTTTGAGCTTATAACTTAAAATGTACTGGAGAAATGGATGGACAGCATGGATAAAATACATACATTATGGTGGGCCCCACAGAGTTTTGGCAATATAAGGGTAGTGAGACCCTTAATACAAGTCGACTAGGCGTTACCTAAATTGTAGCAAAAGTGTAGTCCAGTTGAGGTGGGCCCACCATCCTATATGTTTGAAATCCACTCCAAGCATTAAAACTCACAAAGGGAAACAATTTAAAGAGTGGGCGTCCTCTTAACACTGTTTGTACTCGTGTGGCCCACCTAAATCGCGGTTAGGGCTGATTTTTGGACCCTATGCCTAACGTGGGCTAATGCATTTAACGTACGGAATGAAATTGACATACACGTCATGTTGGGGCCCACCTGAACCGACCAGACTTCTAGACGTAATTCCAGACCATAAAGCCTGGTGCGCAGGAGACCGAGGTGCTATATATATATAGACACACACACACACACTAAGCAATTAGTATCATTGTGGTATAAAAAAGCCACTGTAATGTGAGTGCTAAAAAAGAATGCTTTTAAACATGCCTGGCTTAAATAAATTTTAAAAAAATGAGGAGTTTCATGGATTGGATATGGATATGAAAAAGAAAAAAAGGAAAGGCAAGGCACCATTTCTGAAACAGTGTTCCCCAATGAATAAGGTGGATCTTCAATACCTACTGTGATATATGTGCCTTATATTCACTCCGTTCATTCGTTTTGAAAAGTCATTTTAGAATATGATATCAAAAATGAATCAGATCCAAAATTCAGGTGGACCATAACACGGGAAACAGCGGTCTCGACCATTAAAAGCTTACCGTGGCCACTTGTGTGGTATCTTCTTAGGGTCTTTGCAACTTTATCAACAGGTTGGATGGAAAATAAACATTCCAGTGGCCCCCATAAAGTTTTTAATGATGAGGATTCATCACAACTCTTCCCTGAGGTATGGTCCACCTGAGATTTGGATCTACTTATTTTTGGGCTATGCTCTAATATGAGCTGTCAAAATAAATGGATGGTGTGGATGTAAGGCACATACATCAAAGTGGCCCCACAGTTAAGGATCCACCGACCTCAGTGGATCTGGTTCTATTTTCAATTTTGTTGCTTGGGAAAACATAAAAAACTTGTTGGATTTTTTTTTTTTTTTTGTGTGCTAATAGTCACCTTGGTGGTATATGTAGATGCTTGAAGCTGAATTGTGGCACATGTGGCAACGTGAGGTGCTTGAAGCTATATGGTGTGCAAGACGCGTATTGGCAAATTTGACATGTGAGCACTTAAAGCTAGACAGTAATGCTTTTGCACAATGGCACCATCTTGCACATGTGGCATATTTCAAGCTATTAAAGATGGATGGTGGAAGATGTGGTATATTTGCACATTTGGACTTCTTTTCACATGGGCACAAGAGGAGATGGTCATATATATGGCACATTAGCACATGTGGGGTGCAAGTGAAGATGAATGATGGTACATATGGTACATTAGCATGTGCACATAGGGCACCAGAGAAAACAAATGGTAGTACATGTGGCACATTAGCACATGTGGGGTGCAAGTGAAGATGAATGATGGTACATATGGTACATTAGCATGTGCACATAGGGCACCAGAGAAAACAAATGGTAGTACATGTGGCACATTAGCACATGTGGAACATGAGAAGATGGATGGTTGTACATGTGGCACATTAGCACGTGGGGTGCAAGTGAAGATGAATGACAGTACATGTGGCACATTAGCTCATGCACATAGGACACGAGAAAATAAATGGTAGAACATGTGGCACATTAGCGTATGTGGGACGCAAGAGAAGATGGATAGTATCACATGTGGCATATTAGCACATGGACATTAACACACATGGGGTAAAAGATGTACGGTAACACATGTAACATGTGGTGGGCATAATCAAAGATGTACAATGAGTCATTTAGCACATCAGAGACAATCGCAAGTGGATAGTGGCACATTTGGCTTAACATTGGAAAACACATTTTTCCTCAGTGGAAAAATGCCTTTCTTAGAGGTGGGAAAAAAAAAGATTGAAAATGACAGAGTGTTTCCCACAAATTCTTACAAATGCTTGATGGACTTGGAAAATACTCTCTCTCTCTCTCTCTCTCTCTCTCTCTCTCTCTCTTGGAAAATACTCTCTCTCTCTCTCTCTCTCTCTCTCTGTGTGCGCGCGCGCGCGCCTGCTGGGTCAGACCAGGTCCAACAAAAATATTTTGGGCTCGGTCTAAGCTTGGGCCAGTGTCAAGCCATGCAAGCCTAGCCTGACCCGTTGCCAACCCCTACCCACATGAATCTAGATTGTCCATCTAGCAGGCCCTACCTATGGCAAGAGCATAACTGAAGCAGTTCCATGCGTCTAATTTTTGTGCCTTTGCACCTAAAATTCAAAGGGATATGATGTTTGTCCAGACAGCTAAGCTACACATGCCAATCGACATGTGAGACATCTGAGCCATGGATCAAGTGGCCCCCGCCAATGAGCTCGATTCACAATCATTGGGCCAGATCATCTAAACAGATGGGCCCACATGTATAGCATAGATGTCAAACCTTGCATACTACAGCATTGAGAATATTACAAATTTGAAAATCTTAATTACCAAATCCACAAAGCCAAAGGTGCATTTTGTGCATTAATTTTCCAAACCAGGACCTCTCCCTGGCCATGACAAAGTTCAGAAGGGTAAAAAGCAATTTCCAATCTCATCTAAAAGTGTGAAAGATAACATAAGCTTCTTTCTTATATCTTGGTTCATCACTGCAACATGATCATTCATTGCCAGTATAACTCACATAGCATATACCCACATACCTTATTCTTCAAGAACTATTTCCTGCTTCTAAGGGCCATTTGGTGCATCCCAAATCACAATTCTATCAGCAATATCGGCGATCTTAATGGACATTCAAATGAGAAGGTATATATTGGAAGCACCATTTTCAGGAACTGTGTCGGGATGCATGTTTCGACCCGATATCCCCATCTGGAAAATCTCAAGTGGGTCCTGAAGTTTTCTGAATGGCAAAATGGCGGAACGGATCCCCCTGCCACAAAAAGGCAGAAATACCCGAACGCACCTTAAAGTCATAATTACCGGATGGTGGGTATATGTGAATCCATGCACAACGTGGAACCATGTTCCTAGGCAATATCAATGTTCAAGTTTCAACATCTCCAGTGGCTCCAGATTATTAAATGAGAGAAACCCACATTCCAATATCCCATCCCATCAGTACGTGGCAATGCCGTTATTGTAACTCTTGTGATGATGCTTCTTTAGTCTCCTCCTCTGCAGATTCCTTGCCCTGCATGACCGTTACATCATCGTAAAACACATCAAACAACCAACAAAGAGAGACCGTGGATGGATGATAGACTACAGTTATTTCTAGAACAATACAGGAACTCTCTATGATTAACATTTTTACTTCTCATGTTGGGAAGGGAGAACAGAGGGGGACACATTACAAGAAAGTGATACTGGAAAGACTGGCAAGAGAACGCATCCATACTTGCATGATATTGAAAGACACAGCTATATAAAAGGAGTTGCATAGCATTGCTGATGCTGGAAAATTTTCACCTAGGAACCAGTTATCGGGAGAACCTGCAAGAGCCCTTTCAGAACTATCCCCTGTGTTGTATATATGCAATCCAGATAATACAAACCCTGCATCTGGTGGATGAGGGGTCATGCAAAAAATCAGGCTCTTTCGCAACTCAGGTGGGCTCTGGTGAAAATTAATGGTGGGTGTCCCCTCCCACTTCATCCCCTTTGCTGTTGCCCACATAAGTTTTGGATCGGGCTTATTTATGGGCCCTAGATGTTTCATGAGGTGATAGATCTGATGGATGGTTTGGATATCGTGCACGCATCACATGAGATGAGTTCTCACAGAAGTTATTTATGGACCGGTTCCTGGGAGATCATTACCCAGCTGATATTTTCATTTTCTTTGTAGGATTTCGGTTCAGTGGTCCGGATGTCTGGATGTCGATCTGATGGGCTTCATCATTTTTGTTTGTAGGACCCAAGGTTTGGTGGATCGGATGTTGATCTGATAGGCCTCATTGTGAAGGGGAATGTCCCAAATCATTCCTAGATTGGAAGATGCTAAGCCACTGATATTTTAGCCTTTTCTCAATTGAAGATGGACTCTGGGTTTATATTTCTTTCTTCCCCACTATTTGTGACAACAAATTAAAGAATTAGAATATTCCAGTCTGACAGATCAATAGTCTGCATAACCCACCCCAGTGGGGTCCATCAGATTGACGGTCTGGACCAGCCAACGATGAATCCCATGTGTACAAAACTGGAAGCATTAGTGGATGCACATTTTCTGAGAATCAAGGGCCCATAATTTCCCCCAACTACATAAAATTACAACATAAAACAAAAAGAAATGATTAAAATCAAATACATGAAAAATCTTTACTAAGTAAATAGAGAGAATGTGTCTTGCCTGCTAGCCTAGCTGGAAGACGCCTAGGCGTTTCAACAGCAGGTCTCAGGTTCAAGTGCTAAGGAGACACACTAACCCCACTAGTGGGTGGGTGCATCATGTGACTAACCGTGTGGGTGCATTGCGCAGCTAACAGGGTGGGTGCGTTGCATGACTAACAAAAAAAAAAGTAAATAGAGAGAACAATAGGAAAATTGGATTAAGGTTTTTCCTAATAACTGTGTAGACAAGTGTCCCACAAGGAATTTTTCTTTTGAAAAAAATTAAGAGACCTTGTAAGATGAAAACAAATCCAATGATGATATACGGCACTCACCAGTACTGATTGTGAAATACAACAGAGTCTGTTGATACTTGTTTTCCATCATCGTTGCGGTTCCAATGGTAGAAGGCATGTGTTCTGTTCTTTATCTCCAATGTAGAATGACCATAACTGGCTTCTCTGAATGCGGAATAATCTGGCTGCGGGTTGGTAAACCTATATGGCGCAACATTAAAAACGGATTATAAATTTACAGACAGAATATTGAGAAACTTGAGATCATTTTGAAAAATTAAGGGGACCAACCGAACCACATCAGAATACAAAATCGAAGAATACCGTGAACTTAAAAACAATAAAATGGACTTACTTTCCAGCCAGACCTTCCTGGTTTCCTCCATCGCCCACGGTTATGTATACAGGAGCTGATTTGTCGGGCACAGGATAGCAGTCACCAGTTGTTATGTTGTAGTTTATGTTAGAGATCCGATACTGTGAAGAAACAAAAATTTTCACTTGGAATTCCACAAAATAAAAGTAATAGGAATTATTTGCAGCCATTGGTAATGCAATTAGAATAATCCCTGATAACTGTAAACAGGCATGGTAGATATTACTTGCATTAGCAGTCACATGCAGCAAAATAATGGCAGCCATATCTTGACCATTTTAGGCACTTCTAATTGTAATAGATACTTTTTTTTTTCTTCAGTTTTTACTAATATTTTATATTTACCATCATCAACTATTGTATATCCATTTTAAATTAGTTTAATCAACTTCCAGCTCACTCCCTTTCTGTTCAACTGGTCAGGTGTGTTTCAATTCCAACTTTTTACGTTGTGCAGTATCTGGGCCATGTACCGGTAGGGCACAACAAGAACATCCTGTCGAAAAAGCCAGGCTGGTCCACATATCAGGTGCGACATGTGTGGAAATTCAATATAGATATTTGGTGTTTCTTTCTATCCGTCAATTTCTCAATTTCTAATCACCAGCCGAGTGGTGATTGGCCTTATTTGGTGCCGCAGAACTTTCAGTCAGCCCCACCTAGTGAATGGTCAAATCTGTTAAGCATGCCATGTTGGAATGTAAACTGCGATTTACCTGTTAAATTCTCCCCTTGAGCAAAGCGTCATAAAACTGTATTGCTATTCTAAAGCGTTGGAATGAGCTTCTTTGATAAAAATACATAAGATTGGGATTTCAAAAGCCCCAACACCATAGAGATAAAGGAGAATTGGAATGGGGAAAAAGATTAAATAAATAGACTTCACACATGCAACTAGGTACAAGACAGATTCTAGAGTAACTACTAATCAGTTTTTGCCAGAAATGTGGGTGGGTTATACACAAAACAAAAACTGTCCCCACATTTACTACATTCATCTCCAACTTATAGGAATTAAGTTTCTCAGCCAATCAGCAATATATCTGATTGCCGAGTGATTACTTTTCTTTTCTAAAACCAACAGTGATGAGGACATCCGAGCTCCTTGTAGAGTTTATTGGAGACGGAGGAGAGCTACTGCAGTTTCGTTATGGCTAGATGATCATTACATGGGGCCTAGTGGGCCCACTTTAAGCTCCTAGCCCTGTTGAAGACCCCACATGCATGACCATGCATCTTTGAAGACCCTACACTAGGAAGATGCATGTGGGTTGCTTAGTTTAGAGTATCAGACCATTGGATTTTGCATTGAACCGTTGGATTTTGCACGATGTGCCATCTTGACCGTTGGACCATTTTCATCGTTGGGTCATCTTGATCGTGGACTCATAATGGACATGAGTTTTAGTTATTTTGTTTAGTTTGATTATTTTGGTTTATTTTATGATTTAGTTGATATTAGGGGTGTTTTGGACATTTTAGAGTATTAAGGGTGTTTTTGTAAAAACATCCCAAATAGAGCATATAAGGCTTAGACATGTGAAGCCTAAGGTATCATTGGCTATTGAATGAAATTTTCTTCTTGCTTTGTTTTGGAGCAAAATTCCTTTTGTGATTAGAGTTTGGTGTGAAGGCATGGAGTGATTCCAACTATCTTCTTCCTCTCTTTTTCTTCTCTTCAAGGTATTCTTTTCACTTTTCTCTTTTTCCCTCTCTTTATTTCTCTCTTTTGTTTCCTCCCAAATTCCATCTCCAAAACCCTCTAGACCCAAACCCTACCCAATCGTACAACCGTACAGACCACCCCTCTTGTTCGTACGACCGCACGGACCCGACCATACGGCCATCCGTACGGCCAACCCCATCCCCCCTTCATTCCCTCTTTTGGTCTTTGATCCTTCCCCTTTAAAACCAGTGTTCGCAGTATCGGTTTCGCGTTACGTTTCGCACCCTTGGGATATAGATACATATTGCGTATCGGTAGGAAATATCGGTTGTATCGCGGAATGTATCGCACTTTTTGGGAAACATGGGGAAACATTGGGAAATTGATTGAATTTTTCAATGAAACTTCAGGGATTGTTAAAATGGACCTCAATACACACATTTAAATCATAATATGTAAAAAAAAAGTCCACATAATGGAGTTCCTTTGTAAAAAGATCCTAAGCTATGCGCTATCTGATTGAACTGATGCAACTATTGTTTAAATTGATTCTATAAGATATACAAATGTAACAAGACATTAATGTAAACACAACTAATGCATTGACAAAGTAAAACAAGCAAGAGAATTGAGAAATATACCTATGGATGATGCAACTGAATGAGTATCCTCCAAATGCAGTTTTGACTATTCTAGTTTAACACAATGCAAGCTATCCAATATGACCTAGATCTATACGAGGACTCAATAAAATCTAGAAAATAGCTAATTAGATTCAACAAACTATGACCCCTACGCAGAGTCGGAACGCGGGTCGAGCTGAAGAAAATCAAACAAAAAATCATTTTTTTTCTACAAAATGAGGGACTCTTGTGTGTCTGACCAATATAGTAAAATATGAGAAAATTGAGAAAAAATAGGCCTCCCCAAGTTTTTTCTCCAGGAAACAAAAAAAAAACCAAGTTCGAAAACATTCCGACGTTTCTGACTGATACCTAGACGATATCGTCCAGGTATCGACGATATCTGGAATCGCGTAAAGAAAAAAGCCCGATATCTTGCCGATATATCGTGCAATATCGATACAAACTGCGATATTATCGATATCGCACGATATATCGTGCGATACCAAGGAATCTGCATCTTTTTTTGTTATTACTAAGCCGATATTTATCGACGAGCAACGATACCGATAATATCGGCCGATATTATCGATACTGTAAACACTGTTTAAAACCCCCATAACACTAAACCTAAAACTTAAAAACCCTAACCGTAGAACCTAGAATTTCAAACCCTAATCTCCCAAATTTCATAAACCTTAAGTCTCCAAACCCTAATTCTTTCAAGCCCTAACAAATCGCAAGTGAATCCTCATATTTAGATCGAATCCTATGCTAGATGGAAGTTCTACCTTCCATTAAGCCATTTCCAATCGATAATCTTAACATCCATTTGCGGGATTGTGATGTGACGTTGAATTTGAGCATAGTTGATTACTTGATTTCTTTGGATTTGTGATAGATTGACAATATTTTATATTTTGATTTACTCTACTAATCCGTTTATTAATTCATTTGCATCATTGTAGTTTAGGCTATCTATCCTACATTAAATTTTAGTATCAGAGCATAGGGTTTAGTGTGGTCCCCAAATTAGCATAGGACTTTCATGTTACATTTAGAGTAGGTTTTTCATATTGTCGTGTCTAGGATTAGCAGTCCTCCCATTCTCATCAATTGCATCTAGAGTCTTTAGTTCTTAGGTTCCCCAATAGATCCCCGGTTTATGCCCACTTGTATTGGGCGTGATTTTGGTTTACACCCCACAATGAGTTTGGAACAGCTTACCGAGGCTATCAATGCCATGAGTAACCGTCTTGCGTTTCTTGAGGCCTAAAGTAGAGCCACTAACAACCAATAGGTGGTGACCAACACTCGCGTTAACCCAGTTGGAAACTTCCCTCCAGGTAAACCCCGACGATGGGAAAGATGGCCAATCTCAAGCGGGAGATCAAGTTGGAGGACGTGGAAGAGGCCGAGGCCAAGGTGTTGGCTGTGGTGGGGTGCGAACCCAGCCACCCCTTGAAGAGTATTAAGACCACCATGATCCTGATGAGCAAGTAATGAAGAGTGTGAAGATTGAGGACCCGAGTTATGATGGTCGCTAGGACCCCAAGGCCTTTCTCGATTGGCTTTCAGACATGGATCATTATTTCGAGTGGTATGATATGTCCGATCGCCGTTAGGTGAGGTTCGCCAAAATGAAGTTGGTGGACCAAGCCAAGTTGTTTTGGATGAATGTCGAGCGGAAGGTGGAGAGGTCCAGAGATGACCCAGTCTCACTGTGGGCTAAGATGAAAGAGATCTCGAAAGAAAAACACCTTCCACTCTCTTACCGCCAAAGGCTTTTGGATCAATGGCAATCCTTTTGGCAGAAATCAATGCCCGTGGCTGATTACATCACCAAGTTTGATAAATATATGATGTCTTGTAACATCAAGGACGACCTGTTAGTGACCTTTTCCCATTTTAGAATGGGTCTCCGATCCGAGCTTCAACGTGAGCTCATTCTTCATGACGCCCATACCTTAGAGCATGCCTATCAAGTGGTGCAAGAACTTGAGTTGTATCTGAAGCCACAATTCGTGAGATGATTTGACTCTCATGAATCCAATGTCAAGACCACTCCCCAGGGAGCTAAGCCTAGTTTTGAGAGTCAATCCAGAGCCTCTACTGGTACTCAATCCAATAATATGGATGTGAAGGATATAGGTTTAGCTACTACCAACTTGAGGGGAGGTGAGTAAATGCAGTGTTACAACTGTCACAGATATGGTCATTTCATATACCAGTGCCCTACGAAAGAGCGAAATAAGACCCTCGTAATTAGCGGGTTTGATGAGGATGCTAATGATCAGGGTGATTACGAAGAAGAAGAATATCAACCCGAAATTGGTGTTGGTGATGAGGAAGATGGAGTAGTTGAGACTGTGTCACTTGCAATTGTCAGATGTGCCTTAGCCCAAGCCAAAGAGAGTGATGATTGGTGCAGGAATTAAATTTTCCACACGTCAAGTGTGGTGACAAAAATTGCAAGTTGATAATTGATAGTGGTAGTTGTACCAATGTGGTCTCCGCTAGCACTGTATCTCGTTTAAGTTTGAAACCCGTTCGGCACCCTCAGCCCTATCGAGTTTCATGGGTTGATGTGTCCTCGATATCAATTTCTCAACGGTGTCTTACTCCCATTCAGTTTGCTTCTTACAATGACACGCTGTGGCATGATATTTTGCCTATGGACGTAGGCCACATCATTTTGGGCAGACCTTGGCTGTATGACCGTGAGACATCATTTGGCCGTTCGAATACTTATTCATTTATTTATGAAGGTAAGAGGATAAAGCTAAATCCTCTTTCATCCAAAAGCGCCTCGGAGAAGGAGGACTTTAAGAAGGGTGATCCAAAAGATGTGAGGAAGTCCCAACCCAAGTCTCTCCACATAATAAACACTAAAGAGTTTGAAAAGGAGACTAAGGCTAATTCGATGGTGTATGCCCTCCTGGCAATAGAGGTCACACTCGAGATTAGTGTAGAGTTGCTACCTGAAGTGATTCCGATGTTGGAGGAGTTTAGCAATTTTTTCCCTGAGGACCTACCGGATGAGCTTCCACCCATGCGAGACATTCAACATGCCATAGATCTTGTCCCTGGGTCGACTTTACCAAACCTACCTCACTACTGAATGAACCCTGTGAAGCATGCTGAGTTGAAGAAATAAGTTGAAGAGCTTCTTAGAAAATGGTTCGTTTAGGAGAGTTTGAGTCCATGTGTCATGCCAGCCCTCCTCACGCCTAAGAAAGATGACACTTGGAGCATGTGCGCGGACAGTCGAGTCATCAACAAGATCATGGTCAAGTATCAGTTTCTTATACCATGTCCCGACACCATGTTGGATATGATGGCAATGCCACGATCTTTTCCAAGATTGACCTCAAAAGTGGGTATCATCAAATACGTCCCAGGAGATAAATGAAAGACGTCCTTTAAGACAAATGATAGGTTATATGAGTGGCTAATCATGCCTTTTGGATTGACCAATGCTCCGAGTATGTTCATAAGAGTAATGACCCAGGTGTTGAGGCCCCTGATGGGTAAGTTTTTTGTGGTATATTTCAACGACAACCTCATTTATAGTATCTCCAAGGAACAATACCTCCACTATTTGAGGCAAGTTTGCTTGATCCTTAGAACAAAGTTATATGCCAACCTGAAAAAGCGTTCTTTCATGTCTGATAAAGTTCTGCTTAGGCTTCATTGTTTCATCTGAGGGCATATCTGCAGATCCCGAGAAAGTCAAGGCTATAGTAAGTTGGCTTGAACCAGAAAACATTCGTGAGGTGCATAGCTTCCATGGTTTAGCCACTTTTTATAGGCAGTTCATTCAAGGCTTTAGTTCCATTATGGCTCATATCACGGATTGCATTAAGAAGGGAGAGTTCAAATGGACTCATGCGGCCTCCAAAGCGTTCAAAGAGATTAAGGGCAAGATGATTGAGGCTCCTGTCATGCGCCTTCCTGACTTTTATAAAGTCTTCGAGGTTTTGTGTGATGCATTTGGAGTAAGTATAGGTGGAGTGTTTGGTCAGGAAGGGCACCTTGTTGCCTATTTCAGTGAGAAGTTGAATGAGGCAAAGATAAGTTTTATTAGCCCAGCCTCAAGTGAGATGTGGCTAAAAGCATCGAGCAATGTAGGACTTGTCAACTGGCAAAGCAAAAAAAGCAATATATATGCCTTTGCCAGTGCCACATGCCTGTGACAAGATATTAATATGGATTTCATGCTTGGGCTACCGAAGACGATCAGAAATCATGATTTCATCTTTGTGGTGGTGGACCGTTTTTAAAAAATGGCCCATTTTCTCCCATGTTCCAAAATGTCTGATGCCTCTAACATTGCCAGGCTTTTCTTAAGAGAGGTGGTTCGCTTGCATGGTTTGCCAAAAACCATTATGTCTGATAGAGATGTGAGATTCATGAGTTATTTTTGTAAGGCACTTTGGCTCATGATGAGTACAAGACATCAGTTCTCATCGGCATACCACCCTCAAACTGACGATCAAACGAAAGTGGTCAATCGAAGCTTAGGTAACCTGTTACGATGTCTTGTGGGTGACCATGCTAGGACTTGGGATTCAGTTTTACTAGTCGTAAAGTTTGCTTATAATAGTTCAGTCAATAGGTCGATAGGCATGAGTCCTTTTGTAGTAGTTCATGGTTATAAACTTAGGAAGCTTATAGATCTCAATCCTATGTCAGCCTCCCATAAGCCATCAGAGTTTGCAGATGCATTTGCATAGCGCATTAATGATTCGCACACTAAAATTAAGAAACGGACTAATGTGAGTATGAAAAGTACAAAATATTTGTTGAATCTCATTGTAGGTTTAAAGAGTTTCAGGTAGGAGATTATGTGATGGTTTGAATCGGGCCAGAATGGTTTCTGCAAGGGGCCGTGAAGAAATTACAAGCCCGTAGTGCAGAACCTTATAAGATATTGAAAAGATTAGGCTCTAACGCGTATGTTGTAGATCTTCTACCTGACATGAGCATTAGTTCTACATTAAACGTGGAAGATCTTGTCTTTCAAGGATCCAACAGTTTTACCCTCTAGCCTTTATTTTGACCTTCGCATTGACTCAGATGATGGTGCTCCCAACCTGCCCGATTTGCCCCACGACCCATTGCCCTTGCCAGACTATTATTCCCATCCTTTGCCTTATTTACCATTTATACCTACCAGAAGAGAAGAGATCGAAGGTATCTTTGATGAACAAGTGGTTTCTACCAGACATGGAGGATTCCAGAAGTATCTCGTCAAGTGGAAGAATAGGTCAGAGTTAGACAGTACGTGGATTACAGTGACAGAGCTTCAGAAATTAGACTTGGATCTCTTAGAGCATTATTGCAATTATATTTCGCCAAAGGCGAACTCTTCTCAACCGAGGGGAGTTGATGAGGACATCCGAGCTCCTTTTAGAGTTTATCAGAGAAGGAGGAGAGCTAACCCAATTTCGTTATGGCTAGATGATCATTACATCGGGCCTAGTGGGCCTAATTTAAGTTCCTAGCCCTGTTGAAGACCCATATGCATGATTGTGTATCTTTGAAGACCCTACACTAGGAAGATGCATGTGGGTTGCTTAGTTGAGAGTATCGGACCGTTGGATTTCGTATCGGACCGTTGGATTTCGCACAATAGGCCATCTTGAAGGTTGAACCATTTTGATCATTGGGTCGTCTTTATTGTGGACTCATATTGGACACTATTTTAGTTATTTTGTTTAGTTAGTTTGATTTTTTTTTTTTTTTTTTGTTTATTTTATGATTTAGTTTATATTAGGGGTGTTTTGGACATTTTATAATATTAAGGGTGTTTTTGTAAAAACACCCCAAATAGAGCATTTAAGGCTTGAACATGTGAAGCGTAGGGCATCATTGGCTATTAAATAAAATTCTCTTCTTGCTTTGTTTTGGAGCAAAATTCCTCCTGTGATTGGAGTTTGGTGTGAAGCCATGGACTAGGTGTCCCAAAACGGATACGTATTGGCCGAATCCATAACGAAGACGGCCCGACCCGTTACGCGATACGGGGTAAAAAAGGGTGACCCCAAAAAATTGCACCGTAACGGCCGTTACGCCCCCCTGTAATGGTAAAAAAACGGCCACTTTTTTTTGTCCTTTTAAATTTGATGTTTTTTTGTTTTTTCTCACACTTTTCTTCTCCGATTTCTTTCATATTCTATTCTTTTGCTAAAATTAACTACTCTTAGTCTATTTTGGAGGATTAAAACTACTAATTTCTACGATTTGGATGAATTGAAGCTCCATGAGCCAGTTTCCGAAGAAATCCGAAAATAGGTATATATACCTTTCTCTCTAATCATTGTTTTTTCTCCTCAATATGATATTCTAACCATTGTAAAATATTAAAATGTGCACTTCAAGATTATGCAACTAATTTTTATATTTTTTTTAATTTCAGATTATTTTCAGAATAATATTAAAAATTAGAAAAAAAATCATGCTTTTTTTTTTTTTTTTTTCTGGGTTAATGGTTGGATAACATGTGTTGCTTATAGTAGAACACAATCATGTGCATTTTACGGATTATGTACATGATTTGCTATTTTTTTGTATTTTTTAATTTTGGATTAATTTCATAATAATTTTAAAAATTAGGGAAAATCATTTTTTTCAAACATTGTTTCTGGTTTCAAGGTTGGATAACATGTGTTACTTATAGTAGAACACAATCATGTGCATTTTATAAATTATGCATATGATTTGCTATTTTTTTGTATTTTTTTTAATTTCGGATTAATTTCGAAATAATTTTAAAAATTAGGGAAAATCATTTTTTTTTTAAATTCTGGTTTAGAGGTTGGATAACATGTGTTACTTATAGTAGAACACAATCATGTGTATTTTACAGATTATGCACATGATTTGCTATCTTTTTTGTATTTTTTTAATTTCGGATTAATTTTAAAAATTAGGGAAAATCACTTTTTTCAAATTTGTTTTCTAGTTTAAAGGTTGGATAACATGTGTTACTTATAGTAGAACACAATCATGTGCATTTTATAGATTATGCACATGATTTACTTTTTTTTTTTTTAATTTTGAAATAATTTCGAAATAATGTTAAAAATTAGGGAAAATCATTTTTTTCAAATTTTTTTCTGGTTTAAAGGTTGGATAACACATGTTACTTATAGTAGAACACAATCATGTGCATTTTACAGATTATGCACATGATTCTTTATTTCTTTATTTGATTATATTTACAGATTAATGACTATATATATATATATATATATATATATATATTTTACAGGTTCTGCCGTTTTTGGAGCTTCGTAGTCGTAGCCCATAGGGTTTAGTATTTGAAGTTAGTACTTGATTTCATTAGTTGTATTTAATATTTACAATTACATTTATAAGTTTCGAAATCTAAGTAATTCACTCTCAGACTCAGTATCTAACATAGGCCATCTCTAATTAAAAAATGTCTGTGTCTGGCCATCAAGGAACTGGAAGTGGAAATGCAATTGGGGATATTGGATGGGAACATTGTTAGAGGGTAGGTGGTGGAAAGCACCAAATAAAATGCAACTATTGTGATAGAGTAATAAGTCGTGGAATCACGCGACTTAAACAACATTTGGCACATCGAAAGGGTCAAGTTGCGGGATACACCAAAGTTCTCAAAGAGATAATGACCATGATGCAAGCCAATTTAGATGAGTTGAAGGGGGAAACGAGTTGCTGTACAGAAAAAGAAAGATGATATCCTGAATGCGGCCCGACATGAGGTGTTTGGTACGGAATATATGGGCGTTCGTGGTGAAGATATCATTGATTCTAAGGAAGATTCTAATCGAGAAATAACTATAGCTAGGAGAGAAAGCGTACGATATGCTTGTGAAGAGGAAGAACGTCGATACATGTTTGGTTCAAGTGCGAATGGGAATGGCCGGGGGAGTAAAACTGTAGCCCCAACAGGAAGTGCGACTGGGGTTGGAGGGGGTAGGTTTGGTGGATTAAGACGTGTGTTTAGCAACCAGCGAGAGACATCTTCACGTGCAGTTCCTATAGATGTAGATGTGGAAGTAGTAGATGTGCCTAGGAGGCCCTCTGTTGATCCGATCCTCTTTAGGAAAAAATCAAGTAAACAAAAGAAGATAAAACAAATGTGGAGTAGAACTTCTGCTGAGAAACTGGATAGGGCAGCAGCAAAGTTATTTATACATGCCAACATACCCCCTAATGCGGCCAATTCTCCATATTGGCAGGTGGTAATTGTTGTAGCAGCAAAAGCAGGTGAAAGAATTAAAGCTCCAACAGCCAAAGAGTTTAGGGAAAAATGGACAAACACAGAGTATGTGATACAAAGGCATACGTAAGTACATTTAAACTCATATGGCAAGCCAGAGGATGCACAATCATGTGTGATGGTTGGACTGGCCCCACAAGACGCAGCATAATCAACTTCATGGTGTATTGCCACTTGGGAACAGTGTACCACAAGTCAATTGATGCATTAGATGAAATAAAAAATGCTAAATATATTTTTAGCCTGATGGATAAAATAGTGGATGAGATCTGGGAGAAGAATGTGGTGCAGTTTGTGACAGATAATGAAGCAACATATAAGTTTACAGGAAATATGTTGATGCTAAAGAAACCACATCTATTTTGGTAACCTTGTGTTGCACGTTGTATTGATCTTATATTGGAAAGAAAAAGAATGTCAAAGAAATAGTTGAAAAAGCAAAAGAAGTGGCAACATTTATTTACGACCATAATCACGTAATTGCAATAATAAGAAAGTTTACAAAGGAACGAGAGTTGCTTAGGCCAGCGGCGACTAGATTTGCAACTAACTTTATAACTTTAGAGAGTTTGTATTAGCATAGGGGAGAGTTGAGTGAAATGTTTGCTTCCCAACAATGGCTCAACACAAAACATGGGAAGAAGACATTAGGAACACTGGTTGATGTTATAAACACCATAAGAGACAACAAATATTAGAAGAAGATTAAGAAAATTTTAAAGGTGATGGAACCACTAATGAGGGTACTTCGTCTTATTGAAACTTATGAAGCACCTACGATGGGCTTCTTCTACAATGCCATAGATAAGGCGAAGTTGGCAATTCGACGCGATTGTTCAAGCTGACAATCTTACTGGAAATTGATCGACAAAAGACGGACAAAGCAGCTCCACTACGATATTCATGCAGTAGGTTATTAAGTAAATCCTAGGTATAGATATGCCCAATCATTTGTTATGAATGATGAGGTTCGTATTGGATTAAAGAATGTGATAAAGAGATTAGAGCCTAACTTAGATGCACAAGGACTTTGAATGAATTGCCAGGGTAGCTTTGTAGATGCTCTTACACAACATACAGTATCTAGGTTTCAACCCGCCGAATGGTGGATAAATTTAGGAGAGATTGCACCGGCTCTCTAAAAAATTGTAGTGAGGATTTTGAACCAGACAATGTCTTCCTCTAGTTGCGAAAGAAATTGGAGTTGTTTTGCACTTATTCATACGAAGAATAGAAGTAGATTGCCGACTAGGACGTTAGATAGACTTGTCTTTATGCATTACAACATGAGGCTAAGAATGCGCATGCATCATAGGAGGCTTAGCGCCAACAATGCCGGTGATGTGGATTATTGTCCAATAAACTTAGACAATATTTATGATGAGGAAGACCCACTTCTTCCTTGGTTGGAAGCAAGGGAAAAAGAAATAGAAGAGGATAGTGAAAAAATAGAAGTTGAAGACCAAGAAATACGCAAGGCGCAGCAAGAGAGTCGTGCATTTGTGTTAGACCCAGAAAGGAAGGTAGATTTCATGCAAAGTCAGCAGAAGAGTGCGAGCTTTAGCGATACTGAAACAAATGATGATGATGCACCTAATAATAGTCCCACTTCTGGCATTGCTGAACCCACCAGGGCCACTGATACCACCATATAGCCGTCTACGGATCGCAAGGCTGATGAGCATCAACGAAGTAGGCGGAGCCGGGGGGGTTGAACTTATGAGTGTACTAAGTCATGATACAGCTAGCAGGAGCCTGGCTCCAGTAGTGCACCTGTAGGTCCTACACTGTGATCGACACCGACAAATCTGGAGCATTAGCATGCGTATGGCTATGATCCAAGGAATGATGGGTATTTTTATGGCCAATGGTATTATAGGGAACCTGTTTCGCCACTTTCATGTTGGAGTAGTCCTCCTCATGCTGATCCACATCTACCATATGAACCAAATCCAAAGTCATTCATCTTAATCTCAACAACCTGAATATGAGTACCAGTATGGGCACGGCTATTCGACGGGCACTAGTGGACATCCTTACTCGGGGTCAGAATCTTTGCCTAATCAGGATCAGTTATCATCAGGTTTCGTTGATCTGGTCTTTCCCTCCAGTACTGAATATTATAGATATGCAACAGCAACTCTACAACCGCAACAACCCGATGATAATGACGAGGACGTGGAGGTTGAGCAACCACAACAAAGCAGATTTTCATTTTAGTGGTGAGTTCGGTCTGGTGAGTGGTGACTAACTGACTGGTGAGTCTTTTCCATTACCCACACGGTCACACATTCACCAAGAAAACACACTTTATATTGTTGAGCTTGTGTTTAAAATAACTCCCCTGACAAGTGACAACCAGTCAAGTAATCTTTAATTAACATGCTTGCAGGGGAGTATATCATGTATTACTATTTTTTTTCTACTTTGGAATGACAAATTGACAGGACAAGAATCATAGATTCAAGATAGGAAAAGTCTTATACATTATTTTTTGCAAGTCCTCAGTCCACATTCCTCAATCCTCACTCCTCAGGTATGTAAATAATACAAAGTAAATTATAAAAAATAATAGCACATGTGAAAATTAAAATACTTTGATGTTACATTTATTTTAATATATCTATTATTGGTATTAGACAGTTAGAAATTTGAATTTGTAAGTTTTGCAGTTAATTCCAGGTTGTCAGCTTCATAAATTCATCTTTTTCACTAAAGAGTGGACCGCTTCACTACCATAAACATGTTCAAAATTATAAATGAATGCATATTTGGGATGATTGGAATTTTCTGGATTCAATCCACATTTTTTTAGATTTTTTTGGCAAAAAAAAATAATAATAATTTCAACAGTTACAAGGGGCGTATCAAGCGTATCGGCCGATACAACCCGTATCTATATCAGTAACGGTGGACACCGTTACACCCACCGATACCGCTACAGGACACCTTGCCATGGAGTGATTCCAACTATCTTCTCTCTTTTTCTTCTCTTAAAGGTATTCGTTTCACTTTTCTCTGTCCCTCTCTATTTCTTTCTTTTTCTTTTGTTTCCTCCCGAATCCCATCTCCAAACCCTTTAGACCTAAACCCTACCCAACCGAACAACCGTACAGACCACTCCTCTTGTCCGTACGACTGTACAGATGTAACCGTACAACCGTCCATACGGCCAGCCCCATCCCCCCCTTCATTCCTCCTTTTGAACTTTGATCATTCCCCTTTAAAACCCCCATAACCCTAAACTTGAAACCTAAAAACCCTAACCCTAGAACCTAGAATTCCAAACCTTAATCTCCCAAATTTCGTAAACCTTAAGTCTCCAAACCCTGATTCTTTGAAACCCTAACAAAGCACAAGTGAATTCTCAGATTTAGATCGAATCCTATGCTAGATGGAAGTTCTACCTTCCATTGGGCCGTTTCCGATTGATAATCTTAAGATCCATCTACAGGATTGTGATGTGACTTTGAATTTGAGCATAGTTGATTGCTTAATTCTTTAAATTTGTGATAGATTGACAATATTTTATATTTTGATTTTGTAACGCCCCGTAAAATCGCCCTTCCTAAGACTTGAGAACGTGCTCGAACCCGCTAGACATGTATCGCCCTAGGGCGAATAATTGACCATATCTAACTTAGGAAATCATAGTCTCATGAAATCAGAAACTTAGATACACGCATAGAAGTTCATTCCGCCACCCGTTCCAAGACCGACAGACCCAAAACTCGACGGGGACCACCCCCGTATTGGGCTTGACACTCTTGGATGGGCATTACGACAAAATCGACACCTGAAACCATAAAACTGGAATGACCTGCAAGTTCACATGAGAGTGCAAGTATACTTACACAAGGCCTCATGTGGGCAATCATTTCCAAACCCACTTTTCTTGTGTGGGCCTTATGGACCCTTGCATGGCCAAGGAGTGTGGACCATCGACTTTAAACATAAACCAGCATATGATCCCTTAACATGGGCCCCGATCAATGATCGGCGACCGTCAAACGGTCATCGCCTCGGATCTGGTGATTGTCATGCCCAATCGGTCCCAAACCGTGCTCGAGCAAGGATCTTACCATGGTGAGGCCATCCCATGGGCTGGATCAGTAAAGATGGGCCAGCGGGGCCCCACATGATAAAAAAAGGGCCCAAAGGGGCATTTGCACATGACTTAAATCCCCAAGGCTATGTCTTCTAATTGCCCATCTTATATAAACTCTATTCTCAGCCCCTTAAGTCATTTCTCCAGCCATTTTCTGAGAAAGAGAAGGGTGAGAGAGAGGTAAGGGTGCTAGGAGGGGAATTGGCAAGAAGGCTCTTGCATGCTACCCTACTTGTATCTAGCCACCTCCACGACACCGTAGCCGGTACCGACGTGCGCAAGAATTCCTCCATGTGCCGGTAGAGGTAAGCCAAAGTCATTGTCCCTCCAAATTCTAGCTTTACCTCTAATTTCTCCTCAATTTCCCTGACATGCAAGCACCCTCTTGCAGGATTACACTAATTCTCCTCCCAATCAAGGTGTATATCATTTACCCAAAGGTTTTCATGCAACCAATACCTGTAGTTATGGCTAATACCTTCAATTTCTAGATTTGGGAAGTCATATGAGTGTAATAGAATTGCTCCACCTAGAGATTTGGATACTAGATGTATGCTAGGATCATTTGCATGCTCATGTCATCTTGCATATGTTCTAATTATGTATAATTATTATTCTGATATATATATATATATAGATTTCATGTAATTATGTTGATTGTTGAGATTGTGATATTGCATTTCTTGTAAATCAGATAATATACAAACTTTGAAATTCTGAGTGATTGAGGTGATGGGTATTAGCGCCCGACCCGGCAAGCGTCGTAGTAGAGGTGGCCGCATAGGGTCGGCAGGCTTGGGATCTAGGTGGTCGACTGAGGTGGAAGTTGGGGCGACCGGCTGTGGTCGAGGACCACGCGGGCCATATGCGCTCAAGGTCGGTCAACCCCTTGTTTCCCCCAATCGAGGCTGGATGTGAATATATATATTTAAGTATAATGAATGTTAATTAGCACCTATGTAGAATCCGTGTACCGGCATACCATCTGATAGGCCCTCTTGAAATCGTATGGTGTATTGATCCCACAAGACTCATGAGCCGGGATGGTGGTATGGGCCCTATGCCCGTGTTGTCGGCCTACGCTGGGGTGGTGTCTCCCTGTAGTGTCCATTGAGCATCATGGAGGTGATGAGCCTACCACTTGACTATGGGATAGGGCGATGAGCCCTATTCCATCTGTGTTGGGCGCGACTGACGAGTCGCGGTCAAACCAGGCCCTCGGGACTGTAGACCCAAGATGGGATTAAGGGGTTACTGGCTGTGACCTGCGCTCGCCCCGCAGGGAGCCAGGTGGTCCAAGTTGGCTAAAATAATAAAACGTTGGTACAGTGGCTTCGCCAATCGGCTGTGTGATGAAAAGGCTCTAATTAACTACTTGGCTAATCATTTATGGTTCGTCATGGCATGCATTGTCTATGCAAGTGAGGTAGTGGTGCCACTTACTAGCGGCTGTGACAAAAAACGGGTGTTCGGGCATGCATATGCATTTAATGCACTCATTCCATTTAAAAACCCTGTCTGTGATGATGTGCTTCCTTCTGATTTCTGTATGTGGGAAAATGAAAATATTATCCACATTGCTTATATTAGTAGATGAGTAACCCAAGGAAATGAAACCACTGAGTTGGCCACTCACTCCCTTTCTGGGACGGTGGTTTAAACCACCAACCAGTTGACCCGTGTGACTCACGTTTACAGGAAGCAACCGAGGCGATCGAGTACGAGGAACTAGGAGAGGACGCCGACGGGTATCTTTAGTATGCAGGCGACCAAGCCTACTAGAGAGTGGGATCGGATGTATTTCTTTTTGAGTTGACGCCTACGCGGCGTCTCTACTTCAGCTTTTGGGGCAGTACTTCTGAACTTGTAGTGGGACCCAATGGGCCCCAATGTGAGGAATGTTATTCATGTACTCTTTTAGAATTATATATTTGTCTCCTCTTCTTTTGGAAAGTTCTTCCATATTTATGTTGCTTCTTGCTTGGGTGATCTATCTCTATAAATGTGCATCTAACCATACCTCATGCATGCACCGCATTATGTGGAACCTGGGATATCGGGGATCGAGGGCAACCACGGACCCTAGCATATGGGGCGTCACAGATTTACTCTAATAATCCATTTATTAATTCATTCGCATCATTATAGTTTAGGCTATCCGTCCTGCATCAAAGAGTTGATTGAATGACTAAATATGTCAAGATTACAACTGCTAATTGCATAATCCAAAATCCAATTCATATTGAATCGAACGGTATCTGCCACCCTTTTTTTAATGGTGGCATGTGTATTGGGCAGTCAATGGGGTCAACAATCATCATTAAAAGTAAAAGGGAATGAACTATACCGATCTTTCGTAAGCATGCACATGGCCAGCAAAGATAAGATCGACTTTGAAACGAACAAACCAGCTCTCAAAAACAGCACGCATGCTCTCACCCTCCATGTAGTGGGCTTCATTACTGTTGTATATTGGGGCATGAATTAGAACAATAAGCCAGGGTGTCTTCTCCCTATCCACTCGTGGTAGCTCATCCCGCAGCCATTTCCATTGAGGAGTGTACTTCACTGGCAAAGCATTTCAATTATCTTTTAGCTAGAAATATAGATAGTACGAAACTGATATTTAACTAATATAGAGCGGTCAAGCATAGGAGTTCAAAATTATGCATTTGAGATGATAAGGATATGAAATGGTAACAAAGCTAGATGATAAGGATAGGAAATGGTAACAAAGCTATCTTTTATTCCATTTTATTTTCATAATTGGGTATAACAATGGATACTGATGAAAAGTCCCACATCTAAAATAAAATGGTACTAAATTAGTTTAGGTTGTGTTTGGATGTTTTGGAAAAAATAATTTTTTGAAATTTTATATCTATAGTATATTTTATTTTCATGTTTTTAGGATTTTAATATTTCTTTAAAAGGATGGCCTAAGAGTTCCTTCCGCTATCGTCAACTCTGACCTTCATCGATTAGTGAATCAATGGGAGCATTTCTAATCAAAGTGATTCTTGAGAATTTACAAGCACATGGCCTATGGCAGGGCCCATGTAATAAATGGTCTAGATTAACTGTTAGATCCATTTTTATACATTAAATATGGACCATCCATTTTCCTAACAATTGATTGGATAGTATGGATAGTCCAATTAAAGCGATTCTTGAGGAACTTTGGGCAATTAAAAGTAGGACCCATATGATGGACAATCCAAACTTAATGATTAGACCATTTCCTACAAAATATAGATGGTAAGGAAAAGGGTATGATCATGGATCTGGATTCTATCATATGGCTGCACTTTGCATTCATCTCACAGAAATCAGTTTAATCAGATCATTCTAATCCTCTAGGCAATGGCGAAGAAAATGGACATCTTTGATTAATTGTCTAAAAACTGTCTGGTTAACAATTTGTACTGTCCATCATGTTGGCCTCATTCTTGATTGAAAGCTCCTTATGAGGATCACTTCAATGTAGGTCCTGCTATGCATTATGTGCCTTTAAACTCTCACAAATCACTTTGATCGGATAATTCTTAACATCAAATCTAGTCTTCTCACTGATTGGTTCAACCGAGTCGATATTGAAAATCAATGGCCCAATTAGACTGATATCAAAACCAAATGACCTGATTGAATGACATTAAAGATGAACAGTCAGTTTGAAAGAAATAAAAAACGAATGGTCCAATTGGACTGATGTTGTACATCAACGTTCCAATTGTTCTAAAATTGGAGATGATTAGTCATATTGGGCCGATACTGAAATTCAATGGATTGATTGGACCAATGATAAAGCCAAATGATTTAAATGAACCTACAATGAATCAGACCAATATCAAAGATGAACAGGAATCCAACCAATATCAAAGATGGGCGGGCCATTCAGTCCAAAATTGAATATCAACGATTCGACTGGATCGACATTGAAGATAACAATCTGATTATGTTATTGTTGGATATGAATTGTTAGATTGGGCTGATAATAAAAATCAACAGCCTGAATGGACTGACATTGAAGCCACATGGTCCGATTTGAACGATACTAAAGATGAAAAGTCAAATTGGACTGACAAAAGATGGACAATTTAATATATCCAATATTGAAGATGAATAATCTGATTGGGCTAATGTTAATGATCAATTGAAGATAGTCTGATCAAATCTAATCAGATCATTTTCCTTCGATTTCAGACTGTTGCTAAAAAAAAAAAAAAAAATTGACCCAATTGGACCATTGATCATCATCCTATTCATCATGTTCAGCAAAATTGGACTGTTCATCTTCAATATCTGTCCCATTGATCTTCACTATTGTCTGAACAGGACTGTTCATCTTTGTTATCAATCCAATCAGACTGTTTATCCTTAGCATTGTTCAAATCAGACCATCTGGTTTGGCATTGGTCTAGTTGGGTAATCAATTTTCAATATTAGCCCAATTGGACCATTCATCTTCAATTTCGACACAATGGGACTGTTCATCTTCAATATTCATCCAATCAGACCGTTGATCTTCAACTTGGTACATTCAGACCATTTATTTTTTATATCAGTCAAATCAGATTGTTCAAGTTTAGTATTGTTCAAATAGGGCCATTGGGCATCAACATCGGTCCAATCGGGCCGTCAATTTTCAACATCGATCTAAATCAACCATTAGTCTTTGATTTCAGTATCAGCCCATTCTGATCTCTCATCTTCTATTTCAGCATAATCACACTGTTCATCTTCAATATCATTTCAATCAAACTGTTGATCTTTAATTTTGGAGTGATTGAGCTATTCACCTTTGATATCGGTCCAATCAAATCATTCATCTTTATTATTGTTCAAATCAGGCCACTTAGCTTTATCATCGGTTCCATTTGGGCTGTCAATTTTCAATATCAGTCCAATTTGACCATTTCATTTTCAATCTCAGCCCAATCGGACTGTTCACTTCAATATATGTCCACCGAACTGTTTACCTTCAATTTTGTACTGATCAAACCGTTCATTTTTTATATCAATCCAATGAAACCGTTCATCTTTAGTGTCATTCAAATTGGGCCATTCACATTCGGCATCCATCCAATTGGGTTGATTTTCAGTATTGACCAAATCAGACCATCTCCAATTTTAACACAATCAGACTGTTCATCTTCATTATCAGTCCAATCAGACCGCTGATCTTCACTTTTGGACTGATTTAACTGTTCATCTTAGACATTGGTCCAATCAGATCATTCATCTTTGACAATAGTTCAATTGGGCCATTGATTTTCATTACTGGCAATGTCGGACCCATCAGTAACAAAGACTAGACCTACAACCTTGTGGGCCACCTATAATTATGGATCAAAAGTGTATCCCACATGGACTGTCCATCATGTGGGCCCAACAATTGTCCTCGAAGAACGTTAGTTACACAATATGATAAAACAATTACACAAAATAATTTTGCTTATATGACTAGAAGTAAAAAATATCACAAAATTGATGTATTTTAGAATGATAAATAAATTTGTTTTAATATAATCAAACAGAGGTACTTATAAAGCATGATAATATTATTTCACGGAAACAAAATTTCATGCAATTTGGTGCAACCAAACACACCCCCAAGGCCTCAACAAAATATCCCCATCATTGGAAGAAAGAGAACATAAATTCAGGAAAGTAAGCCTGGAAGAATCCCAGTTATGCACTCTCTTCATTTCTAGTACAAAGGATATCTCTGAAATCTACGGGGTTGAAAATTTGTGCTTCTTCTAGAGGAAGTTATTACTGCTTTACCAGATGGTACTTGTTAACTGTGATTAAGTTTCAAACAAACTCTACATGGGTTAGTTGGAGGCATTTTACAAGATACCGGCATATTTCCCAAAGTTATATTCCTAAAGTCCGTCAGCTAAACTACATTGCATTGTCCAATATCTAGTAAAACTCTTGGATAAGACTTGGTCTGAGATTCACATGATTAGATGCCCCTGAACTTTCAATCAAAAGACTTTTTGTAGATGCCTTTTGAATCTCCAAGAACTATGCAATTGATTGAACCTTTAGGACAATCCAACCAGTGTAAAGTTCGGCCTATAATCCATTCAAGAGGTGGTTAATCCATTGCACGGCCTAGATCCTTAAAAATTTCAGTGAGAAACATTTTGATTTAAGAAACATTGTCATATCAATCCTTATAGTGTAACTAAGAGCACCTTTTCTCCATTATCTTTTATGTTGGGTGTTGTAGAATAAAGTTGGTCGAAGGTATTTGCGATTGGTATCTTTCGAGCAGCTTCACATGGCTCATATACGACGTGCGAGTGCCTCCTGGATATTTCAAACCGCGAGCAGATAAACATAATGTATCGTCTAGCGAGCCGAGTTGGGCGCATCTCGTCATTTCAGGAGATCTGCTCACATGACAATCACCATTCATATCCGAGCAGCCTTGGTCACCAGTCATTTGGTGAGGACATCTACCGGGTCGTAGTCTCAGCAGCCCATATAGCTCATAAGTTGGCCTAGATTACAGGCCGGCTTGGGTTTGTTTCTACTCATAAGTCTCGGATTAAATCGGATCTCCATCAAAAAACGTAATCACTTAGGTGTCTAATTTGATAAGATAACACCTTATCCCTTGAAGCCAGGAAGATCTCAACAGCCTACATAACGGACTAGTCCATCTGGACTTAAATAAATAGATGGCCGATGGATGAGAAAGGTACACAACATCTAAATTCACATTTCATACTTCATCTTACTTTCAAGCCTATCTCTAACTTAGGCATCGGAGGGCTAACGGCCGAGGGCCGGGCCACCCTTAGTTTCTCTCTTTGATTTTCAGGTAAGGAGGAGGGATTCATCTTCGGAAAGATCGTGCATTTGGGAGGAGGGAACCTGTGACCAGAATTTGACGTTAACATTGGGGGGCTTGCCCTGTTGAGTTTATGCCTGGTTATTGTTATTACGATACTTCTAGGGCCCGTTTGAATACCGCCAATTAAGTTACTCTTTCTACTTACAGCGGTAGATAAGTAACTTGTTTGAGATAAGTAAGTTTGGTTGATGATCAATTATAAGTAGCTTTTTTTATTTAAAGTTACTTGATCACTTCAGTTTAATAAGTAGAAATCAAGATAAGCTACTTAAGGCATAAGTACCTTATCTTAAGTAACTTACGATCCAAACGCCCCCTAGAGACTAAGTTTCTCTTGAGAGTTGAGACACAGTTATATATGATGAAGGCTACAAGTGAAGCATCCCTTTCATAAATACTTTGGACTTGGTTTATTGTAAGTATCAGGTTCCAAGATCTGTCTACAAGTTTCAGCCAGATGGATCTCTAGTAGAGTGCAAGGCCTGTTTACTTGAAAGGGGCTTTCATCATCCACAAGGTATTGACTACAAAGGCTATCGCTCCAATTTTCTTTTGTTGAAGGATGACTTTCCTCTAGTAGTCAAGATGAATTCCATCATTGTTGCTCTCTATCAGTACTCCTAGATTCCTTGCATGAGATGGATGTTGGGAATGCATTTTTCCATGTGAGACAACAAAAATTAGTTTATGTGATTCTTTCTCTCAACTCGTAGAATCAAGGGGATGATAAAGTTTTGTAGACTCAGGGAGGTAATATAGATTGTAAAACAGTGGAGAGAGAGAGAGAGAGAGAGAGAGAGAGAGAGAGAGAGAGAGAGAGAGAGAGAGAGAGAGAGCAAAAAGGAGAAAAGGCTAATGTTAGGGTTCACACCCCCCTCTCCTTTCATATTATTTTATTTTGAAAGGTGATAATTTCATTAAAAGGCAAAAAACCAATATGTATAAAAGAATATAAGAAAGCACGAAAAACAAAGAACTACTTCCAACCTGACGGAAATTGAAACACACTATTCGACCCCGCCTCCCATTCTATTACAAAAGATTTAGCCCTCCTAAAAACATATATCGCTTTCTCAATCTTATTGTTGAAACATTGGCCATTTCTTTCTAGCCATAGTGCCCAAAGACCCACTAGACAACTTAGCCTCCATATCCTTTTCTCTGATTTCCCTATACCCCTTTCCACGCCAAGATAGAAGAAAAATATCTATTGTGCCCAGGAGCACCCAAAGTACCCTAAAAAGCTGAAAGAAACGGTTCCAAACCTCCCTTGCAAAGGAACATTGAAGGAATAAGTGATTCACTGATTTTGCATCTTGGAGACAAAGAAAGCATGCATTCGGAAGAACCATGTTTCTCTTACAAAGGTTATCAATAGTTAACACCATTTTCCTTCCGACTAGCCATCCAAAGACGCTACCTTCAACGGAGCGCCATATTGCCAATACATATGTCGTCAAAGATGTCCCAACATTTTCTCTAACCTCGGTTAGAGACATTATGAAAGTTCATAATTATAGAAACGCCATTGATAACAACAGCAGAAATATCCTCCATGTCCTGGAAGAAAATAACCCATTTAAGTGGGCCTATGGAGGCCCATATTACATTCATTAACATGAATGTTGGGAATTTTCGAAAAATGGAAAGTTTTGCAAATCATGTTTTTAAACCTTGTACGATCAATTCCCATCTATATATAAACAAATTTCTAAGCTTTAAAATAGATGGTTCAGATCATACCTTAATGCCGCAAAATCTGGATGCAAGAAATCGATGTCATTCCTTCACAAATCAAGGTCTCTCCTAGATCTACCCCCATTCAAGAAAAGGCAAAAAAAAAAAAAAAACCCACTAATTCTCTCTACTATATGGTTGTAGAGAGTGGTTGGAGATGATAGGCCGTCGATCGAATGAGGCCACCCCAAGGCTTATGACTATTCCCTATGGGAATAGGATCTATTTATAAGAGGAGCTCTAGCATTTTGGTGGAGCAATTGTTTTGTACACCACCACCCTATGAACTTCGGTAATTTCCCTACAACATCAAAAGTCCGTCATCCTGCTTTCTCGACACACCCAAATAGACCTATGTCCTTCCACCTTACTATGAAAACCAATCTAGCCTTTAAAAACCCAATGCAAGGCTTTAAATTGGACACCAAAAGATCCAACCATTGGATTTCCATTAAGCTTGATAAAAGCAAATCTACGGTGGAAATTAACAATCCAAAGATCAAGTTCATCTAAAAACCATTTGAAAACATATGATGATGCTGACCAGCTATTTTAAGCATGTTGGAGCATCTAAGAGGCAAGATCTAGCCAATAAATTTAGTTTTGGGCGACAAGTGGAATTCTTTTTGAAGTACATCAAGCCCTCACCTAAATCTTAACATGAGAACCCAATATAACTTGTGTCTTAGCCACTAATGTAACATCCGTAGGTGTATCAAGGCCCCATATTAAGACCTTGAAGTCCCTTTGCAATCTCATGCTTAAGGACAAGTATAACCTATGTGCACGATTATGTCGATACAATTGACTTTAAAACTAGATCCCAATGAACAAATAGACATTTGTACTCCCGTGTGTGAAGGACAAAGGCAACTAGATGCCCATGTTGGAGATATATCTATCCCGGCTTGTCAAGTTCATCTCACAGAGGATGACCATAAACTGATCACGGGTGCCTAGCCCCGCTGAGATGGTCATATAGAACTTTGGGTACTAAAGAATATGGAAAATCAACTCTCCACTAGCCCACCTAGGTTGTTGTCTCCATTGCACTTTTTCTCCAAAGGCTGAAAGAAATTCCAACAGAAATCTTATAACCCATTACTTCGTCCAAGTTTTCAATCATTGATTAACAATCAAATGAGTCAAATTGGCATTAGGGCGCATATAACTTCAACAATAGAGACCAAACTATTACCAGTCAGCTTGGTTCAAATGGTTTACAACCACCATTCTCACATTAATTTATATTCAGGGCATACTCACCTCCAATTTATTTGCCTGAATTTCACAATCATTTAGTGAAATCAGGTTATTCAGAGCAAACTACGAGCAACAAGGGAAAAAAAATCCTATAATTGACAAATGGACATGCACAAGCCATGTTTGGCTGTTTGGGTGCACCTCAAAACCTTCACACTCACAATCGATGCTAAATGCCATCAACAGATTATCCGATTCTACGATGCAATTGGTATGTTTGGGTGCGAGGCCGAGCGATCATCAAGGACGAAGATGATGCCATGTGAGTTGTTGCACTAGTCAGCTCTTAAACTAAAAGTTCATTTTTATATTTTATACTATATGTGGAACTAAGGAAAAAATTATCAATTTCGCAAGCGAATGTTGGGCCATGTATGGGAACGACTGTGGGACATTGTAGCGACTTGCTACCCCGTGCTCGCACAGATGGTGTCCTCCTCACCATGTGAAAGAAATTGGAGTACCTTCTCTCTCATTCACACCAACAAGCATAACAAACTGGGTTATGAAAGGCTTCAGAAGCCAATCTACTGCCACTACATGAAGATATGAAAGAGGCTGTTGCGTTCAAAAAGAAGAAAAGCACAGGAGGACCCGGTAGAGTTCTCGATGATCGGTCAACATGCATATGCTAACAATGATAAAGAGGACCCACTTTACAAGTGGGTTAAGTTAGATGAGTTGGATACATCAAATAAGTGACCAGAGTTGCATGTAGTGGTGGAGGCAATGTCACAAGGCATCGATGTTGACGCTCATATATAAGAGGTTAGATCTCCTCCCGAAACTTTCGACCCATTGAGGAGTGTGGAGGGCAACCAAAACAATCACTGTCACATGGGACACATGTTGGCCACACCTAATCCGATACTCAGAGCGATATGGAGAGCGATGGAGGTGACAAGTCTAGTGATGATGATAACGACGACGACGACGACAATAATGATGACAATGGTGACGATGGCGACGGGGATGGTGGCAACGACAATGAGACTCGACCTTTAAGTCAGAGTCAGTCTTAGAGGCCTCTTAACCTGTTCACTAAGGAGAGGAATTTTGATCACACCACCTAGGACAAAGACCATGGTTCTCGTCTAGGAGAACCACAACCCTGCTTTATATATAATAAGGTATACGAGCGTCGGCATCTATAGAAGAAGCAAACACAGAAGATAACTGATTTTGAGGACAGACTAACATGGTGCGTGAAGTCCACAGGCGTTTGTGACAAGTAGGGTGGCTCTAGTTTTGGGCCACGAACACAATAAGGTTGCACTAGTTCTAGGCCTCAAAGACAATATGGATATGGATAACAGACAAAGCAAGGGAACTCTAGTTCTGTGCCACAAACATATGGATATGGATTATATGGCAACTCTGGTGGATACGTGCTGAGCGACTCCAATAGTATTGGCACACAATTTTCGACTACAAGCAGGGGCATCCACTGTATGGCTATGGGTAGGAGTATGGCAATTCAAGAGCTTCATTTGTACCCACCCCAGATCTATATCAGCCACAGACTGTGACGATTACGCATTACCCATGAATGGGCAATACTGATCTAGTTCGGAGAGGATGAGTACCAGCATTGTGTTAGAGAATATCTTCACTGTTATCATTCTACTATGACCTAGGCACAGTATTGTCAGTTTGTGGAGCAACCGTATTATGCCCAACCCCGTCGAGATGAAGATGATGATTTTGACACATCGCACAACGTCATGGTCCTGAGCCACAGTTGCACACATCATTTATGGGTTCTAAATTTCTACTTCTTTTGCTTTTCAATGTATTACTTGTATTTCCATACATGTCTTCTAACATTTATAAATGATATGAATTGACTTTGAATATACTTGTATCAGTTCAGTCAGACATCCCATAGATTGGGACCCTATACAAAGAAAACCTATTATGTGCACTTGTTTTTTTGTGATGTTTTGATTTCTAAGCATGTATTGATTTTTTTAACAATTCCTTAAGTTCAATTGAAAAATTCGACCAATTTCCCAATGTTTCCCCATTTCACCCAAAAATAGCAATACATTACGTGATACATCCGATATTTCCCATGTGATAACCTATATATTCCTTATCCCAAGGGTGTGATACATCCATTGATAACGATACAGAAAATATTGTGCATGCGAGCGCGCGCACACAATATAGAATTTACTTGATGTAACATTTACTTGTGCATATTTAAGGGTTTTAAATGAAGTGAGATATATATCTCTAACCTCTGTACGTGCATATAAATCTACACTATACACTGGAATGAGAGTTTATCAAAATGAAACATAATAGCAGCAAACAAGGGAAAGACAATTACCAAATGAAGAATAGCTGGACAGAACAATGATATGAGTAGATGCACGACGGATTGAATACCAAAGAGGAGAACTACTCTTAGAAGCCTTGTACGGTGTTGTGTATCGATGTAAATAAGATTTGAAAGGAATTACTTCCCCCTAATTGCACAAATAGAAAAAGGACACATAAGTGCATATATAACAATATAATTTGGTAATATCATACAAACTACAGCTCTCTATGGAACAGAAGAACAAACAGAATTCGCATGATACATGGACAATGTCAAAGTCTCATTGCTTCCAAAGAGCAGATCCTCAAGATCATGTAAACTAATATAACCTAAAACATAATCATTTTAGTGAATACGGGGACTGAAATCAGTCTTCATCATCATCTAAGCCTTATCCAACTAATTGGTCGAGAATCAATTGTAATCACTACCAAGTGATATTAGTTCAAAATCGACAATCTTCATTGAAAAGAACTGCATTGGATTCAGAATATCGTTCCTTGCTTTTCCTGTTATCGGGTTTCTAAAGTCAAGGGCACTTGTGCAATAACTACCTGCAATTTTTAGCCATATGATATCGTGCAGAAAAACTGACAAGCTGAGATGAAAAGTATACTCAAAAACAAGAAATGAAGCATGAACCAAATAGTTGTAAATTTCATTTCTGCTGTTGGAAATGGATAAAAATGAAGCCTAACCACTAAATGATAGAAAGTAACTCTTTCTCTAATGCTTCCAATCAAATTTACATAAGAAATTTTGTAAAACAACTTTGCCCTAAAATTTCAAATGAATTTAAAAAATGCAAACTACATACCTGTAGAACTCAAAGTTATTGATCTTGCAACACTTCTCCAACTTCTTAAGTTTTACAAGCTGCTCGTTGAACCAAATTTTGGAAGGAAACAAGTCTGTATGGTGTCTCAGCCCAAAATTCAGCCGAGTCAACTCAACAAATTTCAGATCCATGATTTCTGATCCTCTCTAAATCTCCAACCTCTACGGTTTTCTTTCCGAATTGAGCTATCTGGATTATGGGTTATTTGCAATCCTCGTCGCTATTTTAACCAACCCAAAATTATAGTTCTATACTAGTGTTGATGAAGTTGACATATCATCATCATCATCTAAGCCCATCCAACTAATTGGCGTTGACCATGAATCCCTTTCTGCCATTCCACTCTATCAAGGGTCATAACTTCAGTTAGACCATAGTTCATCAAGTCTTTTCTTACTACTTCCATCCATGTCCCTTTATGCCTTCCCCTTGTCCTTTTAGAGCCTTCAACTTGTACCAACTCACTCCTAACCGGTGCAGTTCTTGGCATCCATTGCATATGAACAAACCATCTAGGTTTACTTTCCCTTATCTTTTACCTATTGGTGCTACTCCTAAGTTCCCTCGAATGCTTTCATTTATAATTCTATCCTCCCTCATCTTTGCACTCATCCATCTCAAAATCCTCATTTCAGCTCTACTCCACTTATAAACATGTTGTTCCTTAACTGCCCAACATTATCCCATAAAGCATGGCTGCTCTTGTTGCTATCCTATAAAATTTCCCTTTCAGTTTGGTTGATACATGATGTTCGCATAAAACTCCAGAGACAAATCTACATTTCTTCCACCCTGCTTGAATCTATGGGCAATATCCTTCTCAATCTCTCCACTCTCATGAATTATCGATCCAAGATATAAAAAATGGTCATTTTGTGAACTTCTTGGCCAGCAATCTTAACTAATTCCTCATCTTAAGTCTATTTGTCTGATTTTTTCCATGATTGATAATCTCTCCTTGAGATCAAGGAATATTAAAAGGACTCCTTTGAAATATTAGGACCTGTTTGGTAGATGCCTAAAAATGAATTGATCTCATTTTAGTTAACTGTAATTATGTACTAGAGATCTTCAAATCTAAAACATGAGATCATGTTAACAGTTATTATCTATTAGAGATCAAGATCTCCAACACAAAATTAGTGTGAACTAAAAATGAGATGAGTGTCTACCAAACAAGGCCTGACTTTATAGTTAGAAAATAGAGATTTACAATATGCTTATGGGATACATATAACAGCATTTATTATCTCATATACAAATCACCATATTAGTTTGTATGTAACACTATATTGAAAAGAAAATGTGATCCTTCCACTGGTATAACATATATTGGAGAAAGTAGGTTAAAAGTGTACCCATCCAGGTAACCTTGGCATTATCCCTCCAATTAAAGGTTATGTGCATAAGGCCTTGGGTAGCTCATTCTTTTTTAGGGGAACTGATTTGCCATACCCTAGGCCTTACGCACATAACCTTGGAACCGATTGACATTGATTATATCTACCCACAAAAGGAATGATACACTAATTATACTAAAGTACCTACAGAACAATGCAACAAGAAATCAACGGCTAAATCTCATGCACTCCAAGCCAAAAGATAAGTCTTTTAAAGATTTAAAGGGCCATTGTCGAAAGAAAATGAATGACTATTAAAAAAGGAAGGAAAGAAAAAAAGAAGACAAACAACCAAATAAAAGAAAAGATAAAAGAAAAAGACTGGAGCTTCATATGTCTCTGTTAGCATTTCCAGAGAGCTATTCTAACCATGTTCAAAAAGGCCTAATGCAGTCCCATGCGGCATACCATGGAATCAAGAACAAGAACCAAAGAATGAAACCAAAATTGCAGTTTGAACAACCCAAAGGGAATGAAAAGGGAACCACCTAAGGGAATAGAAAATGGAAAAAGAAAAAAAAAAAAAAAGATTTAGTAATGGTTGTGGGAAGATTCCACAACCCTCTAGCCAAAACTAGAGATCACAAGAATTCTCCTCTTTCTTCCTCTTCTGAAGGCAACCACCAAAAAGAAACACAACATACATTTCTCAATGCCAAAGATGCCTCCAAGGGTATTGAAGGTAGCTTTTAAACAAGTCCAAAATCATGCAATTTCGACACCGTTTGAATGCATTATGGCCCATTTACATATGACCCATATGGTGGTGATGGGATTCAAGGGTATTTTAGTCATTTTCATAAATGAGGGCTTCCATGTTTGTTTAAAGCCCATAAAAGGCTATACTTAGAGGTGTTAAAAGGTATTATTATGATTTTTTTTTTAAATGGTTTTGTTATTTATTTTCTTTGGAAGAAGATTTTGAGAGGGGGCTGCTTGATCTCTACCATTCGGTTGGAGGATTGTTCGGGTTCTATCCTACAATTTTGTTCATCTACCTTTATCCAAGTTGCATCCCTTTTGGAGTTTGCATCGAGTATTTTGTTCATTTCCGATCTATTATTAAATAAGGACAGCAAGAGACTAAAATAAAACTAAGAATATGGCACACCAATATGTGTGGCCATGGCTAACACGTATGAACATGAGGGATCCACACATTCCAAATGTGTGATCAAGTGGGCCCCACTCTTGATCTCTTGCATAGCATGTGTTGATTTCCTCAAAATGAGTCCTGTAAGTAAACTGAACACTAAAGCCATAATGCAATAGATGGGAAACACATCACCATGACATTTGAAGCAGGTTCCCTAATCCTTCAAACCAATTTGTTCTTCTTAGTCATGATTTCATGCTTCTTAGCAGACCCCAATTAGTTGGGACAAGGCTTAGATGATGATGATTAGTCACGATTTTAGGCGCTCCATGAAAGGTGCAGAAAAGAATTTGTTGAGGAAAATAAAAAAGGATCAAGACATCAAGTTGATCACTTGTGCAACGAAAGCAATTGAAGTGCTTTGATAAGTCTAATGTAAGAAGGCTCAAGCTACTAGAAAAAACAAAGCATTGCTGGACGAGGAATTCTACAGGGCCCCTTCATCGCATGCAACCCTATGGGAAGTAACTGGAGTTCCTAGGAACTCTTAAAGTCCATTTGGTTGCTGGGAATTCATTCCCCTATATATTTAAGTTTTCAGCGGACTTGGTGTTTCCTCAGGAAGGTTTAAATTCTCTTCCGTTGGGAAACCTGGGAAAAGTCTTAAATTTTGTTTATTTCACACTGAGTTTTCTTGATGAATGTCTGTAATTTGATCGGTCAACGTCTCCATCATGTTAGCCCTACTTTCAAAATTGACCATGACTCTCAGTAATCCCTTTTGTTGGACATCCATAATTGTTTATCAATATCCAAAACATGGTTGGTCCTGATTAATCATATTAAAAACGCCCAATCATCGATCCAGACAGTCCATCATGCATCCAACCTTTGGCTGCCCAACTCTTTCTAGAATCACTTTCATTGGATGATTCATGATTCTACGCATCTAATCAATGGCTAAGAAAATAGATGGTTTACATTGATCAATACCAAATGGTCCGATCATTGATTTGGTGATGTGGAGCCCACCTTTGATCGCCCATCCCTCGCAAAGTTCACTTTGATCGGATGACTGTAACCATCTGATCAAATAGGGTATGCAATAGACAACCCATATTGATTATATTGAAAAAGAGCCAAACACTAATGACCATCCATGACATGGGTCCACCTTTAATTGGTCATCCCTCCTACAAAAACTATGATCTAATGATTCTAACCACCTAGACAATCCATATTTATGACACCGAACAAAGGTCCAATAAATGATCTGGACTGTCATGCGCATCACAATTTTCTAGAAATTGATCAGATGGTTAGGATAATCCAATCGAAGTATTTCTTGAGAGAGGGGATCAAATGTTGGCACCACATGATGGATTGTCCATTTAATGCTTGGACCTTCTCTAATACAATCAATATGACCTTTCCATTTTCCTACACATGAATTGGATGGGGATCATCCAATCTAAGTCATTCGAGGGAGGTAGGCAATCAAAGCTAGGCCTCGCGTGAATGATGGCCCATATCATACATTTTCTAGAATAAAATTAATATGGACCATCCATTTCCCTAACCACTGATTGGATGATTAGGATCATTCAATAAAAGTGATTTTTAAGAGGGTTTAACACTCGAAGGTTGATCGCACATCATGGACAGTCCAAACCAATGATAAGATAATTTCCAATATAATCAGAATGCACCATCTGTTTTCCAAGCCATTTGTAGGATGGCAAGTATCATCCAATCAAAGCAATTTTTTAGAGGACGTACAATAAAAGGTGGCCCCACACAATGGACACTCCATATCAATGGTTGGACCATCATTTCTAGTACAACCAAATATGAACCATCCATCTTCCTAGCCATAAATTGAATAGTTAAATTCACCTATCACAGGGCTTTGCAAGGGGTGGGCTCAAATGTGAGCCCACATGATGGAAAGTCCAAATCAATTATCAAATCAATTCTAGTATGATCAATATGGATCCTTCATTTTCCAGGACATTTATAGGATGGTGAGATCAAACAAAGCAATTTGTGAGCAGGAAAGTAATTTTTTACCAGGATGGCAACAAAAGGTGCACTCCACATGACGGATGGTCCATATCAATGATCATCATGTTCCTAGTACAATCAATATTGGCCATCCATTTTCCTAGTAATTGATATGATGGTTAGGACCCTCCAATCGAAGTGAGTTTTGAGGGGGATGGGCAATCAAAGGTGGGTGGCAACTGATGGATGGTGTGGAACATGGGAAGAACCTTGATTTCAGGACGAGATGTTCAGATGGAGCAGCACCTAGTATATGATCTGGGTCGCCCATACATGTACCATGCTGGCATATACATTGGATTCATCTTTTCATTCTTTTTAGATGAGTTCAAAGCAATATTGGCATCCAAATATCACAACTAAAGTTTGACGGAACTTGGGAGTTGTCAAAAAAAAAAAAAAAAAAACATAACTAGAGAGTTCTGGGAACTCTTCTAGGAACTGAAGTCCATGGAAGTAGACTTTTCCCAGGAGCTCCAGTTTCAAGCATCCAAACGATGTCATCCCTCGCATTAGATGTATAGGGGAGCTTTGCATCACAGTTCATACATGCTCCTAGGAACACGTGCGAAAGATCCAGGCCATTCATCATGTAGGCCACAAAATGAGCATACCCTGGCCCAAACATCACAGTTCATACATGCTACTAGAACAATGGATTGTAACTTGTAAGAAATACTTCCAAAGGTCCAGGTTCAATGCACACTTGTGTCCTACCTGATGAGTGGATTGGCCTGATTTTTGTTCAAGGGCATTTGTATACCTCTAACAAGTTAGCACATCTGTCACAAAGTCCCATGTCCATTCTCGCATGAGTGACCACACAACACTGCTCAATGCTGGAATTGTCTAATGAAAGACATACAAATCATTCCCAGTGCATGGGAGAAAATATTACCAGATGAGGCATGTACTCTATTTCATGATTTCCAGCTGTCCAAAGCCAAGGCTGATATGCCGCACTTCGCTCAATGAAGCGGCCCCATGAATCCCATCGGACACCATTCTCAACGTCATATCTATCAGCATAGGACAGGTCTCCAACATATAAGACAGCTTGTCCTCCACTCTGCATGTAATGCTGTAGAGTGGAAAGAGAATTATACTGTTTGGCCTAAATCACCTGAAAGTGAAAAGGCCAATCTGTAAATGAGATTTATATAATCTAACAATGTCAGAGGTGCCAACAATTAGAAACTACAGAAGTAAATCTTTAAATCTTTATGGGCAAAGGTTTGCAAGATCAACATGTTGGATGATATATCCGGTCTCACAAGGAAATTCAATGCGTAAAGTGAATAATTTTCATTAGTAATTTGTAAAGCCCTCCTTTTGCCTCCATGAAAATTAATGTTAAAAAGAGTAAGTTGATTAGTAATTTCAAGTGGTATTCAAGCCTTCCTTTTGTTTCCATTCTCCATACCATGAAGAACTGCTGAATTTTGTCAACAGCCCTCATCCTTCTAATTGCTTTCATTGTTGTCCTGCCTTTATCAGTGCAACTTATTTCCTTTGTCATTATTAACTAAATGTCTAATCCATGGACCTTGAAATTATTCATCATCAAGTTGACCTGCTTGTGTTTTTGTAATAACCCGAATTAAAATTTTATATATAATAATTATAATAGTATATATGTAGTATATATTTTAATAATATATATCAGTGTTTTAAATAACGAATAGCGTGTAGCGTAGCCTTCAGCCCTCTGAAGCGTGAGGCGTAAGCTACATAGCGTGTAGCGTAAGCTACACACTACTTAGATTTTTAATCAAGGTCGCACTTGGTTGCACCAAATTAGATGATTAATGATAAAATTTAACAAACTTTCATGATATTTAGTGCAACCAAATGCAACCTAAAGTAATAGGAAGGAGTAATGATTAAGTATACAAGTGAAGAAAGAGACTGATTTTAATGTTACAGTGAAAAGTGACTTGTAATGTGAGCTATGTAGCGTGTAATGTATCCAAATTAATCATGTAGCGTACGCTACACGCAACTTAAGCTATTTTCATGAGCTACATAGCGTTTAGGCTAAGCTACACTACGTAGCGTAAGCTACATGCTACATAGTGTAGCTATTTAAAACACTGATATATATATAGACACACACCACACATGTACACACATACCTATACACATCAATGATCCATCCATCCAGGCCATTACATTATCTACATCTACTCACACAGTCCAAATCCCACTGCCATTAGATGGTCTAGTGAAGTGATTGCATTTGAACTCAATTCACTGTTTATTTGTGTATTTAAATTGTGCAAATCCGACCGTTTATGGTGTATTCAAATTGTGCAAAGCTGACCGTTTAAATGTGTATTAAATCTGCCAAATTAGGACCGTTGATTTGTGTATTAAATCTGTCCAGTTATGATCATTGATGTGTGTTAAATCTGTCTAATTATGACTGTTAATTTGCGTGTTAAATGTATCCAATTATGACCATAAATTTGTGTTAAATCTGTCCAATTCTGATCGTTGATTTGATTGTCAAATCTATCCAATTATGACCATTGATTTGTGCATTAAATCTGTCCAATTATGACAGTTAATTCGTGTGTTAAATCTGTCCAATTCTGACCATTGATTGGTGTACGGAATCTATCCAAATCTGACTGTTGGATTGTGCACAGAAACTTTTCAAAACCGTCGATTGATTAATGTGTGCAAACCAGTCATTGGTTCATGTGTGCAAACCAGTCATTGATTAATGTGTGCAAACCATGCAAATCAGTCATTGGTTCATGTGCGCAATCCATGCAAATCTGTACATTGATTTATGTGCGCAATCCATGCAAATCTGTCCATTGATTTGTGTCTACATCGGTACAAATCCAATCATTCATCCACCCAACTGTTCATCCCTCCATACATCCCTCTTACCATCTTATCTAGCATTTGAAGTATCAGTATCGATATCACCGATATATATATATATATATATATATATAGAGGAATGATCACCTGCGCATTGTTGCGCATGTAGCTATCTGCGCACTATTGTAGCTTTGAACGGAAACTTTTTCCGGACTCTCTTTCATGTGTTGCTTTTTCCAGACTCTCTTTCTTCCACATGATGTGTTGACGAAACTTAACTATGTGGGCTCCACCATAATATATGCGTTATATCCACACTGTTCATCCATTTTGCGATATCATTTTAGATCATGGCACAAAAGTGAGGCAGATCTAAAGCTCAAGTGGACCATATAGTAGAAAGCAATGGGATAATGAAACCTACCATTGGAACCTTTTTAGGGCCCACCATGATGTTTATTTGCTATCCAACCTGTTCATAGGGTCCCAAAGACCTGGATCAACGGAAAACACAACTACCGGCTTGATCCAGAATTTCTGAGGGCCCCAACAAGCTTTTAATGGTAGGCATTCAATCGCCACCTCTTTCTACGGTGTGGTCCACTTACGTTTTGAATTTGCCTCATTTTTTTAGCGTATGCCCTAAAGTAATCTTATCAAATAGATGGATGATGCGGATATAACACATACATTATAGTGGGTCCCACAAACCTTGGTGACGTCAACACATCATTGACCCATATTGCCTATCAAAGCCTTTCCCAAGAATGTCCTGCAATGGAAGTGGGTAGGGCCCACTATGATGTTTGTGAGAAATCCACCCAGTCCATCCGTTTGGCCAGATCATGTCAACCAACGGACTTAAAAAAAAAGGTATATCCAAAATTAAAGTGGGATGCATGACATGATAAGGTGGGCAGGAGAATACCCACCGTTGAAAATTCAAGTGGCTTCATGACAATGGTGATTAACCATTAATGGGGCACAAAAGTTTTGGGTCAAGCTGGCATTTGTTTTATCCCTTCATCTAGGTTTATTAGACCTTATCAACAGGTTGGATGGTGAATAAAAATTATAAAAACCTTACTATGGGCTTTGGAAGTTTTTAATGGTGGGGTGTTCAATCACCACTGTTTCCTATAATATGGTCCACCTGAAATTTTTATCTTCTTCATTTTTGGGTTCATGCCTTAAAATGATCTAAAAAAATAGATGGACGGTGTGGATATAGAATACATACATCAAGTTTGGCCCCACGTGAAGGCTGCACTGTTTTGGCTCTTGATTAAGAGAAGAAGCTGGCGGTGCCGGATTGGGTATTACCCCCACCGGACGTAGTTAGAGGCAGACAGTATCGTCAAGGGCTTTGTGGGGCCCACCGTGATGTATGTGTTTTATCCACATCATTCCCTCATTTTGAAAAATCATTTTAGGCGATGAGCTAAAAAATGAGGGAGATCAAAGGATCAAGTGGATTGCAGCACAGGAATCTGTGGGATTGAATGCCTACCACCCAAAATGTTTTGGAGTCTGAAGAAGTCATGGATCAAATTGATATTTATGTTTTACCATTATTTAGGTCTGTGTGACCTTATTAACAGGTTGGATTGCAAATAAACATCATGGTGGGCCCTGAAAAGGCTTCAATGGTAGGTGTCATTGTCCCATTGCTTTCTACTGTATGGTCTACTTGGGCTTTAGATCTGCCTCACTTTTGAGCCCATGATCTAAAACGATATCGCTAAATGGATGGACGGTGTGGATATAACACATACATTATGGTGGAACCCACATAATTAAGTGACATCAACACATCTTGTGAAAGAAAGAGTCCAAAAAAAGGTTTCTGCTGGAATTCAAATACCCTTGTGCGCAAATAGCTATATGCGCATCAGTGCGCAGGTGATCATTCCTCTATATATATATATATATATATATATATATATATATATATATATATATATATATATATATATATATATATATATATATTGTGTGTGTGTGTGTGTGTGAGGAATGCTCAACTGCGCACAGTTCTCATGAGAACTCATGAGCACTTTTTGAGAACTCATCACACGTGATGTCAGCCCAAAATCTGAACCGTCCACATGATGCAACACCCCAAAAAACCCCCAAGGCCCAACTTTTACCCTAATCCAAAACTTTGGTGCGTTGTGGCAAAAGGAAACAGTTTCCTCCCTTGATCTCTCTCTCTCTCTCTCTCTCTCTCTCTCTCTCTCTCTGCTACGGCCCACCAGAGTTCTGGATCAAGTTGAAAGTTGGGCCTTGGGGGTTTTTTTGGGGTGCTGCATCACATAAACGGCTCAGATTGTGGGTTCACATCACGTGTGATGAGTTCTCAAAAAGTGCTCACGAGTTCTCGTGAGAACAGGTGCGCAGGTGAGCATTCCTCTCTCCCTCTCTCTCTCTCTCTCTCTCTCTCTCTCTGTGTGTGTGTGTGTGTGTGTGTGTGTGTGTGTGTGTGTGTGTGTGTGTATTATGACAACAAGGTGTCCCTGCCCCTTTTAGGCAAGGCTATTCCCTGCAGATGCATGCAATCACCCGCCAACCACATGCATCGTGTAATCCACGGGGAGGGGACTCGAACTTGTGTATGTGGGGAGAAAACCCACGACCGAAGCCGTTTGCCCAAACCTATGATGGGTCCGATATCACCAATAATATCGCCAATAACTGGAAATAAGGGGAAACATTGTAGAAAGATAGGGAAAACAGTGGAATTTTTTCAGGGAAACTTCAGGAGATAATAAAATACACATATTGGCATATTTAGAAATAAAAAATATTACAAAAAGAATGCATGCATAATAAGTTTCCATTTAATGGGGGCCTAAAAGCATGCGCTATCATAAGAAATCGGTCCAACCATCCCATCAATCCCATCTATCCATCCAACCATTCAAACATCCACCGATATGAATATTGACAATAGAATATTTTGCCAAGAAAACATCAACAACTAGAAAGGGAATGAAAGATTGGTCTCGATATCGCCCATTTTGCAATAACGATAATATAGTGATATTATTGATATTATCATCGACAATTTTTAATAAATAGATTTTTGGCGATATTGATATATTGGTGATATTATTGAAATATTGCCAATACACCGGCGATACAAGCGACAACTGGAATTTACACAGTCGAAAATATTGGCAATACATTAGCGATGTCGATACATTGGTGATATAAGCGACACCTGAAATTTACACAATCGAAAATATTGGCGATATTTCGTTAATATTAGGGATTCTCCGAACAGATCTTACCATGCATCCATCCATCTGTCCATGCACGCATACAACCCGCACATGCATGCCCAATTTACAAAAGAGACGGAGTGGCGTGTGTAAGAATGAAGAGTCAACCATCAACCTAGTGTCAATTGATAGATTCATCTAGACCATGTTAAGACAGGGTCATAAATGGCAAAAAAGACATCATTCATTATGAAATAGATTTGGATCAATGGTGGTTAGGTTCTCCTTAAATAATCTTAATAAACGTTTCAAAAAGCAATTATTCTTCGATCCCAAAAAACAAAAGTGGCAATATTATGTTTGTTTGTTTTTTTTCTAGTGTAAAATAGTGATGTGTAGTCTTGAGATGCAAAGGTGAAGAAGAAGAAGAAGAAGAAGAAGATAAAATAATTTAAAAAGTGGAGTTTTAGTGTAAAAAACAGTGAATTGTTTTTTAATCAAATCGCGAGATTTGTGATTCAAATCATACAAATTCGGTACCAATTTGAATCCAATTCATACAAAGTGCTACGGTTGCAATCCAAAGGTACAGTTTGAAATTTTCAATGGTATATAGTATGATTACAATAACATCTGTATAAAGTAATAATTCAAGTTGAAGAATGAGAGTGTGAAGACTCTTTGGGATGGGTATCCTCTTCCAACATATGATCAATGACATCTTATCTGACCAATCCCACATTTTCAGTGGATTTTAGGATGCTAGACAGCAACACATAATCATGTTGGGAGATGAATTGTCACTGTCAACATTTTAAGCAGTCTTATATGCCAACTACTATTTGTCCCATTAAGTGCTTCGATTGCAATGGCTCTAATATTGCAGGATTCTTCTAAGAAGTTCCTCATTTTATAGGCCAAGTAGTGATATATATTACGCATTTTGAAGGTCAGCCCAAAATTAAAATTAATTAGCAAGAGGCATATAATAAAACTCAGCTGTTAAAGAGTGTTGGTATATCTTACCAATAATGCCAAAAATGTAAGGAGCATCCGGATCAACCTTGGGAGGTGTTTGAAACGAAAATTCCCTAGCAGAATCACCAGTTCCAATCTTGTAGTAGTACTTGGTATCATGCTAGAAATAAGAAACAAAAACAATATCGGTTTTCTAAAATCACAGAAGCATGTGTTTTATCCAAATGAATAAGCAATTTGTGAACATATTGAGGCCAACAATACATCAAGAAGATAAATTTGCTTTTATATCATATATGTTACTTTCCATGAGGCAATGAAATATGTTCTTCAAAATGAATTCCATAACAATGGCATAATGCCTACCAAAAGCAAAGAAAGCACCGAGTCTTCCTTCCCAAGAGACATCACGATTCAATTTGTACCCACAGAGTCAAAGACAAGCATTAAAGATAATGTTAAAACTATCAACGATCAACCTAAGCCCACAAAAAATAAGCCTAAATTCCATGGTTCAAAATTAAACAAGAGGCCATTGAAAACATGTCGGGAGCATCCTTCCATTACTAGAACACCATGGAAAGAACCACGAATTAACCTAAGCCTAAAACGAGTAGCATTTGCATCCTCCTCATCACACCAGCAAACTTCATCCTCACTGGAAGAAGAAAAGATGGTTGAGTCGTTCTAGTATTTAACCATGTGTCCCATGCCACAAAGTTTGAGCCACAATCAAAATAAGCCCATGAAGTTCACTATCTAAGCAAGGAGGATTTAACTTTTAAAAGGACCCTATTAACCATGGTGAGACGTCCCTCAAAGAAATTTAGGAAAACTTTGTGAACCAATTCATTCAACACATGTTGGATATTGAAGAAGTTAAGGAACATGCCTAAGATGATGCAGGACACATGATTTAATGCTAGCATGCAACGTGAAGATTATGAAAGAGTCCATAAAGTAACTCAATTAACAAAAGATGTTAACCCATCACGTAATTAAGAGTAAACAATAGGAAATAAAATCTGATTTAACCTAAATCACATGCCCGCATCATGCTAAGAAATCATATAAATCAATTAAAACTAGGCCCAATGGAAGGATAAAACTTCTAATTTAGCATAAGCATGTTCCACACTCAAGGGGCTGACTTGTCGGTTCTAGGATTAAGGTTTGGAAGGGGAAATTTGAATTTTAGGAATTTAGGGTTCATGGGAATTGGGGATTTTAGAATTAAAGTTTTCAGAAATTGGGGAAAATAAAATTGGGGCTAAATTGGGGAATAAGATAAAGGGCTTAAAGGATTTAGGTATTAAGAGAAAGAATTAGGGTTTTGGATATAGAGAAATTAGGGATTTTAGGTTAATTAAAGGATTTGGGGATCTAGGGTTTGAAATTTTGAAAAAATTGAAAGATTTGGGGTTTTAGATAATGGGGTTCGCTTGGGGTTGAAGTTGGATGATGAAAAGTTGAAGAAAAAGATGAATTCAATGGTTTTGGATGGGAAGGGAAGAAGAAAGATGATTTTTTTTATAGAAAATGTCTCTTTTGGATGGAAAGGAAGAGAGAAGGAAGATGATAGATGGAAGCCTCGCACCTCCATTGAATGGGAATGGAATCACACCACACCCAAGCTACCCCCCCCCCCCCCCCCCCCCCCCCTTTATAGTCTCAAGTGCAGAAATTTACAATAAGGCGCTCTCAAGAAAGATTTCTTAAGAAAAACTCCATAAACTAGAAAAAAACATAATATAAAACTCATAAAAAATGTTCAAATTGTAAATAAAGTAAATCCTAATAAAAACTAAAACATCAAAGTCCTACAGTGTCCATGATCAAAAGTGGTCAAACGGCCCAATACGCGCAATATAACTGTCCGATCGACGTATGCACTCAATCCAATGGTCCAAACTCCTCAAGAATGCAACCCACATGCATCTTCCTAGTGTAGGGTCTTTGAAGATACATCAAATACATGTGGGGTCTTCAAAACGGTCCACTCACCCCACTTGGGCCCACATAGTGGTTATCCGTCCAGAGGGAAACTAGTGATGTAACGCCCCAGATTTTCGAGATTTATTTGAAACTTTTTGAAAATTCATTTTTAATTAATTTTTTTATTAATTATCGTACATTTACCGTTGATTTGCGAATAGCGGGACATCCGTAAGAGATCCGATAGGGGACCCTTTATAAAAGTAGCTTAGAATGATCCCATAAACATCGTAGAAAGATCAGATTTCAAAAATCACGCATTTTTCAGATAATTACGAAAATGCCATTAGTTAAACTTAAGTTAAGATGCCATTTTTAAGTATTATAGTTTCTGACGATCACTTTCACGTAAAACCCTGGATTTAAGCTTTTGGGGCACATATTAACCATACACGTCAAATTTCAGCCCTTAAATCATAGTAGAAGTGGTCCAATTGTCAAATCAGCCCCTTAACCCTTGATTTTCATGTCCATCGAGTGAGGAAAGTAGATGGTTAGTCGTAGTCGAATATTTCCCTTCATATGAGTGACTTGGATCATCTTTATCATGGACCAATAGTGTGATTTGAGTGCCCCACCTTGATAAGCATCTTTCTTATGCGCGAAGTTATCCCATTTTAGAAATTAACGAGTTACTAACTCTTTTTAAATCTGAACCTTTCAATTTACCCACTTCTCACCATCAATCGCTTCTCAAATTTGGACCACTTATTATACTCATATGACTACGAGTTTACACAAAATTTGGACCCCGATCTATAATCCTACACCGTTGAACCACAAAGCCAGCCCCTTCCTTTTCCGCCAAAAGTTGGAATTTCAGATCTAGGCATTTCTCACCATCAATCAACCACTAAACTTTGTACAATTGTTTGCCTATCATGACTACATATTTTCTCAAAATTTAGGCCCTGATCATCAAGCGTAGACCGTTAATTGAGATCTAGCCCATTTTAGCACCTGTTAGGCCATTTTCAAGGATCGGCCAATCTAGAATGTGGATCATCAAGAAATTTACATATTCTGACTCTACTCTTCGAGCTTAATAAGATGAACAGATTGGAATTGATCAAAGATCATCCGAATATTGAGATTTGAGAAACCCACCTCAAGAGGTTGTTACACAAGACCTCGCGTGCACATCCCTCTCCATATTTCTACAACGCACCTCCAAGTCCTTCTCCTAACCCTAGCCTCCATGCCTTAGAGAAAGAGAGAAGAGAGAGAGAGAGAGAAGAGAGTTCTTTCTCATATTTTTCCAGCGGCTAGGATCTTCTACAACCCTCTTCTTCTAAGTTCATCCTAAGGTGAGGATTTTCCTTCAAGCCTTTCATTAATAATATTACGATTATCATAAGTTTCTTTTGTGGCATGTGAAGTTATTTCGTTTTGAATTGCTTATCCATATAACATGAAGTTTAATGTGGGATTTGTAATGAATATCATTATATGATGATGTGATTCCTTGTTTAGATTTTTTACTAAGAAGCATGTGTATTTGTGTTATCTATCTTTGTAAAATCTATGCCCTCATTTCCTTAATCTGTGTTTTACAAATAACATTGGTTTTCATATTGTGATATGAAATATGTGTATAAGATCATCATATGGACATCCCATTATTGTATACTCTTTGTCCCTAAGTTGGTAAAATTATTCGATTTAGAGAGATGGAACCCATGAGAGGTGTCCATGATGGAAGAATATCTCTTGACTTAACTGAGAGAATGAAGTGATTGTTTTTCAATGGATCCTTACATGTGCATGATGCTTGATTGGAGCCATTTACATTATATGAGTATTTTAATGAATTTGGCCATGATGTACAACATTGACTTTTGGGACATGATGAAATCATAAAACGGGACAATGAGTGTACACTAATGGTATACAAATTCTCATGAGCCGGGGTTGGTACTATGGACACTAATCTCGTGCTGTCGGCCTATGCTGGGTTGCTTGCGACTCCCCATAGTGACCATTGAGTTTTATTTAAATCGGTTGTATGCGAAAACACTTAAATAAAGGAGAAACTAAAGTCATGCATTCACTTGACTCCATGTGGGTGTACGGAGTTGAGAATAGGCTAGAGCGTCCTACTTCTCCCGTACACTGTCATGTGTAGATTTGGGCTATGAGCGTCCCGTTTCTCACGTGGTCGGGCAAAACTATGGGCTTGTGCGTCCCAGGAACCTCTGGTGACTAGTGGCTAGCGTGAAGTCGTAACAGGGAGTCTCCCACTTCATGTATTGTGATTCTAGCCAGGGTGCCTTAGCCAGAGCATGCATTCCATGCATCGCATTAACAAAGATTTTTACTTGATTGTTTTGTTTGAATAAAGATATTATTGTGTTGCGTTACTCTGAGTTTTATACATTGTTATTCTTGATAGTCTTGGAGGAAATATTCCCCACTATGATAGCGTTTAACGCTATCCCAAACACAATTTAGATGATGCAGGTGAAGATCCAGGTAATGAACCCGATTTTCAAGGAAAAGAGTTCGATGGTTCGTACAATCACATGGCGGATGACGATGTTAGAAAAACTTAGTTGATGTTTTCATTTATCAAATATTTCTTTGAGTAGTTGATACATTTATGGAATTGTAATAAGTCTTCAAGAGAAGACATGGTTTTGTATTTTAATTAATCAGTATGGATATTAGTTGGTTCCCTTATTTAAACATTGATGATGACGTAGTAAGTTTGATAGAATAAGATGATAATTGTTTCCGCCATTGTGCTTGAATGCTATATTTTATTATTTGAAAAATAGTTATTCCATAAATTACTTGGGAATTCGGCCGTCGTGTTATACACGAGAGTCGAAAATCTCGGGTCATTACAAGTGATGATCTCCTCCTCCTCTGGTAAACTCTCAATGGTGCTCTAATGTCCTCATCACAAGATGGAGGAGACCAATGGTCAGTTTAATAAGAGATGATCAACCCATTTCTCCACCACCTTGCACATAAAAGAGATATTTAGGAGTGAGAGCTGATGATTATTGATATGGTAGAGATTTTTTTTTTTTTTTTTTAATTAGCAAGAGAGAACTTTGTTCACGACCGTCATCCAACATAAAGCAGCCATCAAATGAATAAGCCTACCCGAAACATTAGCACAATGGAAGATGTCTCACTCGACTTAGAAATAGACAAGACGAAAGCCTTGGAGGAAAACTTTCTAGAGTATAATTCACAAATCGTCCTAGCCTCTTGCCTAGGGGTAATGATAGTCAAGCAAAGAGCTTGAGGAGATCTCTGAAATAGCAATTTCCTTTAGGGGGTGTTTGAGGTTGTTGAAACCATTTCGTCAATATGGAAAATGGACATGGAATGCACAAGAAAAGAAAAACTGTGTATTTCATTAGGAAATCTGTGTTTGGTTCGTAGTTTTCCATGGATTTGTGTAGAAATGTGAAGAAACCAACAGGCAAAATGGCCACTTTATTTCCTTTCAGCAGTTGAAATTGATTATCAATTTTTTTGAGCAACATTGATTTTCCCCTTTTTTGCAGATTATCAATATTTTTGGGCGACATTGATTTTCCCCCTTTTGCAGATTAGCTAGGAAATGGAAAATGGATATCATGCCACTTTTTTTTTCCGGAAGTTTCTTCAAAGTAGATTCAATAAATATCCTTCTCATTTGAAAGGTATTGCAGGAAAAAATAAAAAAACAAAAACACCCTTAAATTCTTTGAGAGATTATATTTCAAACGATTTTCCCCAATAAATTCATAGGAGTTAATAATACAAGCTTGCTTGGACGAGACACCTAGAACAAGCAGGGGAAATAAGCAAGAATGATTTTACCAATCCACATGTCCTCCCAGAAGGAAATTACCATCACCCACTCTAAATACAGTCTCAACTATGAAGAACCTGCCTTCCTCTTAGTCGTGCTTCCAATCCTGCAAATGTTTTCTAAATCACCAATCTATGTGGGTTTTTGGCTTCCTGCCACCTTCCCCATGGTTCCACTCCCAATCTATTGTATCTATATTCTATAGTGGCACAAAGCATGAGTTGAAGCAGCTATTCGGGTGCAATGGCACGGAAGCGTCTGTTTTAAAATGTTGGCAAGTATAATGCAGCTGGGAAGTAGTAGCGCGGGTATGAAGCGCAATTCAAAGCTAGAGCAGCACCTTGATAGAAGGATCTTGTAACTAAGGTTGTTCCATGTGTACAAGAGACACTTGCCCACTTGCCTCCTTACTGCCTTTATTTCCTAGCCAAATTATCCACTAAGGTTAGGAGAGAAGGCCCCGATTTCTTTCCTTGAGGTGCTCTATTCCCAAATCCCCTTCCTCTTTGGATGTTTGAACTTCAACCTAGTTAATTAGATCATAATATTTTTTTTCACCTCTGCTTCCCATAGGAAATCTCTTTGCAGTTGTTTTTAGTCCTTTAGCTAACTATTTGAATCCTTTTTTTTCTTTATATAATGGAAAGGGTCAACAACACAAGCACCAATGCCTATTCATCATAACACTCGTTGTCTTGTGCCCAGAAATGCCACCACCACAATGCATTCCACCTTTTCTATGAATAAAAATGAGTCGCAGTGCAAAATCTGCAACTTCCATACATAACGGAAGGCAATAATTTCATGGGGCCTCATGCCCCATGTTGCAACATTTGTCAGCAACAGAGAAGGACACAAATCTTTTTTAATTGTCTAAATGAAAATAGGTCATATAAACAATTGACTTCAACTACAACAGAAGTGTTCTGCATGTTTAGAACAAAGAAATGAAACAAAAATTACTGTTTCGTATTATATTTACGCACTTGAAATAAAATAAAATAAAACCCTCCTTTCATAGGAAATAATGGTATAAACCTTCACAACATGTTTCCCTAAATGTTAAGAGTTCACTAAATAATTACCTCGAGGCCACCAACAAGACAATGATGAATGCATCCAGATTTATAGTTGTAGAACGCGTAGTTCGTGAAATTCCCTACTGCTCGATTCTCGTAGTTGTCCTGTGATGTGCCATATAATACTTCACTACGCCCAGGCTCGACCATTGTCACCCAGGAGATTATTACAGCTGTCCCATCATAGTCACCTTGTGTAATATGGACCTACAACAAAATCAAGCAGATCGATATAAACGATGTCGGGAGCTGGAAGAAATTATACATGGACAAATTTGCAAGAAATAGAACTTATATAAAGCCTAGAAACATCTCGAGTAACTTTGCCTCATAGCAGAGTATATGCAACATCTTGCAGAAGGATAGCATGTTTCAGAGATATGTTATAAATGATTAAAAGAAGTAGGTTAATCAAGTTAAAAAGAATTAAAAATGAAGAAACTCCATCTAACAATGTGTGTGTGTTTTATTTTTATCAAGACCAAGGCTTAAGGGCATGATAGATACCCAAGAACTCCGAGAAAGTGAAGTAGCTCAATTTTTTTACTACTAAAGAAGTTGATCATACAATAGAGACAAGGTATCAAAGCTTCATCAACAAAAATGGAGGAAATAGAAAGAAAGAAAGAATCACATCTTTCAAAAATATTCAGCCATTGAAATATCATGGTTAGCTAAGTTGCATTACCATTAACCTCCCAACAAGCCTCTCCACCCTGACGGAACCCCCATATTACTTTGGCGGGGGGGGAGCAGTAATGTTGCTATAGCTATCTCTAACCATAGCCCCCTTATGATACCTGCCAGAACCCTCCGAGGCGACCTCAGCCAAGGGTCTTGACTGCCAATCATAAGGGTACGGTACCACTCTGACCTTCACCAATAATCAACGACCATCCTTTCCCGTTCCCTACTGTACGCCATCAAGCATGTCCCAAATAGCTAGCCATTTAAGGCAGCTGATATCAGTACATCAGAAGGTCTGATACCCCCATATCACTTGATATTGAAGAATCAACCAAACACTCTCCTACTCTCCTAGGGGTGTTAGACAAACAAAGATCCAAGAGGAAAGGTAAAAATGGTGTTTAAAGATCAAGAGAATGACGCAATGATACCCACACATCATCCTTGTAAACATGATGATACTATATAATGCATTAAACATCCAGCCCATATGTGTGAATCGGTGAAGTGACCAAAAGTGGGACCCATTAATTACCCGTGTGGCCGATCCCATTGGGAATTAGTTTATATGTTAAAAAAAGCATTTGCGGCGATTGTTGACAAAGGAAAAATCACTTTTTCCATGTTGCACCAAAGCCTAAAGGATGTCACAAGGAGCCCAGCACAAAACCAAGAGTTGGCGTGGGACTGTTGTTGTGCATGAAGAAAGGCATGGCATAGGACACCAACCTTTTTGTGACACAATCCTGTGGGAAAATCGAAGGATTCCAAGACCTCTAACAGCCATTGTGCTTAGTCAAAAGTGTCTCCAAGGCTCTATGCCTATCCTACGCCACTTTAGTTCTACACAGATGTTTTGTTCCTAAAAATCATCCTCTCCACCTATCCTGTAGGCAGTATTCGAGTTGTCGGCATCGCTACAAGATTCGCTGGCCGAAGATAAAGATATAATATCGTTATTGCTGATAACCGGAAAAAGGGAAAAAGGGAAAAACATGGGGAAAATGGTGAAATTTTTTAGTGAAACTTCAGAACATGCTTAAATATACAGATATGCACATTTAGGAATAAAAAATTGAAAAAAAAAAAATATATATATATATATATATATATATATATATATATATATAGAGAGAGAGAGAGAGAGAGAGAGAGAGAGAGAGAGAGAGAGAGAGACACATAATAAGTTTTATGGGGGCCTAAAAGTATGTGATATTGTAATAAATCAGTCTAATAATTGCACAACAATTACTTAAATCTCAAGCAAACAAACATGCATAATGCATTCATACATTATACATTCATGCATAAATAAGCATATAATTTATAAACACAATACACATGCATGGCAATCCAACCATCCATCCATCCATCCATCCAACCATCCATCCATCCCATCCAACCAACCATCCATCTAACCATCCATCCATTTTTTTATCACAATTAATTATAGTCGTTGGCATAATTTCTTTGGTTTAATTTGAGTTCATATATGCCACGTGTACCATTGAATTGCTTACTTGCTACTGGACGGTGCTCTATGGCCCCACCAAAATGCATGTGTTTTATCCATGCCATTTATCTACTTTCCCAAGTAATTTTATGGTTTCCGTTTATTTTCCACGCCATCCAAAGCTTTTGTGGGTCCCAAGAAATTTCCAATTGTGGGAATCCCTACTATGTGGTCCTCCTGAGATTTGGATCTGCCTCATTTTAGGACCGTGCCCTAAAATGATCAGGAAAAACGGATGAGCGACATGGATATACAATACATGCATCAAGGTGGGCCCTAAAAAGTTTTAACATAATGTTCTTTTGCAGATAAAATACGTCAGGAGGAAGAGGAGGGAAACAACCTGATATAGGATTGTGATATGGCCAACCCATTCCCGATAATCAATACAGGAGTATATATAATTTATGTAGCCATGTGTTGAGGAGTGGGTACTCCCTCTTGAAGGAGCATTTAACGGGAGGGTATCATAATGTTGTGGACTGCCCTAAGTGCCCACAGGATGTGCGAGCAGAGATGAGGGCTATATTGGAAAAAAATGTGAAGACAAAAGATGATCGATGTACACGGGAGAGGGAGATTAGGGAGGAGTTGGGGTGGCTACCATATGTAGGCGATGAGGATGTAGTAGATCACAATGACGATGATGATCCTGAATATAGGCATGCAGTCCAGGAGTCCCTACAGGATGGGTGGGAGAGAGATTAGGAGAGGAGGTGGGATGTGAGTAGGCCTAGATTTGAGAGGTCTACCCATGAATGTGATGGGGGAAGTGGAGCAAGGGGGGAGTTTTAGGGGTGGTGGAGGGGAGGGTAGTAGGCGAGGAGGATTATGGGGTATGGGCAGGAGCAGTAGCATACGAGTGTTACATCTAAATCCGAGGATGTACAAAGAGGCAGGAGGGACACAAAAGAAATTGAAGGACATGTTTAGTAGAGGGGGTGTGAGGAAGAAAGTTGGAAGTTTATATCGAAGTTTTTTATCTACGATCAAATCCCCATGAATGCCGCGGCAAGTCCGCACTTCAAGAATATGATAATTGAAGTGCAGTGTGGGGGTGGGGGTGTGCAGTCGCCCACGCCCTTTGAGATCATGGGGAAGTATTTGGATGATGAACATGCAGAAATGAAGACATACGTGGAGTTATATAAGCAGTCATGGGAGATGTACAGCTACACCATCATGTGTGACAGTTGGACCGAACCGACGAAAATGTTGATCATAAATTTTATGGTCTATTGCAGGGAACGGGCAGTGTTCCTAAAATCTAAAGATGTGAGTAATAAGATTAAAGATGCAAACTACATTTACAAACTAATGTACAACGTCATGGAGGATGTTGGGAGGAGAAACATTGTGCAATTTGTTATGGACAATGGGAGTGCATTTGTCAAGGCGGGGAAGGATATTCAAGATAAGTATAATATGTATTGGACCCCCTGCGCAACCCATTGCATCGATCTCATGCTAGAGGCGATCGAGGATAGGCCATCAGTGAAGACCATTATCACTGACACAGCTCATCACAAATTTCATATATAACCACACATGGTTATTAGCCGCAATGTGCGGGAGGTGTGGTGGGGATATAGTGCACCCTTGGGCGACACGATTCGCCACAAATTATATCACTTTAAGTAGCCTCATCAAACACAAGCATGGGTTACGAGAGCTTTTCACCTCTCATGACTACGAAGAATGGAAAAAGATGGGGAGGAGAGTAACCCGGAGAATCAAGGAGCTTGTGTTGAGCAACGCATTCTGGGATCGCGTGTGCAATGTAGTGGGTATTCTAGAGCCCATTTATGTGGTGTTGAGGAAGGTAGACAATGAGACAAATTCGTCAATGGGGTCGTTGTATCCGTCCATACAGCCAATGAAAAAGGCCATGAAGGCTAAAGCCCCCAACGTGTATAAGTGGGTCCATACAATAATAGACGACCGTTGAGAAAGGAAGTTTTCTCACCCATTACATAAGGCTGGTATTTTTTTTTTTTTTTTTTCTATATGTAATAATAGACGACCGTTGTACTGATGTGTAAATATTTGAATCATGTTGGTTTTCAGAGTATTTTCTAAATCCCAAATACCACTACAGCCAGAATCTCTACGAAGACGAAGATGGTTGTACATGAGGTGTACGATCACTTATTCCTCAACCATACGGGGAAAGGCATCTTTGGTAGAGAGGTAAATATGTTCCACACTTACATTCTCCCTATCTTTATCTCAAACATTCCATACTTACCCTTGTTGCTATATGCCATTAATAGATTGTTAAATTCCGCGACACGATTGGAATGTTTGCCCCCCCCCCCTCCTGGTGGAATCGAGGAAACTATGATGGCATGTGAATTACTGCAGTAAACTTAATTTTCATTTTATTTTGGAAATTTTAAAACTAATGAAAGAATTTTATAATACGCGGGTGAATGGTGGCCCATCTATGGGACTGACTGCGAGGTTTTGTAGCGACAAACAATCCGTGTGCTTGAGCAGACGGTGTCCTCGTCACCCTGTGAAAGGAATTGGAGCACATTCTCCCTCATCCACACAAATAAGCGCAACAAGCTAGGTTACGAACGGCTTCAGAAGCTACTGTATTGCCACTATAATATGAAGCTCGAGAGAGGTTGCTCCGATTCGAAGGAAGAAGAAAAGAACAGGAGGACCCACTGGACCTGATGGCGGTCGGGCAACATTCATTTATTTTGGACGAGGACGATGACCTAATTTACCAGTGGGTTAGGTCGGATGACTTGGATACTTTAGAAAGGCGACCGGAGCCGCATGTTGCGACGGAGGCAGCGTCCCAAGGGATCGATGTTGATACACATGTGGAGGAGCAGAGATCTCCTAACAAGGCATTCGACCCATTGACGAGGAGTCCGATGGGCAATCAGCGACAGTCACTATCACGTGGGACACATAGTGGAGAGACATTGTCCAACACCAAGACAGAGAGTGATGCGGCAGGTAGATCCGGTGATGGTGATAGTCTGATGACAGCGATATGGGTGATGGTGACTCTGGCAATAGTAGCGATGATGGTGATGATGGCGACAGGGATGGTGGCGGCGAGAGTGGGAGTCAGCCTCAGAGGCCTTTGAGCCCTTTCGCTGGGGAGGGAGATTTCGATCATGCCACATAGGACCCTGACCATGGTTCTCGTCCGGGAGGACCACGGCCCCGTCTTATCTACAATAAGACATACGAGTGCCAGAGGCTACAAAAACACACACACACACACACACACACACACAAAAGCTTTCTGATTTTGAGGAGGTACTGGCAAAATGCATGAGGGACACAAGCGTTCGTGGGAAGCGAGGTGGTTCTAGTTTTGGTTCAAGGATGAGGGAGGCAAGCTCAAGTCACAAGCCATAACATGGATATGGATCACATGAATAGGAGAGTAGCTTGAGTTCTGTGCCACAGCATGGATCTAGATATGGAGCTAGTGGATATGCAGGGAGCGACTCCAGCAGTTACAGATCATCATTTTTCGACTACGGTCAGGACTTCACTCCCGCATACCAGCAGGTATATGGGCTACAGTATGGATATGGAGGGCAATATGGATACCCAGTAGCTCAATCTATGCCCATCCCAAATCCATATCAGCCATAGACTATGGCTATTATATAGTACCTACGGATGGGCGTATTAGTTCAGTTCGGAGAGGATGAGTACCAACGTTATGTCAAGGAGTATCTTAATTGATACCATTCTTCTATGACTTGGGCACAATACTGTCGATTTGTGGAGCAATAGTATTCTTCCCAGCCATGTCGAGATAAAGATGAAAATTATGAGCTACCGCATAACTCTATGTGGGTCTAGGCTATTGCCAATCACATCATTGATAGGTGTTTTTTTTTTAATTTTTATTATGTCTTTTTCTTTTGAATGAATTGGTTGTTTTTCATACATGTCTTGATGCATTTATATATGTTATACATCGTATTTGAATATAGTTGCCTTAGTTCAATTAGACAGCAAATAACTTAGGCCCCTATACAAAGGAAACCTATTTTGTGCACTTTTTTTTTTTTTTTTGAGATGTTATGATTTAAAAGTGTGTGTTAAGGTCTTTTTTAACAATACCTGAAGTTTCATTGAAAAATTCAACCATTTTTCCAATGTTTCCCCATGTTTCCCAAAAAGTGAGATAAATTACATGATACAAACGATATATCCCGTGCAATAACCGATACGTATTTGTATCCCAAGGGTGCAATACATTGCGCAAGAACGATATTTCGAACACTGGTTAGACATCCCATATCAATATGATACCATGCAATGTCAATAAACATCTGCTGATATTTTTGTTGACACATTGAACACTGCTGATAAGAATCAAATGCAATGTCTTCATTGGGCCCTCAAAGCTTGTTGGATAATGCATTTAGCCTAAAGAGTGGACTATCACGCAGGAATTTTGAAGATGAAAGAATGCAAACATCACTACCTCAAAGGAGTAGAGAATACATGCTGATCCCTCTCATTTTACTAAGTAAAATAAATTAAGATGTGTCCACTAATGAATATGCATAGATGAATCTATGTGTTTGCATGTTTATGATCCTTCCAGAAGATCATCACATGGTATTATCCTTTAAAATCGCTCAAAATCACAAACTAAGAGTAGAAGTTCACTTGTTGTGGTGCATTATGGCCTTTTGGAACAACAAATACTTCATCGTCGAGAGGAATGTCCACAGATGGCCATTGAGTACGAACAAAAGAACTCGTGATCCCCGCATCACCAATTTGCACAGATCTCAAAAGAATGGACAATGTAAGTAGGAGACAATATAACATGCTACACATGCTAGTGCCCTCGAACATGGTTATTCCTCGACCAACCTGAAAAAACCATAATCTAAATCAATATTGGAAGTATAAAAAAAGATAGAACTTATTAATCCTGAGCAATGGTACAAGAGTCAACTCTTAAATAATCACGACCCACCATTACCAAGCAAGAAATTGCCCAATTTGATTACATTCAATTTGTAAAAGAAAAATATCATGAAAAAAAAAAAGTATGGATCAATTTACACACCCCGGATGACCTAGCAGATTATGGTAAAAAAATTTTAAAAAGAAAAGTCATTATAAAAACTTAGATATATACATAGAAAATGTGGCAATCATTCTTCCTAATAACAATTGTACCTGCACATGTCGATCCCCGGCTCATGTAAACAAACATTATTTGTGGACCACCTAATGAGTGGAATGGACTGATTTTTGCAGAAGGTGATCCTCATGTTGAGGCCAACCTATTAGAAGGATTGGATGCCAAATCATGCTAGGTTTGAAACTATTCGCTGTGTGGACTGTGAATTATGGTCAAGCCAGTTGGATTTGGGACCTTTCTGTCAAGTCCAACTGGTCGTACTATAACTTACAGTCCACCCAATAGCTTCCAACCAATCATGTTAGTGTGACATCCAACCCTTCCAATGGCTTGGCCCCACCATGAGCATCGCCTTGTGCAAAAATCAGCCCCATCCACTAATGATCATACTTTCTTTTCTTCAACAGAAGTGATTTCCTCTTTTATAGCTTTTAATCATTCCTTAGACCAGTGTTTAGAGTATCAGTATCCTTACATGTACCAATGACCAGGGATATGGAAACAAGTATTGGTATCACTGATTCTCAGAAAAATATTGCTGTCTAGGGTAAGCATTGGAGAAACATTGGGGAAAAGGTGGAATATTCCACTGAAATTTTAGGAGATGTTAAAAGAAACATATTTACACATTTAGGAATCAAAATATTGCAAAAACATAATAAGTTTCTGCTTTATAGGGGCCTAAACCATGTGCTGTCAAAAAAATCAATACAAAATATATAACCAAGTAGCCAATCAATAGGTTGGCTGATTGGCCAATACTCATCAATTTATAAAATTTGCACATTAATTAGCAGTAAAAAAAACACATATTTTCCAATATAGAAATGGATAAATTAGGATTTCCCCACTTTCCACCTAAATGTTAATTCTTTGCCCCAAATCCATGTCAAAGACAGATTTCCATTGCAATCCAACAAAAAAATAAAAAATTTCTATGGATTTTTCATCACCTTTGAATTCAGTTCATCTCCAATTCAAGTCGACGTTTCTCCCCCAAATCAGAAACTTTGGTTCAATAAAAAGCAAGAGTGATCGAAATCACCTAAGGAATGAAATTCCAATATATATATAGCACTCTCAAGTCCAACCGGTTGGACTATACCACCGGTCCAACCAGCAAAGAATTGAAAATTTAATTAATGATTAATTAATCCTAATAAATGCTTGGAAGAGATGGAAAAGGGGTTGCCCACTTGGGTGGGCTCAACCATAGTGTTTATGTGAGATCCACATCAACTGTCAGGTGAGTCACCCCATATTAGAGCCATGGAAAAAAAAAAAAAAAAAACTCAGCCCCATTTGTGATTTAAGTGGACCATAAGAGTAAAAATAGTATATAGGACAATGTTTACCCTCCAAACTGTTTCCTTTCGCAGGGCCTAATTGAATCGTGGATGGCCCTATTTTTTGGGCTCCAAGCCTAAGTTTTGGTGTGGCATCGAATGGTTGGAGTGGATTGCATATAATCATCATAGTGAGCCGTGTAAAAATCAAGGGTGAACATCTCTCTCCTAACCATTTCCCTTGGTTTGTCCCATTTGAATCACAGTTTGGCCTGATTTTTTGTCCATTGCCATAACATAAGATTACACATCAAATGATAGGAGTGGATTTCACATATGCATCACAGTGGGTCCCGTCAAAAATTAAAGGTGGGCTTATGTCTCTCACGGTTCATCTGCTTTCCTTTCCTTCTTTTTTCCAAGGTGTGGGTGTCTCCCTAACCCAAGGTGTGGGTTTCTTCTTCTTTTTCTTTTTCTTTCTTTCTTTTCCCTAGCCTGGGGTGTGGGCTCTCTTTTTTATTCTTTGGGCTGCGTGCCATTTTGGAGGAAATAAAGTGTCTGCTTAACTTCCAAAAAAAAAAAAGTGACAGCACGTCTGCATTAGAGCTGCACATCCTCACTAATCCTCATACAAATTATGACTTTCATCATGTCAACAGGAAGACATCCTGCCCATTATGCCACCATCCAACCAACAGATCCCATGTAACACCAACACGATATTAGATCCTATCCCAGGTTGCCACCTGGCCAGATGGATCATCGAAATACAAAATAGCTATAATGAGAAGGAGATAAACCAGGATTAACACTTTATCATAGTATGGCTTTTAAGACCACCTGTCCAACACAAAATGCCTCTGTAGTCTAGACATCAACAAACCATGGGCCCAACTTGAAGAAACTGAAAACCTGAGTATCTTGAACATATCCTCACCTCAAGGATCATATAAATGCTCTCCCCAATAAAGCTTCCATCAGACAGTGAAATTGAATCAGCATTCCAAACTAAGATCCATTTTATGATGCATTTGATTGCACCAAATATCATGATTAATCAGTTTAATTTGGTGCAAATTATCATGAAATTCCACGATCTTAGGTGTTACCAAATCCACCCTTACACATTTTGAAATTTTGGATAATCTCAATTTGTTTACATTAAACAAGTTATCTGCTTGACATACCCAAAAAACCTGCAACCATTTCCAGGGTCGAATAATGATGAATTTAAAAGACTACAGATGATCAAATAAGACAAAACTCCTCCAATTTCAGTTATCAGATAAAGGGAACATGGATCAATCCCAAATCCACTGCCGAAAAATCAAAACTTACACCAGTTTCATAGATTCAAGACTAAAAAATAATTATTAAAAAAAAAAAAAGAGATATCAACAAGGAAAGAAGCATCAGGCTACTAATTCGAAAACCCAACAACAAAAGGAGACATCCAAATAACCAACCATTTGCATATCTAAACAAAGCAAGCAATGCATGAATAAATGAAGAATCGAATATACACAGATCATTCAATGCATACGACAAATTTTTGAAAGGCTGCTAATTATAGATGAAACCCGAAAAAAAAGAAATGCATGAATGAATGAAGAATCGAACATACAAAAATCATTCGGTGTATACGACTACAGACTCCTAATTAATAACTTAAACAGAAAATGAGGAACTAAAATGGTAAGTTGAATGAAAACCTGAACAATGAAGAGAATTGCTGAGAATGGAGAGAATGAGAGAGCGGATGAGTTTTTTTCTGGTTTTGATCTATGAAGGTTGGTGTTTCCCTCTGTCAGTGACCCCTTGATAGAATGATTTCAACTGCTAAAAGCGACACGCGCGAGAGAGGTTGAAGCTGTGCATCGCAGCGCACGTGACAGCCGTGGCGCTACGTGTGAAAGATAGAGGTTGGACGTCTCCCACGTGGGTTCCATGTGAGTTGGGAAATGATACTAACTAAGGATCGGCCAGGATTTCCTTATTAGTTTGATTTGTTTATGAACCGTAGGATTTCTGACGCCCCCGTTAGGTGGACGGATATCATATGAAGATAGAGAGGGCGATCATATCAGGCTGGCACGGCCACGTTTACGTTCGTCCTTCGTGATTTTCTTCCTCGAACAGATCTGACCCACCTGATGAGCGGATCCGCTTGTTTTTATGTGTCAGCAAATGTTCATCTAGGCCCTACTTAATAATTGGATCTGATGATGCGCGCGTGTGACAAATTGGCACGAGTTCTCTGCGGGGCCCACCGTGATGTATGGGTTTTATCCATGCCGTACATCCGTTTTCCCAGCTCGTTTTAGGACATGAAACCAAAATTAAAGCAGATCCAAGGCTATAATGAACTGCGTCACCGTTGAAACCTTCCTAAGGCCCACCTTGATGTTTATTTTCTATCCAACCTGTTCGTAAGGTCATATAATGACCTGGATGAATGGAGAATACAAATATAAGCTGGATCAAAAACTTTTGTGGTCCCAAAAAATTTTCTACGGTAAGAATTCAATCACCCACTGTTTTCTGTGGCGTGGTCCAATTGACCTTTGGATATACTTAACTTTTGGGCTCATGACCAAAAACGAGCTAGAAAAATGGATGGACGGCATAGATAAAACCCATAATTCATGGTGGGCCACACAGAGCCCCCGCCTGGACCGAGCCCGTCCAGGCGGGGGCAGACCCAATCCGCTTCCGTTTTATATGGTTTGTACTTTTAGGGGAGTTATTTGATGCTCTGGCTGCGTCTGACCCTTAAGACTCAGTCACGTGAACATATATTAACTCAAATTAAATCGATAATTGTGTAACCCACTGTAGCAAAGCTACAGTCTAAAAATTAGATGGGTTGAACCATCTAAACTCATTGTTGTTTGAAATAATACCGTTGGTTTTTTTTTGTTTTTTTTTAACTGTCCAATAAACATACGGCAATCCAATAATTAGATAACCGGATAATAGTAATATTTTTTTCTAAGTTGATGCCCATGGTTTGGACGGTTAGTTTAAACTCATTGCAGGCCACTTATGCAATTTCTCATAATTGTGTATCATCCTTCGCAATCATCAAGAGTATCAAATTATTTCTCAATACTTGATGCCAAACACGGATTGCGTCTTGCCCCTGCAAGGATGGACTCAGTCCAGGGGCTCACCGTGAAGTATGTGTTTTATCCAGCCGTCCATCCATTTTGCAGATCATTTGTGGCCGATCCAAGGTTCAAGTGGACCATTGGGATTGAACACCACCATTAAAAAAAATTGGGAGCTGAAGATAATATTTGTATTTTCCCTTGGCCCAGGTCTTTATCACCATATGAACAGCTTGGATGGCAAATAAACATCACTTTAGGTCTGAGGATGGTTTCCACCGGGGGCATCTTATTACCACTTCTGCATGTGGTATGGTTCACTTGAACTTTAGATCTGCCTATTTTTGGCCTTATATCCTAAAAGATCTTTAAAAAAATGGATGAATGTGAGGCACCGCTCTCTATCTCAAATAGTTTGTTGAAATTGAACAATACTAGAACCAGAGTTGTAGATAACTTGTGCTTGATTTTTGCAAAGCTCTTATTAGCTTCTTCCGCATATTAAAATAGTCCATTCTTTATACAAGCTGTAATAAGTGTGACGACAGTGCTGAAATCAACGATAAAATGTTGTCAATATGTGAAAACTCCTCACTCCATCGATGTTTGTTCGGCCATTCTCTAATGGCTTGCACCTTCACGTCATCCACCCAAATGCCTGTGAATGTAACAAAAAAGCCCAAGAACAGTATGCTTTCAGTTAAGAAATTGTACTTATTTAAGTTGAGGTATAACTTGTTACCTGTCAGGACTTGTAGAACTTGCCTAAGGTGTTCCATGTGCTGTACTTCTCTCTCACTGTAAATCAATATATCGTCGAAGTAAACCACCACGAACTGCCCAATAAAGGTCTTCAGAACTTCGTTAATCAATCACATAAAAGTGTACTTGATGCATTCAATAGATCAAAGGGTGCATTTTTTGGCAATTTCGACGAGCTGATGGATCGGATTGGATCGGCTAGTTGAAAAATATGGACAAACGTGGCTAGCGAGGCCCATCTAGGTCTAGCGGCCCGAAGACAATAACGCATTCTTTGTGCAACAACCAAAACCACTAGTGGCTCAAAGGGACGCGCTTGGGCTTCCCTCATGTATTTTGTGTTTCAAATTTTTCATATCATTTTTCTGTCGAATGTCTATCCTTGAAAGGGGAATCGGGTCAATCTCACAAAATATACGGTTGAGACTATGTATAGGTTAAGTCAGGGGCACAAGATATGCCTCCATCTCGCATCATGGATGAGTTGCACGATGCAATCAATATATGTGGGCACAACAAATCTACTCTTCCCTTTGGTTTCCTAGTGTCCAAGCTTGCACGAAAGGTTGGAATCATTGATCAGGATGAGGCTCTAGTTGAGCCTATTAAAATTGATAAGACATCGATTCACAAGATGAAGTTGACTGCTTAGAGCTCTCAGGAGAGGAGCCTCCTCGGATGGACCATCCAGAGGCTGACGTTGGCGATGCACCTATAGACGATGAGGCACCTCAAGTCAACACACAACATATGTCTGAGGATATCTTAGTGCCTTCTTGCCCTTCAACATCTGCCGCCATTCCTCCACACCCATCTGTTGATGTACCTGAGTACATTAGTAAACTATTGTAGGGTCGGGCACAGATTCTTGTCGGACAGTAGGCGATCATCAAGCGTCTTTCGTGTATAGAGGAGAGTCAGGCACAACTTCGTGGAGATCTCGACTAGTTGTGGCATTCAGCACGATGATGTGATGCTTCTTCATCTTCTAATCTTGGCAATGTTGCAGAGTTAGCCCCTGGACCGGCACTATAGTTGAGGAGGGATAGTTTTCAAAGACAGAGTTTAGTTGTTTTTGTTTAGGATTCATGTGTGTTGACCATCTCAGTCATTGATATCTTTTTGATTGGCCGAAGATGAGTATATGTAGATCATTGCATATGTTTCTATGGGTTTTAAGTATTTTAGGCTGCTTGCCCTATTTTGGATTGGGTTATGACTATTTTGGTTTGGTTGGTGAGTATGTGGACATAATAGTTACAAATTTTAGTTGGGAGCTTGGATGGTTTGGGCTTTATGCCCCTTTGACTCTTGATTATCATTATACATATCTTTATATGGTCATTTTCTACGCATTTACTATTTATATTTTATAATTGTTTTATGCTTTCATTCCTCTGGTTTTATTGTTGAATCTTATTCCCTTGTCAATCATTAACATATTTTTTGCACGTATTGTTGCAATTATTGTTAGCATGCAACAACTGTGCTTATAGATATATCTATATTGTGCTAACCTTTATCAATTTCTGACAAAAAAGGGGAGAACATATCCCACCAAGAAGTCGTGTTTATATCTTTTTTGCAGGACTTCTTTGGTGTAGGTATTTAGGGGGAGCAGTTGAAGCTATATGTGGGTGTACCATATATGTGTTTCATACATGTCATTTTGTAAAATTGTAATCGTATATCTTGTACAGTAAAGGATATATGTAAGTGTGAGTGAGTAATTATAAGTGTGTTTTGGGATAATCATGATAGGGAGACCATGATCTGTCTAGGTTAGGTATTTTGTCGTGCAATTGACAAAGTAGGAGATTGTAAGAGGTTGATGCACCATTCTAAAAGGTGTTGGCTATAAACCCTGGCCTTTCTAGTATCCCGAATGTGAATAGAGCTAGGTAAACCGCCCTCCCCTAGGAGTATTTATGCCCTTGATACTCATGTTGATATTACTACAGAAAATCTTAAGATTAGACTCTCTATAATGTCATCTATCGTATCAAGATCTAAAATCATGATTTAATTAAAGAAAAGAGACCTTTTAGATCATTTTATTTTCCCCCTTCATCAAGGCTTTTGTGACCTTATCAAAAGATTGGATCGTAAATAAACCCCATGGAAACGTTGAGGTGTGCCCTAAGAAATTTTAATAGTATGTCATCGAATTATCATTGTTTCCTCTGGTATGGTACTCAACCTGATAATTGGATCTGCATCATTTTTTTTACAATACCATAAAATGATCTATAAAAATGGATGGATGGCATGGATGTAGAATAAATACATCACGGTGGCCCCACGTTATGGGCCACACCGTCGTGGGTGAGTCAACAGTCTCACCTAATCCGCTCACTGTATGAAACAAGGAAGCCAATTGCCTAAGGAGATATTCCTATGCCGTGGTTACGTGCGGGCGATGTCTGTGACAAAGACACTCCACCCATTTGTTTTAAAAGACCTTAACAGAAAAGGAGTCTAAAATCCAGACAGATCCAAAACTCAGGTGGTCGGGAATAGAAACATCCACCATTAAAACCTTCCAAGCACTCAGATAAAATGTAGGAACACATATCATCTTGATACAATACAAAACATCTGTTGCCCTCGGGCGTTAAATTTCCATTACTTCGTTGTTGTATGGTGCACATGAGTTTTCGATTTGCCTTATTTTTAAAATTATATCCTACTGTAATATTGTAAAGCAAATGGATAGAATGAATTTGTCACGGATACCTCAGTATCCCCATGCAGCCCCAGGCCTAGAAATATCTATGTGCTGGAATCACAGTGTGGACGCTCGCCTTTCCACGCTCCCCTACCCTCCCTTTCGAAGAGGGGGTGTGCGCGAATCGTTGTTATGTCATTGGCTCACCTCGTTCTTGAGGGCTTTTTCAATTGTCGTATAAAACTGGATATGTTTGAATGAGTTCGTATAAGACCAGAGTCGCCACTAGCCAGTTACGTCGAATCTACAGTCGGCTAGACCCCGTAGAAATGTTAGAGAAGAGAATCTGAAGATTCCTTTCTCTAAAATGACTCATTTTGATCTGTGGTCAAAGATTCGAGGTAAGGGATCACGGTTATAGGGTGGGAAGGTGTTAGGCACCCACTCTGCCTGTACTGAAGTACGATCTTTACTTCACAGAATCGAATTAATACTTGAAAGTCTGAATTAATCCTCGTACCTTCTCATGAATGATATGATGCATGAATGTAGATCTGAACAGTAAGAGTTTCTGATGGGCAGGTTTCCATTAACAGGCAAGCCCAGAGCATACGTTCGAACTGATAGGAGCTTTATGCGAGATGCATGCTGTGTACTTGATCAATCAAAGTGTTTGCAATGGGATGATAAGCAGGGGGGTTGGAAGAATAATAAATGTTGCACTTATGCTAGATGCGAATGAGATGATGTTGATATGAGGGGAGTTGGATGGAGGGAGATGTCGTAAGAATTTGCTTCGAGTGGCTAAGATCGGGACTTAAGTAGCTTGAGACACTTGAACCAGGGTCAGGTTGGGCTGGACCAGGGTTAGACTCTTCTCACTCGGGCTCTCCTAGGTGGAGGAATGGGCTAAGGGGATGTCGAGATGGACTCGAAAATCAGGATTTCTGGGATGTTGAGGGATTTTATGGGATGTTTAATATGAAGGGGAGACGAAGTATTTATAGCTGCAAGCAGTGACAGCTCCTGTAAATAGGGATGGGTGGCCATCAGACGGCCGCCCGTATGGCCACTTTGCTTCAGCTTCGAAGCGTACTTGCTCAGAACCTGAAGCGAAAGGAGCTCTAGGTTCGGGTTCAGAATTGATCCAAAGCTGCGGCTCGGAACTAGGTGAGTCAACTGGGTTTGAAAGATGGTTTTGACTGGGTGTGAGGGCTAGACTGACTCAGTGTGTTGACTCAGTGATTTAACTCAGCAGGTTGACTCGAAAAGGTTGACTTTTTTGAGATTTTTGGACTGATTTTTTCTATGGATGGTTTTTCAGGCTGATGTTTAGGGGTAAGTAGAATGGGTTAAAGCTTGAGTTTAGCTATGGATTGGGGCTTACAAAGATGAGTTTGGCTGGTTTTGGACATGGGGTTTGGGGGTGTGGACCTCCATTCATCCAGCTGTCTCAGTTAACATTGTAGCCAAAGGTGGGGTGTCTACAGATGCCCCTCTTTGGCAGAGGTTGCGTGTGACCGAATGTCAAAGCTAGTGGACACCTGTAATACCCCGTATCTGACATACAATTTGATGTCATTTTGAAGTTAACCACTTATAGTATAATTTTTTTTATAATTTTAATGTATATTTTATGAAAATACTAAATTTCACATCGGATGAATCCTTGACAAATTAAAAACTCTCAATTATTAAATTAATATCTTACATATATGTATCTTATTGTTATATAATAATATTGGGATATAATTAGTATGATTTTAATTTCTTTTGAAATTATAATTTAATATTGTAATAATAAAATTTTAAAATAATTAACATAATGATAATATTATTTTTATTCTATGATTGAGAGTATATAATGTTAGCTATAAAGATTGTATTGTATGGTATAAGTAATACAAATGGATTGGATAATTTGAACTGTCCAAATCTAGATTGGCATGAACCTAACTATTAAATGGTGTAAGGGACCTTAATTATAAATTATATAGTGTATAGGGTTACCTGATGGATGGAATGGTTCAAGTGTGTGTCATCAACCATAAACACATCCATAAGTCATGATTGGATGGTGTGGATTGCATTTTTAGTAAGTGGGGCCCACACTTTTGGGGGGCATGTGTTTAAAAATTTGTGTGTGCACGCAGTGCACTATAACTGACATTATGGGTCAGCGTAGGCTGACCCGATTTTCTCTAAGAGGAAAGAACCTCTTCTTCTTTCTTTATTTCAGCCGAACGGGCAGCCGACCGCTGCCCGATTTTTGTGCTTGTGCGGCCCACTTTTGAGCCATGGTCGGAATAATCCAAACCGTCCATTAGATTCGCACGGTCAAGGTTATTGAAACCTTAGTGGTCCGCAATATTTTTAGGTGGAGAGGTAGGTGCAGTTTGATGCGGAAGAAGAACCGTCTAAGTTGGAGTTTTTGTTTCCAGCAAGACTGTTATCTTCAGATCTTGATCAATAGAGCCTTCTTTTGGGCAATCCAAACCGTTCATTTTATCGAGCATGTGGTGCTCTACCTAATGATGTTGGTATTTTTGGATGGGGTCCCTCATATACTTGTGAATCTTCAACCAAAGTTCAGTTTTTAAACTTTCTTTCCAAAAACGGGAACTGCCAGGTTGGCAATCCGCGTCGATTGCTACAATCGAATCTTGGCCGTTCTTAACAGCCTTTTTAGAATGCTTCTAGAGCAATTTCAGCCCTCCATTCGTTCTTCACATGGATCGAGAATCAGATATATTAGAAATTGGAGTTTTCTTTTCTTTTTTTCGTTTTTACAAGTCTCTATTCTAAAAAAAAAACTAGATCTAGCTACTCCGTTCCCCCATTTTATCTTCCCTTGCATTTCAGAAGACCTGAGATCAATACCAGCCATCCTATTTCATTTCCCTCTCTTCCTCGTCAGTAGTTCTTCCAAAAATCGGGTCGGATTCTGGTAAACTCAACCAGTCAGCAGTCAGCAATGTTTGAAGTTGCATTTTCGTATCTCAACAAGTTTTCTGGAGCTCTTTCAATCATTCCTCCAGCTTCCGATCGAGGTAGTTCCCCTCTTGTTCAGATCTGCCATTGCTAACGGAGTTTTCTTCCTTCTTGAAGATATGCTGCTTGTGTTTGGGTTAAGCTCCGAACGACTTCAGCTGTCTTACTGATTCCCTGCAAATCAGCCAGGAAGGCTATCTTGAATAGAAGGTTGGTTGCTGACTCTTTTTTTTGTGGCGAGTTGGAGGTTCGAGTCACCGGATTCTATTCCAAGTTGCTGGAATTCAATCGTGTTTGGGAGCATTAGTTGCATTGATTGCTTGAGAAGTTTCCTGTTGCTGAGATCCAAGTAAGTCATCTCTGAGTTTCAGTTCATCATGTTGGGTTTTATAGATTGTAGGGTGTTGGACTAACCAAGTTAACTCAGTCCGGTTTTATATTTCTTTATTGTAATAAATCAGTGAAGGGTCCTCTCTGTTATGATATATTGCTGGATCTGATTAGTTATCCAATTAAAATCATGAAAACCCTTTGGTTTTGAGGTTGAAGTGGAATGAAAGTGGGAGAGGGCTAACGAGTCAATTCGTGTCTTACTGAGTCGACTCAGTAGCAGTTGAGTTAACTCTGTTGGTTCTTGTAATCAGCTTGATCGGGACCTATTTTAAGGCCAGCTCAGTCAAGATGGTTGATTGAAACAAAGTTGGGTTCAAATCTAGTTTGTGTGGAACGTAAACTTCCCAACACTTCTATTAGACCTTCGACTTCGATCGAGTTGAGTAGTATCAACTCAATTGAGGTATGTGCTTCTCAATTGTTTGTGGGTATTTTCATTAAGTCAATTGAGGTTTCTATGTGTCTCTAAAACTCCCATTTGATTGTAGGGATTTGTTTCTCAAATTCTCTTTCAATTCTATCTTAAGTCAACACTTAGTCAAATACAAGTGGCGCAAGTTGAGGTGAGGTCACTTACCCTTCAAGCTTTCCCCCATTTTCATTCAATATTGACTATTAATTTATAATTGTTTTGTTGCAAGGCATGTTATTAATTGATAGCACCACAATTGAAACATATGAATAACTTGAAGAAACTGAATGGGTTCTCTTGTTTGATTTAAAAAGCTTATTTGAATTGAATTTGATTTTTAAATGGAACATGTTAAATATTTCACATGTGTGTTAATTGTAGTTATGAAGTGAATGCTATAAATCTTATGAATTATGTTGGCATGAAAGTAATTTCGTTTGAATGATAAATGTTGGAAAATATGGGCATTATGATAAATAATGATACTGCTTTGCAAGTTATATTAATATTGGGTTGTTGTATATTATTTAGAAAGGAATTGGAGTTAAACCTATGATCATTCCTCTCGTGGGCCGGGGATGGTGTTTTGGGATGCTATGCCCGAGCCGTCGGCCTATACTGGATTGTGCACGTCCCCCATAGTGTCCGCGAGTATATTATTAAATTACCAAATGGACTAATGACGGCTGGGTAATCATCCATCGCATTGCATTTGTGGATGTGTTGACGACGAGTCACACTATTCTTGGTTGATAAGCATTGCATTGCGGGTAACTTTGGTGATTAACCGAGTTACTGTCGGCTCGACCCTCACCAGCTGGATACATCCCCAGGCTGAAGAACATGTGCATGCATTCATGCACTAACAAGATTTAAAAGTAACATGATAATTGTGATATGTGTTGGATACTTGTTACCTGTTTCCTATGATTATTTACATCTGCTTTTAGGATAATTGTCTTGTATTATGTACATGGAAATCTTGGAGGGCGTTGCCTCACTATGACAACGATTGACGTTGTCAAAATATATCAGATGGTGCAGATGATGGAGAGGATGTCCCTGTTCCAGTTGAGGTAGAGCCTAAGGCGGACATTCGAGACAAATGGCCGTACCTGTCCCAGGAGGAGCTGGACCAGATGGCGGTCCTTGACGATTAGTTTACTTTTCTTTTTGTTCGTTACTTTTGGAACATTGGATTTGTATAAGCCTTATGGGCATTACTTTACTTCAACTCTGATATGATGATTTTGCTTTGTGGGATTCTTAAATCTATCTCTCGTATTTGGATTACAAAGATATTGATAAATGATGATTGATAGTCTTTACACTCGGGCTTTTCAGAGTATGGGTTTATTACTCGAGCCCTGAAAAACCGGGGCGTTACAACACCCCACTTCTAACTCGGTCATTCATAAATCGTGGTCTGAAATTTTTGCTTGCCTTTGTATCTATGTTAGTTAATTGTCTGGAAATTGATAACTCGCACATATCGAGGGAGTTTGGAGAAAACGTTGCGATTGTCCCTGCATGAGCTGCAACTTGGGTACCCAATCACAACCCTTCCGTTCCCGATCGGTACTAACATCGGAGAGGTGTAACAGAGCCTCTGCGTCCATTATAGTCTTATGAGGTTACTGATCCTGTGATTGATTAACTCATTGCTTTCTCGGATCACTCTAGGAGTACTTGTTTCACTTGACTGTCAAAGTGCTTAGCTGCCTTGCGTCCATGTAGTCTTACGGGAGATCCACTACACCGACTTGGACTTAGTCAAGGTACTTTAGGCATCCATGCCTAGGTATCTGCGGGTGAACTTTTTCCACCCAATCTACTGGTTTTGATACTTGGGTTACAATTCAACGTTTCTGCCATTCAGATAGTTTCTTTGACTGAGCCTTTTGGTTTTCATCTTTTTCGTATCTGGCATTTGGTACGACCACACTGACACTGGAGTTTAGTTCGACCGTATTTTGAGTGCATTGGATCTGATGGTCTCTGGGGAAACCGCGAGACATTGGATCTTATTTGATTTTTGCGTTGGCTCCTACCCAGAAATATGGAAGATCTCTTAGTGTTTTGGAGGCCAAACGCTCTACTGGGAAAATATTTTTGGATTTTGAAAAGACCCATTCTGAGGAGTGATACTCCATGGGGTTTTTATTTACAAATAGGGATATATGTATTTTTTATTTTGTAAATGAAATCTGGCTTGCACGTGCCTCCACTAGGGATGCATGTGGGGTCTTTGGCTAACCAACTTTTATTTTGAAAGTAGGTAAACATGATGATTGATGTGATGGATCTGATGCATGTGGATGCATATTTGATGATGGATGCATGGTTTGGCTCATTCTCTTTCAGTTCAATGATTTTGCTTTCGTTGGGGATGCAAAGAACTTTGAGCTTATTACTTACAGGGTTTTTTTTTCCTGGAGATTTTCTTTTTAATGCGGATGTTCGGTCGATGGATTGGTTAAGATCCCAACCCGTGGTCGATCAGGTCCATCGTCCCAATATTCTTATTACTGGGAATGGATGAAGGGGGTTCTAGGTGGCAACCTCAAGATACTCTTCTGGAAAATGGATGTGATTGGGATGGTGTTTGGCCGCCAGTTTTGGTCAAGATTCCAATTTGGGGGCGATCGGATCTGTCATTCCAAGATGTAAAGTGGGTGAGTGGAGTTCAAGACTCCTAAAGTGCTTTGCTAGGGATAGTGACAATTTTTGTGATTTTTGCAAGTATTGATCTGAATCTTTACCTGAGTGGTCAGGATGAAGATTGGTGTTATTGAAAACAAAGGAAATATATTTTGTGATTTTGTGAATATCTAATTTGAATCTCTTCCTGAGTGATTAGGATGAAGATCACAAAGGAAATATTTTTGTGATTTTGAAAGCTAATTGTGTAATTTTTTGGTGTTTTGTTGGATTTTCTGAAAGTAGAAAAAGGTGTGGAATTTTCATCTACTTCCATCTTCTACTACTGGTAAGGCACCCAATCCATTTTACATCAGCGAGCAAGACTAGTCTCACACAGTTAAGTGTTGTAGTTTTACATCTTCGGATGAGGGGAATTATGAGGGTTTTAGTCAACACACCCACAAACTTGCATGTTCCTCATGTGCAATGCACATAGACCATGTATTGTTCGACAGACTCATTCGGCCACAAAATGAGCCACATCCTCACATTTCCCTTTATCAATCTAGTTTTTGGGTCTTATGCTGCTCATAATTCCGTGAGGGTGTGCTTCACCTCCCAACTACCTTAATCCCCTTTATGAGTTTTAGGAACAGGGAACATCCGTTAGATTCAACAGTGACTTCCAAATCAATGTTGTCTATCACGGTGCGTTCAACATTAATAGGATAACGGGGTTCTGCCCGCCTTGGCACTTTCCTGCTTAGAGAACTCCGGACACTCGTACGATCAAATGTCAGCCATGTTTGGAATAGGTTAAGAAAGAAAGCCCCTAAGAAGTTAATCCTAGTGTAGTTTAAGGTCTTCGGACCGCTGGGGATAGATTTGTGCAGTTTCGATCAGAGTTGAATTTTTTGTTTGTTTATTAGAAAATTCCAGACCTTGACTCAAGAGGTCGAGATTGGTGTCGGTTTTTATGAAAAGCTTAAAATATTTTTGGTTTTTTTTTTTAAATGATCCGGGTCATTGAACCTTGACTCAAGAGACCGAGATTGATGCCAATTTTTGGTTGAAAGTGGAAAAGTCCCCCCGAAAAGTTAATTTCAGTGTAGTTTAAGGTCTTCGGACCAGGGTTTATACATATTGAAAAAACATTCTTTTTGTGATTTTTTTGAAAAGATCCATACTATCGGACCTCGATCCAAACGGTTGAGGTCGATGCCGGCTTTTGTTTTGAAAGCAGAAAAGTCCCCCGAGAAGTTAATCCCTGTGTAGTTTAAGGTCTTCGGACCAATGTTTTGTACAGATGAAGGCGCATTTTTTATATATATATATATTTTTGAAAAAGGTCCAGACTATCGGATCGTGACTCGGATGATCATGATCAAAGCCAGTTTTTATTTGGGAATCACTCGGGACTTGATCCTAACGTAGTATAAGGTCTTCGGACCCAAAATTTTATACACATGATGGTGCATTTTTTTTGTGATTTTTTGAAAATAATCCAGATCATTGAATTATGACTGGGATGGTCGAAATCGACACCGTTTTTATTGAAAATCTCTCGGGATGCTAATCCCAACGTAGTTTAAGGTCCTCAGACCAAAAGTATGTTTATGCTGAAAGTACATTCTTTTTGTGATTTTTGGAAAGATCTAGACTATCGGACCTTGATTCGAGCGGTCGAGGTTGACGTCGGTTTTTATTACGAAATATCTCGGGATCTTGATCCCGACGTAGTTTAAGGTCTTCGGACCACGATTTTTATGGTTGGGCGTACTTACCTTGCTTTGTTTGGTTTCTGACAGGGCTGATTATGATTTGAGTGGTCTGGATTACTTGAATGGGCCATGTAGGCCCTCTTGTACTTCTATTTTCATACTTAGAAACCACATCTTGATGATTGGACCCTTGCTCTTGGAGATTGGTAGCTTGAGGAAGCTCCTCAATGGTTTGGATCATGATGGTTCAGCTTTTGAGCAGTCTGGATCGCTTGTGGGGACCACTTGATTAACTTTTGTCTTTTTTAAACTGATTGGACCCATTTTAAACGTAGCTCCTCATGATTTGACTTGTGACGAATGCTTCAGACGGTCAAGATCAACCTCTATCCAAATTTGGGGCGAATCGGAGGTACAGGCCGCCTCCAGGGTGCCATATGCTGACGTGGACTGACAATCTCACCTACCACTGGGCCCCTGAGCAAATCTGTGGAGAGAGAGGGAGAGTGTCCGTACGGGCGGCCCCCAGGAGGCTGCCCGGGCCTCCTCTCTTGTGTGGTTTGGGCTGGGCTCAGCTCGGACATTCTTAGCTGCTTGCTACTCTTGTCTCATGTATTCCTTGCAATTGCTTTCGATTTCAGCCATGATTTTCTTCTTGTCTTCACCTTTCTTCTCCTTTTGTTTTCTTCTTCTCTTGTCCTTTTTCAAGCAATGGATGGTGAGGATTTAGGGGCTGTTATGAATGAAGTTGGTGGGTCCCATGCATCAGAAAATCATGGGGGCTTTGATGAGGTTGAGATGTATTTAATGAATGGAGTTGATGAGAACTTGGGCTTGAATATTGGAGAAGTTTTGAATGCCCCAATTAATGGCCATGATGCTGAACTTTCAGATTTGGTGGGGGCATTGAATGATGGAGAATTAAATGGTAGGAGTGGATTTAGGAGAGAGGCCATAGGTGGGATTATGTATCCCTTGGATGTTGGCCATGTGGATGACATGATTGATGGTGGAGATAGGGGCCTTGATGGACATTGATGGGTTAATCTTGGATTGCCTTCTGATACCTGTGAGGAGAGAAAACTCTTTAGCAAAAGTATTGAAGTATGGAAGCAGAGGGAGAGATACTTACCTTTTGGGGAAGATGATCTGGAGAAAGGTACTGACGGAAGGCACCCCATGAGTTGGTTGGAAGATGTTTATTTTGAAAGCCTTGCAAGACTTTTTTTTTTTTTTTTTGCATATAAATGAATAAGGAAAAAATGATTCTATTTAAAAAAAAAAAAAATATATGTATGCAAATCATGTATGAAATGAAAATTTGTATTAAGTACTTGTCTGTCTGTATGTGATTTGGACTAGTACTTTTTAGATGTAGGAATCAGAATATTTGACTTAGCCTAATATCATACTCTCTTTTTTAATCATTTACCATGGGTACCGATCCCCTTAAAGTAGTGCGTAATGGTATCCTTCCCATATAGTTTGGGTAGAGCTTAAAAGAATTCTCGATTCATGGTCGATATCCTTGTTTTCGTTGAATCTTCATGTCGCCTGAATCTCTCATGTCGCCTAGATCTTTCATGTACTTGTTTTTTTTTCTTTTCTTTTTTCCTTTTCTTAGCCATTATTATCCGCAACACCCTTTCGGATTTTCATCGCGTCTAACTTGCCCGTCATTTTTGTTCGTGGTGCCCTTTTGAGTTTTCACCATGTCTCGGGTATTTGATCTTCCCTGTCCCTTGACAGCTGTGCTGTTTTTACCCTCAGAGCCCTTTCGAATTTTCACTAAGTCCGCTATGTACCTACTGTTTTTACTCAAAATGCCCTTTTAGGTTTTCACTCCGCCCTTTTTGTTTAGGCACAAATTTTCTTTTTAAAAAAATTTTTCTTTTGATTTTTTTTGGATAAACGCGGCAGCTAGAGGTCAGGAATTCGTCATTGCCGGCCGATGGCAGTCTTTCAACCCTTATCTTAAGTTACAATGGCAGAGTTGTCGGCCTTAGCTACAAACCTTTCTGAGGTGGATGGATGGATGGATAAATAGATGTGTCTCTTGGGTTGACCTTTCTTCTTTTCTTGGGTTGCATGCCCCCCCCCCCCCCCCCCCCCCTTTTACCCATATTTTTCTTCTTCTTTTTCCTTTCTTTTCCCTTTTGTTTTGCTCTATTCCCTTTTTTTCTTGGGCTTTTCAACCCTTTATTTGGAACACTTATTAGTGGACAGGAAGGATTTCTCAGAGGTCTAAGCCCTGACCTCTTGACTTTAGCTCCACTAATGTAACTCTTGATAAGGTTGGATTGGCTTACTTGTGAGAGATTTTCACGTTGTCGGTGTTGATTGGCTCAGGAAGATCCACCCCTCATGTTGGTGAGTCGGAAGGACGCCTCCCGGAAGAACTTCTCTAATCCTTGGGCCTTGCCCCTTGAGTCCTATAGATGCAGGCAGTGCTTGTTGTAAACCCAATATGACTTTTATTTCTTCAGCTTCATTCTTCATCAGCACTCACGGTGACATGATTTTGACTCGAACTCGTAGGTTTGTCTTCTAATTTTAAGTTTCTCGAAGAACTCCTCCATCCTTAGATTTCAAAGGACGTCCCATTAGCAATGTTGATAGCATGTGAGAACTCTTAACAATTGATGATGTCATTCTTCATGAGAATTATCGTGTGAGATCAGAATGTTACCTCATTCCTCTTTGTGAAGTAATCAATTGTTAGATGATGCTGAGTTGATCTTTTCGTTAATGTAGATACCTCATACAGGGAATAGCTGGAGCATTGTCAGGTTGTAGAGTTTTGAAGCACACACATGGATTCAATGTGCATGTTGCTGACGCTTGAAGTATTTTCTGACATGTTGGCATCAATCTTGTCTTCATCGAGCAGCGGGATTTCTCCGATCATTCGTTCAGTCGCATACTCCAGCATGGAATGCAAGCATAGTCTTGGTAGCATCTTCTTGATAGGCTTGATTCCAGGATTTGTTGATAAGCCTTTAATTGAGTTTGGGCAAGTCTTCATAGGATACAAGATTGGGAAGTCATGACTTCAAGAATTCGATCATTCTCTGCTTATCTTCTGGGGACAAGGATTCTCAATGCATACTTTTATAAAGGTTTCGAGAGATCCTAGGTTTATAATTTTGAATTTTTTTTAGATGACATTGGCTTTTGGCTTGAACTTTCGAGGAGACCCTCTTAATTCGGGAGTTAGCTCATCATTTTCTACATCATTAACTTCGTCTAGACCCTTAAGTTTAAAGTCCAACTCTAGATCGAAATTATATAAGTCAACTTCATACTCAAGTGCTTTGATAGAGAGACTTGACATTGTATTGCTTTGGATTTTTGAAAGATTTTTTATTATTATTTTTTTTGGCTTTGAAAGATTTTCTGGTTTTTTTTTTTTTTTTTTAATTTTGTGAATATCTGGATTTTTTTTTGGACTTTGTGGAAATTAAATTTTTTTTTTTTGTAAAGGACCCGAGCAAGATGGCAATGCGAACCAGGGGTTGCCTGATTTGGCCTGGGGAGCCGAGCACCGTCGACTTTTATTGTGCTGTGATGGGGCTACAAACCTACTACTGCCCTGCACTCCTTCCCCTCAGGAGGCAGGGCCAGAAGGATTAGTAGACCAAACCTCATCGTTGTGTCCAAACATCATGATAGATCTTGAATTGGGCTCTGAGTTGGTGTCAGATGCGATTTCTCCTGGCTCATTCCAGGTGTATTGCAGCTCTTCGGGTTCATCTGACTGAGGTGGGACCAGGATTGCGATCCAGTCTATCGAGGGAAATTCATGCCCCTTGCTTGAGTCTCCTTTGGGCAACTCTACCAGACTCAATCTGCTTACTTGATCATCAAAGGTGGAATCCAGCCCATCATCAGGGTAGATAATCCCTGCATTGATAAACTAGATTGGTGTGTAGATGCAGGGATTGCCTTCTTCTTGATGACCTCGTCTTCTTCTGATACTTCCGCGCTTTGGTTTCCTAATCAGAGTAGGCTGATATCGCAGTCTCCCTCTATCGACATTCTCTTGAACTCCCATGATTCGGGCCGAGTCTTGATATTCAAGCTAATAGTAGAAGGTTTGACGCTCGGCAGAAAGGAAGACGTAGTTTGATCCGATGGGACATGTGCGAGGGAAGTATTTTGCATTGTAAAACTCGAGACTTTGGTATAAGACCTCCCTATTAAAGCGTTGTATGTCCATGGCTGGGATGATAGGCTCTCGAAGGTTGGATGCTTCTACCATGAGAATTTTTTTGGGATCGGTAATGATGGTGATCGCCCTATCTTTGAAGATGTGCTTGACCCTTTGGTGAAGATTTGAACAGATGGCACCAATTCTGTGAAACCAGGTCCGATTGGGAAGGAGATGGAATGAAGCTGAGATGTCCAAGACCTGAAGAGTGATGGTTGATGTTTTTGGACCGATTTGAACCTTAACATCAATCTCTCCTTCAACCTTTCTTCTAGAATTTTCAGATGTAGGAATCATTTATAGGACTAATGGTTGAATAGAACCGGCCATGTCCTTTTGAGGAGTAAAGCTTACTCTCTCGATAGTGGCCACACAATTGAAGCTGGGCCCTGACTCTGCTAGGGCATGTGGCATGTTGTCCAATGAAAGGTTTTCTTCTTGGAGAATGATGGCTGGAGTAAAAACCAAATAGGTAGTTGCTGTAGGCAAGTTGTGCCCCTGGTTGTTTGCTTGAGAAATGGGCAGGTTGTGCCCCCGGCTGAGTGATGTTGGGACGGAGAGGTCATCCCCTTGGTTGAATGGAATGGGCAAGTTATGCCCTTGGTTGAGCAATGACGCGAGGAATGAACTGACTGGAGGTCCCGCTTGCATGATGATGGGCTTTGAGATTGAAATATCTGGAGGTGTACCTTGCAGGATGAGAGGTTCAAACTCTGAACTAGAGTCGATGGCACGGATAAACTGGAGAGGAGGTTCTTCTTGGCCGATGAAAGCTGGATAGGCAGGAGGTGCCCCTTACATTGCGGAGATTGGATCGACTGGAGATGCCCCTTGCAGGATGAGGGGTTCTGAAACTGGATTGGTTAGGGGTGCCCTTTGCCAACAACCTTGATTAGGGAACTGTGAGTTCCATCTCGGTTGTTGCTGTTGCTGCGGTTGTTAGTGCTGAGGGAGGAATAGTGCACCTTTCGTAGAGGCGACAAGATAATCTTCTTCTATTGGATGGGAGATGGGAACACTATCATTATCGCTTTCGTATCCAGTAGGCTCACCTTTCACTATCAGTTGTATTGGAGAGGCATGATGAGGCCACCAAAGGTAGATCATCCCAGCCCTTATTCCGGCTTCGACTTGTTCCCCGGCGCGGATGAGTTGGGTGAAGTTGGCATATGGATATGAGAAGAGGTATCTAGAGATGCTCGAATTCGCCGAGTGGATGATCATGGAGATTTGCTCCTCATCTTTGATGTATGTCTTCATTCTGGTGGCCATTGCCTGCCACGTCCAATGTAAGCTGATAATGACTCATCATTCCCCTGCCTTAAGGCTGCAAGATCTGCCCTTCTGAGTGCTGAGTTAAGATTGTAGGCAAAACGATTGACAAATACTTGAGAAAGATGTTCCCAAGTTTTGATTCGATGGTAGTTCAGTGGCGTGGACCAATCTAATGCGTCGCCTTTCAGGGACTTTTGAAACAGACGGATCAATGCTCCGTCGTTGCTTGCCACAACATCAGTTCACCACATAATGATCTCAGGTGGTCTATAGGACACCCTGTCCCATCATATCTTTTAAATTTTGGTACCTGAAAGCCTTGAAGTACCATTGCATCGGGAAAGGGACAAAGGTCCTTGAACTTAGTGGATGGAAGATCCACCCCTTGCTGCTTCTACAACTTTCTCTCCATCTCTTGCTTCTGCTCTCGAAGTTGTTCAATTTCAGAGGGACCAGATGAGGGAGATCTTACCCCTTGCCAGGCTTGAGATGGCCCCCTTTCGTAATAATTGGTATCATTGATGCTCATATGATTCTTGCCTGAAGGAAGTTGTGCTTAGCGATTACTCACATTATAAGGACTTTGTTGGACTGGAGTTGAGAAGGAAGACTGCAAAAAAACCCTGGGCACAAGAGGATATTGAAATTGATTGGAATTCCCCTTGGGAAGAGATTGTTGGAATTGACTGGGAGTTTTGATTGTGGGATGTAACTGAAAATGGTTCCTGTTTGCAGGAGGATACTGGACGAAATGCCCTGAGGTCGAGGGTTGTTTTGATTGAGGGCCTTCATTAGGAGGGTATCGAAAGTTCTGCTCCAACCCTGATAGCTGTGGTTGGGATGAACTGGAGGGTGGAAGAGACGGTTGTTGTGGTTGTTGAACTTGACTAGCTTGATTGCTGGCTGTTGAAACCTGGGCTTGTGTGAATCGGAGAAGCATTTCCTGCATAGCCTTCATGCTTTGTTGTAACTCTTGGATGCCAGGAATTGACATGGATTATCTCGGGTTTAACTGTGGAGAGGAAGCCTCAGGTATTTCGAGGGCAGGGAATGGGAGAGCCATGTCGGTTTTGTATTGGACGTGGCAGGGTGATTTGGTTTGGAGGAGTAATGGTTGGGAAGTATGCTCTACTTTTTTTTTGGATTTTTGGATTTTCTATTTTTTTGTTTATGGGTAGAATGCTATGCAGATGAGATTGTATGCGGATTATTGACTTTCAAGTACAAGAATGATTCTGTTTTTCAAGTTGGATCACAACTAGTGGGACTAGCATATTCCTAACAGAGTCGCCATTTTGTAGACGCTTATCTTTCTGCACTCCCCTGCCCTCCCTTTCGAAGAGGGGGTGTGCGCAAATCGCCGTTGTGCCACTGGCTCGCCTCGTTCTCGAGGGCTTTTTTGGTTGTCGTGTTAAACTGGATATGTTTGAATGAGTTCGTATAAGACCAGAGTCGCCACGAGCCACTTACTTTGAATTTACAGTCGTCTAGACCCCTTGTAAACTTTAGAGAAGAGAATCTGAAGATTCCTTTCTCTAAAATGACTCATTTTGATCGGTAGTCAGAGATTCGAGGTAAGGGATCACAGTTATAGGGTGGGAAGGTGTTAGACACCCACTCTGCCCATACCGAAGTACGGTCTTTACTTCACAGAATCGAATTAATACTTGAAAATCTTAGATAATCCTCATACCTTCTCATGAATGATATGATGCATGAATGTAGGTCTGAACAGTAAGAGTTTCTGATGGGTAGGTTTCCATTAACAGGCAAGCTCAGAACATACGTTCGAAATGACAGGTGCTTTATGCGAGATGAATGCTTGTTTGGTCAATCAAAGTGTTTGCAGTGGGATGATAAGCAGGGGGTTGGAAGAATAATAAATGTTGCATTATGCTAGATGCAAATGAGATGATGCTGATATGAGGGGAGTTGGATGAACAGAGATGTCGCAAGGATTTGCTTTGAGTGGCTAAGATCGGGACTTAGGTAGCTTGAGAGACTTGAACCAGGGTCAGGTTGGGCTGGACTAGGGTTAGACTCTTCTCACTCGGGCTCTCCTAGGTGGAGGAATGGGCTAAGGGGATGTGAAGATGGACTCGAAAATCAGGATTTCTAGGATGTTGAGGGATTTTATGGGATGTTTAATATGAAGGGGAGACGAGGTATTTATAGCTGCAAGCAGTGGCAGCTCCTGTAAATAGGGTTGGGCGGCCATCAGATGGTTGCTCGTATGGCCACTTTGCTTCAGCTTCGAAGCGTACTTGCTCAAAACCTGAAGCGAAAGGAGCTCTAGGTTCGAGTTCAGAACTGCTCCGAAGCTGCGGCTCGGAACTAGGCGAGTCAACTGGTCTTGGAAGATGGTTTTGACTGGGTGGGTCGACTGGGTGTGAGGGCTGGACTGACTCAGTGGGTTGATTCAGTGATTTGACTCAGCGGGTTGACTAAAAAAGGTTGACTTTATAAGGATTTTTGGATTGATTTTTTCTATAGATGGTTTTTTAGGCTGATGTTTAGGGGTGAGTAGACTGGGTTCAGGCTTGAGTTGGGCTATGGATTGGGGCTTACAAAGATGAGTTTGGTTGGTTTTGGACATGGGGTTTGGGGGTGTGGACCTCTATTCATCCAGCTGTCTCAGTTAACATTGTAGCCGAATGTGGGGTGTCTACACACAAGCAATCAGCTTCTGCAAAAGAGGAGAGTGCATCCGAAAATAGGGCAGCCCGATTTGAATGCGACCCAAAACCAGCAACTTGGATACGACCTGTCTGTAGAGCCCAGTTCTATGCATGCATTTGCATGTATCTCCACGCCGTCCATATATTTTGACAGCTTACGTTAGGGAATGAAGAAGATACAAAATTCAGGTGGACCACACAATGAGAAACAATGGTCAATGAACGCCCACCATTAAACACATTCTATGGCCCACCGTAATGTTTTTTAACCATCCAATATGTTGATAAGGCCAAACAACCTGGATGAAAGGAAAAATACACATATTACATTGATCCATAACTTTTGTGGTCCACAAAAGGTTGTCAATAACCACGGTTTTCTGTGGTGTGGTCCACTGAAATTTTTATCTTCTTCGTTTTATAGACTACACCATAAAATAATCTGGAAAAATAGATTGATGGCATAGATATATAATTCATATATCTTAGATGGGCCCTAGATCACATCCACATTGCTGGTTCCGGCAAGTCGGGCTCAAAACGGAGGCGGAGGCTGAGGCACGGTTTTGATGGAAGTACGATAAGGTGAAGTAACAGGAACGTCTTGGGTTTGACAGCGGGTGCACTTAACCCCCTCTTGTACTAAGCAGCAGGTGCACCTAACTCACTCCTGTACTCAAGGCAACAGCCCTCCAAAACAACTGAAAAACTGCATGACGGCAGCCACCGAAGGTCACAGATGCACCCTCTATCAATACAACCCCTGCACATATACACAATTCAGCAGAACTCTAGCCTAATAGTAGCATCCCCAACAGCTAACGAAACCATTAAACGAAGGAAAAACCAGCTTCGTATGTAGCTTACTTGAGTTTTTTTTTTTTTTTTTTTTTAATTATTATTAGAAGCTCATTTTTATTAAACAATACAAACTATAACAAAAAAGAAAAAAAGAAAAAGAAAAAAAAAGAGCAATTCAGACTGCTCATCTTACCTGTTGCACTGTGGATGGGCCACACATTGGAATATGGGTACGCATTAGTGGACATGGTTCACACGTTTTGATTTCAACGGTTGCCAATAATTTGTAAGGTGAAATCCTGTTTTGACCCGCCTAGAAAGCAGAACTCTCGCCGCCACTATAGCGAGGACGCGGATTGCCTGCAGCCTCTTGTTACACTATGTTTTGTGGGGCCCACTGAGATGTATGTGTTATATCCACTCCATCCATCGGTTTTGCCCTCTTATTTAAGACATGAACCAAAAGATGAGGAAGATCAAGAGTTCAAGTGGATCACATCACAGGAAACAGTGGGAACAAAAGAAGCCCACTGTTGAAACCTTTCTAGCGCCCACCATGATGTTTAGATGCTATCCAAACCGTTTACAATGTGATTCCGGCCTGGATGATGGGAAAACACTAATATTAATTAGCCTAATCCAATATTCCGGTGATCCTAAAGAACTTTTTAATGGGAGGAGTTCAATCTCTACTGTTTCCTGTGGTGGGGTCTACGTGAACTTTGGATCTGCCTCGTGCTTTTACTCATGTCTTAAAATAAACTGACAAACAGATGAACCAGGTGGATGTAAAAACATACATCACGGTGGCGACAGTTAAGGCTGTAGGCAATCTGCCAACCCCTTACAAATAGCATATGGGGGTGTCATGGGTATCCCATCCAACCCGTGCATTAATTAAGCCCCACATCACACCATGGGATATTGCGTGGATCATGTGTGTTGAATGCATAGGCTATTCCAGTGATGTTGCTTCTTATATTGATCCACGCCATTTTCTATGACTCATGCTAACAAGATGTGCTAGATTTCTCTCTCCCAAATAGATTGCTAGCTACACAGCACAACTTTTAATGTACAACACAACTTTTAATGTATGAAATTTCTTTGTGTTCCACCATAATTTTTGTGTTAGATCTACACCGTCCATTAAATTTTTTTTTTTTCAAATAATTCTAGAACGTGGGCCCAAAAATGAGATACATCCAAAGCTCAAGTAGATCACACCATAGGAAAAGCAGTTGGGATTGAACAAATTACTGTTGAAACTTTCTTAAGGCCAACGGTGAGAGTTATTTTCCATATGACGTGTTCATAAGATCACATATGCTTGGATGAAGTTAAAATATAAATATTAGCTTGATTAGAGCCTTCTCTGACCCCATGAAGTTTTCAACAGTAGCATTAAATCCTATTGTTTACAGTGGTGTGGTCCACTTCAGCTTTGGATCTTCAATGGTTTTGTCAGTCATTTTTGCTCATCGAAATATTAAGAATTCAATGGCACATGCCTGGATGAAATTAAAATATAAATATTAGCTTGATCAAAGCCTTCTGTGGCCCCACGAAGTTTTCAATGGTAGCATTAATTCCTACTGTTTTCAATGGTGTGGTCCACTTTAGCTTTGGATCTCCAATAGTTTTGAGCTCGTATCCTAGAATGATATGAGAAAATAGATGGACGGTGTGGATCTAAGAAATACATCATCATGGGGCCCGCGTAAATTTCACAGGTAGAGAAATTACGGTTGCTTGCTGCGTGGGGCAGAGGAGCAGACTAGGTGAGGCCCCGGCCTCACTCAAGATGTGTAACCCTTACTGTGAGGCTCACCTTGATGTGTGTACTCTGTATCCACCCTGTCCATATGTTCTTCCATATCATTTTAGGATATTATCCAAAAACATGAAGCAAATCTAATTATTAGGTGGACCATACCATAGGAAACAGTGGTGATTGACAATTAATGGGCCACAAAAGTATTGGATCAAGCTGATATTTGTTTTTTTCCCTTCATTCAAGATTATGTGAATGAACGGGTTGGATACAAATAAAAACATGATTATGTGAACTTAATTATGTGAATGAACGGGTTGGATACAAATAAAAGCATGATTATGTGAACTTATCGACAGATTTGATGGAAAATAAAAACTACTGAAAGTTTTTAATGGTAGGGTATTCAATCACCTCTGTTTCCTAAAGTATGGTCCACCTGATAATTGGATCTTCTTGATTTTTGGGATCATGCCCTAAAATGATATGGAAAAATGGATGAACCAAGTGGATGCAAAATACAAACATCAAGGTGGGCACCATGAGAAGGGCTAGGGCTGTAAGTGGGTCCATGGACCCGATGGGGTACCTAGACCCGACCCATTTGTTAAATGGTGTTGGTCTGGGTCCAAGAATAGACGCAGTTGCTAAATAGGTCTGGATATGGTTTCCTTTATATTACGTCCAACCCAACCCAACTTGAACCCATTTAGTAAATGGGTGGGTTTGGTCTATGTTGCAAGGAACCTGTCCGGGCCCGAACCCGTCCATACCTGATTTTAAACCTAGTAAAAATGCTTGCATACTAAATCCAAACCCAGACCCATTAAACCCAACCCATTTAAAAACAAGTTTGGGTGGATCTCCCTCTACTAGGTAGATCTAGACCCATTTATACATGGATCTAATAGGGTTGACTCAGACCCAACCCAAACCCAAACCCACCCATTTATTAAAAGGGTTCAGGTCTAAAATTTGGACCAAACCCCATTTATTAAATGGGCCGATCTGGTTTTGGCTAAACCCGCTCCAAACCCGACCATTTACAGCCCTAGTAAGGGTCGCACCGTCTTTGTTGAGGCGGGGTCTAACCTAATCTGCTCTTGCACATTCTAGGTTGAGAGAAGAAAATCGAAAATGTTGACATGTAGAGCTTGCGTGGGTCTCATCATTACGTATGTATCATATCTACATTGGCCATCCATTTTTCAATACCATTTAAGGAATGAGACAAAAAAAGAGGCAGATCCAAGGCTTAAGTTGGCTGCACTATAGAAACAGTGGGAATTGGATGCCTACTGTTGAAAACTTCTTAGGGCCGGAGAAGGCTTTGATCAAGTTGATATTTGTGTTTTCCTTTCATTCAGGTTTGTGTGACCTTATGAAGAGGTAAGATCGCACATAAACCTCACGGTGGACCCTAGGCAGTTTTCAACCGTAGTCGTTCAATCCCGGCTACTTTTTGTGGTGTGGTCCACTTGAGCTTTGGATGTGCCTAATTTATGAGATCATGCTCTACAATGATCTGTAAAAATTGATGAACAGTGTAGATTTAAAACATAAATCATTGTGGGGCCAGAGAAGTTTCACATGTTAAAAGTCGGATTGTGTAGCACACAATCTTGGGACACAAATTTCTTGCCAAAGCCTTTCACAGGAAGCTTCTGCACTAGGAAGTTATCACAGTGAATAAGTTAATCATGGTTGGAACACTTGTCAAATACGTAACATGCTCTTCACCATATCGGAAGAGGCATTCCAATTTTACAATTCTTATGGCCGATCTATGGGATTTAGTATAAGAAAAGAGAAACAACATCCATAAAAAAATGGTGTCATTACAATGAAGTTGTTTGTCTATTCTTTCCAAATGTTTAAGGTGAAGAAAAATGTCGGCACTCCAATGAAAGAAAGAAGCATTAGAAGAACATGATGTTTAACTCATATGCATATTAATTTAGGCATACATGCATGAAAATTATATGATTAGTGAATTTGAAGATAACCATAACCATGAGTTAACACAATATGATGAAGTGCATCTTTTAAGGTCACATCGTAATTTACCACCTGCCCAAGCTCATATGATCAAGAATATGCATTCCTTTGGATTACGACCTAGTCAAATTTACACTTATATGCGTGAAGAAGCAGGAAGGACCCGTAATTTAAATTTCATAAGAACAAACTATCAAAATATGAAATTCATTACTCATATGAAAATATATATGAAATCCAAGACAGAGAGCTATTAAGTTTGAAAATTCATTACTCTTTGATCATTAGACTCTTTTCCTTTGAGTGTTGGCTGTTGTTGAATTTTCTCCTTAACCATTAATTTGTTGAGATATTGTTTGAATATGAGCAATTTACGCATTTATATAGCATAACCCATCTCAGATATGCTTATTGAGTTTGGACCTAAGACTTTTTTTCCTTTTCTATGTTAGTTTTAATATTTTAGCTCATGGCCTTGTTAAAATCAGCTCCACAATGTATTTTTTATTTTTTCGGTCATCTGAAATGGGCCCCATGAATTGCAAACAATGTTATATAATGATATACATAAAGGAAAAGAGATGAGCTGCACTGTTTAGATCTTTCATAAAATGAGATTAGAGCTTTCCAACAGATGAGCTGCACTGTTTAGATCTTTCATAAAATGTTGGCCATTTCACATCTCAGGTGGGTCACTGACTATTATGATAGATTAATTGCTAATTTTTTTTTCCTTAACCATCAATTTTGTATTTTGTGGTCCACTTGAAGAGTGAGATTAGAGCTTTCCAACAGATGAGCTGTACTGTTTAGATCTTTCATAAAATGTTGGCCATTTCACATCTCAGGTGGGTCACTGACTATTATGATAGATTAATTGCTAAATTTTTTTTCCTTAACCATCAATTTTGTATTTTGTGGTCCACTTGAAGAGTGAAATTATTTGATTTTTAGCCAGAAGATCTTAGCAATTTTTTTCCAACTTTATGAAAAGCTCAAATCTCACATGTGTTTGAGTCACCTTGGAACCACCTCGGTGGCTCCCTGGATCCACCCAAGCCTCATCTGTGGAAGTGGAACTGTAGTGCCCAAAGCTATTATGAAGATGAACATATGGACTTTTAGGTCTAACAAGTGGGGCTCATAATTCGGATCGTTAGTCTTTTACATCCTCCAATGGATGGACCATGCCCCAAGAAAAAACTCAGTAGAACAATCTTACTTGGTAATAAACGGTTGGGATTATTCAATCCATGTGATTTTTTATTACGTGGGCCATACACCATAGAGCCCATCTGATGGATGCCTTGGATTCATTGATACAACCATGTGTACACGAGTGGGTAGCAATGAACCAACATTTGTTATTTTTGTTTTGTAGCCAACCAGTGAAACTGTCTTGCCTCGCAATTCAAGCACAAAGTGTGCACCCTCTAGTCTGAGTTATGACATATGACTGGTGCGCTAAGTGCACTAAATCCAAGTGTCAAACAATTAATGAGGCATAAGATTAAACACTTTTAGTTGTGATCAGATGTTAGCTGAGTATCAAGTTAATGAGGCATAATTAGCTAAGTATTAAGTTCTTTTAAATTAAACACATCATCCATTCACTTATTAATTTAGAAAATAACTATAATGTTCATCTACTTAAGTCCACCCATTTGGGACTTATTCAAATGTTATCAACAGAGTCTATATATCTTAGTTCAAAACTACCACTTCTTCCTCAGTTAAGTAGTGTCAGTTATTCCGCGGTTCCTCCACTGGTTCGACTTCATTCACCAGGACAATTTCTGAAGGATCAACTTCTATGTCATCTGTATTTATTTAATCCATAACCGTCAGCTGAAAAGCCTAGTGAGCAAGCCCAACATAGTTCATACATATGACAATTAAAATAGGAACAACAATCCATATTTATAAATGCTAAATATGGTGCAAGATGTCATGAATGCATGATGTGTGGATCAAGTGGGAAGCACATTCATATACTTGAGTTGGACTCCATCAACCCGCATCAACCCTCATAGGGTAGAAATGCATGTCGGCCGGTTCCTCATATCGATTGAAACCCTCTTCTATCATGATTACATGCTGAGAGGCGGTTCTTCGGTTGACCGAACCAACCCTTTCTATCGACCCCCTTCTCTCCCTTGTTCTTTGTCTCTACTCTCTCTTAAGAACTTGATCCTTGGTCAGCCCTCTCTACCAAGAGAGCCTTACCCAATCAACCTACGATCTTGTTTTTTATTTTTAAGTTAGTTAATTCTTTTGTAAAAAATGAACTTTAGGTGGCAACATTTTGGGTTCGTTGCAGAAACCATTAGGATCATTTGATGGTGCAACAGCACCATGGCCATCCAAAGTGGGGCCCACCAACTCAAGTAATGCAGTGATGCCTGCATGAATAGGAGGAAACGACTTTTTTATTTTTATTTTTCGGTCCCATTGGAAGCATGATACAATGATCAAGCCCTGTGTTTCTGCAGTTCTGTTAAGTCTCAATTCATGTAAGTAGGGTCTAGGTTCAGTGATCCAAACCATTGATATGGTTTAGAGATCTCTTGGTTGAATTGTAACTGTTAACCTGTTTTCTTCCTTAACCGTCTATTTCTTGGCCATCTATGAAATGGTTAAGGTCATTCCAATCCACTGATCATTTGGTGCAAGGGTCATTCACAGTAAGGAACATCATTTCAATGGTTTGGATTATTGAACAATGAACCCTATCTTTCTAATCAATGATTTTTGAAAATTAAAATAAGTGATGATCATCTACAACCATTTGTAGGTTAGCATCCAGACCCATTGATGTGCCAACGTCTCAAGTGTGCTGCATCTCAGTCATGAGAAATGTGGGCCTCATCATGAAAAAGCCATCCAATCTTCAGGCAGACCACCCTGTATAAAAACAAAGGACGGTTTAGATCAGACGGACCAACACTTTCATCCAGTGTACAAATGCGCCCCACCTCATAATCTTACTGGCCTGATCTAACCAGTGCACCCGACATCTTGTGTGGCACATATGCCAAGTATACATTAGCATATATGAGCAAGAGAAAATTCAACGGTAGGAATTTCCCTTCCCACCTTTTCCTCTAGTGCGGCCCACTTGAGCCTTGAATCGGGCTCATTTTTTTGACTCACATCCTAAATGTCACTACATAAAAGATGGACGGGGTGGAACATCACGGCCCCACCTACGTTCCCACGCAGTAACTTCATGCCAAAGGGCCGCGGATTACCTACTCAACTTGAAAGTAGCAAGTTTCTCCTGAAGTGACTTCACCACGTTCTATGGTCCCACCATGATGTATGTGTTATATCCACACTGTCCATTCATTTGGAGAGATCAATTTGGGGTATGAGCCAAAGAATGAGGCTGATCCAAAGTTTAAGTGGACCCCATAACAGAAAACAGTGAGGACAGTGACACCCACTGTTGAAACTTTCCTGGGGCTCACCATGATGTTAATCTGAGATCTAACCTGTTTATAAGTTAACACTGACATTGAATAAGGGAAAACACAAATATCAGCTTAATTGAAAGCTTCTGTGGCCCAAAGAAGTTTTTAATGGTAGGCGCTCAATCCCCACTGTTTTCTTTGGTGGGATCCACTTGAGATTTGGATTTGCCACATTCTTTGGCTCATGCCCCCAAATTGATCTCTCCAAATGAATGGACGGTGTGGATACAATACATACATCATGGTGGGCCCACAGAGAGTGGTGACGTCCCTTTGGTAACTAATCAAGTTCAGTAGGTAATCCGCGTCCATGCCAAAGGCTTCAGCCAAAAATCGGCTGGGATTTACGCGTAGCAGCGTGCCAGGGCTCGACTTGGCTGTCACCCGGGTAACCGCTTAGGGGTGTTACCCCTACTATGGGGCCACCTTGATGAATTTATTGTATATCCACGCCGTCCATCCGTTTCTCCAGATCATTTTAATAAGGAGTCCAAAAATTAAGCAGATCCAAATCTTAGGTAGACCTTAACATAGAAAACAGTTGTGATTGAGTGCCTCACCATTAAAATTTTTAAAGGGCACATATTAAGGTTTTTGTAATCTTTATTTTCAATCCAACCCGTTGATAATGTCAAAAAGATCTGGATGAAGAGAAGAAACAAATATAATTGATCCAAAACTTTTTGTGGCCCATAAAGAGTTTTTTAATGGTCATTTATCACTGTTTCTAGCAGTACGGTTCACCTGAGATGTGTATCTTCTTAAAGTTTAGAATCGTGACCTAAAATGATATAGGAAAACAGATGGACGGCATGGATATACAAAAAAAAAAAAAAATACATAAAGGTGGGCCCCACACGGTTAGAGTTACACCCACTAAGCTGATACCCCGGTAACAGCTAATTCACTCCCGCGTACGCAAGCCGTGCGTATGGCAAAATTTTACTCTTGGATCCGGGGTCTCACCTAATCGGCTCCCGTCTTTCACGTTCTCCCGGTGGTCACGGATACGGCTTTCCTGCGATAGCCTTTCACATTCACTTCCTGCATGGGATGCAAAGTGGGGCTTATCATGATGTTTGTGAGAAATCCACTCCAGCCATCCTTTTTTTTTTTTTTTTAATCTCATTTTGGCCATTCTAATAAAAATGAGGCGTATCCACAACTCAAGTGGGCCACACAAGAGGAAACGGTGGGGCTTCAATGCCCACCATTGAAATATTTGTATGGCCACAAAAGATTCGTATCATGCAATTTTTTTTTCTCACTTCATACAAGTGGGAATGAACTTATAAACGGTTTGGATGGTATATAAACATCAAGGTCAGAGCCCAGGGAGATTTCAACCGTAGGAAACTCTTTCCCTAGTTTTCCCTCTAGTGTGGCCCACCTGAGTTTTAGATCTGCCTCAATTTTAGTCATAATTCGTAAAATGAGATAAAAAAAATGATGGACGGTGTAGATTTCTCACAAATGTCATGGTGGGCTCCAAAAAACCTTGGTGAGTGAGTCAAGAAAAACTTTGATCATCTGGCGTGATCGGATGCTTCATACTCAGGCTATGGAACCTGAGTTAATATATTACATGGGTACAAAACAATTTCTCAGTGCCTGATGACCGGATGGGGCCATCAGGCTATCCTCGTTGAATAGATGCATTGTCTAAAAAAATCTACCTGATCTGGATCTCATGGCAAACGAACATTCCACATAAATCAAACAATGATGCCTACGCTTAATTTACAGATCAGCATAATTCTCAAGATGAGTAAGGAAAATTCAGTGCCATCTATTCTCATTGGTCAACGTCATCACTGATGACGTGAGCTGACAAAACAAGCCGATTTTCCATCTCCGTATGGATTGCATGCTACAAGATCCACTTTTACCGTGTGGAATATGTCTGGGCCTCACCATGATTTATCTGTTAGATCCACACCGTACATCAAAATTTTCAGATTATTCTAAAGCATAAGACAAAAAAAAAAAAAAAGGCACATCAAAAGCTCAAGTGGACCACACAACAAAAAGCATGGGATTGAATGATTAACATTGAAACCTTCCTACGATCCACTGTGAGGTTTATTTGCCATCTAACCTCTTCATAAGGTCACTCAGACTTTGATGAAGGGAAAACACAAACATCATCTTGATCAGAGTCCTCTGTGGCCCTGAGAAGTTTTCAATGATAGGCGTTCAATTCCCACTCATTCCTGTCGTGTGGCCCACTTGAGCTTTGGATCTGACTCATTTTCAACCACATGAATAAAGCATATGAAAAAAAAATGGATGGACAGCATGGATCTAATAAATAAATCATGATGGTCCCACCTTAAGCTCCACATTTCAACCGTACATAGCAGTGGAATTTTGGGAAATTTTATGCGGTAATTCATTTTCGAGATATTATAAGCCTAAAAACAAGGTAGATCCAAAGCTCAAGTAGGATACAGGAAACAGTGGAATTGATGCTACTGTACTAGAAAACTTCTTAGGGCCACAAACGGCTCTGATTTGGAAAAATTGATGGAGGGTGTGGATGTGACACAAAGGTCATGGTGAGGGGCGGCGAAGTTTCACACGTTAAAAGTTATGCTATATATGTACTACGCAATGTACTGGGAAGAGAGAAATTCGGTGAGCCGGAGATATAAAATTACGAATGAGAAGGCCGTAACTGGAATTTCATGTGCACTCAAACTAAAACTATTCTCTCTCTTTGATTTTCTCTCTTTGATTTTCTTTAATGGCAAATTACGCTTGGTTTACAGAACAATGGGTATTCTGGACAACCCTAATATTCGGGACAATTCTGAGATGTATCTTAATAGCGATCTTTGGAAAGACCAAAGGAGACATCATCTTCATGACGATTGCTGTCTTCACTATCTCTCTTTCATCTGTATCATTGGTCTCATATCTCATCCGAAGATATCTTCAGCGAAATCGCCAACCGGAAGAAACTCCCGTACCTGAAAAGACACGCCCAATCCTCAACCCCCCGCAACTCCGACTCATCGTGACTTGAGGGAAAGGGAATGCTGTTTTCTTTTGTTTGGATTCTGATAGTTCTGAATTTAATAGTTTTATTTATTTATTTATTTATTTCGTCCTTCGTCTTCTCCTTGTTTCTTTCTGGTTATTGGAATGAGATTTTAATTTCAGGAAATGTTGTTTGTGCATTTGGATTGGGATAGTCTGAAGAATATTCTCGTGGCTATGGCATTCCATTGAATTGGATGGCCCCACACGTAAACAGGTAGCGAGCAGGTATCATCGTCTTAAAACCTCCTGTTATCTGTGTAGAGATGTTGTAACTGGATGCTCATGTGGGTCACACGTTGGGATTGGTCCCTTCTCTAAGAAAGTTTCGTATATGATGAAGATAGGTGGGTTATCACTACATCACCAAATGCATTGATGCCGTTGGCTAAGATCTGCAGTCATGATCCTGCACCCAACTGCATCACCCAAACATGGTTGGCCCATGTGATGAGTGTACCAGAAGGTTCTTTTATGCCCATTTCATATGCACCATGAGCTCTCATCATGTGTTAGGGCTGCTGCAACTGAGTTGGTTTGGGCCCATATTTGAGCCGAGATAGGGCTGGCTCTATTTAAAATTCTGATTTTGTTGTGTCCCACTGTGGTTTAGATGGTGATTCTAATCAAGGTGCTAAATGGTCATGGAAGCGCCCACTGAGTTTAGGCGGTTCACGTTGGGATGCCCATATCCAAAGTAAAATGGAAAACATCAAACACTACAACAACAATGCCCTAAAGTCGCAAATTTTAGCGGTGGAACTATATATCCACCACTATAATGAATCTATATATGTGGATATCATACTTCCACCATTGTACCCCTTTTTCCCACCCACCACCTTTATAGTGGCGAATACTATAATCCGCCACTATATGTTATACACCTATAATGGCAGATAGTACAATCTGCCGCTGTACTCATTCTTCCTGCCATTGCTACCATTCCCACCATTTTATTCAACTCTTATAGCGGCGGGACTATATTATCCGCCGCCATATGTTAAGACCTATAATGGCGGATTATATGATCCGTCGTTGTACACCTTCTTCCCGCCATTTATTTTTTGTTATATTCTATGAATATAGTGGTGGATATTAACTTCCACCCGTATATATTTAAACTATAACAACGATTGTGGAATTCGCTGTTGTACCCTTTTCCTCGCCCCTTGGTGCTTCTTCTTCTTTTGCTGTATTATAGGTTGTTTAGTGGCCGGAAATTTTCTTTCACCGCTATATGCTTCCCCTTAAAAATGCATCGCTTTCCCTTTTATTTGTTCTCCGCAAGCTCTATTATTCTCTCTCTGATTTTAGAGCTTGTCCAGTACAATCAGGCTCAGGTTAATCTTTTGGCAATATTACTCATAATTTCATTAGAACGCCTACCCAAAACCAGTTTTTCTTTATAATGATAATCTCCATCATGTTTAGAGAATGGCATTCTTTAATGTGATTTTCAAAAGTTCAGGCCTCAATTTATTGCTTTTTTTAGATATCCTAAAGTTTACAACAGTCCTAGATTGCATCTTGCTTTTAACAACTAATAATAGAGATCTTTGGTCTTCTATATGCTTGGAATCTGGAAAGGTTGACATGCTTTGTGTTTGTGTTTCTCTTATATTTATGTTTGTGTTCCTCTTATATTTATGTTTGTGTTCCCCACCTTCACATGAATGAACTTGATTCTGATATCAAGAATCAATTATATATCAGTGGTATGGCTCCTTTATTATTTGTGAGTTGAATGAAGAGAGAAATTCCCATAGGGGTGACTGTTTGGATTGGTGCAATCCTTTGGAAGCCTGAAAATTAATTGATTTCCACAATTGTGACATTTTCCCAGTTTGTGAAAACCATTTATCCATGGAAATTGATTTCTATTTCCATGGGTTTTCTGCAAAAATGGCAATTTCCATTTCTTCTACAAAAAAGAAAAAAACTGTCATGGTTTGGGCGAATGCTTCAGTCACATGTCTGCTCCCCACAGACACAAGTCCGAGTCCCTTCCCTGTGGATTACCCGTTGCATGTGGTCGGCGGGTGATTGCGTACATCCGCAGGGAATAATCTCACCTTAAAAGGGCAGGGACACCCTATTGTCAAAAAAAAAAAAAAGAAAAAAAAAAAAAGACTGTTAACTCTAGATTTCCACATTACAAGAGATAGCTTTTGGATCGTAATTGGGAGCTATTATCTGCTTGTGCACATTTCTATGATTTTGGATTCTAATTTGAACAACTAAGTTGCATGCATTATTGGATCGATTAGGTGTATATTGCATAAAGGGGAATGCCCTTCATCTTTGGAAGTTTTAGTATTATTGGATGGAACTAAAGCGTTGTTTGCAGTCATTGGTCCCTTTTGGTCATTTTATCGTCAAAGAAACAAAGTTGTTGTGGCATTAGCAGTTAGGGGTTGGGGCTGTGATTAAGAGAGGAATCGTGTCAAGAAATATTCTTCTTTCCCTTAAAAGGATGCTTTGAGTTTATTTTTTGATTCAACAGGTTTATTTGACGCTAGAGTTTGATTCATATGTATCGATGGTTTTGGGGTGGGCCACGCCACCAAAATCAATGGACTGCAGATGATTCAACTCAGTGTTGTTTGGTCAGCCTAGTTAATGGATCAACTTGAGTTTTAGCTAGATGATCTTCAAGGTGTGGAAAACCTCATGATACACAGCTCAGATCTCAGACAAAGATCACATCGTTGAGTGAAATATAGGGCTGCATGTCAAAATTTACAAGCATCCCATGTGAGTGATCATTTCTACAGTTCCCAAAATATAAAATTCGTAAATCAATGGTGGTGGATTAAGTATCTTTTTTGTGATAATTTTTCCTGTGATTAAAGGCCCCCATTTGATGGTCCACAGCGAAGTGCACTGATTTAATTTATGAAAATCATAGGGTAAAATGGTCATCTTATTCTCCATTCATCTCATGATCAAGAGGAGGCTACATGAGAAATATATTGACCCTTTTGCTCCTATGACTCCCTAACTCAAAAGTGAGATTGCATCCTTCTACACTTATATAAGTTCCCACAACTTCCATGATTTTTGCCAAATATCAAACTCTTGTAAGATAGTGTTTGGGTGCACTCATTAGACAATATCGAAAAATATTAAAATTGTGATTTTGAAACATATTAAGGGTCTTTTTGGGTCATGACCATTTTAAGAGTAGAGGAAATAATTTGTGATTTTCATATTTCTACTCTTAGCAGAATTTACAATAGTTGTGTTGTAATGGAAAGAAAGAGCTTACCCACATCCGGTCAGGCACCGTTTCAAGATTTTTGGAAAATCTAACAAGAGTAGTAATCCCAAATATCACAAATCAATTTTCTTATGGCCTGAGCCAAAGGATGTGTTTCGTTGAACTATTATGCAATTCCGCACTAAATTAGACTAGGTTTTCTACTATTAGTAGAATTTCCAGAAGTAAACATTGGATTGGAAAAGAAAATAATTTTTGTTTTCGAAAAGTTATTTTCTGATGGGGTTTGGGTGAGCGGCCAGCACCGTGGGTTTGCACCTACACCGTGGAGGTTTCTTGACGACCGACTAGAAGAATTTTTCTTGCTTTAGTCCAATCACCAAAGCATGAAGGGTTACATCGTTGGTCAGTCCTTCGATTTGGATGACTTCATTATTGAATCGGGAGAGGTAGTCTTTAAGCGACTCATCGTCTCTCTGTTTTATTGTCCCAATATGGGTGAAATGTTTTTTCGCCTCGGTACTGCTAATGAACTGAGTCGCGAAGGCTTGGCTCAATTGTGTGAAGGAACTGATTGTCCCTGGCTTCAGGTTTTGAAACCACTGCCGAGCTAGCCCTGCTGACATCAGTGGAAAGGCTTTACACATGGTAGGCCTAGTAGTGCCTTGGAGTTCCATCCACGAGTGGAATGTCCTCGGATGTTCAGCAGGGTCCCCCACTCCAGTGTAAGCTTTGAGATGCTGTGACAGTTTTAGACCTTTCTTCCTTGGTTCTACTTGGATGTCGCTGGTAAATGGCGATTCCGTTTGTCCTATCATGGTGTCGACCACAATAGGAGTATTGGTCTAATAGATACATTGTATGTTGTTGAGCTTTTCCTTAATTTCATATATCTCTGCTTCCCAATGAGCATGACTTTCTACGATCTGCTCATCAGTGACTTCCTCACGCACAGCGGGGTCATGTACTTGACTTTTCTGAGCTTGACGCCTTTCCTCTATGGTATGGCAGAGGTCAGACGCGACCGGTTCAATTGCGTGCCGAGTCTGTGCTGGAGTAGAATTGTTGATGTGGTCGCCCTCAATTGGTGGTTGAGCATGGCTCTGCCTACGTGATGGTTGATGTTGACGGATCTAAACGGGGCCGGTCTTCGACATGTGTATGACGTGAAGTCTATGGAACTCATTCTTTGACGAGAGCCATAAGGTAATGCACTTGTTCTTTGAGGGCTGATATCTTGCCCCCATTCTTACGTGATATTTGATGGCAAGATCCCTACTGGGATCATGGCGGCGAGGCGAGCTACAGAGGTGTATGGGTTAACTCTTCTTCCACTCCCGCCTCTTGTTGGGAAGTCTCTTCTGCGAGGGGGGACTTACCCCTATTCTTTCATCTTTCGCCCATGAACGATCTGGTTTGGATGTCAGATGTGTAAGTGCGTAGCAATGGTGAGAACACGACTCAGACATCATATTCCCACAGACGGCGCCAATCTGTTGACGATGAAAACTGGTCAACTGATGAGGAAGCTTGATCTCCACTGTTACTAATGATCTCTTTTAAATGTGTAGGCTAGATCTTTAAAAATTTCCTAAACCCTGCGAAACACAATCAAAGACAAAAGAAGGGTGGCCGGAGGTCCGGCTGTTACCCCTTCGATGCCCAAGTAAGTGAGACGTAGGAGATTAAAAATAAGGTTTTAGTGGAGAGGTTTTTACGTACCTTGAACAGTAGAGGGATACTTTTATTTATAGGATCATCGGAGAACTATAGGTGGATCTGAGGATCTCATCTTTCAGGTGTGATCTCCATACTTCTTGGGATAATCCTTATCTTGTATAGATCCAGAGGATTCTTCGGGATAGTCTTTATTATATCAGGATTTGTTAGTCTTTATCTCCGTACAGCGTTGGAGGCGGTGCAGAACATACTCGAACTGAGGAGAGTACTCGACCAAGAGCACTTAGCTTTGAGGTGAACCTTCGGTGAAGAGCGTTCGATATTGAGGTGAGCGCTCGTTAAAGAGCACTCGGCACTGAGCTTAGCATCCACTCGGTGGAACCTACTCGGCATCTACTTGGTAGAACCTACTCGGTGAGTAGTCAGTTTATCTTACATACCTTGTCCTTTAGCCGTCCTCTCACTGGTCGGTGTTTGGTGGCATCTGAGTCTTCCATCTTTCGACCAGGAGAGCTTATTTAGGGCTGAGGACTTCGCTTGGGCGTCGTGGGCGATTGGCCTTTATAGTCAGCTATCTTGAGCTCGGAGATTGGTAGTTAGGCCTGTAGGCCTATGGGCTTTTCTTGCACGTTTGGGGTTAGCTTGGAATTACCCATAACAAATAGCATGCCTCATACACGCTTGTGGTCTTAGCAAAGCTCTAAATAACAGTATATTAAAAAAAAAATTAAATAAAATCTATTGAAAGTAATATGAGAAGAGAAATGAGACAAATTAAGGCATAGCACTGTTTTGGTCAACAATGTCTAGAATGCATAAAATTTTCTTGAGAATGATGCGCCCTTACAACCTTCTAACTCCATATCATTAGATCTTGTCTATCAATTAAAGAGCAATGTGATATCTGTACACTTCAAGGGGCAATGTCTTCCACTTACAAAAGAAGACATAAACCTTCATGATTCTATAACGAAATCCTGACTTTCAAAAGTGATCCTTACATTCTCTTAATAAATATTTTGGTAGGTCAGATACTTCTAAGGATAGGATTATTAGTTCTGATTTCATGTCCTACTACTGATGCTGATGTAGAGGAGTGAACTGAGCTCGACATGATCAAGATGGACCAAAGAAAGGACTCAAGGAAGCCTCCCAAAGCAGGAGCTAAAGGAGCTAATACTGAGCAAATTCAAAGTCTGATGACCGATCGTCTGCTCCCATGACTGGCCACGACCAGTCATCAGATCGGTTGAATATTCGTGCAGGGATAACCCAAGTCTCTAGACTATCCGAGGCTATCGACGACCGGTTGAATATTAGTTGGAAACAACCTAACTCATTGGACTGTTTTGGGCCATCCATGACTGGTCGTGGCCCCCTGCTGATCGGTCGTGCGACGCGCGGTCAGACTCGTGAACTTGCTAATTTGAAGACGATTTTCTTTGTTTTGGCTTGATTTTCTTTCCTAGTTTAATTAGGACTCCTTGGTTGCGTAAGTTAGGGTTAGAGAACCTATTTAAGCTTTCTTTGATTTGTTTTTCGAGGATTATTCATTATTTTTTTAATACAATTCCTAGAGTTTATCTCTGTTTGCTCGTGTTCTTCAAGTGCCCCTTGAAAAATCAAGGAAGATCGATTGAGGATTCCCGATAGATCTGTGGATTCAGATCAATTATCTTACGAGAGAGATGGTGATCGATCTCATTCTGCCTACGGCTGCTCCAAGTTGGTATCAGAGGGTGGAATAACTCTGGGAGGATGACATCTCGCGAAGATCGTGGCAACAATCTTGCTGACGGTGATAAGGGGATGCAATATTTAGCGGAAAAGATGGAGACTCTCCAAAGATCATTCAAGACATCTATGTAAGGGCTGCAAGCGTCTCTCGATCAGATCGTCGTGGCTTTGGTACCACGACAGGTTCCGGGTGTTGCTCAACCATTCATGATCGAAGTTCAGAACAATCCAGTGTTTCGTTCGGCTCTTCCAGTCGTAAACCGTCGAACGAACACCATGGATTCAGACTACAGTAATGATGATGTAGAGAAAATCTTCTCACAGCAGCAAGTATGTGATAATGATCACGGAGATCGGGCCGAACATGGTTATAAAGGTAAGGGTGAACTTTCCACCTTCAATGGAATGTTATGAATAGAAGAATTTCTGAATTGGCTAGCGGATGTAGATAACTTCTTCGATTATATGGAAGTTTCAGAGGAGAGAAATGTGAAACTTGTGGCTTCGGGTGCTTCTGCATGGTGGGAGCAATTACAGCTCTCTCGAACCTGACAGAACAAGTTGCCCATCCGGCCGTGGCCTCGAATGCGACAACTTCTATCACGCTTCTTACCCTGCGATTATGAGCAGGTCCTATTCCAACAATATCAGAATTGTCGTCAAGGCAATCAGATTGTTGAATAGTATGCAGCCGAATTCAATCGGTTATCCATTCATAATGATCCATCAGAAACGGATGCTTAGAAGGTTGTAAGGTTTGTTGGCGGCCAAGGATCAATATCCAGGATCGAGTACAGATGTAATTGGTTTAGACCATTGAGGATGCGATTCAGTATGCTAATCGTGCAGAGACTATGCTTGCGCGAGTTCCTATGCGGCCTTATCCATCACCCTGTGCTCCTACTACCGTTGCGGTCGGGAAATACCTCAGGCTAAAGGAAAGGAACCCCTTGGTGGACGAGTCCAACCTTTCCCAACGATCACTAACTGGGTTTCAGGGTGCAGTCCATTAAGGCCTCAATATAACGTACCTCCCATAGTAGGCCTGAGCCAAGCACCAAATCCATATGCTCATCCTAGGCCGAACCATTGTTGGAGATGTGGCCAACCGGGCCACTTGTCCAATGTGTGTCCTTAGTGCCCCGTCGCCAATTAAACCACGAATGAAAGGGTTGATGAAGGAGAGTTCATCGAGGGTAAGCCCGAGAATGATGAGTATAATCAGGCTGAAGAAGATTGCAGTGATGACAACAACTTGATAGATCAGGACTGTGGTGAGTCCTTGGTTCTGAGGCATTTGTGTTATGCCCCAAGGTTAGAAGTTCATCATCGGTGCCACAACATCTTCCGCACCCCATGCACAATGAACAGGAAGGTGTGTAATGTGATTATTAACAATGGAAGTAGTGAGAACATCGTGTCCAAGTTGATGGTGGACAAGCTCCGATTACCTACGACAAGGCATTTAACCTCATACTCCATCGGCTAGATTAAGAAGGTCATCAATACTAAGGTAACCGAGCAGTGCTCGATTTAATTTTCTATTGGTAGGAGTTACAAGGATGAGGCCTTTTCTGATGTGGTAGACATGGAGGCCTGCTAAATGCTCCTCGGTAGGTCATGACAATTCGACCGAGACGCAGCCCACCGAGGGCGTGACAACACTTATACCTTCATTAAAGACGACCGTAAAAGGATTCTCACTCTTATGGCACCGGAGGATCGCCTCGAGACTTCCAAAGTAGAGGGGATCTCCCTCCTTGCCATAAGAGAATTTGAAAAAGAGTCGAAAGAAACGGGCCAAGTTTACACTATAGTGGTTAAGGGTGAAGTTCCTAGCGGAAGCATCATCACTACTGAATGAGTTCCATGACGTATGGCCTGAAGACCTCCCCCAGGGCCTTCCCCCGATGAGAGATATCCAGCATCACATCGATCTCATCCCAGGGGTTAGTCTACCGAACAGGCCACACTATCGCTTGAGCCCAAAGGAGAGTGAGATCCTCTAAGGAAAAGTGAAAGAATTACTAAAGAAAAGATTGTTGAGAGAGAGAATGAGCCCGTACGCCGTACCAGCTCTTTTAACGGCAAAGAAGGATGAAAGTTAGCGTATGTGCATTGATAGCCGAGCAATAAACGAAATCACTATCAAGAATCGATTTTTGATACCTCTCCTGGATGACGTGTTGGACATTCTTGAAGGGTCTCAAGTCTTTTCCAAATTATACTTGAGGAGCGGGTACCATCAGATTCGTATTTGACTAGGTGATGAGTGGAAAACGACTTTTAAGACCAATGAAAGATTATATGAGTGGCTTGTGATGTCCTCTGATTTGTCAAATACTCTGGGCACCTTCATGTGGCTTATGAACCAAGCCTTGAAATCATTCACAGGCAAGTTCATCATGGTCTATTTCAACGACATACTAATTTACAGTTAGAATGAGATGGAGCATGTAAAGCATCTCAAGCAAGTTCTCTAAGTTCTTCAGGTTCTTCATGGGTTAGACACATTTTACCGTCGGTTCATCAGGAACTTCAACTCTATAGTGACATCGATATAGATTGTATGAAGAAGGATCCATTCCAGTGGACCGAAGAAGCTGACAAAAGTTTTACAGAGATCAAGCAACGGTTGTCCTCCACACCGTGCTTGACCCTCCCAAACTTTGAGAAGGTATTTGAGGTGGACTGCGATGAATCCTATGTGGGGATTGGTGCAGTTCTGTAGCAAGAAGGCAAGCTTGTGGCCTTTGACAGTGAGAAACTGAGCGATGCGAGGAAGAAGTGGTCTACGTATGAGATAAAGTTGTACGTTGTGGTACAATCTCTCCAACTTTAGCGACATTACCTCATGTAGAGGAAATTTATTCTATATATTCATCATCAAGCTTTGGAGTACATAAATAGCCAGACTAATGTGAATTGTGTGCATGCCAGGTGGATTTCATTTTTGCAAGAGTTCACTTTTATCTTAAAGCACAAGTCTGGCCAGCAAAACAAAGTTGTTGATGCTTTAAGTTATCGAGCCGCCCTCCTTGTCACTTTGGTGAATGAAATGATCGGGTTTGAATGTCTTAAGGAGCTGTATGCTGAGGACGAAGAGTTCAAGGATGAATGACTACGTTGTAAAGAAGGTCGCCTAGGTGATTTCCACATCCAAGATGATTATATATTTTACAGGAATTGTTTGTGTATCCCGCAAAGTTCGTTGCGAGACAAGATCATCTTAGAGCTTCATGGTGGTCTTGGAGTCCATCTGGATCGAGACAAGATGAAGGCTCTAGTAAAATAATGGTACTATTGGCCTCATCTAGGACGGGACGTTGGAAGAATGCTTCGGCGATGTTACACATGCTAAAGCTCCAAATGACATTTGCAAAATACCGGGCTTTACACCCCATTGCCCGTTCCTGAAGGTTCTTAGGAGGATCTTTCTATGGACTTCATCCTCAGTCTCCCATGAACTCAACGTAGTGCCGATTCCGTGTTCGTGGTGGTAGATCAGTTCTAGAAGATGGCACACTTCATACTGTGCAAGAAGACATACGATGCAACAAGTGTAGCCAACCTATTCTTCAAGGAAGTAGTGAGATTGCATGAGATCCCCAAGATGATTACTTCTGACTGTGATACAAAGTTCGTTAGTCATTTTTAGCAAACTTTGTGGAGTGGATTTGATACCTAGCTTCAGTTCAGCAATGCATATCATCCTCAGATAGATGGCCAAACTGAAGTTGTAAATAGAATGTTGGGCAACCTCATCCGATGCATCTCAGGAGACAAGTCGAAGCAATGTGACTTAGCCCTATCTCAAGCTGAGTTCGCCTTTAACAACATGGTGAACCGGTCAATCGGGAAGTCGTCGTTCTAAATTGTCTATGGGCGAACTCCTCGCCATACGCTCAACTTGGTTTCCTTGCCCAAGGTCCTTGCTGACTTAGTCTTTTGCCTTTTAATTAAGAGTCATCGATCATTCGATGTAATTATGGGCTCGTGCCAGATCACGGCCTAAATTGTATAAGATCTTAGAATCTTTGGAATAAAATTTACCTTGTGATATCTATTCTTGTGTGTACTTTTGTAAACGCTTATGATTGTTTATGAATGTTTCCAATACTGAGAACCCCAAAACAACGATATATAGAAAATGTCCTTGTAACATTTTCAGTTTTAACAGACATGTTTATAAAAAATACCTGTTATGTAAAAAAATAAATTGCTATAAATTAGACTTCTATTATTTAATTTAAATGTTAACTTTGAACTATTCTTGTAGTGAATACTTACCCAAAATTGTGTGGACACAAACATGCAATCCTGAGGGTACGCGTTAGGAAAAGTTTTTCTATGATCCATCAAGAAACCCATATACATGTTAATTTATTGTGTAAAATAAGATGTATCAGTAAACTTATACAATAAATAAATGTAGCCTATAAAATAATATGTTTTCATAAGCTTATATCATCATCAACTCATACTAGAACCCATAAATATGAAAATCAATTATAAACACCCGAATTGTAAGCCTCTTTAACGATAGTGTACTCTTCAGGGTGGAGGCTTCTTGACGATTCCATAAATCCTGCCACATGTGAAAAGTTGAGTTCATTCTCCATGTGAGGTTTTGTGAATGGGCTACGAAAAAATCTAGAAGGTTGTTTGTTGGGAACAACCTTCAGATTATTAGCTCCTGCTACCCCGCAGGGAATCTGAGGGGGTGTCACAAATGATGACACATCTCCACTGAACACGGCAAGGGTAATACAAACCTCTACATCCACATTCTTAGCACAATAGGACTTCGACATATGCTGAAATGTATGGAGATCTACTTCTGGTGAGTCCCCTTCTTCCATCGTGTGTTTTCCCTGAAGACGCACTATATATATTTGGTTAGTATATAAGTCGCATTAATATAAAGTAGCAGTTGAGTACAATTAGAATTTCAAATAACTTTACCGTCTCCAACTCACGGGTCACTTTCTCTTTTAATCTCTTATTTACCTCATTCACTTCGACCACTTCAGTAGCATATTTAGTTACCTATTTAATAAAAACTTGTACATTTTTTTCCATCTGGACTTCCCATGTGATGTGGCGGCCTCCTCTCTCCTCCCTATTTCCTCCACATTTATATTCATTACACTCTCATCCGCATCTATTTTTTTCTTCTCATCTTTTTCCTTTCCTACATCTATCTTCCTCTTTGACCTCCTTTCACTCCTTGACCCATTTCAAAGAACAAGTATTCGCACTTCCCGAACAGCGTCGGTTTCCTCTTCATCTGCAGTGGGGATGAGCTCCCTGCTGATCACAAACTGCAACATCATGCATATAGTATTAAAACATAAAGGTTATGATAATACTGTACGAACAAGCTGCTAAACAACATTCCAATTTAACGATGTTTTTTCGAAGGCTTCAGAAACGCTAGTGGAGCACGTTGTCATGTTCATACTCTAGTTTAGAAATCATGAAATTTGTACTAGAGTCCTTCACAAGGCCTAACGCTTTGGGCCAATCAGAGATGGAAATACCTCATATGCCTATACCTGTTTAATTAAGAGAACAAAAGGAAAAGAATAATATAAGGCATGATATGATGTAAATGAAATGTATAAAATAATATTACTACCTAAAGGGAAAATGGGTTTCCATAAAAATTGTACGAATTTGGATAATGCACCTTTATTGCTATGTTGTCATAGTCCTTTAAGATTTTACAGCCAACTCTCCCCTAAGCAAACTTATTAAAATCATCTATACTATTTACTAAACTCATATACTCACCTACACATTTATTCTTACTAGGCGATCCCACAATTAAATTCTCCACACACATTAGCAGAGCTATCTTCACCGTGTTCGAATGTCTTTTCGACCCTATGAGACTTTGAAATGCGTCCATTAATCCCTTCTTTACAATATGCTGGTTGTTCTTAAAATAGTAGTCTCTTAAGTCATTCTTTAGACCTATTGGTTCATATGGTGCCCACTTTAATCCCATTATTAGGGTGAAGTCCATCTCCCCAAAACTCACGTTGGTGTCATGAATGTTGAAGCAGAGGTCATTGAGATGACTTTGCATTAAAAAATGGAGAATTGGTCCATGAGCGATAAATTCTCTTTCATTGAAGTTTAAGAGATATCCGAAGCACGTTGATCTGAATAACTCGTTGCATTTTTCACACTTATCGAATGCCACCTTCAATGGAGTTAAAAATTCAACTGAACATTTCAGAGACACCTTCTTAACAACATAGTTTAGGCAAGGACCTGGTTTTCTCTCATTCATGGAGCTGTGGATATAGATTGAAAGAATTATTAGCATGAATAACATATAAAAATGAATGAATATATTAATGTTGAATTGAATGATTGTAGGAAGTCCTAGGAGCCTCCCCTAAGGGTGTGGATCCCCCCTGAGCACTATGGATTACACCTGAGACTCATAGGTGAGATCCACCCCACCAGGTGAGATCCACAATGCTCTCGGGGGATCCACTCCCCTCATCCCCACTTCACACCCACTTTTATATACACATCCACTTTCAAATCCCCATGCACTTCCACATGCACATTTATATTCACATGCACTTCCACATTCACAAGCACTTCTACATTCATACAATTCACTTCCAGGTGAGATCCACAATGCAAATACTCATGCACATGAATACTCATCTACTCCAACATTCACATTCATACGATTCAAAATTCACATCTACTTCCACATGCACATGCATTTTTACATATGCACTCATACAATTCAAAATTCACACCCACTTCTAGATCTACATACACCTTTTGTAGGTATATGAATGTTGAATAGAATGAATGAGAATGCGTATGTGAATGCTGAATTGAATGAATCAAAATGTGGATGTGGATGTAGAATGCATGGACTGGATGTAAATGTTGGATATGAATAAATGAAAATGCTGATGTGGATGTGAATTGAAGAGGAGAATGTGGATGAGCAGATGAATGTGGATGTGGATGTGGATGTGAATGTTGGTGTGGGTTTAGAACCCCAGAGCAGTGTAGATCTCAGTGTGGGGGCCCACCCTGATGTATATGTTTATCCACGTTGTCCATCCATTTTCTAAGATCATGGTAGTACATGGACCCAAAAACGAGGCAGTCCAACGCTTAAGTGGACCACAACAAATAGTGAGCGAAACCTGGTGATGTCATCACTACAGTAGCACTCTACTGTAATGATGATGTCACCATGTTTCGCTCACTATTTGGTGTGGCCCACTTGAGCGTTAGATCTTCCTCATTTTTATGGTCATACCTTAAAATGATCTTAGAAAATGGATGGAAGATGTTGATAAACGGATACATCATGATGGGTTCCTAAGTGAGATCCATAGTGCTCAGGAGGGATCCACGCTACCAAGTGAGATCCATAATGCTCTGGGGGGATCTAACCCCCTAGGTGAGATCTACATTGCTAACGGGGGACCCACATTACTCAGGGGGATCCATAGTGCTCAGGGGGGATCCACACCCCCCAGGTGAGATCCATAATACTCGGGGGGGGGGGGGGGGGGGGGGGGGGGGGGATCCACAGTGCTTAGGGGGATCCATAGTGGGTCGGGTGGGATCTATAGTGCCCAAGTGGGATCAACACTAGCTAAGGGATCCATAGTGCTCAAGGGGGATCCACCCCACAAGGTGAGATTCACTGCTTAGGGGGGGAATCCACAGAGCTCAAAGGGGACCCACAATGCTTAAGGGGGACCCATAATGCTCAGGGGCGATCCATAGTACCCACCGTTCCAAAAACATATATAAAAATACCTTGCCAAAAAAATATAAAAAATTACCTATTCTTTCCTCTAGCTGACATATTAGTCGCAATGCCTCGAAGGAAAACTTAAAAAACTTGAAATAGATCTCTAGAATGAAGAAAAGCTTCAAGATTTTGCTAGAATGACACTCTCTGGGAGAAAAAACTTCAAAATGTCATTAGAATGAAGGTACGATCATCATAAACACGTCGGAGGATTGCCGAAGTGGGTCCCACAGATGTGAAAGCAACGATCTTAACCACCTTTTTCAATGGTGGTCCCTTTCTCACAAATTGCCGATGGTCCCTCTCTCTCAAATCTGTAGTAGTGGTCCCCTCTCTCAGTGGCGGTGATCCCCTCTCGGTGGTGGTGGTGGTCCCCTCTCTCCTAAAAAAACCCTATGAAACTTGAAATGGGTTCGAATGTGAGTCCGACCCAATATATATTTTTGAAATGATATTGTGGGGCCCACTGTGCATCTCCATTGAAATCCACTCAGACCATTAACTCGGAAAAAAATTTAGGGCATGGCCCCAAGAATGAGGGAGGAAGACATTAGGTATGGACCACACGAGAGGAAACAACTGCAATAGAAAGGCCACCGTTATTTCTATTGGGGGCCTTTGATGAAGATGAAATCAATGCCCTCTGTTGTCTAAAAATGCCGCAAAGCCATTGAACGGATCAGATCTCCCAAGTAATGGGCTAATTTGTGGCTTAGTAGGACCCACAATTTCCTTCTTCAAAAGCTTTTGTTGCAAGCTTGTCTGTATGCATGAGCATGTGGTCAGAGGGGCATTTTCGACTGAAATATTTGCAAAATCTCGTGAGGGGGCTAAAAAAGATGAGCCTCACGAGAAATTTGACTTTTTGTTGCAATGGTCACAATTGGGGGCTATTGCACTAAAAATCCCACAAGGGAGTGGATTAGGTGGGACCCTGGTCTCACCAGGAATGGTGCTGCCCTAATCATGGGGCCAGCTTGATGTATGTATTGTATATCCACACTGTCTATCCATATTTCCATATCATTTTAGGGCATAACCCAAAATTTAAGCATATCCAAATCTTAGATGGACCAAAACATATGAAACAGTAGTGTTTAACTATTAAAAACTTCTCATGGGTCAATTTTTTTTTTTAGATCAAGTTGATATTCAATTTTTTTCCCTTCATCCAGTTTTTTGTGACCTTATTAAAAGGTTGGATGACATGGATGTACAATACATGCATCAAGGTTGCCCCCACTATTAAGGTCACACTATGTTGGTTGATGTCATGGTCGCACCAACTCCATTCCATGGTGGTAAGGAAGGTGGGGCCCACCATGGTGTTTATGAAAACTATACTGTGCATCCATTTTCCATATCATTTTTAGGGATGACCCCGAAAATGAAGTAAATCCAATGCTCAAGTAGACCACACACTAGGAGAAATATATTTTATGGCTCTAACATTGTCCCTCGTTGAAACCTTCTTAGAGTCCACTTGCATTTCAAAACTACCTTGTTGTTTCAGCTTATGGCCATAAATGATCACACAAAATAGATGGACGATTCCGATCATCTAGTAGGATGACGATGGGCCCCATAGTTCACATTAGGCCGTTCCAAACAGCAAAGCTATTCTTACGGAAACAAGTGCCCTTTAAGGTAAAATTATCATTATCACACGTTAATGGCGATCTTCCTTAGAAAATAGTTAGTCAAGGTCAACCAATTGTATTTCTCACCATCTTTTGAAACTTTAAACAGAGTACTTTAAGGGCCTATTTGGATACCACCAAATAAGTTGCTTTTCTTGCTGAGGGCAGCAGTTAAGTAACTTATTTGAGATAAGTTAGTTTGGTTAATAAACAATGACCATTACTTATTTGCTGAAAAACAGTTAAGTATTTCAGCATTTTTATTTTGCTTTTCTACTTTTTCACCACCAACTTAAATAAGAGGTGCCCGTCCATAGCAGTAAAAGTGCTGATTTTTGTGGCAACTGCCCAGCCCACATTGACCATCCAGCTTGCTAGGCCCACTGTAATATATTTGATCCACACTGTCATCTGGTTTGGATGTGAGTGGGGCTATCATGTGAGGCAGATCTAAACCTCAGGTGGATCCCACATCAGGAAGCAACAATGATAATGATGACACTATTGAAACCCACTATTGAAACCTCTTTGGCCCAGCGTGATGTGTTTTACTCATGCCATTCATTTGTTTTTCAACTAGTTTTGAGTGACCCATTGGGTAGTGGGGCCACATGCTATGCACATGAAATCCACACCATCCACCCTTGTTGGTCCATCCCAAAAATGAAATAGAATCCAATGTCAAATCGACTGCACCTCAGGAAACAGTGGTCATTGACGCCCACCATTGGTCGGCCCTAATGATGAGTGGCATATCCAAGGCAGGCCATGCATGATGGACGTCCCACATTAGAGGTGGGCCCCACATTTGGGACGTCCACATTAAAGGTGGCTCTACATGATGGGAAATGGATATTGATGGTGGGCCAACTTGATGGATGGCTAACATAAAAGGTGGGCCCCACATGATGTACTACCCACATCAAAGGCGAGGCCCACACAATGAACAATCCACACTAAAGGTTGGCCCCAAATGATGGACGGTGGATGTGCAAGGACCAAACAGACTTGAGCAATGATGTTGGAAACAAACATGCTTTTCTACTTTTTGGTTGATAAGCATGTTGTTTACCAAACATACTTATTTGCTAATTAAGTAGAAACTAAGATAAGTTACTTATCTGATAAGTAGCTTATCTTAAGTTAATTACAATCCAAACGGGCCCTAAATGACTTAAAAGTGGGTGGGTTCTGAAATATCTACGTAAAGGTAGGCCGTGAACCTAGAAAAACCCTTAAATATTTTATAAGGAAAAAAAAAGAGGTCTGAAAATGACTAGAGATTGTTTCCGAAGTGATAATAATCCTCTGGTAAAGGATATTATGGGCCCGTTTGGATCTTAAGTTGCTTAAGATAAGTTACTTATGCCACAAGTAGCTTATCTTAGTTTCTACTTATTAAGAAAATAAGTATGTTTAAGCTTGGTCTTTTTCATCTCTCCAGAAAAGTTAAAAAGCTCAAAAATTAGCTGAAGTGATTATATACTTTTAATTCTTAAAAAATTTACTTATTACCGATCATAAACCAAACTTACTTATCTGAAATAAGTTACTTATCTACTGCTGTAAGTAGAAAAAGTAACTTATTTGGTGGTATCCAAACGGGCCCTATATGTGCTGCCCTGGGGCTTGAGTTTGTGCAAGTGGCGCCGCGTTTACGTGGTCTAGACTACTGATCCCCTGAGGACCACTTTCGATGGTTTGAACGGGTCTCGGCTGCTAACCCAGCTGAAAACCGCCTAGGTGTTTCAACAGCAGCCGCACCGGTGGGTGGGTGCATCGTGTGACTAACCGTGTGGGTGTGTTGTGCAACTAACAGGGTGGGTGTATTGCATGACTAACAAAATAATAAAAATAAATAAATAAATAAACTTTTGATGGATTGATCCTATTCCGTGAATAATGGGAAATCATATGCATCTAATCGTTGCATAAGGAATCAGATGAACCTGGAATCATTGGATAATAGTGGGCCATGATTCACTTATGCATGACATTGCTTGATGGGCCCACGACAGATGAATGATGCCCATTACTCACTCGAATTAACAGAGCTTAGCTCAGCCTATAGTGTGCACCCTTTCCTCAGTGGGCATCATGTGGTCGAGTTAACAGTCAGATTTTTCTCATCAGCGGCTGTATCACAAGTTATGATACAACCTTTCTTTTCCGGACAACAGCCTTTCTTTTCCTGACAATATATTATATTTGTATAATATCTAATCCGTTAAATAGATGAGTCGTACAATGTTTATAATTTTCTAATAAAATCAGGCTGGTGACACCATTACATTGAGTCGTATGACTAGCTGTAAGTTTATCTTAATGTTATGCTCCAATCAATCAGTTGATAGGTCTGATTTGCATATATAATATAAGATGATTGTTGAACCTCCAATTTATACATTGCATTGCCCAGTACATCACATTATATGCACGGTTTTCATGCTTAAAAGGCCTATCTAATGCATGTTTTGTAATTTCAGGAATGAGAGCGGAATTCACCCAATTGGAGACTAAAAAGAGCTATTTGAAGCCATTGGATGAAGAAGGAAGAAGGACCAAAGAAAGTAGAAAGAGAGAAGATGAAAGGAAGAAAGAAGCAAAAGGAGAAAACAGAAACAGAGGTCAAGACCGGTCGTGCGACCGGTCGTCCATCGCCAGGACCGGTCGTGCGATCGGTCCGATTATGCATAGAAAGAAAAATTTCAGAGAAGGTCACTGGACCATTCACGACCGGTCGTGCGACCGGTCGTCTGATTCCCAGACCGGTCGTGCGACCGGTCCTTGAATTAAAAATTTAAATCAGAACTGTGGCAAAACTCTCTGGACTAAAAAGGCACGTTTTGCGACTGGTCATCAGGGAGCTCAGACCGGTCGTGCGACCGGTCGTCTGCGTAATAAAGCTTCTCCGTGAAGCTCCGAAATTTTCTGCGCAGTGCGTAACCTTGCGCAATTTCTGGATGTTTCCGATGCAAGGGGCTTCCTCACTATAAAAGGACACCTAAGGGCTCTTCCTAGGTCATCATAGAAGCCAAGGAAGGTCGTGGGAGAGGACGAAAGTTGTCATGGAGCGTCAACAACCCTCCAATTTCTGGTTTTTCTAGTTTTTATGCTTTCTTATTTAAGTTCTAGTTGTAGTATGACAATGCTCGGTTAGAATCTCTCAGCTAAGGCTGAGAGGTGAAGCTTGTAGCTTATTTCATGTTTGATTCAGTTTAAAGCAAGTAATTTCAATTCAAGTTTGGATTTTTATTTATTTTAGTCCCTTAAGTTGGTAGTTTGAGATGTTTTATGAGAGTTCATGTGCTTCGGACATGAATTCCTTGCAATTCTCTGAGATTATCATATGATGCTTGTTTAGATTCAAATTATAGTAATCCTTGAGCAGGCCATAGTCCATAGGCATGGTTGTTACTCCGAAGGCTATGATTTTGAATTCTACATTGATTGAATGGGACTAGAACTTGGAAGTTCAGCTTGATTGGAATTGAATGTGTTTGAATGCTTTATTTTCCAACTAGATGAGAGATAGGACTTCAAATCTAGTTGTGTTCTCTACTTGGATTGATTGGATTGACATGGGATTGCTACAAGTGGATCCTTGAATGCCTTAGTACCTTAAATTACTGATTTACATTAAGTTACTGTTTTAGTTTAATTACTCAATTGAATTCTCATATCTATTGCAAACTAAGTTGCTGGAATAGTTTGAAAGTTATTTCTAATTCCCTGTGGATCGACCTCGGTCTTACCGAGATTTATTACTACATCGCAGCCTTACACTTGAGGCGAGCGAATAATGATCATCATGATGTGGTACCCCTTCTCCACAAATTGGATGTCTACACATGTCAGATCTTGGATGTCTACACATGTCAGATCTTGGCGGAAAAAAACTGGCTGTCTCATAATGTATAATACCTTCGATGCATATGATAATTTCTCAGGCAGAAATGCAGGGGATAATAGTTGAAAAAGCCTTGATACATAACATCTTTTGTTACATTAACCTTGTTGTTAGACTTATTTATTTATGTAGCCCGTTGGGCACTATAGCGAATTTCCTTCGACCAAAATGCCCTTCTGCACAACCACCAACTCGTACAGCGGTAGTAGGGAGCGGAAGTAGAGGGGCCTTTTGGGCGTGGGGCGTGGGCCCAACAGGATCAACAGTGGGGTTCATCCCACGGTCGATCTGACTGATCCATATTATTCGGATAGTCGTGACCCCAAAGGAGGGTCATTTCAATTCTTTTTTTTTTTTTTTTGCAACTATTTGTTGCCCACAATCGCACGTTAACTAGGACCGTTTCCACGGATGTGGTCCATCAGAGATGACTTATGCCCTTAAATTTTGTCTCATGGCATGAAATTACAACAGATGCCGTGTGGACGGCTTGGATCTCCTCTAGTACTATCCAGTGGGCCCCACCCAGAGCCTCACATCGGTTATAAAGGTGGGGCCCTTGCGTGGGAAAGGCCTTTGACCTTTCCTCTTTTTCTTTCTTCCTCTTTTTCTTCACACAGGAGGGAAGAGTCACAGCTCTCCACGTCAAGCTAATGGGTGCATCTGTGTCATCGGTTCAAAATGTGGCTTTTGTCTCTTTTGGAGGGGACCAAACAACGAATTAAAGTTTCTTCGACGGTTGGTAGTTGTACGCTTATTCCTATGACGTCGAAAAACTTCGTCCAAGCTCCAGCGAAGGGAGGAGAGTGTGTGTGGTGTGGTGGTTCCGTTCCCTACATTGTCGTTTTTGTTTTTTTTTATTTTTTTTTCCATCATATCCACTAAGCATGCCTTCCGCTGCCACTCGTCATGCCGTTACCTTTCTGGTTTCTATTTTTTAGTTAGATTTGTTGAATTTCAGCCTAGCAGAAAGGGATGGAGAGATTGCTGCACATCTCCATGAATTCTCCATCCATTTGAGATAATAGATACTGTTGCACTGGAGATGATATCTATTTTACGGCTGGTTCAAAGATATCTTCAAGAATTCTGAGATGCCCGACAATATTACGTCATGATGACACAACGACTACATAATCATCAAGTATTTTAGGAAGAATTTACACGAATGTGAGAAGAGTTTAACCGAGTCCAAGCCATCGCAGATGGCCTTCGCATGGATCACCGTAATGCCTGAAAGTCTGTCTGATAGCTCTCCTTGATTATGCACAGAGGGAGATGTCATATCAGAAGAGCAGGCCACCTTGAAGAATTGGAAGGCAGACTGAACGAAGCCAGAGTCAGGCTCGAAGAAGATTGAAGTGTAGCACTATTTTCGGCCGAATTAGCGGAACAGTTTGAAGATTTCTTACGTAGGATAGTAAAGTTATATGCATCTTTATGTGCTCGGTATGAGGGGGAAGAGGTTAAAGCAGTTTTGCAGAGAGAGGATTAATCACGGACTGCTGAGATGCTATCGGATTGTATCTCTCGATATGAGAGGGTGCGAAATGGGCCTGCATAAGATGTCTTTTTTTTGTACTCTCCTGACCATCTTTTTGTATACTCATATTTTTATGTGTGGATCGCCGATATACAATCATTATTACCGATGTGACATTGACCATCACCGATACGCAATCTCCATCGCAATGTGATACTGACCATCGTCGATGTAACATTGACCATCGTCGATATGACGCAATCTCTATCGCCGATGTGACACTGGCCATCGTCGATACGCAATCTCTATCGCCGATGTGACACTGATTGCCGATACATAATGTGTATCAGCGATTGAAAGTGTGTATTGGCAATGGACAACATCTATCTTCGAAAGAGAAATCCAAGCATAGGAAATCAAGCCCCTCATGCAATCAATTAGTGGCGATTGATTTCCAGCGTTATCCTTTGAGAATGTAAAAAATCAACATAGAGAACCAACCCCTTTCATGCATTGAATTAATGTGGGGATCGATTTCCTATGTGATTCCTTGAGAATGTAAAAAATTAACATCGAGAACCAAGTCCCCTTCATGCATTGAATTAATGGGGGGATCGATTTCCGGTGTCATCATTTGAAAGACAAATGATTAAGTGAAATATATATATATATATATATATATATATATATATATATATATATATATATATATATATATATATATATATATATCAAAATCAAGAAGACTATGTACTGTTCAGAGTAGTTGTCATTCGCCGATTCAAATTGGCAATCGCCGATAGTGTCACTATCCATCATCGATAGTCTCACTGTCTATCGCCGATATTGAATATCAATTGTTGATCGTAGTGTGTATCGGCGATGAACAGTGAATATCGGTTGCAGAATGTGTGCATCGGCGATGGATGCTGACTATCGGCGATGGACAGTGACACTATCGATGAAGGAATGAATGTATCGGCGACAAATGCTGAGTATTGGCGATGAACAGTGACACTATCGACGATCATCAGTGTGTATCGGCAATCATCGGTATGTATCGGTGATTGACACTGTATATAGGCGATGCACTGTGAGTATCAGCGATTGACAGTGTGTATCAGCCTTATATAAAAAAATAATAATAATAAAAAATCTTTCGACCGTAGGACCACCACAACCTCCACCATGCATGCACGATCCATACAAATATGACATTCTAATCCCTCTATGAGTCTAAAAAAAAAAAGATTAAGAAAGGGACCACCACACCCTCCTCTCTTTCACAACTTTCGACCATTGTTAGCCATGAACAAAATAAAAATAACACACACAAACAATTACCTTTGGTACCATAGCTTCTACGTATCAAAGTGTAGCCTATTAACTTCACAATTTGGCTGGAGTTTCCCGATTGACTTCAGAAAACCCTACTTCTCATCCCATTCCCTTCGCCAGAGTTTCTCGTCGTCGTTAGGAGTGTGTTGTGTGTCCGTAGCTCTATTAACTGTTGGTGGGACCATGCTATTCGTGTGGTCCCCTCTGAAGAAGAAGAAAGAAGAAGAGAATAAATGAGAAAATGCCGAATGGGTGGGGCTCCACCTTTAGAACCCGCGTGAGACTCTGGGTGGGCTCATTGAATAGTCTCAGAGGAGATCAATTCTGTCCATGTGAGAGGGGTTTTAATTTTAGGCCATTGGACGAAGTTTGAGATCAGAACTCATCACTAATGGACTACACACGTGGAAATGTTCCAGAATTAATTCGTGATTGTGGGCTATGTAGAGGTCTAAAAAAAATTATAAATGACCCTCCTATTCTTTTGTCGCTATCGAAATACAGTGAAAGGGCCAGATCAACCGTCGGATGAACCCCCACCGTTGATCTAGTGAGGCCCATGCCCCATGCCTAAAACACATCGACTTCCGCATACTGCCGCTGCGATGGGATGATTATGCTGGTATCTTGGCATGGAGAAATTTGCTACTGTGCACAGCAGGCTACATAAATAAATAGGTTTTACAACGGGTCAATGTCACAAACGATCATGGTACCAGAGAATGAAATGGTCATCCGCGCACATGTCCTGACTGCTCACGCGTCATGTCTCAGGGACGTCCGAGCCGTTCGCTTTGTAGGGCAACCACGATTATCTCTTCGCCAAGAAAAAGAACGGTGTGGCTCATCAGATCAGCTACAACCGTTCTAAGAAATAAATGATAAGAAGAAGATGACCAGCGGTCTATATTCAACATCCAATTGTGGCATAGCTGATGACTTAACATGCTAGAATTTTCGGCAAGGGAATTTTCAAAGTAGGCCCCATCTATTGGACGGCCGAAATTCCTCGTGCTAATGTCGCGATCAACATCTGTAAGCCTTTTTAAACTGGACTAGACCTTTTTTTTTTTTTTTTTTGCTAGACTCCAAATTTCCAGAAACTATTTACTTTGCTGCAACTCATCACCGACAGTGGGCCCCACAACGTATAGACTACGATGAAGCTCAACTATAGATATCGAATTGGGTGGGAAGTAAACGAAAAATAAAAATAACAAAAATCAATGGTCCAAATTGAAGAGGAATAATCAAATGGTTAAGATCATTGTGAAGGTTATACCACATCCATAATCGAACGCAACATTTTGATGGTTCGGATGATAATTTATATGTGTGAAGTGTAACATCAATGTGTTGCCATAAATATCTTATAACAAACGCATATTCGAAACTTGCCGTTGAATGTGGGCTATCATTTTCAACTAACCACTTATTTGTCTAATAACAGGGAGCGAATTAGGTGTTACCCCAGGATCAGCTTAATGGGTGTTACCCTTGCCTTGTGGCCCACATGGGTAGTATTTTGTATATCCATTTCTCCAGCCCAATTTAGGATGGTGTTCCAAAAATCATGCAGATCCGAGTCTCTGGTGGACCATACCCCTGGAAACAGTGTTGATTAGTGACTAGTCATTAAAATTTTCAAAGAGCCCATCGCAAGGTTTTAGTAATGTTTATTTGCAATCCAACCTGTTGATAATGTCAATGATATCTGGATGGATGAAGGGAAAATATAAATATCAGATTAATCCAAAACTTTTGTGGCCATTCATTACTGTTTCTAGTGGTATGGTCTACCTGAGATTTGGATCTTCTTAGGGTTTGGTACAACGTCCTAAAATGAGATGAAAAAACAGATTCACGGAGTGGATATATAAAAAATACATCAAAATGGCCCCCCCATAGTTAGGGTAACATCCACTAAGCTGTTCCCCGGGTAACAGCTCCCTCCACTCTCCTCCTAATAACAGCCCTCATTTGGAAGCGGAGTAGGTGCGGCCCTTACCATGGGCCAGCTTTATGTATGTATTGTATATCTATGTTGTCCATCATTTTAGGAGATGAGCCAAAAAAGAAATTGAAGCAGATTCAAATCTCAAGGTGGACCATACTATTAACAAACAATGGTTATTGATTAAAAACTTCCTAGGGCCAACTATAATGTTTCCTTAATGTTTATTTTCCATCAAATCTGTTATTAAGGTCACACAAAATTGAATGAAGGGAAAAAACAAATACCATATCAACCAAACATTTTGTTTTTTAACGGTCAATTACTACTGTTTCCTATGATATGGTCCACCAGAGATTTTGATATGTTAAAGTTATGAATCCGGATCCTTTGCTCACACCGTGCAGAGAACCTCTACTGCTCCCTCTCTGGTTGGTCCAGCTCAGCTGGACTGTGTCAGAGCTGGGCTGAGTTGGACCATTTAGAGCGGTGAAAAGCAGGTTTTCTCTGCTCCGTATGAGCAGAGGATCCGGACTCTAAAGTTATGGGTCCATGCCCTAAAATGATCTTGAAATAAATGGATAAGTCTCACGGTCACCGTCTTGGGTGAGGCCGCAGCTAATCCTTCCACCGGGATCCACTAGGGTCGGTGTATACCTCACTATGGGGCTCACCGGGGTGTATGTACCTCACATCCACGCAGTCCATTCATTTTGATAGATTATTTTATGGAATTTTAAAAGAAATGAAGTAGATTCAAATCTCAGGTGGACCACACGACAGGAAACAGTAGAAATTGACCATTAGAAAGTTTGTGTGGGCCACAAAAGCTTTCGATCAAGCTGATATTTGTATTGTCCCTTCATCCAGGCCTTTGTGTCCTTATCAACAGGTTGGATCGAAAATAAAAATTCTAGTGGCCCCCAAGAAGTATTTAATGGTAGGTATTCAATCACAGCTGTTTCCTATAGTGTGGCCCACCTAAGAGTTAGATCTGCTTCATTTTTTGGATAATTCCATAAAATGATCTTTTCAAACGGATCAACCTCCTGGATGTAAGGCACATGCATCATGGTGGACCCACTGTCAGCGATCCACCGACCCAGGTCAACTGAATCGGCGCCCGGGCTTTTTACGTGAAATGCAAAGGATTGTTTTTTTTTTTTTTTTCTTTTTTCTGGTAAAATAATGTTATCGTCCAGTTCCATCTTATTGCGTGCCCAATTTCGTTAGCCAGCGTGATTTATGGGTTTTATCCACACTGTCCATCTGTTTTTACGTTGCATTTTATGGAATAGGACCAAAACTTAGGCAAATCCAAGGCTCAAGTGGACCACATCACAGGAAGTCAGAAGTAATAATTATTATCACCATTGAAACGTTCCTATAGCCCACCGTTTATTTGCCATCTAACCAATTCATAAAGTTAAATAGTCGTGGATGAAGAGAAAACACAAATATCAGCTCGATTCAAGACTTCTGTAAACTATTGTGACCCCAAAGAAGTTTTCAACGGTAAGAGTTTAATCCCCTTTGTGTCCACCTGAGTCTTGGATATGCTTCATTTTTTGTCCTATCCTATAAAATACTGCATAAAAATGGATGGACGGTGTGGATAAAACCCATACATCATGGTAGCCACTCAAAGCTCCTGTCCGTTCCAAGCTGGAGACGGCCGGTGGGATGCAATCCGCGTTCGGTTTGGTTAATGACGCTGCCACCAGCCAGGTGGCTAGTGGTTGGGGCTATGGGGCCTCATCGTGGTGTATGAGTTTCATCTACACCGTCTATCTTTTTTTAAGATCATTGTAGGGCTTGATCCAAAAAATGAAGAAGATGTAAATCTCAGGTGGACTTGTGGACGCCGGATTGCGCTCACATGCGAGTGGATCCATTGTTTCTTTTTTATTTGGTTTCTCTCGACTGTATTTTAAGTTGGGAGAACTGTTGCAATGATTTATTTACTTGGTATTTACTTGCCTTGATTGTGCAATACATTTCTAAAAGACAATTGAATGGTGTTCTCGAATATGGTATGTTTGACAGAGTCGCCACTAGTCGAAAAGAGGCCTCAGAATCCACGCTCGGCTAGAAGCGGTAAAAATACCTTAATGACGAGGGTATTCTGAAGAAATCATGGTCTTTAAATGACTACAAGTTTGGTAAGTTTGGTCTGCGCCGTGGATTCTGGATAAGGGCTGCGATTACGAAATAGGAAGGTGTTATGCACCCCCTTATTGCCGTCTCTACTTTGTGGGGCTTAACAATTTTGGAGGGATTCTAAAGAGCGTCCAAACCTACAAGGTTAGGCCATACTTCATAGGCTTTTTAGGGCCTGGGCAGGCAAACAACAAAATATAATAGCAAGATAATAACATTAGGCCAAACTTCGTAGGCTTTTTAGGGCCCGAGTTGGCAAAAACAGAAAAGAAGCAAAAGCAAAAGTAAATCATGGGTGGGTGGAAGGATGGAGTGTGTGGAAAATGTGCGGAGTAATATACGGTTTGATTTCGAGACGTGAGAGGGAAAATGAAAGTCAGAAACCCTTTCTTGTGAGAAAGACAAGGGATGATCGGAGTCCCCGATTCCGACCCTACTCATCGATTTTGACTTTACGGAAGTTATTTTTTATTTATTGATAGAGGATGAGTACTTCGAAATGTGAGAAGGAAATGAAGAAATTAACACCCCTTCTTGGTAGAAAAGACGGATAATGATTAGACGTCCTGGATTCCGACCCTACTTGTAGACTCTAGGGGGTTGCTTCTTATTTGTCAGATGAAAGAGAGAGACATATAGAGACAGAGAGATTCAGTCATTGGTGTATGGTTGTAGAAGCAAGAGGCTCGCTTTGCCAGTGTCAGACGATTGATCAGTGGGGCAGAGCTCCGTTCGCCTCAGATCTTCCAATCCCTTACGAGGTAGGGTTTCGGCAAAGCTTCGCTGGAGACTCTCTATCGCTTTCTCTCACTCTCTCAGAACCTCTCCCGTCCCTTTGTTCTGTTGTTCTTCTTTCGTTCGCTGGGTCCTGCTTAAATAGATGGCCCCAGGGTGATGAGCGAGGTGATTCAGTAATTCCTCGTGAGTGCAAGACAGACAAGTGGCAATTCTTACGATTAATCGCCAATTCGGTGTGGCCACGCTGCTCACTCGCATCGATCGGCCCTTCGTATTGCTTGTTGGGTATGTCGGAAAGGTGGTCGTTGAATGCGGGCTCAACAGAGGGTACACCTGGCCGAGATGGGTAGTGGATGCCCGCTAACGGTCACCATAGGACTGTTTGCATGAAAACGGTACTATGGTGGCCGTCTCCATCCATTTCCTTTTTTTTTTTTTTTTTATTTTTTATCTTTTGTACATTTTTTTGGTAGTTATGGCTATACTTCAAGTACATGTGCCACACACTCTCACAGCCGCATGTTGAGCCCCGGGGCCGATCTGAACTATTCACCGTTCCAGGGATGTATATTTAGTCGTATAGGAGCCTAAAGTCGCAGTCGATGAGTGGTTCACATGCTCATAGAGGTGGGGTGTTTACAGATGCCCCTCTTTAATAGAGGTTAGATACAATTGAATGCCAAAGCGAGTGGACACCCAACCTCTGGACTAGATGTAGAGGCGATTAACTTTGTTATTTTTCCGTAGTGACGTTCATTGATTGATTCTTGTGGTCTAAAGATTAATTTGAATGTCTCATGAGGGTCACAGAAAGGTTGTTATTAGGATTTGTGAGTTTGGATTGAGAGTGGTTAGAGCCCATGTGCATTTTTCTTACGAGGATAACACACTTTGATATGAGGAGGTAGATTTTGAAGATTTTCGTGTCCCTAGGCTCGTTTGCAAGACAGGTCGTTATAACGTGCAGTTGCCTATGCATTTTAAGGCTTTACGGATCTCCCACGTTACAGTACATTAGGCTTACAAGCGTCCTGCTCTAGAGTCATCCGGATTATTCCTTATTCCATTCAGACCTTTCGATTTGGTCACCTTGGCTTGTAACAGAGCGTTTCGCAAATTAAAGTGCAGTTGCACTAATCTAGAAGTAATCATTCCTTATTCCGAGATGATTGAGTTGACACTAAGAGTTCAGGACGGCCGTCCCATGTTCCACGTATGATATTGGAGAAAACTGATGAGTCGGAGAAAAGAAAAATCAATTATTGTTATTGCGTCGACACACACACCGGGGAGTATGAAAGACTGCCTAGTGCTTCGGATGTCGTGCGCATTGATTTTTTTTTTTTTAAAGATCCCCACTTGTAAAACATGGTTCTATGGGGTTTTTTATTGTAAAGAGCTTTTCAAAAGATTTTTTTTAGCCTTTATTTTGAAGATCTTCGCCTGATCTTACGGGTGGGCATATTTTAAAAGATCCCCACCTGTAGAACATGGTTTCATGGGGTTTTTATTGCAAAAAGCTTTTGAAAAGATTTTTCGGGCCTTTATTTTAAAAATCTCTATTTGATCTCGTGGGTGGGCGTCATCGGTCGATTTTTATTTGGCCGCTTTTTTGTTTTTTTTTGTAAAGGGAAATATGACTCTAGTTGGGGATGCACTTATTCCAATCTGTCGTCCCCTAACCAGATGGTCATGGTCGAAATACAACTTTGATTTTATTTTTTTGACAAAAGGGGAAACACAATTTCGCCAAAAGGTGCATCTATTCCGATATGGGAAAAAAGATGACTCCACTTGGGAATGCATTTATTCTGATCTGTCATCCCCTTGGCCAGTTGGTCATGGTCAAGATCAAGTAGCACGAATCGGATTATTGCATATTATATATATTTTTCTCTCTCTCTCTCTCTCTTTTTTTTTTTTTTTCTGTAATCAGCCCTGTGATTCTTGGTCGGGATGGTCCCAATCGGGTCTAGATGGTCAAGATTTGGACTTATTGCATGGTTGTTGAAAGGTCCATTCCTTCATCCCAAGTTTGGACAGTTCTCTGCCGGGGGAAGTATGAAATTTCCATCAATTATTAGCTTCTACTGCTAATAAGGCACTCGATCCATTTTAAGTCAGTGAGTAAGACAAGCACACACAATTAAGTGTTGTAGTTTCACGTCTTCAGACAACCTGATTGAGGGTTTACAGCCAACATACCCACAAAGTTGCATGTTCCTTTTTGTGCAATGAACATGGACCACATATCATCCGACAGACTCCTTAGGCCATAAGATGGTCCACATCCTCACATTTCTCATGATCAATTTAGTTTGGGGTCTTATTGTTTGCTCGCCTCAAGTGTAAGGCTGCGATGTAGTAACAATTCTCAGTAAGACCGAGGTTGATCCTCAGGGATTGTCGTAACAATTCTAAGTTTTATAACTAGGATGGGCTAAATTCAGATTTATATTGATGAATAGAATTTAATAACATAAAACTAACTATTTTAGAACTAAATCAAGGAAATAAACACTAGAGCGTCAAGGATCCACTAATAATCATTCACAATGCCAATTCAAACCATTTAAACTAATAACATAATTGGAATCAGAGTTCTATCTCTATCCAATCAGAATATAGAGCAATCAAATTATCATAATGCATCTAATGTAGATGGATCATCCACTGATATGGTTCTCTCATAAACAACTAAGGCATTGGGTGTATTCAATCATACAACCCAATCCTTCACAAAATAAGCAAGATCACATTCATGATTCTTCCTCAAACCTTGTTACTAGACTTGATTTAGAAGCATGAATTGAACTTCTATTGAACCAAAATCAATACATAAACACCTATCTCAGATTCAATCAAAAGATAAGAACCCCTTTTAGTCTAGTTCTAGATAAGCACTTAGGAAACTTGATTTGTAAGATCCCTTAGCATCCAACATATCATGATGGATCTAAGATCTCTACAACTCGAAATCCTATCAATTAATACCCCATTAAGCAATCTCAGTAATCAAAACATCCCATGTAAGAGAAATCACAAGAGATAGAAGATTAACTAAAATACTAACTTTATTTCAAACTAGAACTAGAAGTGTTATTCATAAAACCAAAAAGTACTTGAACTAATTCGAATTAGACATTGTAAACAACTAAAAGCTTCACCTCTTAGCCCTAGCTAAGGGGTTTAGCCAACCATTAACAGATTAAACTAAAGCTCAAAGGAAAAAACTACTAAAAACATAGAAAAATCAAGTTGGAGGAGTTGCAGATTCTCCACAGTGATCTCCTTCACCTCCCACGACTTTCTTAGCCTTCTATGATATGTTTAGATCCACCCCTAGGTGTCCTTTTATAGCTTTGGAGCTCCATCAAGTGAGAAAATTGTAAAACCGCGTGTCCTAGCTGCACTAGGAAACTAGAAAATTGAATTTTTATAAGTGCAGCTTGCTGTTTGTATGTGGCCGACCGGTCGAACTGGGCTGGCCGATCGGTCTTGACCGTAGGACCTGTCTAGAATGTACAGAGGGGTGGTCTTCACATGGTCGACCGGTCTTGACCGGTTGTGGCCCCTTTGGCCGACCGGTCATGGCCCTTTTTCTTTGATTTCTTTGATTTCTTTCTCTCTCTTTTCTCCTTCTTTCTTCATCATTCTTTGGCCCACCTTGGATCATCATCAAAGAGGTTTCTAAATAGGTCTTTTAGTCATCGTTTATGTGAAGTCTCTCTGTCAATCCAACATCCACAAAACATTGATTAGATGGGTCTTTTAAGCATGCAAACCATGCATATAATGCGATGTAATGGCTATAAAATGTATAAATTGGAGGCTCAACACTTATACTGCTCATAATACCAATGAGCATGTGCTTCACCTCCTAGCTCCTTAATCCCCTTCATGAATTCTAGGAGCAAGGAATGTCTGCCAGGTTTAACATCGACTTCCAATCAAGGTCATCTATCATGGTGCGTTCAACATGAACAGGATTGCGGAACTTCCATCCACTCTAGACTTGATTATCAATAAGCCCTGGACACCTGTGCAATCAAATGTTAGTCACGTTTATAAATGATTTGAAAAGCCCTCGAGAAATTAATCCCAGTGTAGTTTAAGGTCTTTGGACCATGAGGTACGACTTGGATGGTTGAGTGTTCGCCAACCCCAAGTGCAAGGTTGCAATGTAGTAATAATCAATCGTGAGACCGAGATCATCCTCAGGGATTTGGGAAAAACCAATTCTAACTATTCCAATAACTTGAATTTAAGAAGTTTAGGAATTTAGAGATCTAGAACCAATCATAAACAGTCAGTAAATAGGATAAAATCAGAGAATTAAGAATAACTAGAGCACCAAGGATCCACTTGTAGTAGATGAATGCCAATTCATTCATCAAGCACACACACAATTAGAATTGAAGTCCTATCTCTCATCTAATCGGAAGACATTGCATTCAACACATAAACCAACTTAAATTCAGAAATCAAAACTTCTAGTTCTAATGAAGCATAAAGACGATGAACATGTAGCCTTTGAAGTAACAGCCATATCAAGAGATAATGGCATGCTCCAAGGTTACTACAATCTAAATCTCATTAAACCAATATGATCATTCTCAGAAATTTGCAAGCAACATGTGTCCAGAGTACACATGTTCTCAAAATTCATATAAAAATACCAACTTTATTCAAACTAGAACTTTAAAATTCAAAATCAAAGTTAAGGTACTTGAATAAACAAATTGAACATCAAAACTAACTATAAGTTTCACCTCTTAGCCCTAGATAAGAGGTTCTAGCCAAGAATTGTCATGTTTGAACTAGAAAATAAAAGAAAAACTACAGAAAACATAAGAAAAATAAAAAAAAACCTTAGTCGGAAGAGTTGTAGACTCTCCACGATGATCCTCTCTACCTCCAGCGATTATGAAACCCTTCTAGGATGTCTTTAGACGAGACTAGAGGTGTCCTTTTATAGCAAACTTGCGCCACCGCCTTGGAATCTTTAAGAAATTGTGAAGTGTTTACACAGTTTGGGCGGTGGTCGACCGGTCCTGGCCCCCTGGCCAATCGATCGATCTTATCACAACAACGACTTTAACAGGATTTGAAATTCATGTGCATAGCCGACCAGTCGAACCTATCTGTTTTAGTCTAGCAAGGTCTAGCCAATCAATGACCCGTCCATCAGGTAATTCGATCGTTCAGCCGATCAGTTTGGTGTGGATGACCGATCGGACAGGCTATTCATTCTTTCTTCTCTTTTCTCCACCTCTTGGCTCCTCTTTCACTAGTCTTTAATGTATGCTAAAAAGGGTCTTTTATCATCAAATTTATGAGGTTCCTCTCTCGTTCCTACAAACACAAAAACACATATAAGATGGGTCTTTTATCAATCAAAACATGCATAATGCATGATAAACTAGGGTTAAAATATACACAATTCAGAACTCAACATTGAGAGTGTTGCCAGATGGTCGAGACCGAATTTTATTGCATGATTTTTTTGGTGATATAGTCCATCGTCCCAAATCTAAGCCGTCTGATCAGATCTAAATGGTTGAGATCGAATTTTATTGCATTATTTGTTTCATGATCCAGCCCATTGTCCCAAATATGGACGGTTTGATCATATCCAAATGGTCGAGAGCTAGGTTTATTTCATGATTTTGATGATCCAATCCATCGTCCCAAATTTGGACGGTCTACTCGAATCCAAATTGGTCAAATGCTGGATTTATTGCATGATTTTGATGATCCAGTTTGTTGTCCCAAATCTAGACAGTTTGATTCGATTTAAATTGATCAAGAGTTGGATTTATTGCCTGTGTTTTTTAAAAGAAAAGAGAGGTTTTATTTGCAGTATTAGACTTTACTTCTAGATTGTTTATACTTGAGGTCTTTGATAGAGGGACTGAGTTGTCGATTGCCCCGTCGTCCGTCTTTTATGAGATCGAATCGGTTCCCATAGAGGACTCGAGAGAGTACGAATTAGTAGTTCTGTCTTGAGCCTCAGCTGAATTGAGAATTCCTGAATATCACAATTTTTCTACCTTGTCTTCACGATGAGTTTTTTTGCTGGGTCAAGTCATTGCCTAGTTTTTACCCCTTTTTTCATTCTCATTTTTTTCTTCTTTTTTTTTACTTCCATTTTTACCCTTAGCGCCCTTTCGGGTTTTCACCACGTCTTAGGTATTTGCTCTTGCTTGCCCCTTGGCAGCTTTGCCTTTTTTACCCTAACGCCCTTTCGGGTTTTCACTAGGTCTGTTGTGGATCCGCTATTTTTACTCTAGGTGCCCTTGCCGGTTTTCACCTCGCCCAATCTACTTAGGAGTACTTTTTTTTCTTTTCTCTTTCTTCACCTTTGAACTATCATTTATTGTCAGAGTTTCCATCATTGTCAGCTGATAAATGCCCTGGATAGCATGGAGATTTTGAAGTGCACCATTGAGGTCGGGATTTTCTAGGGGGAGGTAGGTGTGATTTCTGCTCTCTTTTTTATTCTCTCTTTTTCCTCTCTCTTTCTCTCCTTTTCTTTTATGCCCTTATTGGTTCCTGGGATTTTGGGCAGCTCTCTTTTCTCTGTCTTTTTTATACACACATTTTCTCCCTTGTTTTTTGTTTTCTCTCTATACACTAATCTTTTTCCTTTTTTGTTTTGATTTTCCCTCTGTACACACACTTTTCCTTCTCTTTTTTTTTCTCTCTGTACACACCCTTTTTTCCTTTTTTGAGAGCATATTAGGGGAGGGGATGAGTTTTGACCTTAAGTGATGTTTCTTAACCTTCGTGCTAGCTATGGTGGATTATGACATGATCGGCGTTAATTGGCTTAGGAAGATCTTCATCATTCATATTGATGAGATACAGTGCGCCTCTTGGTAGCACCTCTCGCATGATGAGTGGACCTTCATAGGTGGGTTTGAATTTTTCCCTTGGATCAGGCAAGTGTGGAGGTAAGATTTTCTTTATAACCATATCTCCCACCCTGAAGACTCTTGTGCGGACCCGTTTGTTGTATTCTCGGGCGATCATTTTTTGATACATCTGGGAATAGCAGAGGGCTCGCATGTGCTTTAAATCTGCCAAATGCAATTGATCACAGCGAGCCTGCAACCACTCTCCCTCTTGAACTTTACTTTCGAGCAATATGCATGGCGAGGGAATTTCCACTTTGGTGGGTATAATAGCCTCCATTCCTTACATAAACTCGTATGGAGTGGCTCTTGTCGCAGTGTGTATAGATGTTCGATGTGCTCATAGTGTATATGGTAGTTGTTCTGACCAGTCGCGATACGTTTTCACTATTTTCTTGAGGATGCACATGAGCGTCTTATTGGTGGCTTCTACACCTCAATTCATTTGTGGTCAGTAGGGGCTAGACTGATGCCTATTGATCTTGAACTGCTCAAGCATATGTTCCACCTTTCAATTCATAAAGGGTGTCCCGTTGTCAGTGATGATGGTTTGCCGGACTCCATAACGATTGATAATGTTCTTCTCTAGGAACTGTACCACATGCGAGGACATTATGGTGGTGTAGGATGCTGCTTCTACCCACTTAGTGAAGTAATCGACTGCCACCAGGATGTATTATGGTCGTTTGATGCTTTAGGGCTGATTTTGTCGATGATGTCGATTCCACACATTAAGAAAGGCTAGGGCGTTGTTATATTGTATAGCTCAAATTCCAGGGCGTGGATCCGATTAGCATGCTCTTGACATTTGAATCATGTTTTAACGTACTGGCATCAACTAGTTTCCATGGTCATCCAGTAGTTCCCTTGCCGAAGAATCTTTTTGGCCATCATGTGACTGTTCATGTGTGGGCCGCAGGTTTCTTCGTGAATCTCAGACATGATTTTTGCAGCTTCGGCCTCTTCCATACACCGCAACAAGATCTAATTAAAAGACCATTTATAAAGAGTTCTGCCATAGATTATGAACTGTGCAGTTAGACGTTGAATAGTGCGACAGTTTGTTGGTGTTGCATCGACTAGATAAGTTCGATCGTCTAGGTATTTTCTGATGTTGGTATACTACGATTGCTTATTAGGCGGTGTTTTAGCTTCTTCAATCTGCATGCAAAATGTCGGTTCTTCTCGAAGCTCTATAGTAAGTTCTCATTGGGTTTCTCTTTTAGGAATTTCCATCATTGATGCCAACGTAGCCAGAGCATTGGCGAACTGATTCTTGGCATGAGGCATGTATGTGAAGGTGACTTTGTGAAATTGGTCGATAAGCTTTTCAAGGTAGACATGATATGACACTAGCTTTTCATCCCTTATTCTCCAGTCACTGTTGATTTGATTGATAATGAGTTTTGAATCGCTGAAGACTCATAGTTTGTTTACGCCCAGTATGATTGCTTCTTTGAGGCCCGCGATACAAGCGTCGTACTCTGTTATGTTGTTCGTGCGGGTGAATGTGAGCCTTCTTGATATGGGCATGGGGATGTCATTAGGGAAATAAAGGATTGCCCTTACCCCACTGCCTCTGTTGTTGGATGTGACGTCGAAATACAGGGTCCATTCATCTACTTTCGGCCCCTCTTCTCCTTCGAAGAACAGGATGTCCTCATTAGGGAAGAAATTCTTCAAGGGCTGGTAGTCTGGCAACGAGTGTGCTGCGAGGTGATCGGCCAGTGCTTGCCCCTTAATTTCCTTTTGAGTGACATAGGTAATGTCAAACTCAAAAAGCAATAGTTTCCACTTCGTTATTTTACTTGTTAGTGTCGGTTTCTCGAACAGATACCTTAGGGGATCTGTGCGAGTAAGAAGGAGAATTGGGTATGTAATCATGTACTAGCACAGGCACTGAGTAGCCAATATAAGGGCGAGACACGTCTTCTCAATCTGGGAGTACCTGGACTCATAGTCTGTGAATCGACGGCTGAGATAACCGATCGAAGAGCTTTTCCAGATCTTTTAAGTGTCCCTCAATGCTTCGAGACTTGACAATCATATCATCTACATAGACTTCGAGCTCTTTATTCATCATGTCGTGGAAGAACACTGTCATAGCTCGTTGATATGTTGCCCCAGCATTCTTGAGTCCGAAGGGCATGAAACGGTAGCAGAAGGTTCCCTAAGGCGTGATGAATGACATCTTCTCACAATCTTTTGTAGCCATTTTGATTGGATTATAACTGGAGAAGCCATCCATGAAGGAGAAAATCTTGTGCACTGCCGTGTTGTCGACCAGAGTATTGATGTGAGGAAGCGAAAAGTTATCCTTCGGGATGACCTTGTTATGGTCCCGAAAGTCGATGCACATTCAGACCTTACTGTCTTTCTTTGGGACCGGGATGATGTTATCGAGCCATCCGGATAGTTGGACACTACCAGAAATCCTGCATTGTATTGTTTGATTACTTCTTCCCTAATTTTTAGGATCCATTTTGGCCGCATTCTTCTCAGCTTCTGCATGACCGGCTTGACTTTGTTAGTGCACTTTTTCGTGGCATACTAGTGCACCTTGATTGTCAATCACTTACGTCAGTAAGTCTAGAGTCGGTTGAGCCCAATGAAGACGAAGAACGAAGACTCAAGACGTCCAGCCGCATCAAGAATGAAGATTCAGGTAAATGAGATGCCTTGGTGCCTTAACCTCGACCAAAACCTATCCCCTTTGTATCCTTGATGACCTTGACCATATTTAGAACCCTTTAGGCATCATAGATAGGACCTAGGTGTCCCATTTGTACACCCTAACCTTGGCCTTAAACTACATGCTGAAGAAACACATGTATCAGCAAATACATTGGGGTCCCAGGCTGGTCCGACCGGTCAAGACCGGTCGGCCAGCATCCCTGCTGGATGTACAAAGGCCAGCCGACCGGTCAGGACCGGTCGGCCTTCACAAATGAAGGTATACAGCAAGGTGGGCCGACCGGTCATGACCGGTCGGCCAGTGTTGGCTTCCATGCATGTTTCAGCCATCCAGCAAAGGGGGGCCAGTATGGCTTAGGCTGTCCAGTGAGGGGGTCCGACCGGTCATGACCGGTCGGCCCATATATGTGGCCTATACACTTGAGGTTCTTCAGCAGGGGGAGTCCGACCGGTCATGACCGGTCGGGGCAGGCCATTTTATGGCCGTTTTATGACCGTTGGAGCCTCTTTTCTATAAATATGGAGCTCCATTCTTGGGTCAGGCAGAGAAGTTTTTGAGAACCCTTTGCCCACATCATTTGTACATCTTTTGGGGTCTCAAAGAGGAGGTGTTCAAGTCATATCCCTTGTGTTTCAAACACAAGTATGGGCATTCAAATGCAATCAAGAGATGACTTGATTCCTCTCTCAAATCTAGAGGTGTGACATTATTCCACATTGGTATATCCTTTGTCCAAGACCTCTAGAAGACTCTCTAGGTGAATCTCCTAGTTGGAACAACCTACACATCCCATGTACGAGATTCACCCATCCTCCTAGCACCTTGGGCATTTTAAGGCATCGCATGCAAGGTGTTTGATCGAATTGTGGCTGAGGCATTGGCGACGCAACGGCGACACGATCGAGGGAGCAAAGGGAAGCTGATTGAAGCACGGGAGAGCGGAGATCAAGCAACCCATTACGGCGCCAAACAAGGGGCTCATCCGACAAGTAAGTTGTCTCATTTGAGAGTCCAATTTGAGTTTGTTTGTCAAGCTCGTCTTAGGGACGTTAGCCGTTCCTTGGTCCGTCAGCCGGGCCTAAACTAAGTCTCCAAGGGGGAGCCTCCGACACGGGAGTAAACGTGCGATTGGGTTGAGAGTTAGCCCTTGGTTCAAAACTCCGGTGACGGTTGAGAGGTGAACCGATAAAACCTCCGTGTGTAAAGGTTGAGAGGTGAACCTCATTTAAAACCTCCGTTAGTGAATGCCGGTGTGCTCAAAGGGGTTGAGTACTTGAACCGGGAGTGGAGTAGACACGTAGTCGAACCACTATACATCCTTGTGTTTGTGATTGCTCTTGAGCACATTCTATCTTTGCATTGTTAGTTTAAATTGCTTAATTATGAATGATTGATAGGAATGCATGCTAGGCACTTTTTAGGCATCCTCGCACAAGATGTACCTTCACTACTTGTGTAGACTTGAGTTCATTGATCCAATCTCATAAGTCTACACAAGGTGCATAGGTTAGTAGCTTAAATAGTTGAATCATTTTCTTACCTATGCATGCTTAGACTAGGTTTGGTTATTGCTTATCTCTGGCTAGTCTTGTGATTGGACCCACCAAGGCTTGGAAGCCAAGGTGTTCTTGCTTACCTAGCTTAAACTTGTTGAATTGCATAAGTAGGCGAAAAGAATTTTTTTTTTAAAAAAAGGGTCCTATTCACCCCCCCCCTCTAGGTCCATAGACATATCTCCGAGTATCTCTACAAGCGGTAAAACCGCAATTTCATTTGGTATCAGAGCGGGTTTCTCTTTAAGGGCTTAATTGCCTAGTGATAGATCCTAAAGAGAAACTTGAAAATATGTCTAGAGAGGACTCTTCATCCGTCTCTAAGCCTCCTTTCTTTGATGGGTCAAATTATCCATACTGGAAAGCCCGAATGCGCATCTTCTTGGAATCCATTGATTCAGATGTGAGGGATATGGTTGATTTTGGATATGAACCCCCAAAGGTCACTATCTCTAAGGAAGGTGAGCCGGATGTTATCAGGCCAAAAGAAAAGGCATTATGGACTGCTCATGAAAAGGCTCAACGTATTAATAATGCCAAGGGCCTGAATGCTATATTTTGTTCAGTATCGAGAGAAGAATTTGGTCGGATCCAAAACTGCACTACCAGTAAACAAGCATGGGATATTCTGGAAGTTACCCATGAAGGAACAAATGTTGTTAAAAATTCTAAACTCCAGCGCCTCTCCACTCTATTTGAAAATATCACTATGGAGGAGGATGAAACGTTTACTGAATTTTATACCAAACTGAACAAAATCACAAATGATATGTGGGGCTTAGGGGATCCGGTTCCGGAACATAGGCTTTGTAGGAAAATTCTGAGATCTCTTCCGGAACGGTTCTCTTCTAAAGTCACCACCATTGAAGAGTGTAGGGATCTTAACACAATGAAAGTTGAAGAACTCATAGGTTCCCTACAAACCTTTGAGCTAGGCTTTAAAGCCCCCTCTAGAAGGAAAAACATCGCCTTCAAGTCCTCTCACAGACACAAGAAAATCAAAAGTGAGACGGAGGACGATAGCGATGATGAGGATGATGAGGAAGAACAATTGAACAAAAAATTTAAGAGATTCCTCAAATTTGATAGAGGGAATAGCCGTGACAAGAAGGATAAGAAGGGTGATAAACGTACAGGATAATCATCCATACCCTCATCCGTCCGTTGTTACGGTTGCGGTCGTCGTGGCCATATTGCCCCGGAATGTCCGGAAGGGCCTAAACCGAAAGGTAAAAAGGCCATGGCTGCCACTTGGGATGATACGGAGGAGTCCGAATCTGATGATGAGAGCCAACATAAAGATCTTGCTCTCTCGGCCTCCATCACGACCCCTTTACCAGATTATCTAAGAGGGGATCCCAACCACTATCCCTTCTAGGTGAAGGTAGAGTTCCCAACCCCTCACCTCATGCTACATTTTATGAGGGTGTTGTGGAACTTTGCTACCCTTTGGCTTTTTTATCTCATCATGGTAAGAGAGGGTAGCTAGTTATGCTTTTATTGGTAAATCTGAGGATTTCAGCCTCATTTCTGTGTATATGGGCAAATCGGAGGATTCAAGCCTCATTCGCCCAAATTTTGATGATTTAGCTTTGCTTTTATTGATACATTTGCTTGCTAGATTGTCATCTTGCTTAGATTAGCTAACCATCTTGAGTTTTATGCTTCATGTATGCTAATCTTTGCTTAGTATTGGTCTTGATATACCATTAGGGGAGGATGGTTGATTGGGCTATAAGCCCTTTTGTGGTTCATTGCAAATGTATATCCTTGACCAATTGCATGATTAATCTTGCCTGAATAGTTACATTTCTTGTTAATCATGTTTCTTAGCTTGCTCCATGAATTTATGATTCATGCACCCTATACTCTCCGTTTTAGCATGTGCTTATAGTTATAACTGCGACACACTATCTTCTCTTACCTTAACCTTATTGGCATATCATTAAGGGGGAGAGAATAGTTTGTCAATTGCTAACAAAAAGGGGGAGAAAGATCAAATCCCACCAAAACTAGTTTGCTATGTTTTGTGATGCAGGGATTGACAGGTTATGGGGGAGCAAACTGAAGAGGAGCAGCTTAGGTTGTCATGTCAAGAGTCCTGTATTTTATGTTTTATTAATGTAATCTCTTGTTCATGTAATTTTGTTTTGGTAGGTTAAGTTTTTGTAAGTAATTGACAAAGGGGGAGATTGTTAGTGCACTTTTTCGTGGCATACTAGTGCACCTTGATTGTCAATCACTTACGTCAGTAAGTCTAGAGTCGGTTGAGCCCAATGAAGACGAAGAACGAAGACTCAAGACGTCCAGCCGCATCAAGAATGAAGATTCAGGTAAATGAGATGCCTTGGTGCCTTAACCTCGACCAAAACCTATCCCCTTTGTATCCTTGATGACCTTGACCATATTTAGAACCCTTTAGGCATCATAGATAGGACCTAGGTGTCCCATTTGTACACCCTAACCTTGGCCTTAAACTACATGCTGAAGAAACACATGTATCAGCAAATACATTGGGGTCCCAGGCTGGTCCGACCGGTCAAGACCGGTCGGCCAGCATCCCTGCTGGATGTACAAAGGCCAGCCGACCGGTCAGGACCGGTCGGCCTTCACAAATGAAGGTATACAGCAAGGTGGGCCGACCGGTCATGACCGGTCAGCCAGTGTTGGCTTCCATGCATGTTTCAGCCATCCAGCAAAGGGGGGCCAGTATGGCTTAGGCTGTCCAGTGAGGGGGTCCGACCGGTCATGACCGGTCGGCCCATATATGTGGCCTATACACTTGAGGTTCTTCAGCAGGGGGAGTCCGACCGGTCATGACCGGTCGGGGCAGGCCATTTTATGGCCGTTTTATGACCGTTGGAGCCTCTTTTCTATAAATATGGAGCTCCATTCTTGGGTCAGGCAGAGAAGTTTTTGAGAACCCTTTGCCCACATCATTTGTACATCTTTTGGGGTCTCAAAGAGGAGGTGTTCAAGTCATATCCCTTGTGTTTCAAACACAAGTATGGGCATTCAAATGCAATCAAGAGATGACTTGATTCCTCTCTCAAATCTAGAGGTGTGACATTATTCCACATTGGTATATCCTTTGTCCAAGACCTCTAGAAGACTCTCTAGGTGAATCTCCTAGTTGGAACAACCTACACATCCCATGTACGAGATTCACCCATCCTCCTAGCACCTTGGGCATTTCAAGGCATCGCATGCAAGGTGTTTGATCGAATGTGGCTGAGGCATTGGCGACGCAACGGCGACACGATCGAGGGAGCAAAGGGAAGCTGGTTGAAGCACGGGAGAGCGGAGATCAAGCAACCCATTACGGCGCCAAACAAGGGGCTCATCCGAAAAGTAAGTTGTCTCATTTGAGAGTCCAATTTGAGTTTGTTTGTCAAGCTCGTCTTAGGGACGTTAGCCGTTCCTTGGTCCGTCAGCCGGGCCTAAACTAAGTCTCCAAGGGGGAGCCTCCGACACGGGAGTAAACGTGCGATTGGGTTGAGAGTTAGCCCTTGGTTCAAAACTCCGGTGACGGTTGAGAGGTGAACCGATAAAACCTCCGTGTGTAAAGGTTGAGAGGTGAACCTCATTTAAAACCTCCGTTAGTGAATGCCGGTGTGCTCAAAGGGGTTGAGTACTTGAACCGGGAGTGGAGTAGACACGTAGTCGAACCACTATACATCCTTGTGTTTGTGATTGCTCTTGAGCACATTCTATCTTTGCATTGTTAGTTTAAATTGCTTAATTATGAATGATTGATAGGAATGCATGCTAGGCACTTTTTAGGCATCCTCGCACAAGATGTACCTTCACTACTTGTGTAGACTTGAGTTCATTGATCCAATCTCATAAGTCTACACAAGGTGCATAGGTTAGTAGCTTAAATAGTTGAATCATTTTCTTACCTATGCATGCTTAGACTAGGTTTGGTTATTGCTTATCTCTGGCTAGTCTTGTGATTGGACCCACCAAGGCTTGGAAGCCAAGGTGTTCTTGCTTACCTAGCTTAAACTTGTTGAATTGCATAAGTAGGCGAAAAGAATTTTTTTTTTAAAAAAAGGGTCCTATTCACCCCGCCCTCTAGGTCCATAGACATATCTCCGAGTATCTCTACAAGCGGTAAAACCGCAATTTCAGACTTATGGTTTCGTGGGCAGATGATGTACAACCAGGACTTCGTTGAGCCCTGGCATATTTTCGTACAAGAAGGCAAAGTTTGATAACTGTGATTTGAAACAATCGATCATTTTCTATTGATTTTTAGAGGACAGATTCTTCCTATGGTGCACCTCTTGAGGATCCTCAGGGGTCCTGAGATTAACGACCTCAAAATCGATGGGCACGACGTTGGCTTTGGAATCAATTTTTTTAAGGAGGTCCTCTAGTTCGCTGGCTGGGTGATTTCTTTCCTCTTCTCTAGCCTCTTCTAAACCTATAAGTTTAAAGTCTACTTCTACGCTGAAGTCGTAGTCATTGACTTTAACCTTTCGTTCTTCAGAAACTAGATCTATACTTTTATTGATTGGGTATGTACAGAGCTTTTTAGGATTTTCTGATTTTTTTTATTTTTCACATTTTTTTATTTGTTTCATTTTTCTATATTTTTTTAATTTTTTTTGGATTTTTGAATTTAACAGTTCTCGAGCAAGATGGCATTTTCGAAACAGGGGCCGACTAATTCGGCTCGGGATGTTGTTGACGATTTACATGGGCATTTTTTCAGGCCAGTATTGTTGGACATTTTGTTGGCTAATTTTACCATCACGGGGGTTACGAACCAATTTACATCCTGTACTCCCTCCCCTCGGGAGACAGGGCCAGTGTGGGCAGTGGATTGATCTGACTTGCCATGCCTAATCATCATGATGAAGCAAAGGTTTGGTTCTGACTCAATATCAGACATGGTCACATCTTATGCATCCCCGAGGTCATGGAACTCCTAAGGTTGTTGTAATTCCAGTGGGATGGTGACTGACGTACAATCAAGATGGGGTAATTCATGCTCTTTGCCCCTGTGCTCTTACGGTAGCTCTATTAAGGTGAGGTTGGGCTTGCGGTTTGGAACAACGGGAATCAGACTTTCGCCTGGGTGGATGACTCCTGTGCCAACAAAACGAAACTGGTGGGAAAGGTAAAATGTGACCTATCTATGGGCAATTCCCTCTCCTATCTACCCCTGTTTCTTCAATTTTTCCTTCCAAGAGGAACTCATATCCTAGTCCGGTCCTGCCTACTCTTTCTCAAACTTTAATTATTTTTATGTTATGTTGGTGTTCGATTTAGTAGTTTAGGATCTGCCATTCGGCTGTTGAAAAGATGTTGTTTGGGTTAGGGCATGCACTGACGGCATGTGGTTAACTACTTCAAATTGAAAGCTTTGATAATGCATGTTTGGCCCCCAAATGTCAACCATAGGGACATTAGGTTCTCCCGGAATGGTTGCTTCTACAAGGAGGATCTGTTCAGAATCAGCTAAAATGGTGAGTATTATATCCTCGAAGTCATACTTGACTCTTTGATGTATATTTTAGGGCACTGCCCTACTTGGTGAAGCCTGGGGCGGTCGAGAAGGAGATTGAATGATAATGGAATGTTGAGGATCTGAAAGGTGGTGGTTAGCACATCCAGACCGATTTTCAGTTCGATGTCAATTTCTCCTTAGGCCTGTCTTTAGGAGTTATTAAATGCTCTAACGTTCATATTACTGGGTCTAAATGCAGACGGTTCCAATCCTAGATACATAACAGTTCGTAATGGGTAGGCATTCAAACTTGAACTGTTGTCGATTAGCACGAATAGGATGCTACAATCCTTGTGACCAACGGTTATATTCAATTAGCGCACATGGTCACGTCCTTTCGGTGGCATCTCGTCATCTGAAAATGTGATCGCCTGTGGGGCGACGAGCTGCCCAATCATGTGTGCGACCATCTTTGGCGGTGCTTCTCAAGAGATGTGTGTGTCATTTAAAGTTTTGACAAACATTTTGCGATGGGTCTGTGATGTGCAGAGGAGTTCCCCAACGGATATTTAGGCAAGAATTTTTTTTAGTTGGGCCACTACATTGTATGCGGTTTCGGCCTTAGATGTTACTATTGAATGCCCCTTGGGGTCTCCTCTAACTGCATCTCTTCGGAAACCCGTTCGGGTTCATGTTTCCCACTTTCAAGCACTCTGGATAACGTCACGGGACTGTTTTGTTGTCAAAGATTGGGATTCCCTTCCTTGAAGTACTAACGGTTCCTTGGTGATCTGGATGAGGCGCGGGACTTGCCTATAGTAGGACCAGAGGCTGCATCGGTGGTGGTGTTGATGGTGTAGGGCTTGCCCCTAGTGAGACCAGAGGCTATGCTGGAGGTGGTTAGAATGGTGCGGGTGTGGTCAGGCCTAATGTGGCAGAGGGAATGGTGATGGATATGCCCCTTACAGGGTCACCGTCGGATGGATGAGTATAGGTGGTGGGGATGGTGACTTTCCCAAAAGCACCACTGGTTGCTGAATTATTAGCGGACCTTGATGGTTGTCGGATGGTGAGTTGTAGGTGGGTGGTGGTGCGGAGGCTCTCCACATAAGAACCACTGGCGAGGGATCCCAAGACGGGTTGTGTAGGGTGATCGAGTTGGTCGTCGGGCTCTCTCATGGAGAATTATTGGTCGGTTTTGTTGCCGGTGACTGATTGGTGCCAAAAAGTAGGCTGACTCGGAACCCTTCTGACGAGTGAGTGGTGCCCATTGCTAGATAAGTGTTCGCTTCCCCAAGTGTAGGGTTGCGATGTAGTAATAAACTCGGTAATACCGAGGTCGATCCACAGGGACTTATGTAGGATGCCACAAACTCATCCACAAGTTTCTATTGAAGCTAACAATCAAAGTTTGAATAGAATGTGTGTGATTAACAGTTTAAGCTAAATTGAATGTAAACAATTATAAGAAGGCACTAGGGTTTCGAGGATTCACTTGTAGCAATCCTCGATGTTCAATCCGCTGTGGTTTCCCATTCTCTCAACTAGAATCACCAGTCAGGTCTATCTAGTCGGATGATAGAACTGTTAAACCAGAAGTCTGTAACATGTAAGTTCTGTGCATAAAGTTCACTCAACTCTAGGCTGATCTGAGCATGCTCATTGCATAGGTCATTCACCTTTTCTATAGGTCCAATTCCCAATCATAACCATCCTCAAGTCTTCTCACAAGACAAGGCTAGATCATGATTTGAACTGGATTCAAATTATATGCACAATCCATACATATTCCAGATAATCAACCAAAACTAGAACTTTGGCATGAAGTCCCTTTATGAAGAGCTTGGTACTAGAGCGCACTCCAATTCCTCGGATCATACAGGTCTAGACCGTTGCAAACAAATTAAGAAGATAAGTAATTCATCCAAACATCCATGAGTCATCACAAGACTAAGAGAAATTACTTAAGAACTTGTATAAACTTCAAACCTTAGTTCATAATCATGAATTCCAAACTGAAAACCACTTAACTACGAATTAAAACATCTTGGATTCACTACAAGCTTCACCTCTTAGCCCTAGCTAAGAGGTTTAGCTGTTCATGATCCAAGGAAACATGAAACACTACAAAAAAGCATAAAAAATAGCAAAGCAAACCAAAAGGAGTTGTGAAACTCCAATCTTCACTTTCACAGCCTCCAACCTCGCTTGAACCCTTCCAGGATGCCCTAGGAATGATCCCTAGGTGTCCTTTTATAGTCTGGAAGCTCCACAACTTCGGAAGAATCGAGAACTTGCGTAACACTTACGCAGCGCAGAGAAAATCGGGATAAAATTAGAAATTTCTAACTCAGTACGCATGGCCGATCAGTCAAGACCGGTCGGTCTTGTGGAACAACAGTCCAGCAAGCACCTCCGATCGGTCATGACCGGTCGGAGCTATTCACCCTTGGTCCAGCAACCCAGTCCGACCGGTCATGACCGGTCGGACATCTTCAAAAGTCCTCCAGCAGTTGTCGCCGACCGGTTAAGACCGGTCGGTCACCTTTATGCGTCCTTTAGTGTCATGGCTGACCGGTCGCTGACCGGTCTGGCTTCCTTAGCCGACCGGTCATGACCGGTCGGCAGTCCTTCAAGCTTCTTTTCTTCTTTCTCTTTTCTTTCCTTGCTTCTTGCTTTCACTTTCTCTCTTCTTTTCTTTTTCGATCATCAAATATTATTCATTAGAATGATGCCAAATGAGCTCTTCATGTCTTCAATTGAGTAGAGTCCACCCTCAATCCTGTAATCACAAATCGTGCATTGAATTAGCTTACAAACCATACAAACCTTGCACAATTAGTGATGAATTGGGGTTAGAATATGCACAATTAAGAGCTCAACAATAAGGGGCAGGAATTCATGGGCGTGGCTCGGGGTTGTGTTTGTGTGAAAGACATGGGGTGAATAATCCCATTGAATGGCATTGATTGTTTGGGTTTTCAGCACATTGGAACCCACCCAATGTGTCGACAGGGGATTCTGGAGTATATTGTTGCTATTGGGGGCACTGGTGTCGGGGGCTGCAACTGAAATCTTATTCTGATCGATCAGGTTTTGAACTGCATGCTTCAATGAGAAGCAACATTCTGTCGTGTGACCCCTTCCCTGGTGGAATGCACAATACTGATTTTTGTTGTAGTTGGGTAGCAAGGGGTTTGGTGGTGGCCTAGGTTGTAATGGAGTCAAAAGTTTCGTTTGAATCAGCATGGCCAGAATATCAGTGTATGACTGGGCCAATGGAGGAATTGCCTAGGTAGTTGAGCCGGACCCGCCTGCCTTCCTTGATTGGGGTACCTCGGGTTCCACTTAGGTTATTGTGGTTGTGATTGCGGCTGTGGCTGACGCTCGACTGAAGGGATGGCTGAACCGCCTTGTGCTGAAGTAATGAGGTTAGTTTCTGTCGGGCAAGCGGCGAGCATATCCTTGTTCTTGGGGACATACCTGCTCATTTTCTCTTCCATCATGATCTTTTGTGTAGTGGGGGACTAGTGAGGCAGTGTCATCTCTGATGCCTGCCTCTACTTGTTCCCCTATGCGAATTAGTTGGGCAAAGTTAACGTAGAGGAAATAGAATAGGTACCCCAATATGTTTGGGTTGGCCAAATGAACGATAATGGAAATTTGTTCTTCATCATCAATTTGCGTTTTCATGAATGCGGCCATGGCCCTCCATCACTCGATGTAAGCGGACAATGTTTCATCGCTTCTTTGCCTAAGGGAGGCCAGATCTGCCCTTCGAGGTGTTGAATTCAAGTTGTATGCAAAGCGATCGATGGAAGCCTAGGAAAGGTCTTCACAGGTCCTGATTTTATGGTGATCGAGCGATGTGTACCAATCAAGAGAGTCACCTCTGAGGGATTCGTAAAATAGCCGGATCAGGGCTCCGTCGTCCCCTGCCACGTCATCGAGTTCTCTGCAAAAGGCTTTCAGATGTGCAGTAGGACATTCCGTGCCATCATATTTTTAAAACTTGAGTACCTCAAAGTTCGCTGGTACTCGTGCGTTCAAAAAGGGACCGAGGTCTTGAAATCTCATTGAGGGGAGTTTCACTCCATGTTGCTTTTGGAGTTCGTTTCTTATGGCCTTGAGCTGCATTTCGAAATGCTCTCAAGTCTATTGATTTCAGATGCTTATTGAAGGGGTGGGCATGCTCCTTGCGGGATACAGCTAGCCTCTTCTTCGTAATGGTCGATCTCCTCAACTTTTCTCGAATCCCTAGCGAGGAGGCCTCGCTGAGGGAGAGTTGACGGAGGGACGGATAAAAGATGGGTTCCCATTGTGGGGTGCGATTGGTTGTCAGGATGCAGGGGAATTGTAAGAGACATTGGATTGGATTACAATTGTGGCAAGCGTTGTGGTGGTTCTAATTGGAATTGAAATGCGCTCCCGTTAGGGGGAGTTTGCTAGAATTGAATAGTTGGAAATTGACTAGATTGTGCCGGTTGTGGCACTGACTGACTCCTGTTAGGGGGGACTTTGCTGGAATTGAACGACTGGAACTGAAAATTGAGTGAAATGTACCGGTTGTGGTACTAGCTAGCTCTCGTTAGAGGGAATTTGCTAAACTTGACTGGAATGTGCCGGTTGTGGCACAGTTGGCTCCCGTTAGGGGGAGATTGCTGAAATTGAATGGCTGAAACTGGAACTTGATTGGAATGTGCCGATTGCGGCACTGGCTAGCTCCCGTTAGTGGGAGTTTACTAGAATTGAATGGTTGGAATTGGAAGTTGACTGGCATGTGCTAGTTATGGCACTGGCTGGCTCCCGTTAGGGGGAGGAAATGCTGGAATTTTTTGTTAGACTGAGGAATTCTGAAAGCGTACCTGAGTCCCTTCGTGGGGGATAAGTTGAAGTTGGTTGGCGGTCGGGGCTGATGGACCCACTTGGGTGTTGGATGGTGGTGAGTCATGGTCGATGGGGGCGGCCCTCCCTTGGAGGAGGTTTACAAGCATATCTTTGATCATCTGACTCATGTCCTATGCTAGCTTGGTCAGAGATGGCATGACCTCAAGTTGTGCAGTTGATTTCCTTGGTGAGTCAGGATGGGTCGACCGATTGTCTTCCTAAGCCGACATGGCTGTTTGTGCACACGTTTGAATGATGCTTTGATGTAATCTTACCTTGCGACTAGATTTTTGGTGTAATGGCTATGGATTGATTCACTGCCCACCCAATTGGTCTGTTGTGATTTTTTTCTCTTTTTATTTTTTTTGTTTTTTTGTTTTAATATTTTTTGTTATTTTTTAGGCAAATAAGATTTACAGAATGTGGAATGTATACAGGAAAGTGAAAGGGACCGGTATGCACTGGAAAGAGAGATGCAAGCAAGAAAGTAAAAGGAACTAGTGGATACTGGAATGCAGGATGCTCGTAGGAAACTAAAGGGACCAGTATGCACTAGAATGCGAGATGCAAGAAGGAAAGTAAAAGTGACTACTAGATATTGGAATGTAGGATGCTCGCAGGAAAGTAAAATGACCAGTAGATATTGGAATATAGGATGCTTATGGGAAAGTAAAAGAACCAGTTTGCACTGGATGCAGGATGCAAGCTGTAAAGTAAATGGACTAATAGATACTAGAATAGGAGATGTAACAGGAAAGTAAAGGCACAAGTAGGTATTGGAGTAGTTAGCAGGTTAACATATTAGTAATATTATTTATGAGAATCCCCAAAAAAGCATAAAGCCCCGCGTTTTGAGTCAGACCTTGGCTGGTGAAAGCATATCCCTAACGGAGTCACCATTTTATGGATGCTGAATTGTGCTTGCGTGTGTGGGCCCATTGTTTCTTTTTTATTTAGTTTCTTTGGATTTGGAGTGGGGCGTACGATTGCAATGATTTGTTCACTTGGCCTTGACTTTCCCTGGTTGTGAAATACCTTTCCAACGATGACTGAATAGTGCTCTTGGATATAATATGTTTGATGGAGTCACCACCAGCTGAAAAGAGGTCTTAGAATCTACAGTCAACCAGAACCCGTGAAAATACCTTAATGATGAGGGTATTTTGAAGAAACCCTGGTCTTTAAATGACTATAAATTTGGTAAGTTTGGTCTGCACCATGGATTCTGGGTAAGGGTTGCAGTTATGAAAGGGGAAGGTGTTAGGCACCCCCTTATCGCCTGTGCGATGCACGATCTCAACTTTGCGGGGCTTAGTATTTTGGGGAAATTCTGAAGAGCTTCTGAACCTATAAGGTTAGGCCATACTTCGCAGGCCTTTTAGGGCCAAGGTAGGCAAGCAACAAAATATAATAGCAAGATAATAACGTTAGACCAAATTTCGCAGGCTTTTTAGGGCCCGGGTTAGCAAAAATAGAAAAGAAGTGAAATCAAAAGTAAATCATAAGTGGGTGGAAGGATGGAGTGTGTAGGGAATGTGCAGAGTATAATACGGTTTGCTTTTGAGATGTGAGAGGGAAAAAGGGAAGTCAGACACCCTTTCTTGTGAGAAAGATAAGGGATGATCGGACGTCCCCAATTTTGACCCTACTAATTGATTTTGACTTTATGAAAGTTGTTTTTGATTTACTGACAGAGGATGATGTTAGTGCACTTTTCTGTGGCATACTATTGCACCTTATTTGTCAATCACGTTCGTCTATGTATTGTAATGTCGGTTGAGCCTTGGCAAGCTGAAGATCGAAATTCAAGTGGATTAGAAGCATCAAAGAAGAACAGGTAAATGAGATGCCTTGGTGACCCTAACATTTTGAACCAAAAAACCTAAACCTCTAGGTGACTTGGACCCACTAGGAGAACCCTTAGTCATCATCTCATCATCATTAGCCTTAGAATACTTAGAAAAATATGATAAGTTAAACTAATAACAGATGTGCAAGCTATTGTAATTAGACTAGCCCAAACAACAGTTTTCGATAGGTCTTCTATACATCGGAGTTCAGTTTCAATAGGACTCTGATCGATCGGAAAGACTAGTTTGATATATCAAAATATGTACAGCAATTTACAAACTCTCTAGACAGATTCTTCAATCAATCGAATTTGTCAATTCGATATATCGAGATTGATGTTTTGATCAATTGGAACTCAATTCGATATATCAGAAATTTGTCTAGTAACTTGCTGAACTCTCCGGACAGATCTTCTAATCAATCGAATTGGTGGCTTCGATATATCGGAGATAACTTTGATCAATCGAATGGGCAATCTGATCAATCAAAGTATCCATTTTTGCACGTTTTATGACTGTTGGAGATTTTTTCTATACAAGAGGGAGAGACATTTTTGGGCATAGAGAGTGTGATTTTGAGGATATAGAAGCCACCACTATTGTATACCATTAGGAGCTCTAATCCTAACCCATTCAAGCCATTCTCCTTGTGATTCATCACAAGCTTGGAGCACTCAAAGCTCAAATGAGAATGAACTTGTTCCCTCTTCATTCCTAGGAGTTTAGACATCTTGATCATAGGTAAAACCTTAGTCTAAACACCACATAAGAATTCAAATAGGTATAATCCTCTAGGAAACCTATTTCTAACCATTTGTAGAGGATTCAATGCCTCCTAGCACCTTACGCATCTCTAAATGAGCATCATATGCAATGGAGCTGATCTTGGAGTTGAAGCCTTGGCAAAGCAGCAACATCAATGATCGTGTGAGCACAAGGGGAGTTGATTGAAGCACGGGAGAGCGGAGATCAAGCAACTCAAAGATGCACATCAACGGGGCTTAAATCCGACAAGTGAGTTGTCAATTTGTGTTGAGTTTAACCACTCTCTTCCCGTGGGGATTTAAGTGTAGAGTTTATTTGTCAAACTTGATCTAGGTTTGTTTATCGATCCTTGGCTTATTGTTTGAGCCTAAAAGTCTAGGGGGCGTTTGTTGATCCTTGGCTCGTTCGTTGAGCCTAAATTTCAGGTTTGTTTGGTGATCCTTAGCATGTTTGTTGAGCCTAAAACAAGCCTCTAAGGGGAGCCACTAACATGGGTGTAAATGTGTAGGTTCGGAGGAACCTGTAAACTCCCTGATAGGGTGGATCCGAGTTAAAATATTTAGGTTGGGAGGAACTTGATTTAAACTTCATAGTGAATGTTAGTGTGCTCAAGGGGTGAGTGCTTGAATCGGGAGTGGAGTAGACACATAGTCGAACCACTATTCATCGTTGTGTGGAATTGTTTTTAGTACATTTGAAAAAGCATGGAGCTATAAATGTCCTAGAGGGGGTAAATAGGACAATTTAATTCAATTCAATTCAATTCTGCCTCTTGCACTCTTAAAATTAATTAGAGTATCAATCACAAGATTAGTAAGAATAAATATGTAATTAACCAATCTGAAAGCAAATAGAGAGTAATATGAAAACTCAGAATTAAATCGTAGGACAACCTTTCACTTAGAAATTAAGTAGTACAACATTTCACTTAGTAAACTAAGTAGGACAACCTTATATCACTTAGAAATTCAAGTAGGACAACCTTATGTCACGATTTAAGGTTTCATAAATAAACAAACACATAAAAAGATAAACAATAGAACAATCATCACGGCATAAAGAGTTATAGTGGTTCAGTGCTTAAAACAACTTGCACCTACTCCACTCCCAAAATTACTACTCCTGTAATTTTGGCTTTCCACTATATAAAGGTTTTCATAGGTTCACCTTTAAAACCTGATACAGAGATTGTGATTTTTACAGGCTTATTACAATAAAACCTCAAGTGATTTTCACAGGATAATCACTAACCTTAAGTGATTTTCACAAGCTAATCACTAACAACCTGATTTGAGATTTTTACGGGCTATCTCAAATAAAACCCAAAGTATGGAAAGATATTACTGTTCTTCTTGTAGAAGATGATGAAACTTAGCAGAGATGAAGCTTCAAATGGTGCAGCGATCTGATCTTTGAAGAAGATAAACCAATATAAATCGAACAAGATGGATCTAGAAATTTCCAAAAGAGTTTTCCTAAAAGCTGCAATTTCAGTTCTCTTATCTCTAGTATGAGAATAATCTTCTCTTTACATAATCAAATTAAATGAGAAGAGAACTGAGATAGCTATAAAATAAACTAGAAATTAAGAGCAAATAACTAGACTATAATAGAGGACTTTTTAACCAGAGAGATATAGTATTTTCATGCTCTTTCTTGATGAAAAATAGAGAGAAGAAAACCCTATTTATAGCTTAAAAGTTAGGTCTTCGGTTGACCTAAGTTTGCCTTTGGCTGATCTAAGATTCAGCCGTTTTATCCCAACGACTATCAGATTTCGCGGGATAAGAATTTGTTCAAACTTTGGCTAACCCGAGTGTCGGTTCGGTTAGTCCGAGTGAGCTTCAGCTGACCCGAGATAGGGTCAGGCTGACCCAAGACAGGGTCAGGCTGACCCGAGTTCCGAGTCCAGAAAATAGTTTCGAATCTGAAAACTTGACTGAAGTTTCTTCGGCTGACCGAAGCCTGCTTGGCTGGTCGAACACAAGGTCGGGCTGACCGAACATCTCCAGAATTTCACAATTATGCTTGGTAAAAACTTGATCGAAGTTCCTAGGCTGGCCGAAGATTCTTAGGCTGACTGAATACAGGGTTAAGCTAGCCGAATTTTCTCGAAATATGACTTTAAAATATATTAGAGTAACTAACTAAAAAGTCATATGAAATCACCTAACCTAGGGTCATCCTATGGTCAATATTACCTTGGCATATATGGTTTATCTTTGAAGCTTTACGGCAACTTGTTATAGAGTTGATAGTCTTGATCTTGATGTGTTTGTTGAGGTTGACTCTTGTCTTCTCAAAGAACATGACTTTCTCACACAACCTCATGTACTAAACTATTGTCTACGAAATATGACAACTATACTGTGCTTAACACTCACATTTTGTTCTTAGCATTACAATCTCCCCCTTTGTCAATTTCGTGACAAAACGCAACATATTATTACAAGTGACTCTCAACATCCATAAAAAGAATAAGATAAAACTTGTCTTATATGCTCCCCCTGGAAGTATGCTGCTCCCCCTGCACATATGCTTAGAAAATGAAAAATAAGAAAAATTTTGCACAACATAGCATAGCAAAACACATTCATTCATTGCATATTGCATAACATCATATTGCATAGCATAACATTTCTCCTCCTTTTTGTCATAAGTTGACAAAGGAAGAAAAGCAAATAAAAGGAGTCCAAAAACATAGTAACATACTAAACCAAAGTCTAACATATTGAGTTTACTAGTAAAGTACTCATAAATATTCATTACAGACCAAATATAAATAAAAAATCATTCTGACCCTGATGAAGAGGAAGGTAATGGCATCTCAGGATTAATGCGTTTCAGATTCTTGCTCATACGATGAAAATATTTTTTCATGTATTTCATACTAACTTTTTGAGTGGCAACAAGAGTTTCCTGAAAGACATGCAGAGAATCCATCCTCTGTTCTAGGCAGAAATATGAGAGTAAGAAGGATTGTAATCAGGATCATCTTCGGCTTCAGCTTCAACTTCATCAAATAAGTTATCCATATTCACATCGCCTTCAACACCTTCTTCATCATGCTCATGCTGTTGAGAGACATCACGTTGTTCCAGTAATCTCTCCAAAGTTATCATATTCAAATTAGAATTATTGAAAGGAAGTTCGGACTCCGATGCTTCACCAGTTGAAATTTGAACATGCATATTTAGGGCAAAAGTAGTAATAAGATAACCAAAGGATAAATTACCATGCTTAGGCTGCATGTGATAGTGAATAATGTAGGCATAGATGAACGTAGGAAGACAAATACGTATTCCAGTAGCAATAACATGCAAAACACGTAACATAAAGGGAGTAAGATCTGTTTTGTTTTCTGCTCTAGGATAGACATTGGAAGTGAAGATACGATGAAGAACTCGAAACTTAAGAAATAATTTTTCAAGAGGAAGAGCATTACTCGATCTCCAATCTACATCAAATCCACACAATACTCAGGTAACAATGTTTTTTCAGATTGAGACATCTTTTCAAATAAGGGAGGAATTGAGATTCTATCCTCTACCATATCAATTTCTATTAATAAATCAATGGATTCCATCCTCTACCATATCAATTTCCATTAATAAAGCAATGGTAGAGAATGTGATTGTTATCGTTTCCTCTACAAATTTAATCTTAAAGAAGATGTTATCACTTAGAGAGAATTCCGAGATGGAGGAATATATGCCTTAGACTATTGATCAGTATGCATTTCCTCCCCATTGGAGAATCTTTTCCAAATGACTTCGGAAAGAAGATCATGCAACTCATCTTTAGCAATGTGATTAAGATTAACAAGTCGTTCGACTATAATATCTCTAGAATGGAAATCACAGACAGAGTCGGGATATCTTTCGGTGGTAGAATTGTCTGAATCTCTCTTAGAATGGAATGAGAGGAAGAGCCGGGATAGGATTTACTAATGGCCCGTTTAGAACAATGTTCTATGACAATAGATTGAAGAATATAGCAAGACAAACATTCTAATAAGAAAAATAAAAAAACAAGGGTTTCAAACCACAAAGATGAGATTAAGAGTGAAATGGAGTTGATTGAACTATGAAATCAAGAAGGAATAATGATAAAAAGACAACTCATAACACTTGCAAGAAAATGAGATGGGTAACCGAAGTGGAGCACCAACCGATCGAAGAAGAAGAACAAGAATGAAAATAAAATGGGTTTCAATCTCTTAAAAGCAAAATGACTGCGCCGTTCTGCTGACCGAACAGTTCGGTCATATACAGGTTGGCCGAAAAACATCATTTTAAAAAAAATGCAATGCATGAAATGATATGTAACGAAATAATTATATAGAACATAAAACAATATCATTTCTTAATTAAAAAAATCTTGTATTGTCAAGTAGCTTAGTAAGAATATCTGCTAATTAATTTTCAGTTTGAATATATTCTATAATAACTGACTTTTCTTCAACCAATTCTCGGATATAATGATATCGAATGTCAATGTATTTTGTCCGAAAATGTTGAATGGAATTTTTAGATATATTAATTGCACTGGTGTTATCGCAATACAGAGACATAGTATCCTGTGTTATCCCATAATCAGCTAGCATTCTTTTCATACACATAAGCTGTGTACATGCACTTCCTGTAACGATGTATTCAACTTCTGCAGTTGATAAAGAAACTGAGTTTTGTTTCTTACTCATCCATGAGACAAGATAATTACCAATATAAAAACATGCACCACTTGTTGATTTTCTATCATCAACATTACTAGCCCAATTAGCATCAGAATATCCTGCTAATTACGATGAAGTATCACATGGATACCATAGTTCAATATTAGTTGAATTAACAACATATCGAAGTATGCGTTTCACAACAGTTAAATGTGATTCTTTGGGATCAGATTGATATCTAACACATATACCAACACTGAATGCAATATCAGGTCTACTAGAAGTTAAGTACAGTAAGCTACCAATCATACTTCTATATAAGTGAAAATCTATACTCTTATCAACTTCATCTTTTGATAATCGCAGTGTAGTGCTCATTGAAGAATCATAATTTCTTCCATTATCTAAACCAAATTGCTTAACTAAACTTTGAGCATACTTAGTTTGAGATAGAAAGATACCTTCTTTCAATTGTCTTACTTGAAATCCAAGAAAGTAGGTTAGTTCACCAACCATACTCATTTCAAATTCAGACTTCATCAATTCTGCAAACTTAAGAGACAGATTGGTAGAAGTTGATCCATATATATATATATATATATATATATATATATATATATATCTGAACAATCAAAATATCATTATTTGAATGTTTGACAAATAGGGTTTTGTCAACACTACCCATTTGAAAATCATGGTTAATCAGAAATTGGGTTAATTTATCGTGCCATGCTCTTGGTGCCTGTTTTAGATTATACAGAGCTTTTTTAAATCGAAATACATGATTTGGAAGTTTTAGATCTTCAAATCCTTTGGATTGTTCTACATAAACTTTCTCATGTAAATGACCATTAAGAAAAGCACTTTTCACATCCATTTGATAAATTTTAAAACGTTTAAAACAAGCAATGGATAAGAACAGTCTAATGGATTCAAGGCGAGCAACTGGTGTAAGGTTTCATCATAATCTATGCCTTCAATTTGAGTGTATCCTTGTGCAACCAATTGAGCCTTGTTCCTAATGATATTTTCAAGTTCATCTGATTTATTTTTAAAAATTCACTTAGTTCCAACTGCATTCTTATCAAATGGACGAGGTACAAGATACCATACATCATTCCGAACAAATTGATTTATCTCATCTTGCATGGCTAACATCCAATTTTCATCAACTAGATGTGACACTTTGTCCCACATCTAAGGGCATCACAGACCTGTTATTGCCTCAAACTTCCGTGGCCTAAACGGCCATAGTCCCTCTAAGAAGCTGGCCGTGGAGGGTCACCTCCACATAGCTAGTTAGCAGGCTGAGGTCTCGTTCGTTAACGGAATTAACCAGACAAATCGCTCCACCAACTAAGACCGGCCATGCACCACCACCCATAGAATCAAGAAAGATCTCTCAGTCTGTCAATCCTTACTATGTCTGGACCTGGTAAGTTTCCCCGTGTTGAGTCAAATTAAGCCGCAAGCTCCACGCTTGGTGGTTCTATTTGTGAAGTAAAGCATACTTGACTATAAATCTCTTCTATCTGACTTCGAGTTCATACACCATTAAGTGGATCACCCAAAATTTGAGTTTGTGGATGGTCTCTTACTGATCGGAGTTTAACTTCATTTGGATTAGATGGTAGAATTTCTATATCATCATCATCCTTAAAAGAGCTAGAGTTTTTATCTTGGTCGTTAATGACCATATTTATGGATTCCTGAATCACTCCAGTTCTTTTGTTTAGAGCTCGATATGCACGACTGTTTATAGCATATCCTAAAAAAATGCATTCATTACTTTTAACATTAAACTTTCCAACATTTTCTCGGTCATGTAAAATGTAACACAAGCTTCCGAATATTCAAAAATGTTTCACCGATGGTTTCTTATGAAACCACATTTCATACGCTGTCTTATTCTTACTTGCTCTAACATACACACGATTAGTAATATAACAAGCAGTATTCACAACTTCGGCCCCAAAACTCTTTGGTAAATTCTTACCATTTAGCAAAACATTTATCATTTCTTGTAGAACTCTATTCTTTCTCTCAGCAACTCCTTTTTGCTGAGGTGTTTTTGGAGCTAAAAACTCATGTAAAATACCATGATCTTCATAGTACTTCTGAAAATTGTTATTTTTAAATTCATTTCCATGATCACTTCTGATCCTATTGGCACACATTTGTTTTTCAATCTGAATCTATTTGATGATCTTTTCGGCTTCATCAAATGTTTCAGATTTTTCTCTAAAAAAAGCTACCCAAGAGAATTGAGTAAAGTCATCAACTATAACTAAGAAGTACTTTTTATCACCCTTACTCTCTGTTTGAGTTGGTCCAACTAAATACATGTGGAGAAGTGTAAGGGGTCTAGATGTGGCTAGAGAGTTTATTTTCTTATGGCAACTTCTTGTTTATTTGCCAACTTGACATAAGCCACATACTTTGTTTTCTTTCTTTCTTAGTTTGGGTAAATCATGTAAGTGATCCCTTACTCAATTTATATAAGTCTTTGAAGTTCACATGTCCAAGTCGTTGATGCTAAAGTTCAGATTCATCAAGTTGGGCCATGTAACATGAATATTTCTTTAAGCAACTTTGATCAATTATATAACAATTTTCAAAAGTCATGCGACCATGTAAAATTACATTTCCTATATTATTCAGAATTTTACATCCGCGATCAGAAAATTTAACACTATGATTATTGTCGCAGATTTGTGAAATACTAAGTAAGTTATTCTTTAATCCATCAACATATAAAACATTTTTAAATAAAGAAAGATTAGGGAGTTGAACATTACCTTGGCCAATGATTTTACAATGGTTACCATCTCCAAAAGTGACAGTGCTTCCATCAATCTCATTGATGTTTGATAATATACATTTGTCACCTATCATATGTCTTGAACAACCACTATCCAAGTACCATTTAGAATGACTACTAGCTTCGAAAGCAATGTAAATAACCAAACATTTATTTTTAGGAACCCACTTTATAATAGTTTTGGACTTAGGTGAATCCTTCTTTTCTTGAGGAGAATGAGACACTTGTCTTTCTTTTCTCCTTCTTTGTATCAAGAGTTCTTTGAGTAAGTCTATGATTCTCAGAATAAGTGAAGAGGAATCACCTTTGTTGTTGACTGAGATTTTCGAAGTCTTTTGAAAATGTTTTGGACTTTTGGAAATGAACTTTTTACAATCTTTCTGAATTTCATTCTTGGAATCTGAAGATTCACCTTTTACAAAGATGGTAGGTGATGTCTTTGGCTTTGGTTTGAACTTGTTATAGCTAAGACATGATCTATCACCATAAGGTCAGGAAAAATGAAGAATCTCTTCAATTATGTCTTTGGATTTTTTAGAATTCTTCGACTTCTTAAGAATGAGTAAATTAGATTTTAAAGAATTAAAATCAGTTTGAAGTTTTTTGAAATCTTCATTTATGATATTCATGTCTAGTTTACATTTTTCAAAGCAATCAGAAAAATGAAATTTTTCCAAAGTACATTTGTCAAGTTCAGATTGCAATTCATCACACATTTTCTTTGAAACTTTAAGTTTGGATGCAATCTTACAACTTTCCTTGTACAGGGCATTGTAAGCTTCTTAAAGATCTTCTTCATTCTCAGATTCACTTCTGGATGTCTCATATCTAGAGTTATTATTTTCTTCAAAAGGAGAAATCTTGACAATGGTCATAAATGCATTTTGAATTTTTTATTCTTCCTGATCTTATTCATCGGAGTCTGAATTAGATTCAGATTTTGATGAATCATTCCAAGTTGCAACCATTTCTTTCTTATTTGATTTTTCCTTTTTGGGATAATTTGCAGCTAAGTGCCCATAACCTGAACAATTGAAGCATTGCGATCCTTGTTTTTTATTTTCCAAGAATTTGATTTACATTTCTTCTTTCCCAAAGGTTTTTGAATCTCAAATTTCTTTTTGTTTTTGAAGATCTTGTAAAACTTCTTAGCTAACAATGTCATATCATCCTCATCTTCTTCATTATCTGAATTTTCTTTTGAAACAGATTTTGAAGATTTGAGAGCAATGGACTTACTCTTAAGACCTTTGAAAGTCAATTTATATGTTTGAAGGAATCCAATTAGTTCCTCAACTTTCATTATATCAGTATCCCTCAATTCTTAAATGGCAATGACTTTGGAATTGAATCAATCTGGTAGAGATCTCAGAATTTTAGCATAGACTTTGCTTTCTAGAATACTCTCTCCAAGACCCCACATAGAGTTCACTATATCATTTAATTTTGTATAGAAGTCCATAAATGTTTCATTTTCATCCATATGGATTTCCTCAAATTTGGTTGTGAGGAGTTGGATTTTAGACTTTTTTAAAATATTAGTGCCCTCATGAATCATTTTGAGTATATCCCAGGCTTGCTTAGATAATTTATTGAAAATCTACAAAAGAGGATACCCGCTTTGATACCACTTGAAAAAGGATGGAGCTATAAATGTCCTGGGGGGGGGGGGGGGGGGGGGGTGAATAGGACAATTCACTTCAATTCTGCCTCTTGCAATCTTAAAATAAATCAGAATATCAATCACAAGATTAGTAAGAATAAATATGCAACTAACCAATCTAAAAGCAAATAGAGAGTAATATGAAAACTTAGAATTAAATTGTAGGACAACCTTTCACTTAGAAATTAAGTAGTACAACCTTTCACTTAGTAAACTAAGTAGGACAATCTTATCTCACTTAGAAATCTAAGTAGGACAACCTTATGTCACCATTTAAGGTTTCATAAACAAATAAACATATAAAAAGATAAATAATAGAACAATCACCACAACACATAGAGTTATAGTGGTTCGGTGCTTAAAATAACTTGCACCTACTCTATTCTCAAAATTACTACTCGTAATTTTGGCTTTCCACTATATAAAGGTTTTTACAGGTTCACCTTTAAAACCTGATATAGAAATTGTGATTTTTACAAGCTTATCACAACAAAACCTCAAGTGATTTTACAGGCTAATCACTAACCTTAAGTGATTTTCACAGGCTAATCACTAACAACATGATTTGAGATTTTTACAGGTTATCTCAAACAAAACCCAAAGTATGGAAGATATTACCGTTCTTCTTGTAGATGTTGATGAAGCTTAGCAAAGATGAAGCTTCAAATGGTGCAGCGATCCGATCTTTAAAGAAGATAAACTAATATAGCTCGAACAAGATAGATCTAGAAATTTCTAAAAAGAATTTCCCTAAAGCTGTAATTTCAGTTATCTTATCTCTAGTATGAGAATGATCTTCTCTTTACATAATCAAATTAAATGAGAAGAGAGCTGAGATAGCTATAAAATAAACTAGGAATTAAGAACAAATAGCTAGATTATAATGGAGGGATTTTTCACCAGAGAGATAAAGTATTTTCGTGCTTTTTCTTGATGAAAAATAAAGAGAAGAAAGCCCTATTTATAACAAAAAAGTTAGGTCTTCGGCTGACCTAAGATTAAACCGTTTTATCTCAATGGTTATTAGATTTTGTGGGATAAGAATTTATTCAAACTTAATTTATATTTTTTAATTTATTTTAGTAGGTGAAAATAATTTAAAAAAAGTCCTAATCAACCCCCCCCCCCCCCCCCCCCCTCCCCCCCCCCCACCCCCAGGACTTAGCCATAATTCTAGTTGCTCCGTACCGAAACTTCCGCAAGCATAGCTTTCCAAGTGTTATTAAAGTGATACAATTTCATACGAGTACTTTGAAATGTGAGAGGGAAAGTGGAAAATCCGACACCCATTCTTCGTAGAAAAGACAAGATGATTGGATGTACCAGATTTCGACCCTACTCGTAAACTCTAGAGGGTTGCTTTTGATTTGTCAAATGAAAGAGAGAGACAAAGATATAGAGATTTGGTCACTAATGTATGGTTATACAAGCAAGAGGTTCGCTATCCCAGTGTCAGACAGTTGATTGGTGGGGGCAGAGCTTCGACTGCCTCGGATCTTCTAATTCCTTGCGAGGCAGGGTTTCGACAGAGCTTCGCTGAAGACTCTCTATCGCTTTCTCTCTCTCTCTCAGAATCTCTCTCATCCCCCTGTTCTGTTGTTCTTTGTCCGTTCTCTAGATCCCTCTTAAATAGACAGCCCCGGGGTGATGAGCGAGGCAATTCGATAATTGATCGCGAGTGTGAGATGGATGCATGACGATTCTTACGATTAAATGCTAGTACGGTGCAGCCACGCGGCTCACTCTCGTCGATTGGCCCTTCGTATTGGCTGTTGGGTATGTCCGCAATGTGGTCGTCGAATTCAGACTCGATAGAGGGTACACTTGGCTGAGATGGGTAGTAGATGCCCACCAACGATCACCATAGGACCGTTTGTATGAAAACGGTCCTATGGTGGCCGTCTCCATCCATTTCGTATTTCTTTTCTTTTTTATTTTTCTTTATTTTTTTCCTTAATGCATTTTTTGATAGTTTTGGCCATAATTTAGGTTTGTGTGCCACACACACTCTCATAGCCGCATGTCAAGTCTCGAGGTCGATCCGGACCGTTCACCGCTCCGGGAACGTATATTTAGTTGTACCGGGGCCAAAGTTGCAGTCAACATGTGGTTCACATGCTCATAAAGGTGGGGTGTCGACGGACCACACCATGGAAAAACAGTAGTGATTGAATGTCCATCAAAAAAAACCTTGTAAGGCCCGCTGTAATTTTTATTTGACATCAACATATTAATTAGGTCATAAAGGTTTGGATGAAGGGGAAACAAAAATATCAGCTTGATACAAAACTTTTGTGGCCTCCAAGAAGTTTTTAATGGTGGGCGTTCAATCAAGACTATATGGTTAACTTGAGATATAGATTTACTTCATTTTTAGGCTCATACCTTAAAATGACATGGAAAAATGGATGGACTGAATGGATGAAACACATACATCATGGTGGGGCCCATAGAGCACGACCAGTGTCAGGGTCACTCGCAAATCCGTTTCGTAATGAAAGCGGATGCTGAATGTAGGGCCCACCTTCATGTATGCATTGTATATCCACACCATCCATCCATTTTTTAAGCTTATTTTAGGGCATGGTCCAAAAAATGAACCAAATGAAAATCTAAAGTGGATCATACCACAGAAAACAGTGGTGATTGAACACCCACCATTAAAAACTTCCTAGTGTCCATATTAACGTTTATTTGCCATCCAACCTGTTGATAATGTGACACAAGCTTGGATGAAGGGAAAACACAAATATCATCGATCCCAAATTTTTGTGGCCACCAAGAAGCTTTTAATGGTGAGAATTCAATTCCTACTGTGTGTTCCAACTGAGATTAGTATCCGCTACATTTTTGAGACCATGTCCTAAAATAACTGGCAAAACGGATGGACCGTGTGGATATATATACAACGCAACATTGAGATGCACCCATGTTCAGGGTCTCACCCATCTGGCTGGATCGGCTAATCCGCGTTACCCCCTGACCAGACCAGAGAATAAACTACTTTGGGCCGAATTAGTAAACACCTGCAGCTTGCATACTGAAAGGTGGAATTGTCAGACCAGAAATGCTAAGCGCACAAGCGACACGTGCATACGAGTAATGCACGTTTGCTTCTGAAATCATTCAACAAGCTTCTGAAGGATCTGATCATCAGATGGTCCACACGTTTACATCAAATTTTGGTTAATTTCTCTTGACTTTTGATTTTTTTTTTTTTTTGGTACACATGTGGCCCACCTGATGTTCTTATCTGCAGGATTTTTGAGATACCGCATGTGCACATTGGAGATCACCTGATTAGCGCTATTGCCTATTGGTGTGGTATACCCTTTTTTCTTATTATTATTTATTATTATTAATATCACCAACACGCCATTTGTGTCGGACATGGAAATCACATGGAAAAGAAATAGGCCGATCCTCTAAGATGGACCACACATTTAGAATCGATGGAAAATTGAATATTTGATTCAACGTACATGTGCCTCATGATTTTCAAGAATGATGATCTTCAATATGGGGCCTACCGCTTTCATGGCACGGATGTCACAGAGAAAGATGGACGCGGCCTCCGTTCATCACCCGATCAACCGTGATCCACCCGAGGTCGGTGGATCTTTGACTGTGGGGCCCACCCTTATGTATGTGTCTTATATCCAAGCCGTTCACCCATTTCACCCTATCATTCTAGGGTACGGTAACAAAAATACTGCATTTCCAAATCTCAGGTGGGCCACACCACAGAAAGTAGTGGCGATTTAGCATTAAGAGTTCCTCAGGCCGGCCACAAAATTTTTGGATCAAGCTTATATTTGTGTGGTCCTTTCTCCATGTCTATGTGACCTTATCAACAGGTTGGATGACAAATAAAAATTCTAGCGGCCGCCAAGAAGGTTTTAATGGTGGGCGTTCAATCACCACGGTTTCCTGTGGGGTCTTCCAGCTGAGATTTGGATCTGCTGTATTTTCTTTTTTACTTTTGGGAAACATCAAGGTTCCGATCAAGGTGTAGATATAAGACAGAAACATCAAGGTAGCCCCTATAGTTAGGGATCCACCGATCTCGGTCGATGCAGGCCGAGTCGCAGAAAGACGTCACAGCACCACAGGTTTCTGTGCCTTTGCTTAAAGCTGTAAACGAGCCAAACCAAAACGAGCTTTGTGCAGTTCAGCTCGGTTTGGTCAACGGGTGACTTGGGCTCGAGTTCGGTTTGGCTTGGTCCTCGAGCTTAACTGGCAGGTTTGGCTTGGTTTGGTCAAGCTTTCGAGTTGAATTTGAGCCTATATCGAGCTTGGGCTATCGAGCCAACATCGAGCTTGCCTTTCGAGACAACATCTTTCAAGCCTATTTCGAGCCACAACTCACAAATTCACAATGCACACGACAAGTTATACAAATTGTGTCCACAATATAATTACACAATTTAGAAATTATAAATTTACAAGTCACAAATAGAATTAATATCCTCAATAGGACGAGTCATTTTCCGAGCTGCTATCCAAATCTTCATATACGTACTGGTTGACATCTTTTGCATCAGAAGGTAGGGAGAGTTTTTCACCATGCTCTTGTATTATTTGAACTAAATCTTTCACTTTGCTTGTGAGCAGGTTTGTATTCAGTACCTATTACTCAGTAGAATGCGCCAAGTTTGGAGAGAAACTTGAATGGTTTATTACCCTTCTTCTTCTTACTCGAGCCGCTCGATCTTGCCTCAGCATCATATTGTCTTAAAGCTGGAGGATGTTGTTCTTGTTTTTTCGCCATTTCAATACTAAGCCTTATGACTTCATGAATTTGTGCTTCCTAGAATTCTTTTATTCTCATTTCCTCATATTCCTTAGTGTGAGATTTTTTATTTGAATCGATAAGTTCTTAGAAAAAAAAAACTTGGCCTCCTCAGTGCTTTCAGACATTGTTTTGTATCTCCACCTCGACCAGAAAGATGTAACCTAAGTCGATTAGTTTTATAATACATTCTTTGTCCACATGATGCATACTGTATTTTTTTTTTTATCGAACCTTGGGGAGTACACAATGGAACTATAATCCCTCTAGTCGGTCGATGGTTGAGAGCCAGATGAGGACATTATCTACACTTATTTTTTTGAAAAAAAAATATAATTAATGTAGTGACACAGTTAACTTAACTAGTTAAGATTTAAGAATGAAACAAATATAAAAAAATTAGAAAATTTAACATAAAGAAACGTAGTAAATAATGAAATAACAAATACATTACAATGAAAATATAATTGCATAAAAAAATGTAATATAAGTAATTTCATTACAGGCTGCTGATGTAATATATATATATATATATATATATATATATATATATATATATATATATATATATATATATATATATATATATCAAATTGTTGATGTTGTTGCAGCTGCAGCATTTGTAGTCTCGTCTTCAAACTTTTTCTTCTCATCCTCATGATTAAGATCACTACCTCTCCAAATTGGACGCAGCCAGTCTGTAAACACCCTACCCTGGGATACAAAGTTGGTCGAGATGGTTAGATGGATGGAGGTCCATACCCCCAAACCTTAGGTCCAAACCCAGTCGATCCATCTATCTAAACCCTAGGTCCATACCTCAAACCCTAGGTCCAAACCTAGTCAACTCATCTATCCAGACCCCAATCTATAACCCAAGTTAAGCCTAAACACAGTTAACTCACCCCTAAATATTAGCCTGAAAAATTACCCATGGAAAAGCCAATTCAAAATACCCCAGTAGGTCAACTCGGTGAGTCAACCCGTTGAGTCAACTCACTAAGTCAGCTCACCAGGTCAACCCAACCCTTGAACCCATTTAACTTACCTAGTTATGGCTCGGAACCAATCCTCGGCCTCAAAGCAACTCTGAACCTCAAACCTAAGGTTTTTTCACCATAGTTTCGGAGCTCTAGCTATCTGAAGGTGGAGTAAAGTGTCCATACGGCCAGCCCCTAAGGTGCCACCCGAACTTATTTACGAGAGCTGCCACTTCTCGCAGCTATAAATACTCCATCTCCTCTTTGGTTTCAGCATTCGAAAAATCCAGGAGAACCCAGTCCATCTGAGTTCTCCTCCACCCCCTTTAGCCCACTCCTTCACCAAGGAGAGCCTGAGTGAGTGAAGAGTCTAGCCCTAGTCCAGCCCTGCCTGTCCCTAGTTCAAGCCTCTCAAACAGTCCAAGTCCTAATCCTAGTCGCTTGAGCTAACCGTTGCAACACTTTCGTCCATCTAACTACTCTTATACCAGCATTATCTCATTGACATCTAGCATAGTGAAACATTTATTATTCTTCCAACCCCTTGTTGCTTATCATTCACCACTAACACTTGATCAGGTCTTAACGTATGCTTTGAGGTTCGCCGGATTACCCGGATCTTGCCCATTATAAACTTTGACCAATCAAACACACTACTATGCATCTCGCATAAGTACTGATCTAATCAGAACTTACCCATCAAAAACTCTTACTTGTCAAACCCATATTCATGCATCATATCATCTATGAGAATGTACGAGGATTGATTCAGACTTTCAAGGACTAGTTAGCTTCTATGAAGTAGAGACCGTACTTTCGTACGGGCAGAGTGGGTGCCTAACACCTTCCCACTCTGTAACCATGATCCCTTACCTTGAATCTCTGATCATAGATCAAAAGAGTCATTTAAGAGAAAGTGATCTTGGATCCCCTTTTCTGACATTTCTACAGGGTTTAGTCGCTAGTGGCGACTCCAGTCTTATACGAACTTATCCAAACATATCAATCGAAACCCAACACAACACAAAAAAACCCTTGATAAAGGGGCGACCCCGTGGAAGCGGCGATTCGCGCCCTCAAAAGGGAAAAACACAGACTACCAGCGTTCAAAGAATGACGACTCCACTAGGGAATTGCTAGTCCCGCTAGCAGTGATCCAACTTGAAAAACAGAATCTCTCGAGCGCTTGAAAGTTGACAGTCCTCATACATTCTCATTTGCATTAGCATTGCATTCATTCATAAAAAAAATCTTACAAATCCAGAAAAATCCCAAAAACCCAAAAATATACTTCCTCGCCATTACACCTATTCAAGCCAAACATTCCCAAACAATCTTCCATCACATATCAGTCCATACAGATCTAGAACCACCATGGTTCTCCCATTCTCTACCCTCAAAATACCTGAAGCTTTCTCTCCACAGTTTAACTTGGAAGAATCCATGCCAATTCCTGACATCTAAAAGCCACAGCAAAGCATGAAGGTCATGCAAGAAACGCTTCTTCGATTCACACAAGCCCAGGTTTCAACAGTCAACACCCAAGCTGTCCTAGCGCAACAACGACAGCCACCATCTCTTGCAGCCTTCAGTTCATCCCATCCACAACTGACAGGGTTCACTCAGGACTTTCGATACCCTCCTAACAGGGCCTTCAATCAGAACAACCTCAACCTCAAGGCATTTCTTCCAGTATCCTCCTGCAAATTAGAGTCATTTTCAGTCACATCCCGCAACTCGGACTCGTAGCCAATTCCAACATCCTTTCTCTCATGAGAGTTTCAGTTAATTTTAACATGCTCATGTGGTTGGGGTTTCTTTGTAGTCTCCTTTTCCAACCTTTGTCCAACAAAGTTCCTATAACGGAAGTAATTACCAGGCCTAACCTCCTTCAAGCAGGAATCATAAAAGCATCAATGACACTAATTATTATGAAAGGGGGGCATCTCAAGCCTGGCAAGGGGCAAGATCTCCCTCATCTGGTCCCTCTGAAATCGAACAACTCCGAGAGCACATGCAAGAGACAAAGGGGAAGTTATAGAAGCAACAAGGGGTAGATCTTCCATCCACTAAGTGCAAGGACCTCTGTCCCTTTCCCAATGCAATGGTATCTCAAGGCTTTCAAGTACTAAAATTTAAAAGATATGATGGGACAGGGTGTCCTATAGACCACATACGAGCTTTATGTGGAGAGCTTGATGTCGTGGCAGGCAATGATGGAGCGTTGATACGTATATTTCAGAAATCCTTGAAAGGTAAAGCGTTAGAATAGTACACGTCACTGGACTACCATTGAATTAAGACTTAGGAACAACTTTCTTAAGCATTTGTCGATCGTTTCGAGTCTAATCTTAATCAGCACCCATAAGGGCGGATCTTGCAGTCTTTAGGCAGGGGAATGATGAATCGTTATCACCTTATATTGGATGGTGGCGGGCCATGGCTACTAGAATGAAGACACCCATCGATGATGAGGAGCAAATATCCATGATCATCCACTAAGCAAACCTGAGTATCTCTCGATACCTTATCTTACATATATGCAAACTTCACCCAACTCATCCACACTGGGGAACAAGTTGAAGCCGAAATAAGGGTTGGGATGATCTCCCCTTGGTGGCCACATCAGACCTCTCTGGTACAACCGATAGTGGAAGGTGAGGCTACCAGATATGAGAATGATTATGACAGTGTTCTTGTCCCCCATCCAATGGAAGAAGAGGATCTTGTTGCCTTTACCAAAGGTGCACTATTCCTCCCTCAGAATGGACAACCGCAGCAGCAACAGTAGCCGAGATGGAACCCACAGTGCCCTAATCAAGGTTGGCAAGGGACACCCCTAGCCATTTCAATCCTAGAGCTTCTCATCCTGCAAGGGGCACCCTCAGCTATTTCAATCCCAAAGCCTCTTATCCTACAAGGTACACTCCCAGCTATTTCAATCCCAGAGCCCATCATCAAGCAAGGGGTACCTCCAGTTGGTTCATTATTTGCATCATTACTCAGCCAGGGGAACAACCTACCTACTCCAACCAATCAGGGGAACAACCTTCCCATTCCACTCAACCAAGGGGATGACCTCCCTGTCGCAGCATCACTCAGTCAGGGGCACAACCTGTCCGCTCTAGCCAACCAAGGGCAGAACCTGCCCACAATATCCATCTAGGGGCACAGCCAGCCCATCCCTCCAGCAAATAACCAAGGGCATAACTTTCCCACAACACCTGCCTATTTGACACCTACTCCAGCCATTATCCTCCAAAAAGAAGACCCTTCCTTGGACAGGATGCCACATGCCTTAGTAGAGTCGGGGCCCAGCTTCAATTATGTGGCCACTATTGAAGGAGTAAGCTCTACTCCTCAGAAGGACTTGCCTAGTTCTGTTCGGCCATTAGTCCTCCAAATGGCTCTACATCTGACAACTCCAGAAGACAGGTTAAAGGGGAGATTAATGTCAAGGTCCAAATCAATCTAAAAACTTCAACCATCACTTTTCAAGTCTTAGACATCTCAACTTTAGTTCATCTCCTTCCCGATCGGTCTTGGTTTCACAAAACGGTGTCGTCTCTTCAACTCTTCACCAAAAAGTCAAGTACATCTTCAAAGACAAGGTGCTCACAATTCTGGCTGCCATCGAACAAATCTCCATGATAGAAGCAGCTGAACCCTAGGAGCTGAACATCCCGACCATAGATGTACGATGCTTCGATGAGAACATGCCCTACCAAAGTCTGAACTTCAATACTGCAAATTACTTTCCTGGAGCATGTCTCATCGGATCAAACTACATTTTCCTTCCTGTCGAGCGCCAAATCTTTTATTATCAACTTGAATACCAAGAATCGGCTTGGGTCATTGAGGTTTGAGAGGATGTGGATAGGAGAAGACTGCGATATCAGCCTACTCCGATTAGGAAACCAAAGCACAGAGGTATCAGAAGAAGATGGAGTCATCAAGAAGAAGGTAATCTGTACATCTGCACACCAATCCAGTTTATCAGTACAAGGATTATCTACCTAGATGACGGGCTGGCTTCCACCTTTGATGATCAAGCAAGCAGATGGAATCTAACAGAGCTGATTGAAGAAGACCTAAGAAAGGAGAAGGAATTTCCCCCCGATCAACTGGATCGCAGTCCTAGTCCCACCTCGGCCAGATGAACCCAAAGAGTTGCAATGCATTGGGGATGGGCCAGGAGAAGTATCTGACACTGACTTGGAGCCCAATTCCAGATTCATCATGACATTTGCGCATGGCCATTAAGGCTCGCTTACTGATTCATCTAGCCTTGCCTCTTGAGGGGAAGGAGTGCAGGGTAGTAGTAGGTTCGTAGTCCTCATTGCAGTACAATAAAAGCTGACAGTGCTCGGCTCCCTAAGCCGAATCAGGCAACCCACTGTTCGCATTGCCGTCTTGCTCGGGGGTTCATAAAAAAATTTTTAAAAAAAAAAATCATAAGATTCAAAAACCCAAAATACCAAATGTTTCAAAAAATCAAAGTATTTCAAAATTTCACAAAATTCGAAAAGTTCAAAACTTTCAAAATATCCAGATATTCACAAAATTTCAGAAAAACCAGAAGATCTTTCAAAGCCAACAAAAAAACTCAGAAATCTTTTAAAAATCCTAAGAAATAAAATGTCAAGTCTGTCTCTTAAAGCACTTGAGTATGAAGTTCACTCATATGATTTCAATTTAGAGTTGGACTTTAAACTCAAGGGTCTGGACAAAGCCAATGATATGGAAAATGATGAGCTGATTCTCGACCTAAGAGGGTCTCCTCAAAAGTTCAAACTAAAAGCCAATGTCATCTCGAAAAATTTCAAAATTGTAAACCTAGGATCTCCTGAGACCCTTAAGGAAGTGCGCATTGAGAATCCTTGTCCCTGGAAGATAAGTAGAGAATGATCGAAGTTTTGAAGTCATGACTTCCCAATCTTGCATTCTGTGAAGATTTGTCAGGAATCGATAAAAAAACTCATCAAGCCTGTCGATCAGAAGCTGTCAAGACCGTGCCCGCATTCCACTTTGGAGCATGCATAGATGAAAGCATAAAAGCAGATGAAATCTTGTGGCTCAATGAAAATCGATTACTGTTAATATGTCAGAAAGCACTTTAAGTGTCAAAAGCACGCACACCGGATCCATGTGTGTGCAACAGAGCTTGTTCGCTTCCCCAAGTGTAGGGTTGCGATGTAGTAATAAACTCGGTAAGACCGAGGTCGATCCACAGGGAAGGAAGTAAACAATTCAAATTATCCTAATAACTAGAATCAAAGAGGTTTGTGAAATTGGTTTTGAACATAAAATAGAACATCTGATAATGAAAAGATAACTAGAGCATCAAGGATCCACTTATAGCTTTCCTTAGATGCATAATTCGCTATGGTTTCTCACTTTCACAATTAGAATCGATATTAAGATCTATCTAGCCGGATGATAGAGCTGTTAAACCAAACAATCTGTCATATGTAAGTTCAATGCATAGGATTCACTCAATGTAGGCTGAGCTGAGCATGCTCAATTGCATAGGTCATTCCCCATTCCAAAAGGTTCAGTTCACAATCATAACCATCCTCAAGTCCTGTCACAAGACAAGGCTAGATCATGATTTGAACTTGATTCAAATCACATGCACAATCCATACATATTACAGAAATTCAGAAAAGTAGAACTTTGGTAGGAAGTCCCCACATGAAGATCATAGTACTAGAGCGCACTCCAATTCCTCGGATCATACAGGTCTAGACTGATGCAAACCAATTAAGAATTTAAGTAATTCTCCCAAACATCCATGAGTCATCATAAGACTAAGAAAAACTACTTAAAGCTTGTATAAACTTCAAACCATAGTTCATAATCATAAATTCCAACTTTAAAACCAATAAAACGAATTAAACAATCTAAGAAAACTATAAGGTTCACCTCTTAGCTCTAGCTAAGAGATTAGCTAATGAAAAGCATATTAAAAATAAAACTAGAACTAAGAAAAGGAAGAAAAACTAGCTGGAGGAGGCTAGGAAGCCTCCTATGACTTGAACTCCTTGCTCCCCACGTCCTTGCTTGCCCTGGAATAGAAGAGAGCACCTCCTTTTATAATACAGCAAGAGTACCGCAACGTAACAGATTTTGTTCCACTTCATACGGCTTAACCAATGGTCGGATTGCCTTCAAATTTGATATGTAGCTTCCTTGTAATGTGATCTTCCTCATAGATGATTTATATTTCCAAGATTATCCTTTGAATGGTCCCACCAATCAGATCACCGACCGCCTCTCAAAATCGCGCACTTCGGGTACCTTCAGAACCAGTCATCTTGCTTTCAACGCTCCGGAGTGTACAGATGTCGGATTGATCCCAAATTTTGAACATTGGTAGAAAACTTCATCCTCTACATGATAGATAGATTAGATTGTCCAAAATAATCCCAGAATGTGGTCCGAAAATTAGAACACTTAGGGCTTTTATAAACTCTGTGCAGTTGAATCTTTCTGGATGGTCCATCTTTCTTCAACCGGTACGATCAAACCACACATCCTTTTGATCTGAAAATTTATGGTTATTCATATATGTATGTGGTATAAAAGATGGTCAAAGTAGATTCTTCATATCATCAATGATGGGCCACCTGGATCGGCCCAGAGTGGAGTAGGCAGAATCTGGAACTTTCTGGACAGTTCGTATTGTTTTGGCCACCACGATCAATCCGTAGCTCCGATCGACACGAAACCACTTGGGTTAGTTCGACGTCGAGCTCCTCTTCGACATGGATGTGTTGGATTTTCAAATATCATTAATATGGGCCCAAAAAAATGGTTCAAAAAATCAGAAACGGGAATGGCCTGCTGTCTGCAATCTGCAAAGCTGGAATTTGCATGGCCGACCGGTCAAGACCGGTCTAGACCTATCTATTTTGGTCCAGCGTGCTATGTAGAAGGTTGCAATGTTGGCCGACCGGTCTAGACCGGTCGGAGACTGTTTGGCCGACCGGTCTTGACCGGTCGGACCACCTTTTGGGGTTCCTTTTTCTTTCCTTTCTTCTTTCTCTTCTTTCCTTTCTTCTTCCCTCTTTTGTTCTTCCTTTCCTTTGATCTTTAAGGTATGTAAGAAGGGTCTCAAAGCATCCGAATGATGAAGTCTCTCTTTCATTCCTACAACCACAAAACTATGCATTAGGTTAGCCTTTAAATCATGAAAACCATGCATAATGAGTGATGAATTGGGGTTAGAATATGCACAATTAAGAGCTCAACACACCCCCAACCAGCATTTTGCTAGTCCCGAGCAAAACATACATGAAACAAGTTTCATTCTCCAAAATCCAACTCTCCTCTAGAAACTATTCTTCTATACATTCCAAGACACACAAGCATAAAAATCAGAGAAATTAGGTGATAGAGGTTGAAACCTTAAACTCTCAGAACATAATAAGTGTTTATATGAAATTCCCGCTGATTGATTGATAAATAGAAGAACTTGAACAAATTCAACCTAGTGTGCATAGTGAAAGTTCATCTCATGAGTTTTCGGGATTATTTTCTTCATAGATCAACTAAACTATAGATCTCAAGGTGTATAGAGCAACAACAAGCCTATGACAGGAATTTGTCTTACCGTCCTTCCGACGGCTTTCACACTACGTCCCATTTCCGGCTTTGGTTACGGGTAGACCATCCCCCGGTTGGTAGTAGGTAGCCCTAATCGGAATTTTCCACCATTTTTCCATCATTCCCAATTTCATCCTTCCTTTCCTTTTTCTTTTACATTAGATAGGATTTTTAGAAATCCATATCTTTTGTTATTTTCCCATGGACAAGGATGGACAAAGTACCCCGGCTTGGTTTCTCAACACCTTAAATCAAAGTATAGCTAATCCACAAATCACATAATCCTTTTAACCCATGAAAATCGTGTAATGTGAACTAGGTGTAAAAGTGTTCAAATTTTCTATCACTCACATAAATAGGGGAATTCACATATAAAACCATTATATTAAGAGAAGTTCAAAGCTTGGAACATTACTCACTTCGTATCTCCTCTTCTTATACTTGTATCATCTTGAATGCATAGAAAGAACGTTTTCCAAAAGAGTTTTGAATTTTAGAAAAATCGAAAATTTTCTACATAATTGCTAGAAATTTCACAAAAGCTAGTAGATTCATCTAAGGAATCTCACCCCCCAACCAAAATCTTACAGTGTCCTCAATGTAATAAGATATGCAATATGCATGACATGGGAGCAATGACATAAAACAAAGGAGAGTGAGAACGAGAGTACCTGAGGTAGCAAGTTGATCAATTCTAGCATCTTCCATTGTCTCAATGAGACTTATTCAATCCTAAATGCAGAAAGAAATCCTAACCTACCTACCTACCTTTGATTAGTCTGATCGACTACATGATCAAATTTGAGCAGGATCTTCATGAATTTCAATAGGTTTCTCATGAGGACCATCCAAAGTCCTGCTCGAATGTATACATGGGTGCGTTTCTTCATGAAGGTCCAATCATAGTGTGCACCACATGCATGTAAGAAGGAGATAAGAGCAGCAAAAAGATATCTCCTCAAGTTCTGAATTGGGTTGTAATTGATTAAAAACGGGTCCTCCCAATCAGAATTTTCAATGGGTTGAAGAACCCATGATGGTGGAGAGACATTCATTAAGTATTTTTCAGTTTGGGTTGTCTCCTCCACAAATTCAGAATTACATGGTGTTTCCACAAATAATGGTAAAGAGTGTAAATCAGTGGAATGGTGTTCTTCAGGCACTAACACCGTGTCTAACAAACTATCCAGCTCCTTAATCATCTCATCATCCAGATCATAGGGGTGGGTCATGTATTCCTCTAGAAAATTGAGAGAGTCGGATGAAGGGTCCTCGTTCTCCCTAACTGATTGAGGAAATTCTGTTTCAAGGGTAAGGAATTCTTCCTCTATAGAGGGGAGGTCTTCCAAAGAAAATTTTTCAGATTCATTGGTAAGCACATCAAGTAGCATTGGTTGATCTAAAATTTCAGATTGTGCCACCACATCATCCAAAGAAACAGAATTTTCAACCCAAGGGAGTTCTTCCACAATAGAATCCGGCATGTGTTGTTGGTGGAAGGACTAAAAAATATCGACTTCGGCCATCTCTCTGGCAAGAATATCTTCTGGCGACTCATAAACATTCGACCCTTTTGAAGAAGAAATCATGGGCTCACAATCATCCACGGAACCCTCATTGTAGGCAATCTCACTATCACTTTCAGATTTTATGGATTCCTCAGGTTCGTCAACCGTCATTGAAATCTCGTCATTGTTCAAATCGGAATAGTTAAAAGAGATAGTTGATTCACCATAATCAATGGTAATGGTGGGATCACTGAGATCAATATCCTCTAGAAGTTTAGTCATTAAATCTAGAGAAGGTTGGGTTTGGATAGCCTCATCCTCCTCATTGTTGGGGACTGATTCGGTGTTCCCAATGTTGGGTTCAATATTTTGAGATGGCGAGAGGTTTTGTATGCATTGCTCAGTTATTTCCATAAACTCTCGCAGTGTATCCTCAAGAGTTCGTGTCGGTTGTGGCTCATGAGAAAGAAACTCTTGAGGATAATTGTTGGCATCCATGGTTGGCTCGTCTCTCAAATTAAAATTTTGATGCTCCTACCAATTTGGATTATGCATGTCATATGTTGGGCTTTTAGATGGTTGTTGATATGTGTAACCATACAAGTGATCATACATTGTCCTAACCGGTGGAACATTATTCATCTCTTTCCGATACTCTCCCATTGTCTTACGTGGGGGAGTATTAGAAGAAGATTGAGTCTTAGAAAAATATTCATGCTTGTAATGGTTCCAATTATAATGATTTTTTATTTGGTTCATCCTCTCATCTTCCAAAAGGTATTTAGACAATCCACCCGTCCAATCATTCATAATGAAATTATAAGAAGTTGAAATAATCCCTAATCTAGGAAGAAAAACAAAAAGAAGAAAGGGAGATGGAGAGATGTTACCCGTGAAGGTGAGAGCTATGTCAGCAACAATATCTTACAAAATCAAACAAAAAATTGTTAGTAATCTAGAAAAAAAAATCAGAAAATCTACTTCTATAAAAATAAAAAAATCCTACCTAACTAAAACTACTCTATAGCTACTAGAACAATTAGAACCGTTTAACCTCTTCCCCGGCAACGGCGCAACAAAACTTGTTCGCTTCCCCAAGTGTAGGGTTGCGATGTAGTAATAAACTCGGTAAGACCGAGGTCGATCCACAGGGAAGGAAGTAAACAATTCAAATTATCTTAATAACTAGAATCAAAGAGGTTTATGAAATTGGTTTTGAACATAAAATAGAAAATCTGATAATGAAAAGATAACTAGAGCATCAAGGATCCACTTATAGCTTTCCTTAGATGCATAATTCGCTATGGTTTCTCACTTTCTCAACTAGAATCGATATTAAGATCTATCTAGCCGGATGATAGAGCTGTTAAACCAAACAATCTATCATATGTAAGTTCAATGCATAAGATTCACTCAATGTAGGCTGAGCTGAGCATGCTCAATTGCATAGGTCATTCCCCATTCCAAAAGGTTCAGTTCACAATCATAACCATCCTCAAGTCCTGTCACAAGACAAGGCTAGATCATGATTTGAACTTGATTCAAATCACATGCACACTCCATACATATTACAGAAATTCAGAAAAGTAGAACTTTGGTAGGAAGTCCCCACATGAAGATCATAGTACTAGAGCGCACTCCAATTCCTCGGATCATACAGGTCTAGACTGATGCAAACCAATTAAGAATTTAAGTAATTCTCCCAAACATCCATGAGTCATCATAAGACTAAGAAAAACTACTTAAAGCTTGTATAAACTTCAAACCATAGTTCATAATCATAAATTCCAACTTTAAAACCAATAAAACGAATTAAACAATCTAAGAAAACTATAAGGTTCACCTCTTAGCTCTAGCTAAGAGATTAGCTAATGAAAAGCATATTAAAAATAAAACTAGAACTAAGAAAAGGAAGAAAAACTAGCTGGAGGAGGCTAGGAAGCCTCCTATGACTTGAACTCCTTGCTCCCCACGTCCTTGCTTGCCCTGGAATAGAAGAGAGCACCTCCTTTTATAATACAGCAAGAGTACCGCAACGTAACAGATTTTGTTCCGCTTCGTACGGCTTAATCAATGGTCGGATTGCCTTCAAATTTGATATGTAGCTTCCTTGTAATGTGATATTCCTCATAGATGATTTAGATTTCCAAGATTATCCTTTGAATGGGCCCACCAATCAGATCACCGACCGCCTCTCAAAATCGCGCACTTCGGGTACCTTCAGAACCAGTCATCTTGCTTTCAACGCTCCGGAGTGTACAGATGTCGGATTGATCCCAAATTTTGAACATTGGTAGAAAACTTCATCCTCTACATGATAGATGGATTAGATTGTCCAAAATAATCCCAGAATGTGGTCCGAAAATTAGAACACTTAGGGCTTTTATAAACTCTGTGTAGTTGAATCTTTCTGGATGGTCCATCTTTCTTCAACCGGTACGATCAAAGCACACATCCTTTTGATATGAAACTTTGTGGTTATTCATATATGGATGTGGTCTAAAAGATGGTCAAAGTAGATTCTTCATATCATCAATGATGGGCCACCTGGACCGGCCCAAAGTGGAGTAGGCAGAATCTGGAACTTTCTGGACAGTTCGTATTGTTTTGGCCACCACGATCAATCCGTAGCTCCGATCGATACGAAACCACTTGGGTTAGTTCGGCGTCGAGCTCCTCTTCGATATGAATGTGTTGGATTTCTGAATATCATTAAGATGGGCCCAGAAAACTGGTCCAAAACATTAGAAACGGGAATGGCCTGCTGTCTGCAATCTGCTAAGCTGGAATTTGCATGGCCGACTGGTCAAGACCGGTCTAGACCTATCTATTTTGGTCCAGCGTGCTATGTAGAAGGCTGCAATGTTGGCCGACCGGTCTAGACTTGTCGGGGACTGTTTGGCCGACCGGTCTTGACCGGTCGGACCACCTTTTGGGGTTCCTTTTTCTTTCCTTTCTTCTTTCTCTTCTTTCCTTTCTTCTTCCCTCTTTTGTTCTTCCTTTCCTTTGATCTTTAAGGTATGTAAGAAGGGTCTCAAAGCATCCGAATGATGAAGTCTCTCTTTCATTCCTACAACCACAAAACTATGCATTAGATTAGTGATAAGTACCTAATATTGTATAATTAACCCTGGTTGTTAAGGGCGTTATCATTGTTTTTCCAGTTAATTATCCCTCATTAGGTGAATTTTCTGTCTTCAGGTAATCAGGAGAAGTTGGACAAGATCTGAGCCAATTAGGACGTCTTAGAGCCTCAAAGTGATCAAGATCAAGTGTGAAGCGGTCCTGCAAGAAATCGGGCTGTAAAGATCGAAGGTTGGACCAACTGTAGCATTCAGCAAGGCGGGCCACAGTTTCATGAAGCATCAATGGCCCTAATCATCTAGCACTGTGGACCCCTCATCTCCATCGACCATGGTGCTGCATCCAAACACCATCAATCATCCAGGCCCACCTTCATCTTCAATTAACGTCCATCAGATCCAAGCTCCAGCTGATCTCCTCCGTCCATCAACACTCAACCTCCATGTCCAGCGGTGGACCACATCATGCGGCAGCAGTGCTGCATCCCATCTCACACGTACAGCCAAGGGCTGGACGTCCCAATCAAGAACGTATGTCGAACATCAGGCCATCATCACCACACATCAGATCAGCTGGACGGTCCAGATCTCCAGTTCACCATCTGCAAACATTAAGGTGGGACGTCCAACCTTCAACCGTCCAGATGGTGGACCATATCTGCAGCACCAGCACGTCCAGTAGCTGGAGATCTCCAGCACCATTCATCTGCAACCATCCACCAGCCTCACAAGTGCCAGATGAACAAGGTGGGCCACACAGCAGTCCAGCTGCAGCTGCAGCTGCATCGCACGTGCAGCCACCTTCAGTCGCACGAGCAGCTGCACATGTGCCAGCTGAGGCAGTGATCTCAGCCACCCAATCAACGTCCAGCAGTTGAAGCCACTTCCAGTCCGTCCATCCACCTACTGGACGCCAGCCTCCATCTTTAGCACACGTCAGCAACACCTCCCTGACCGACCACCACTCCAGCATGCTTGGCCAATCCACCGTCCAGTGGACCTCACGTTCATCAGCACCAAGCATCCAGCACCGTCCTGCTGCAACACGTGCAGCAGATGACCGCAACACGTGCAGCAGATGACCTCCAGCAAATATCTGGATGATCCACAGCATCCACTGCATCCATTTCCAGCCGTCCATGCAGCTCTGGCCCATAGCACCTCTTCCGTCCATCAACGTGGACCCCAGCATCAGATCATCTGTCAAGATGATTCTCCAACCATCCAAGATTCACCGTCCGTGCCCACATCAGCGTCCAACCATCTCAGCTGGCCACCATCTTCATCAGCATCCATTAGCAGCCGTCCATTCAATCCATCTTCCTCCCACACGGTGCAGCACGTCCATCAATCATAGCCATCCATCAGCACGTGCAGCAGCAGTGCTGCATCTCCAGCGTCAGGTGGGACCCATATCACGTCCAACAGTGGACGTCCATCCATCTCCAGCTGCTCTCCCTCTCCCTTCATCTCACGTGTGGAGCTAGCAAGAGAGGAACTCTCTCTCTCTCTCTCTCTCTCTCTCTCTCTCTCTCTCTCTCTCTCTCTCTGTTCCAACACATGTGTAAGGCATGGAATGCCACCTCATCATCCAAGCCTCACTCCAAGCCCAAACCTAAAAGAGAAGTTTGCTTTAGGCTTGGAGTGACACCTAGGATTGGAGTACTTTTCTTGCCACATGTCCATCCAAGCCTAACTCCAAGCCCAAACCTAAAAGCAAAGTTTGCTTTGGGCACTCCAAGCCTAACTCCATTCCCAAACCTAAAGAAACTTTTGGTGTGCCACCTAGGATTGGGAGGAGGCTTGGAAGCTCCTCATAAGGCTATAAAAGGGGGCCTCTCCTCCTCATTTGAATCATCCCTGAATCATCCCATTCTCTACAACTCCTCCCTTCTCTTCTTTAGTCTTCTTTTCTTTTCTTCTTTTTCTTTGTAGAAGTAGAGTAGTGTAGTTTTTCCTTTGTAGAGAATTTAGTCTTCCATTGTAGCATGGTTGGCTAAACCTCTAGCTAAGGCTAGGGGTGAAGCCTTTGAAGAAATTTGCAAGCTTTCGTTCTTTTGGTTCAACATTGTGTGGTGTAATTGTTGGAGTTCTCTTTGGTTGATTGGTTTGGTTATCCACCTCGGCGGACGCTATTGTTGTGCAAGCCCCTTGATCCATCGTCGACTCCGGGCACGTTGGATGCTTGGGATCCCTTGCACACCAATTAGCTAGTTCATGATCGATAAAGTCCCTTGATCCATCGTCGACTCCGGGCACGTTGGATGCTTTGGATTCCCTACGGTCATCGAGCTAGTGCAGGTAAAGTCATCGATCTGTAAAATCCCTTGATCCATTGTAGACTCCGGGCACATTGGATGCTTTGGATTCCCTGCGATCGATAGACGAGATCTTAACGGTTGGATCGGTCAATCAAAGCCTCCTATCTTGTAAGTATGCATTTGATCGTATGAATTGTGATCTTAGCGGTTGACTTGTTGGCAAAGTTGTTGATCTGTACAATTCCTTGATCCATTGTCGACTCCGGGCACAGTGGATGCTTGGAATTCCCTGCGATCAACTAACGAGTGCTTCATGGTCAAATCAATCGGTTCAGATCACCATCTTTTACGAAATATGCAAACGGTTTAACTGTTTCATCTTCCGATTGGAATGAATCTTTATTCAATTCCAGTTAAGTTATAGTTGGACCAATAAATCAAATCTTGCGAATGAATCAAATGTGGATCCCTGATGCCTTAGCCCCTTTTCTATTTTGTCTTTCACCACACACAACTTGCTCCACTCTTGTGGATAAACCAGATTTCATCTCACTCACCTAAACTAATTCCTCTAAGTGTTCTTAACCCCAATCCCTATGGATCGACCTCGGTCTTACCGAGTATTTTACTACTTCGCTACCTGCACTTGGGTGTGCAATCTTCGGATTGTAGCAAGTTTTTGGCGCCGTTGCCGGGGATTGGCATTGGTTTAAGAACGAGTACTCCTTCTTGTATGGTTTTTTCAGAATTGGTTTATGTATATATATTGTCAATAGTATACTAACTTCTTTTACTTTGTTGCTCTCAGGAATTACTCATAGCCAAGTGTTCTTCTTTCCGGGTAACCTCTTTCCTTATCTCCTTGTTTAGTGTTTATGCGTAAGTGGACTCGTGATCACACAAGACGTCTTCTAAGCGACGGAATTTTGGTTGAAGGTCTATCCAATCACTGTGTTAGAAAACTTCCTGATACTTGTGAATTAACCATAAACATGGCCGAGAATGAAAATGAATATGATCAAGATGAGAATGAAGTACACAATGAGCCACCATTTAGGAGTTTACGTGATTACTTGCAACCTGCAAGAACGAGTACTCCTTCTTGTATGGTTTTTCCAGTGAATGCGGGTAACATTGATTTTAAACCTGGAGTAATACAGTTACTTCCTAAATTTCATGGATTCGACACTGAAAGTCCCTATTTACATTTGAGGGAATTTGATGAAGTAATCGCTACTTTGCATTACGACAACGTTTCTGATGACTTGGTTAGGTTAAAACTATTTCCTTTTTCTTTGAAGGAGAAAGCCAAGTTTTGGTTGCACTCCTTAAGGCCCAGAACCATAGGGACATGGCAAGAGATGACTAAGGAATTTCTAAAAAAGTTTTTCTCTATTCATAAGACCAACACCCTGAAACGAGATATAATGAATTTCTCCCAAAAGGAGAATGAAACTTTTTTTCAGTGTTGGGAACGTTTCAAGGAACTCTTACTTGCCTGCCCACCTCATGGCTACGAAACATGGCGCTTGATTAGCTTCTTCTATAATGGATTGAGCCCAGTCATGCGCCAATTCGTAGAAATGATGTGTAATGGGGAGTTTATGAGCAAAGGTTCTGATGAGGCTATGGAATACTTTGATTTCTTAGCAGAAAATTCCCAATCTTGGGACAAATCTGACAAACCCGCTAAGACCAAGCCTGGGCCCAATGAAAAAAGAGATGTTTATCTTTTAACCGAGGATGACGATGTCAATGCAAAGATAGCAGGGCTCACACGTAAAATAGAAGCCATGGAATTAAGGAAGGTCAACGCTATTAAAACCAGGGAGACTGAAAGTGTTTGTGACATTTGTAAGAGCGATGCACACATTACTAAGGGTTGTCCTACAATCCCAGCTCTTCAAGAAGTGTTGCACGAACAAGCCAATGCCATGAATACTTATCAAAGACCTTTTAATGCCCCAGTGTCAAACACGTATAATCCTAATTGGCGGAACCATCCCAACTTCAGTTGGAGAAACGGACCGACTGCCAATGCTGGGAATAATCCTCAAGTGCCTTCCACTAGCACTCCTTATGTGCCCCCACAGAGGAAGACTCAGGAGGATACCGTGCAAAATCAAATCAATCAGATCATCATGCAAACCCTCCAAGAGCTTAAAAGTTCGATGGAAAGATTCGAATCTCGCCTAATTGGACTCGAATCATGCCAGAATGTTAGGGAGCGAGGGACCTTTCCGGCCCAACCTCAACCTAACCCGAGGGGACAGTATGAGGTGAATGATTCGGGTTCTTCCAACCCTCATGTTGAGCACGCTAAGTCTGTCACCACCCTAAGAAGTGGTAAGGTGATTGAAAAAGATATTCCTAGGACAGTTGACAAACCTAAGGAATCATCTAAGAGTGATGACAGATCTAGTGATGATCAACCTGAGAAGGAGATAGAGCATGTTTTCAAACCAGTGGTCCCGTTTCCCCAACGCCTACTCTCATCTAAAGCAATGGTTAAAGCTCAAGATGTCTTGGAAGTTTTTAAACAAGTGAAAATCAACATACCCTTGTTGGATGCAATCAAGCAGATACCTTCATATGCCAAGTTTCTGAAAGATCTTTGTACTATTAAGCGCAAGCTCAATGTACAAAAGAAAGCCTTTTTGACTGAACAGGTCAGTGCTATCATTAACCAGAACTCTCCCCCAAAATACAAAGATCCAGGTAGTCCTACTATTACTTGCATAATAGGGAACTTCAGGGTCGAACAAGCACTTCTTGACTTAGGGGCGAGTGTCAATCTCATACCCTTCTCGGTGTATGAACAACTGGGACTCGGTGAATTGAAACCCACCAGAACCACCTTGCAACTTGCCGATCGATCTGTACGGATACCGAGAGGAGTAGTGGAAGATGTGTTGGTACAAGTCGACAAATTCTACTTCCCAGTAGACTTCATCGTCTTGGATACCCAACCTGTAGCAAATGTTAGCACCCAGATACCTGTTATTCTTGGCCGACCATTCCTGGCAACTTCCAATGCTGTGATCAATGCAGGAATGGGGTCGTGAAGTTTTCATTTGGCAATATGAAGTTAGAGCTAAATGTTTTCAACATGTGTAAACAACAAGGGAATGATGATGAGATCCATGAGGCCAACCTGATCGATACCCTCATGGAAGAAGAATTCCTTCTAACCTCTCTGTCCGAACCCTTAGAAGCATGTCTAGCTCACTTTGCTAATTCTGATGATGAGACAATTTTGGAAGTGGTGAATGGATTGTTAGAATCCACCCTTGTGCATGATACAAACCAGTGGAGGCCCCATTTTGAAAAACTCTCTCTAAATGATTCACGACCTCTACCATCAAGAATTGAAGCACCAAAGCTTGACCTGAAGCCATTACCTTTGGAACTGAAATATACATACTTGGGTCAAGGCAATACTTTTCCTGTGGTTATTTCATCTCACCTTGATAAAGACCAAGAGGACAAATTGATCAATGTTCTCAAGGAACACAAGGATGCCATAGGTTGGACAATTGCTGACATCAAGGGAATTGATCCCCTGATTTGTACCCATAGGATACACCTCGAGGAAAATGCTAAACCCTCTAGACAACCACAAAGGAGATTGAATCCAAACATGACTGAAGTGGTTAGAGCCGAGGTCCTCAAGCTATTGGATGTGGGTATCATCTACCCTATTTCAGATAGCCAATGGGTAAGTCCAACCCAAGTGGTACCAAAAAAATCTGGAGTTACCATAGTTGCGAATGCAGACAATGAGTTGGTACCAACTAGAGTCACTACTGGTTGGAGAATGTGTATCGACTATAGGAAACTGAATACTGTTACTAGGAAGGACCACTTTCCTTTACCATTCATTGATCAAATGTTAGAAAGGTTAGCTGGCCACTCCTATTACTGTTTCCTAGATGGGTACTCTGGATACAACCAAATAGAGATTGCCCTAGAAGATCAAGAGAAAACCACATTCACTTGTCCATTTGGCACCTTTGCATACAAGAGGATGCCTTTCGGACTGTGTAATGCTCCTGCCACTTTCCAGAGATGCATGCTCAGCATTTTCTCTGACATGGTTGGACATTTCTTGGAAGTCTTCATGGACGACTTCTCGGTATTTGGTTGTTCCTTTGATGAATGTTTGAACCATTTACAATTGGTCTTGACAAGGTGTGATGAAAAGAATCTTGTTTTGAATTGGGAAAAGTGTCATTTTATGGTTCAAAAGGGAATTGTTCTTGGACATAATATTTCGTCCAACGGAATAGAAGTAGACAAGGCAAAGATCGACTTAATTGTCAACTTACCAGCCCCCATGAGTGTACGAAACATTCGTTCTTTCTTGGGTCATGCAGGATTCTATAGGAGATTTATAAAGGACTTCAGTCATATCTCTCGTCCATTATGCAATCTCCTGCAAAAGGATGCTCCATTCGAGTGGACCAATGACTGCCAAGAAGCTTTCACCAAGCTTAAAGGCATGTTGACTAGCGCACCGATAATGCAACCACCCGATTGGACTATACCTTTTGAAATCATGTGTGACGCAAGTGACTACGCTGTTGGGGCAGTTTTGGGGCAAAGAAAAGACAAGAAGCCCTATGTTATATACTACGCAAGTAGAACCTTGAACAGTGCGCAAGTAAACTACTCTACTACGGAAAAGGAACTCCTTGCCGTAGTCTTTGCACTTGACAAGTTCAGATCCTACTTGATTGGGTCCAAAATTGTGATTTTTACTGATCATGCGGCTCTCAAGTATCTTCTTTCTAAGAAAGATGCTAAGCCTCGCTTGCTTAGGTGGATCCTTTTGCTCCAAGAATTCGACCTTGAGATCCGAGACAAAAAGGGAGTAGAAAACGTAGTGGCTGATCACTTGTCTCGCCTAGTACTCTCTGATTCCGTAGAGACAACACCGATAAAGGACACTTTCCCTGATGAACAGCTGTTTGAAGTCTTTTGCCAATCTTGGTTTGCTAACATTGTTAACTATCTTGCTGCAGGAAGAATTCCTAGTCATTGGACCCCACAAGATAAAAGGAAATTTTTCACAGAGGTACGCAACTTTTTCTGGGATGATCCGTATTTGTTCAAATACTGCCCAGATCAAATCATAAGGAGGTGTGTTCCAGATAATGAACAAACCAGTGTCATCTCCTTTTGCCATTCTTATGCATGTGGTGGTCATTTCTCTTCTAAGAAAACCGCTGCCAAGATTCTCCAGTGCGGTTTCTACTGGTCTTCAATATTCAAGGACACCCATGTTTTTTGCAAAGCATGTGACTGTTGTCAGAAGTTGGGAGGAATCTCCCGTAGAAATATGATGCCTTTAAATCCGATATTGATCATCGAAGTTTTCGACTGTTGGGGTATCGATTTCATGGGACCATTCCCTTCCTCATTTGGATATCTGTATATCCTATTGGCTGTCGATTATGTCTCCAAATGGGTTGAGGCAATCCCGTGTAGAACCAATGATCACAAAACGGTTCTACGATTTCTAAAAGAGAATATTCTGTCAAGATTTGGGACGCCTCGAGCCATTATCAGTGATGGGGGTACACACTTCTGTAACAGACCTTTCGAGGCTTTGATGAAGAGATATGGTATCACACACAAGGTGAGTACGCCCTATCACCCACAAACAAGTGGTCAAGCAGAAGTTTCCAACAGGAAAATCAAACACATCTTGGAAAAAACTGTAAATCCAGATCGCAAGGATTGGTCTCTAAGACTAACCGATGCGTTGTGGGCTTACCGTACAGCATACAAAACCCCGATTGGAATGTCTCCCTATAGACTTGTCTATGGGAAAGCTTGCCATCTGCCTGTGGAGTTGGAGCATAAAGCCTATTGGGCTATAAAAAAATTCAATTTCAATCTTGACAAGGCCAGTTCGCTTCGCAAACTCCAGCTGAACGAGTTGGAGGAAATCCGGAATGAGGCTTATGATAATGCAAGAATATACAAGGAACGAACGAAGGTATTCCATGACAGGAATATCCTTCGAAGATCTTTCGAACCATCTCAGAAAGTTCTCTTGTACAATTCTAGGCTACATCTGTTTCCAGGAAAGCTGAAATCTTGATGGACCGGCCCTTTTGTAGTCAAAACTGTTTACCCTCATGGGGCTATCGAGATTGAGAACCCCAAAAATGAAAATGTATTTAAAGTGAACGGGCAGCGTTTGAAGCCCTTTCTTGAGGAATTTGCCCCAGAGGAGGAATCCACCCCTCTGGAAGATCCTGTTTATCAGGATTGATCTCCTAGTCTGACGGAGATCCCCTTTTGTATACTAGTAGGTTAGTTTGCTTCTTATATTTTGTTTTAGCAACTTGGAAAATTCCAGCGCTTACAAGTATTCATCCTCTCAGGTACTCTTTACCCTCTATTCTTTAATATTTTGCTCTCATGTTGCATTTGTCTATGCATTCATTTTTCAACATTGAGGACAATGTTACATTTAGGTTGGGGGGTGTGGAATTCCTGTGAAAAATCTTTCCAATTGTCTATCTCTTTGCTATTTTGCCTATCTCTTTGCTATTTTAGGTCAATTAAAAAAAATATATATATAATAATAATTTAGGTTTTATTGGAAACATCCTGTTCGTGTTGAACGCACCGTGATAGAGGACCTTAGTTGGAAATCGCTGTTGAAACCGACAGATATTCCCTGTTCTCAGAAATCATGAAGGGGATTAAGGCAGCTGGGAGGTGAAGCACACTCTCATGGTATTATGAGCAGCGTAAGACCCCAAACTAAATTGATCATGGGAAATGTGAGGGTGTGGCTCATCTTGTGGCCGAAGGAGTCTGTCGGATGATACGTGGTCTATGTGCATTGCACAAAAGGAGCAGGAAATTTTGTGGTTGTATTGACTGTAAATTATTATTTCTTTAGCCCTAAAAAAAAAAAAAGAATCTAGGGATTTATGTGATTTTGAAATAATTTGAATAGTAGAATGAAAAGGCATTTAGTGATGAGAATATTAAAGCTTAAAGTTTAGTCGCTTTAGTAAATTTCAAAATTGAGTTCTTTCCATTAGTTTTCTATTAGAAAATGATAAACATTGATTGAGTCATGAATTTTCACAAGTTCACATCTAGCTTGCATTGCCAGGATTTAAGTTTGATACTATAATGTTGACTTGATGATTGTTGAGAATGATAGGAACCAAGCCTGGAGATCCTTGTTTACTTGGTTCACAAAAAAAAAAGAAAAAAAAAGAAGGAATATTCATAGTAATTTGGGGCAAGGATTTTCATCCATTGTCGTTACCATTACAAAACATTACCATAGTACGAAGTGAGCCTTTTGGAGTCTTCGGCTATCGGTTATTGATTGAAAAAAAAAAAAAAAAAAAAAGAACAGCAGCAAGGTTCGGAATCAGTGACTTGGTTGATCTAACCATTCTCTTCAATCATCAGTGTTAACATGAAAGTAGAAGACTGAACCCCTAGTTGTGTCAAGGCTAGACTTCACAGTGCACCATGGAACTCAATGTTTAGAATGCTTCTATTGAATGATTAATGCTTTGAACTCAATTAAGTTTTTTACTAAAGTAGCTAGAATCTAGATTTATATATTCTCAAAACTATATGCCTTGGAAACTCTACTGTTTAGATAATTTGAAGGATCACATAAAATCTTTTCTTCCTTTATCTTTGTTTTATTAGGAAATAAGAAAAGTCTTGAGATGATTTCGATTGATGAAAACTGTCAAGGATAAGATTGATTATAGTATTTTGAAAAATCCTTGGATTATTTTCGCATGTTTTGCTCGGGACTAGCAAAATGCTGGTTGGGGGGTGTGATAAGTACCTAATATTGTATAATTAACCCTGGTTGTTAAGGGCGTTATCATTGTTTTTCCAGTTAATTATCCCTCATTAGGTGAATTTTCTGTCTTCAGGTAATCAGGAGAAGTTGGACAAGATCTGAGCCAATTAGGACGTCTTAGAGCCTCAAAGTGATCAAGATCAAGTGTGAAGCGGTCCTGCAAGAAATCGGGCTGTAAAGATCGAAGGTTGGACCAACTGTAGCATTCAGCAAGGCGGGCCACAGTTTCATGAAGCATCAATGGCCCTAATCATCTAGCACTGTGGACCCCTCATCTCCATCGACCATGGTGCTGCATCCAAACACCATCAATCATCCAGGCCCACCTTCATCTTCAATTAACGTCCATCAGATCCAAGCTCCAGTTGATCTCCTCCGTCCATCAACACTCAACCTCCATGTCCAGCGGTGGACCACATCATGCAGCAGCAGTGCTGCATCCCATCTCACACGTACAGCCAAGGGCTGGACGTCCCAATCAGGATCGTATGTCGAACATCAGGCCATCATCACCACACATCAGATCAGCTGGACGGTCCAGATCTCCAGTTCACCATCTGCAAACATTAAGGTGGGACGTCCAACCTTCAACCGTCCAGATGGTGGACCACATCTGCAGCACCAGCACGTCCAGTAGCTGGAGATCTCCAGCACCATTCATCTGCAACCATCCACCAGCCTCACAAGTGCCAGATGAACAAGGTGGGCCACACAGCAGTCCAGCTGCAGCTGCAGCTGCATCGCACGTGCAGCCACCTTCAGTCGCACGAGCAGCTGCACATGTGCCAGCTGAGGCAGTGATCTCAGCCACCCAATCAACGTCCAGCAGTTGAAGCCACTTCCAGTCTGTCCATCCACCTACTGGACGCCAGCCTCCATCTTCAGCACACGTCAGCAACACCTCCCTGACCGACCACCACTCCAGCATGCTTGGCCAATCCACCGTCCAGTGGACCTCACGTTCATCAGCACCAAGCATCCAGCACCGTCCTGCTGCAACACGTGCAGCAGATGACCTCCAGCAAATATCTGGACGATCCACAGCATCCACTGCATCCATTTCCAGCCGTCCATGCAGCTTTGGCCCATAGCACCTCTTCCATCCATCAACGTGGACCCCAGCATCAGATCATCTGTCAAGATGATTCTCCAACCATCCAAGATTCACCGTCTGTGCCCACATCAGCGTCCAACCATCTCAGCTAGCCACCATCTTCATCAGCATCCATTAGCAGCCGTCCATTCAATCCATCTTCCTCCCACACGATGCAGCACGTCCATCAATCATCAGCCATCCATCAGCACGTGCAGTAGCAGTGCTGCATCTCCAGCGTCAGGTGGGACCCATATCACGTCCAGCAGTGGACGTCCATCCATCTCCAGCTGCTCTCCCTCTCCCTTCATCTCACGTGTGGAGCTAGCAAGAGAGGAACTCTCTCTCTCTCTTTCTCTCTCTCTCTCTCTCTCTCTCTCTCTCTCTCTCTTCCAACACATGTGTAAGGCATGGAATGCCACCTCATCATCCAAGCCTCACTCCAAGCCCAAACCTAAAAGAGAAGTTTGCTTTAGGCTTAGAGTGACACCTAGGATTGGAGTACTTTTCTTGCCACATGTCCATCCAAGCCTAACTCCAAGCCCAAACCTAAAAGCAAAGTTTGCTTTGGGCACTCCAAGCCTAACTCCATTCCCAAACCTAAAGAAACTTTTGGTGTGCCACCTAGGATTGGGAGGAGGCTTGGAAGCTCCTCATAAGGCTATAAAAGGGGGCCTCTCCTCCTCATTTGAATCATCCCTGAATCATCCCATTCTCTACAACTCCTCCCTTCTCTTCTTTAGTCTTCTTTTCTTTTCTTCTTTTTCTTTGTAGAAGTAGAGTAGTGTAGTTTTTCCTTTGTAGAGAATTTAGTCTTCCATTGTAGCATGGTTGGCTAAACCTCTAGCTAAGGCTAGGGGTGGAGCCTTTGAAGAAATTTGCAAGCTTTGGTTCTTTTGGTTCAACATTGTGTGGTGTAATTGTTGGAGTTCTCTTTGGTTGATTGGTTTGGTTATCCACCTCGGCGGACGCTATTGTTGTGCAAGCCCCTTGATCCATCGTCGACTCCGGGCACGTTGGATGCTTGGGATCCCTTGCACACCAATTAGCTAGTTCATGATCGATAAAGTCCCTTGATCCATCGTCGACTCCGGGCACGTTGGATGCTTTGGATTCCCTACGGTCATCGAGCTAGTGCAGGTAAAGTCATCGATCTGTAAAATCCCTTGATCCATTGTAGACTCCGGGCACATTGGATGCTTTGGATTCCCTGCGATCGATAAACGAGATCTTAACGATTGGATCGGTCAATCAAAGCCTCCTATCTTGTAAGTATGCATTTGATCGTATGAATTGTGATCTTAGCGGTTGACTTGTTGGCAAAGTTGTTGATCTGTACAATTCCTTGATCCATTGTCGACTCCGGGCACAGTGGATGCTTGGAATTCCCTGCGATCAACTAACGAGTGCTTCATGGTCAAATCAATCGGTTCAGATCACCATCTTTTACGAAATATGCAAACGGTTTAACTGTTTCATCTTCCGATTGGAATGAATCTTTATTCAATTCCAGTTGAGTTATAGTTGGACCAATAAATCAAATCTTGTGAATGAATCAAAGGTGGATCCCTGATGCCTTAGCCCCTTTTCTATTTTGTCTTTCACCACACACAACTTGCTCCACTCTTGTGGATAAACCAGATTTCATCTCACTCACCTAAACTAATTCCTCTAAGTGTTCTTAACCCCAATCCCTGTGGATCGACCTCGGTCTTACCGAGTATTTTACTACTTCGCTACCTGCACTTGGGTGTGCAATCTTCGGATTGTAGCAATTAGCCTTTAAATAATGAAAACCATGCATAATGAGTGATGAATTGGGGTTAGAATATGCACAATTAAGAGCTCAACAGAGCTCTGCAACCTGAAAATGCTCTAGCTATTCCTTGTATGAGGTATCTACATCAGCAGAAAGATCAACTTGGCATCATTTAGCGGTCATGCGCACGTACTTGTGGCAGTCGATTACTTCACAAAGTGGATGGAGATAAACGAGTTCCTTGAGAAAATCAAAAGATATTGAGTCGCATTCATATGCACCTAGGGCCAATCAGACATCCGTACATACAACTACGGGTGAAACTCTTTATATCTACTAAAATGAAGGTTAACCTACAAGTTCAAGTCAAAATCCCGTCAACACGAGTGATGAAGAGTGAAGCTGAGGAAAAAAAGTCAAATGGGGTTTATAGCGAGCATCGACGCATCTATCAGACTCAAGGGGTAAGGCCCAAGGATCAGAGAATTTCTTCCAAGAGGCACCATTCGACTCACCAATCTAAGGGGCAAGGATCTTCCAGAGCTAATCAATAACGACAAAATCTCTCACGGGTAAGTTAATCTAACCATTTTAAGAGTTACATTGGTGAAGCTAAAGTCAAGTGACTAAAGCTAGATCCTTTGAGAATCATCCTCTCTAGTCCCCCAATAAGTGCTCCAACAATAAGGTAAAAAAAAAAGGAGAAGAAGAAAATGAAAGAAAAAAAGTGAAAGCAGCAAAAAAAAAAAAAAAAAAAAAAAAAAGAAAAATAAAAAAGAAAGAAAGAAAAGAGAACAATGATAAAGTAAAGAAAAAATAGAAAAGAAGGAAAAAAAAGGAAAATAGAAAAACCGACCTGGAAGAAAGTACAATCCTTCACTCCCTCATCCATCTCAGAAAGGTTCCTAGCTAAAGTCGACAGCTTTACCATTGTGACTTAAAACAAGGTCAAAGAAGCGAGCCAATCAGCTGGCAATGATGGAAATTCGAGCCCTCCCCTGTTGCCAAGATCAAGAAAATCAAAACAAAAATAAAAAGAAAAAGATATGCTTAAACAAGAAGGGCGGAGTGAAAACCTGAAAGGGCACTCCGAGTAAAAGTAGTGGGCACATAGCGGACTTGGTGAAAACCTGAAAGAGTGCCAAGGGTAAAAACATTATAGCTATCAAGGGGCAGGCAAGATCAAAATACTCGGGATGTGGTGAAAACTCGAAAGGGCGCCCGAGCAAAAATGATGGGCAAGCCAAACGCGATGAAAACCTAAAAGGGCGCTACAGGTATCAGTGGCTAAGTAAAGAAAAAAAAACAGGTACATGAAAGATCCAGGCAACATGAAGATTCAACAAAAGCAAGGATGGCGGTTATGAGTTGAGAATTCTTTTAAGCTCTACCCAAATTCTAGGGGCAAGATACCATTACACACTACTTAAAGGAATCAGGATCCTTAGTGAATGATTGGAAAACCAAATATGACATCCAACTGAGTCAAATATTCTGATTCCTACATCTACAAGACCAAGTCCAAATCACGCATAGATAAACAAACACTTGGCACAAATTTTCATTTTCCTCCATCTCATTTCATGCATGATGTACATACATACTTCTTCAAAAGAAAAAAAATAAAGAAATTCATTTTTTTCCACATCCATACATACAAAAAAAATCATACAAGGCTTTCGAAATAAACATCCTACAATCCTCCAATCAACTCATAGAGTGCCTCCTACAAGCGTCTTTCTCCTAGTCATTCTTCCCTAAAGGTAAATACCTCTCCTCCTACTCTAATACTTCATTCCTTTTGCTAAAGTGATTCTCTCATCACAGGTATTGAAGATCCATCAACCACAAAGTAATCTCACCTACTGGAACAAGCCAATGTGCAAAGATGGGCAGTCGGTGCACCATAGTTGAAAGAATCTCTATGTCAATTAAGAGCACACCAGAAGCCAAATGCAGCATGGTAAGTATGCCTTCTAATAAAAACGGCATCAATCTCGACTATCCAAGTTGAGATCCGATGATCCGAATCATTAAAAAAATAAAAAACATTTTTGCCTTTTTCATAGGTCCGAAGACCTTAAACTACACAGGGATCAAAATTCCGAGGGATTTTTAATAAAAATGGCTTCGATTGCAACCACTCAAGTCATGACCCGATAGCCCGAACATTTCAAAATCACAGAAAGGGTTTTCTACAAAAATTAGCATCGATCTTGACCTTTCGGAGCAAGATCCGATGGTTCGGACCTTTCTAAAACATAAAAAGGCACTACCACTTTAACAAACTTCGGGTCCGAAGACCTTCAATTACGTCGAATCAAAATCCCGAGAGATTTTCAATAAAAACCAGTATCAATCCCGATCGCTTGAATCGGGATCCAACAATCCAGATGTTCGCTCACCTCAAGTGCAAGGCTTGCGATGTAGTAATAATCTCGGTAAGACCGAGGCCGATCCACAGGGATTAAGAAATTCACAGAACCACTTCTAATAATCTCTAATTGAAATCAAACTAAACAGATTTAGAAAATTGAATGTAGATGGGTAACCTTTTAACTAAAAGTGAATTTAACAATATAAAAGAAGCACTAGGGTGCCAAGGATCCACTTGTAGCTATCCTTGATGCATAATTCGCTATGGTTTCTCAATTACACAACTAGAATCGAAATCAAATCCTATCTAATCAGATTATAGAGCGGTTATATCATTAAACAATCTGTCATATGTATTGTTCATCAACATGATTCCCTCAATTTAAGTTGGGACTTGAGCACACTCAATTACATAGGTCAATCCTAGTTCCAATAGATTAAGATCACAACTCTGATAAACATCAAACCTTGTCACTAGGCTTAACTAACATCATAATTTGAACTTGATTCAAATCACATAAACAACTAACACATATTCCAGAATTCTCTGAAAAAGATAGAACTTTGGTTTGAAGTTCCCATATAAAGATCCAAGTTTAGAGCGTAGTGAATTCGATTCCTCAGAGTGTATAGGTTTAGAACTTTGCAAAATAATTAAGAAACTAGGATAATTCTCCCAAACATCCATGAGTCATCATAAGATTAAGAAAAACTACTTAGAACTTCATTCAAACTTAAGCAAACCATTGTTTAACATTAAAAATCAATCCATGAAACCCTAAAACAAATTAAAACATCTTAGACCAACTACAAGCTTCACCTTTTAGCCCTAGCTAAGAGGTTTAGCCAATGATGCTAAAAGAAAACATGAAAGCTAATAAAAACATGAAAACTAGAAAGAAAACTAGAAAGAGAGAGTTGTAAAACTCCAAAATTGTCCTTCTCCGCCTCCCACTGTAGTAGATCTCTTCTGGGATAGGTTAAGAGCGAAGTAGAGGTCTCCTTTCATAACAAAATCTACCACTGACCTGGAAACTTCTAAAATTGCGTAACTCCTTACGCAGCTATGCAGACAGGTTCGATTGATCGGAAATACCTCCGATTGATCAGACAATGAACTTCGATTGATCGGAAGTTGGCCGATTGATCATAAAGAGTCCAGAGAGTTGCTATTTTCCATTGCTTATTCTGATTGATCGGACGTGATTTCGATTGATCGAACACCTCTTTTCGATTGATTGGAGAAGTGCCGATTGATCGGAAATATGTCTAGAGAGTATTCAAAATTCGATTTTTAAGGTTGGTCTGATGGATGATCCGATCGATCGGAGATCCATCGAAAATTCCCCCAATTGATTGGAGACTCATCGACGATCCATCGAAAATTGTTGTTTCTTCATTCTTCTCTGCTTTCTCTTCGGACTTTCTCTGTTGGATTTCTTCCTCTCCTTCTTCCTTGACTCTTTAATGGCCCTTTGAAGTGTCCTTTAACATCCAAATGGTGAGGCCTCTCTCTTATTCCTACAACCACAAAATCATGCATTAGGTAGGTCTTTAAACGTATGAATTATGCATAGTTAGTGATGAAATGGGGTTAGAATAAACACATTTAAGAGTTCAACACCGGATCATTTTGAAAATCATCAAAAATATTTCTTACGACCACCTGTATAAATTTTTTGTTCGAAGATCTTAAACTACACTAGGATTAACTTCTTGGAGGATTTTTTCTACTTTCAACCAAAAACTGACATCAATCTCGACTGCTCGAATTGAGATCCGATGGCTAGAATCTTTCCAGAAAAAGGCAAAAAATGTATGTGTACTTCCAACCTGTATAAATTTCGGTCCGAAGACCTTAAACTACACTATGATTAACTTCTCGGGAGATTTTTCCAGCTTTCAATAAAAATCAGTATCGATCTCGGTCTTTCAAGTCAAGGTCTGATGACCTGAATCATTTAAAAACAACAAAAATATTTTCAAAGTTTCTGGTAAAAATTAGCATCAGTCTCGACCAATCAAGTCAAGACCCAATGGCCTGAGTTTTTCAAAAAATCATTAAAAAATTGCCAACGTCGATTTTGATTGCCCAAATTTATCCCCAGCGGTCTGAGAACCTTAAACTACACTGAGATTAATTTCTCGGGGGCTTTCCCAATCTTTTTCGGACATGGCTAACACTTAATTGTACGAGTATCTGAAGTTTCTTGACAAGTAAGATTTGAAGTGGGAGGAACCCCGCAATCCCTTTTGTGTTGAACTCCGTGATAGACAACCTTGAGTTGGAAGTCGCTGTTGAAGCCGACGAATGTTCCCTATTCCTAAAAGTCATGAAGGGGATTAAGGTAGCTGGGAGGTGAAGCACACCCTCATGAAACTATGAGCAACATAAGACTCCAAACTGGATTGGTAAAGGGAAACGTGAGGATGTGGCTCATCTTGTAGCCGAAGGAGTTCATTGAACAATACGTGGTCTATGTGCATTGCACATAAGGAACAAGTAATTTTGTTGATGTGTTGATTGAAAACCCTTAATCCCCTAACTGTGTAAGATCATCTTGCTCGCTGACGTAAAATAGATCGGGTGCCTTATCAACAGTAGAAGCTGGAAGTGGATGGAAATTCCACGCCTTTTTTTGTATTTTAAAAAATCCAACAAAATACTAGAAAAGTATTTCAAAATCATCTTTCAAAAATAAAAAAATATTTTCCTTGCTTTTAATAAAAATTGATCTCAATCCTGACCGTTCAGGTCACGATTTGGGCTAAATATTTTCTAAAAATGACAAAACTATTATCGTTGTCCCCAGCGGAGCACTTCACGAGTCTCGAACTCCATTCATCCACTTCACTAGTTTTGAGATGACGGATCCGATCACCCACAAATTGGAATCTTAACCAAACACCATCCGACTCACGCCCATTGCCCAGAGGAGCATCTCAAGGTTACAACCTAAAGTACTTCCTTCATTCATTCCCAGTAGAAAAACAACAACATCTTGGGACAATGGACTTGATCGACCACGAGTCAGGATCTTGACCAACCCACTGACTAAACATCCGCATTAAAAATAAAATCTCCAAGGAAGTAAAACCCTAAAAAGCAGTAAGCTCGAGTTCTCCACATCCCCAACAAAAGGAAGCCCAATCACAACCATTAGATGGCAAGAGAATGAGCTAAACCATACATCCATCATCAAATATGCATCCATATGCATCACAATCAGCATCCATCGCATCAATCATCATGTTTACCTATTTTCAACAAAAGTTGGTTAGCTAAAAACCCCATAGCATCCCCACTGGAAGCACGTGCAAGCCAGACTTCCTTTTCAAAATAGAAAAAATATTCCTCTTTGTAAATAAAAACTCCACGGAGTATCATTCCCCAGAGTAGGTCTTTTTAAAATCCAAAAATATTTTCCTAGTAGAGCGTTCAGACTCCGAGGCACTAAGAGATCTTCCATGTCTTTGGGTGGGAGCCGGCGTAAAATCAAATAAGATCCAATGTCTTGCAATTTTCTCGAAGACCATAGGATCAAATGCACTCAAAGTACGGTTGGCCTGAATTTCAGTGTCAGGATGGTTGTACCAAATGTCAAGATATAAAAGAGATGAAAGCCAAAAAAGGCTTGGTCAAAGAAACCGTCTGAATGGTGGAAACGATGAATTGTAACCTAAGTATCAAAACTAGAAGATCGCGTGCAAAGAGTTCACCTGCACATACCTAGGCATGGATGTTTAAAGTACCTTGATTGAGTCCAAGTTATAAAGATGGATCCTCGTAAGGCAGCGCAGATGCGGGGAAGCTAACCACTCTGACGATCAAGCGAAACGAGTACTCCTGGGGTAATCCGGGAAGCAACGAACAATCCATTTCGGGTCAGGAACCTCGCGTAAGAGCTTCGTTGTGCCTTTTCGATGTTAATACCGATCGGGAACGGAAGGATTGCGATTGGGTACCCAGATTGCAACAAACGCAGGGACAATCGCAATGTTTTCTCCAAACTCCAGCGGTATGTGCGAATTATCTATTTTGAGACAATCAACTGACTTCGATACAAAGGTAAACAAAGATTCCAAACCACGATCTATGAATGACCGGGTCAAAAGTGGGGTGCCCAATCACTTTGGTATTCGGTTGCACACAACCTTTACCAAAGACTCTATGGACACCCCACCCTGGGCTACAAAGTTGGTTGAGATGGTTAGATGGATGGAGGCCAATACCCCCAAACCCTAGGTCCAAACCCAATCGACCCATCTATTTAAACCATAGGTCCATACCTCAAACCCTAGGTCTAAACCCAGTCCACTCCCCCATACAGACCCCAATCCATTACCCAAGTCAAGCCTAAACCTGGTTAACTCACACCTAAACATTAGCCTGAAAAATCACCTATAGAAAAATTCAGTCCAAAATACCCTAGTAGGTCAAGTCGATGAGTTAACCTACTGAGTCAACTCATTAAGTCAGCTCATCGGGTCAGCCCAACACTTGAACCCATTTTACTCACCTAGTTATGGCCTGAAACCGAACCTAAGTCCAAGCCTAATTTCGAACCTCAACCTTGGAGCAACTCCGAACCTCGAACTTAAGGTTTTTTCACCATAGGTTCGGAGCTCCAGCTGTCCGAAGGTGGAGCAAAGCGTCTGTACGAGCAGCCCCCAAGGTGCTGCCCGAACCTATTTACGAGAGTTGCCACTCCTCCCAGCTATAAATACCCCATCTCCTCTCTGATTTCAGCATTCAAAAAAATTTAGGAGAACCTAGTCCATTTGAATTCTCCTCCTCCCCTTTTAGCCCACTCCTTCACCAAGGAGAGCCCGAGTGAGTGAAGACTTTAGCCCTGGTCCAGCCCTGCTTGGCCCTAGTTCAAGCCTCTCAAACAATCCAAGTCCTAATCCTAGTCACTCGAGCTAACCCTTACGACACTTTTGTCCATCTAGCTACTCTTGTACCAGCATTATCTCATTCGCATCTAGCATAGTGAAACATTTATTATTTTTCCAACCCCCTACTTATCATCCACCATAAACACTTGATCAGTTCTTAGCATATGCACTGCGGTTCGCCAACTTACTCGGATCTTGCCCATCAGAAACTTTAACCGATTAAACACACTATCATGCATCTCGTATAAGTACCTATCAGTTTGAGTGTATGCTCTGCGGCTTGTCGATCTAATCGGAACCTACCCTTCTGAAACTCTTATTCATGCACGAGGATTAATTCAGACCCATATTCATGCATTATATCATCTATGAGAATGTACGAGGATTAATTCAAACTTTCAAGGACTAGTTAGATTTTGTGAAGTATAGATCGTACTTTTGTATGGCAAGGTGGGTGCCTAACACCTTCTCACTCTGTAACCGTGATCCCTTACCTTAAATCTCTAACCGTAGATAAAAAGAGTTATTTCAAAGAAAAGGATCTTCAGATCCCATTTTCTAACGTTTTTACAGGGTCTAGCCGACTGTAGATTTGAAGTAATTGGCTAGTGGCAACTCCAGTCTTATACGAACCTATCCAAACATATCAACCAAAACCTAACAAAATATAAAAACCCTCGATAAAGAGGAGAGCCCGTGGAAGTGGCGATACAAACAAAAATTAGAATCTTCATAATTGGATGAGAAGATTACCTCTATGGAAGTAAGAGGGAAAAGTGGCTCCAACAAAGTAGTAAAAGAAGAGGTCGGTGATGCTAGAATGTTAAAAATCTTTGATTTCTTCAAAGCCATGTCGATAAGCAGTAGATGAGGAATAAGTTTTGAAAGAAGAGATAATAGAAATAAGCAAAAAAGATGAGATAGCATATATAAAGCCATTGCATGACCAACATTAATTGCCACATGGTGATTCAAATGAATTCCAAGACAAAAGGTACATCAGAGATATGGAAGCGTATTCTCCGCATGACACATGGTAATGTACGACGAAAAGAATAAAAAGATAGAGACGTCGTTTGTTATATAAGAAGCAGAGAGCGTGCCACGTAGCCAACTCATTAATGTGTCCCCACATTTCTAACTATTTTTTGTCAAATAGCGAGAAATGTGAGGGGGCAGTATTTTTACCAAAATCTGTCCGGACCAGATAAATGGTGCGAATTAGGCCACATGACATAGAAGATATCTGAGAAGCATGCACCGGAGATTTGAAGATCAAGCTATCTTTTCAGACGTGTTTTTGGTATTTAGGTTATCTCTGAATAAGGGCAAACAACTGTTCCAGCCACGTCAACTCTAAAGCACATTTTGGGCGTCCAACAAAGATAAGATGATGGTCAATAAAATGTAACCACTCTTTCCCAAATGGTTACATGTTAAAGATCAATGTGGACAAGTGATTATTCTCTCATCTCTCCCATAAAGCTATAAATAAGATAAGCAAATACAGGCCTTAAGGACCCTAGAATCCAAATCAACCTACATAACCTTTAATCCAGCATAACGTTGTGTATTTAGGTTTAGTTCTCCATTGCTTATCAACAGTGGACCCATAGGGTAGATTTAGTTTCAGTCTGTCCCTGTGCATATGCCAGACTGACTCTTAGCTATAGCCAATAGTTGTAATTCTCTTCCATCTGCGCCTATGTGCCGGATCTGAAGGAATATCTTAGTTTAGGAACCCATCCGCCTATGCTTATACGTTGGGCCAACCATAATTGTAATCTCTGGCATTGTCTTTGCCTCACTCATCAGCACACTGCTCCCTGAAGCACACTACTACTCTCAACCAGGTCGGTGATCCTGCTATAGTGGTAAGTTACACATCTTTTCCGCATCCATCTCTAATCTTTTCCATTCAACCATGCAACTGTTGCACTTCAAAAGTCCTTGAATTTTCAAGGGAAAAAATAGCTCATTATAAGTGGAAGAGCCCCAACCTCCAACAATCACCTGAGTAACAAATGCCCGACAATTGGCCGAATAGATGAATGGGTGAGAGACACGATTGAATATCGCTCTATCTCGATGCTATGGGTTGGTGCTCACAGTTTGGATTGGACCCAATCCGTTATAGCACGACCGCAAACCTCACACGTGTTTCTCATGGCCGAATTCTAGACCAACACGAGAGACAGATCTGATTAAAAGTGAGATATGTACCTGATGATGAAGATCAACGTTTCCTTCTTTCAAGATCAGATCAATGCAAAAATCATGAAAGATGACAATGGGAGATCGTCTGATGATTTTGAAGCAAATGACCCAGAGGATCATTGTAAAATAAAAAACATCACAAGAGGTCCTCTAGTCAAAGAAATCCAAATTGGAGATTGCAGCAACAATAACAGATTAAAGCAAAAATGGCCACCAAAGACAGCCCAAAGACTTGTTGGATCCAACTAATATAGCTAGTAAACCAAAGATTCCTCAATCATTGAGTCTCTTACACCATGATCAAGATGACAAAGAAACCCAACTGGTTTCTGTCAACAAAGAAGAAGAAGAAGTGGAAAGAAAACCTTAACCGAATAGATCTAATTGCATGTTAAGTAGGGAAGAGGAGATTAATTCTGATCAGTTTAAAGTTTAAATGCTCTCATACTATATACGTGTGGGAACCGGAAGCGGATTGCGTACTGAGTAAATTCTGTGGGGTCCACCATGATCTATGTATTTAATCCACTCCGTTCATCCGTTTTATTAGATAATTTTAGGGACTGATGCAAAAAATGAATTGCATATCCAAATCTCAAGTGGACCGTACCACAGGAAACATTGTAAATTGAACATCTACCGTTGAAAAATTCTTCAAGGCCACAGACGTTTTTGATCAAGCTGATGTGTGGGGCTCAAATTCGTACCCATAGTAAAACAGTATCTAGCGGTCCATCTACAACGATTTGGATCAATTTTAAGATCAGGAATATCCAAAAAAATGCCAGCGCAACCCTAACCTGCGTAGTCGCGACCAAAACCCGTAAAGTCATTTTGGAGCGAAACTGGACATGCATATTGCCGTCAAATGATCTGGAACACCCTAAAACCCTTAACCTACAAGTTTCAATGTAGCGCAGTGTATATCTTTACCTGCGTACCTCGAAATGTATTTCGCCCCTGTCTAGAGCTGACCGAAAGGGTCCGAAAGCCTACAGGTACCATTTTAGAGTGAAACTGGACATGCGTATTGCCTCCAAATGATCCAGAGCGCCTAAAAACACTAAACTAGCAAGTTTGAAAGTCTTACGGTGCATATTTCTATGTGCACGCTTCCCAGAGCAACGTTCCTATACGAAGAGCCGACCCGGAGGCTCCAAATTAGTAAGGAACTATCGAAATTTGTAATATCTAGACCTCAACACCCCGTCCCGTTCATTCGATAGGTCGATGATGGCTTAAAAGCAGCTCAGCGTCAGTGACTTCGGCCGCTGAAAAGGTAGTTTTCCTATGGAGGTCGCTTGTCGGAGCCAAATCCTGAAATATTCTAAGTATGGAAGCTGTTTCTCTCTTGCAGAGTGCAGAATTTGAAAAATGGCTAAGTAGTGGAGAAAATGAATTTTTCGAAGGGACATGCGGGAGCTCCAGAACCACATGCACCCGGAATAGAGTTATTCTGAAAATCTCCTAAAAGTTGTCCGGAAACTGATCGGAAAGAGACATGCGCCCGGCCTGAAAATGACATGCACCCAGCCTGAAATGACATGCATGTAGACACATCCGCTCACCACATCTGCCCGATACATGCGCCAGAAAATCCTCCAGGAAATACATGCGCCTGGAAGTATCCGTCGGTCCGGATCCGTATCAATTTAGAATACTATAAATAACAAGCTCACCTGATAACCAGAATCAACATCCTCCCTTGATGACCTCAAAGCGATGTAAGAGGTAGCATGCGCTCGCTCTATCACCCATCGCCGGATGCCTTCGTCAGAAAGGATTTCCTCGTCGGAATCCTTCGCTAGAAAGGGATTTCTCCCGTCTGAACAAAAAATGCACCTTTATCAGATAAGATTCCTTACTGGAATCCCTCGTCGGAAAGGGATTTCTCTCGTCGGAGACAAATGTAGAGGGAGAGAAGGAGAGAAATCTCAAAATAAAACTTAGTAGTGGAACTTTACCACTTTGCAGAGGGACATGCGTCCACTTCTGCTCGCCGAAAAATCACAAAACGCACTAAGTGTCATATTGACATGCGCCCATCCTTTTTGGCGAGAAAAAGTGGGAAAATGGCCAAGTGCCATACTGACATGTGCCCATAGGCCAGGCCTAGGCGCATGTGCAATGACACATGCGCTCGGGACTTGATGTCCCTCTCTCTCTCTCTCTCTCTCTCTCTCTCTCTCTCTCTCTCTCTCTCTCTCTCTTTCATGTATTTAGGGCACATGCGCCTGGGAGGTGGCACATGCGCCCAACTCCACGGCACATGTGCCCACAACCTAGCTCACATGCGCCCACTCCCCTCCACATGCGCCCAAACGCTAGTTGGGAGGTGGGATCTTCCATCGTGTGGCCCGCCTTTGATATGACAGGCCTTCTGATCAAACTAACTCTCCTAGATGCACACCGACGATATCTATCCATCCCCCGAATCAGATTCTCCAACGGTCAATGATAAATGGCTTAAATCAATCATTTAATAAAAAAATGACCAACACCTAGTCAAATTCACAAACGCGAAAATCCCTCCGAAAGAGCGGGAAACAGCTGAAATCAAGAAGAATCGGGCGAAATTTGACCGACCCCGAGAGAGAGACTTCTCTCCTCTATAACATGATACATCATAATGATGCACCGCAATGAGGTTATCCGATCTTTGGATCCTTGAATACTCTAATTAAGCGGTAAACAGGTTCGATATTTAATCATTTTCAACCCTGGGAAGTGCCCTGTTAGCTCGAAAATAGACTTACGCCAAGTGAAACGAAATGCGATCACATTGACACCAAAGTAGATTCAGCATCATTGCGACCTTTGTGGACATGATCCATCACTGGTCGAGGATGATCTCGATCGGTATTTACCGAATACTCCGATCAGACTGTAAACAGGTCTAGTAATTGTCATTTTTAGTCGTGGCCTTGAAGAACGTGAAAGCTAAGCAAGTGGAAGGTTTCATCCGGAATGCCATCTTATACAGACACGGTATCTTCGAGCGAATCGTCACGGATAACTGCACGCCCTTTTGGAATGTCATGATCAACAAGCTGTGCGCCAAGTTCAAGATCAAGTATTGCTACTCGACGCCCTATTATCCTCTTGCGAGTGGGCTCGCCGAAGCATTCAATAAAACCATCGTGAAAATTTTAAAGAAAACGGTGGCAGAAAATAAGAAGGATTGGGATAAACGATTGCCCGAAGCACTCTGGGCATATTGCACCAGGCATCGCACCGCAACGCGGGCTACCCCATATTCGCTAGTATACAACACAGAGGCCATCATCTCGATGGAAGTCTAGGTCAAGTCCCTGTGAGTAGCACTCTGAAACTCCCTGACAGAAGAGCGTAATGCTGAACTCAGGATAGCCGAGTTCGATGCCTTGTATGAGAAAAGACTCGCAGCGCAACAACAATTAGAGATGTATCAGAAGCATATCTCAGTGGCATATGATAAGCGAGTCAGGGGTAGATCCTTCAAGAAGGGTGACTTGGTACTCGTAATGAAACGACCAACAGCCACGCATACTACGAGGAGTAAGTTCGACCCTAAGTGGGACTCGATATGCATCATTGAAGAAGTTTACTCCAACGGGGCCTACCTCTTAGTGAATTTCGATGGCGGAGGAGCTAGATTTTCAATTAATGGCCGATTTCTGAAGAGATAACATCCCTAATAGTTAGCCTTCAACTTTTATATGCATGAGCAAAAGAAATGTAAACACCCTGGGAAAGGTAATGTAATAAATAAGATAGAAATAAAGAATGAAATGAAGTAGAGTACAATAGATAAACTCGTAGTTACAATAACTAATTGGTTACTTAAAATTTTTTGTAGGTCTTCCATGCCTGATAAGTACCTAATATTGTATAATTAACCCTGGTTGTTAAGGGCATTATCATTGTTTTTCCGGTTAATTATCCCTCATTAGGCGATTTTTCAATGTTCAGGTGCTCAGGAGAGGTTGGGCAAGAACTGGGCCAATCTGGACGTTTTAAGGCCTAAAAGTGATCAATGTCAAGTGGGTGGTAATCCTAAAGAAAATCGGGCGGTAAAAGGATGGATCATATTCTATGGTAGACTGCATCACAACTGTTCATCGGAAGTCCAGGATGTGCATGTTTGATGGTAGTAATTTGGAGATCACATGAGTTTGAACGATCAAGATTGAATGTTCACATGTGGGACCAACCATGCCAAGCCATCCATTAAGGTGGACCCCACCTGATGAGCACGCCCATCTCCACAGCCGGCAGTGTCCATTCTCCATGAACGACAGCTAATCTGCTCTCCATCCATCACCATCTGCACAAAGTCCATTCATCTCATCCTTCCATCTCATGGCCAACATACATCTACCGTCCATCATATGCAACAATGCATGATCCAGCTTCAACAATACCAGCGGCCCCCATCCAGCCCATCTACAGCTGGAAATCGAGCCGTTCATCATGAAGGTTCAGACGACTCTTCACCAAAAGCAGATGTGGTGGATCACATCATCACCATCCAATTCAGCAAGGCGGGCCATCCCATGCATGATCATCCAGTAGCACCATCAGCTGTCAAGAGAAGACAGCAATCTCAGATGGCCACCCACATCAGCATCCCACCGTGCAGCAAACTCCAGCACGTCCAGCCATCTTTACCGCCCAGCCCAGGCCACTAAGCAAGGACGTCTCCAAGGTGGACCCCACAGCTGATGCTGATCCCTCCATCCTTCCAGCCGTCCAAGGCCAGCAACGTCCATCAAGTGGGCCATGCCTTGCATGCGTGGAACGGCTACCAGCACCTACTTCAGCCAGCCGCCCATCACTCCACATCAAGCCGTCCATCAGGTGGATCATCCACCTTCACACGTGCAGCCCTCCTCTCTCAGTGGACCGTCCATCTCCAGCCACACATCCAGCGAGTAGTGCCGCATCCCACCAACCATCTGTCCAGTTCAGTGGACCCCATCATCAATATCATCAACCGTCCAAGATGATAGCCGTTCATCACTCTCCATCAACGGCCAGCAGAGGGCAATCCACTGTCCATTATCAAACGGCCAACAACATCAGCCGTCCAGACCACCATCAAATCAAGCCAGCAGATCAGACACCCACAACATCTGGACTGTCCATCTTCAGCACCACAAGCAGCAACAGCTGCTTCTATCTTCAGTTGACGTCCAGAGTTCAAATCCCAGCACGTCCAGTTCACCATCTACAGCAACTTCATCTCCACCGTCCAACAGCAGCCCACTCTCCACACGTGCCAATGGAGGAGAGTTAAATCTCCAGCAGATGAATGACCGATCTCCACCATCCACTTCATCCTCACCATCATCAAGGCCAACACCGTCTGCAGCTGCTTCATCAGGACCAACCACCATCATCAATCCAAGATCTCCAGCACCATTCATCAGCAGCCGTCCTCACCAACAGCCTGCACGTGCAGCAGCAGTGCTGCAACTCCATCCTTCCAGCCATCCATCCAACCAGCTGATCATCCCAGCCGTCCAAGCAGCTGCAGCAGTGGAAATCATCTCCTTCATCTAGCATCCTTCTGCAGCAACTCCATCACCAGCATCGTCCAGCTGCTTCAAGATCAGTAGCCCTTTTTGCATCAACAGCAGCTGGATTTTCAGCACCCTCACACGTGCAGTCCACTCCAGCTGTGCAAGCTTCAGCAACCGTCCATCACACAACAAGGTGGACCCCATCAAAAGGCAGCAGCTCTTCTCCCCCACACGTTTGCTGCAAGAGAGAAGCTCTCTCTCTCCCTCTCTCTCTCTCTATCTCTCTCTCTCTCCTTCTCTCATCCCAAGAAATGTCCTTCTCTCTCTCTCTTGCTCTCATCCCAACACATGAAGTGCCACCTAGGCATGGGTGCCACCTAGGCTTGGGTGCCACCTAGGATTGGGAGGAGGCTTGGGAGCCTCTCAAAAATCTATAAAAGGAGGCCTCTCCTCCTCATTTGAACCATCCCTCAAAATCCCATCTCATCCCATTCTCTACAACTCATCTCCTCTCTTCTCTTTAGTTTTCTTTCTTTCTTTCTTTTGTAGTGTAGAGTAGTTTTCTCTTTTGTAGAATTTAGTCTTCCATTGTAGCATGGTTGGCTAAACCTCTAGCTAAGGCTAGAGGTGAAGCCTTTGAAGAAATTTGCGAGCTATGGTTCTTTTGGTTCAACATTGTGTGGTGTAAATGTTGGAGTTCTCTTTGGTTGATTGGTTCGGTTATCCACCTCGGTAGACGCTATTGTTGTGCAAGCCCCTTGATCCATCGTCGACTCCGGGCACGTTGGATGCTTGGGATCCCTTGCACACCAATTAGCTAGTTCATGATCGATAAAGTCCCTTGATCCATCGTCGACTCCGGGCACGTTGGATGCTTTGGATTCCCTACGGTCATCGAGCTAGTGCAGGTAAAGTCATCGATCTGTAAAATCCCTTGATCCATTGTAGACTCCGGGCACATTGGATGCATTGGATTCCCTGCGATCAATAGACGAGATCTTAACGGTTGGATCGATCAATCAAAGCCTCCTATCTTGTAAGTATGCATTTGATCGTATGAATTGTGATCTTATCGGTAGACTTGTTGGCAAAGTTGTTGATCTGTACAATTCCTTGATCCATTGTCGACTCCGGGCACAGTGGATGCTTGGAATTCCCTGCGATCAACTAACGAGTGCTTCATGGTCAAATCAATCGGTTCAGATCACCATCTTTTATAAAATATACAAATGGTTTAACTGTTTTATCTTCCGGTTGGAATGAATCTTTATTCAATTCCAGTTGAGTTATAGTTGGACCAACGAATCAAATCTGTGAATGAATCAAAGGTGGATCCCTGATGCCTTAGCCCCTTTTTTATTTTTGTCTTTCACCACACACAACTTGCTCCACTCTCGTGGATAAACCAGATTTCATCTCACTCACCTAAACTAATTCCTCTAAGTGTTCTTAACCCCAATCCCTGTGGATCGACCTCGGCCTTACCGAGTATTTTACTACTTCGCTACCTGCACTTGGGTGTGCAATCTTCGAATTGTAGCAATGCCCTTACTATGGAGAAATGACCAAGAGAAAGCACTCATCTACGATACAAGCATATCCCGAATTCGGAAACCCAAGACATTTTTGAAATCGATGACAAAGGGAAGCATCTCTTTCTTTTCATTTCGTTCATCATTCATTACAACTATGACTGCTATTAAAACTTGTTGCAAAACATTCTAACACCCATCACACAACATCACACAATAGAAGGATAATTGCCACTATCATTTCATTAACAAAAGTATGGTTGACATTTTTCAACGCCGTATACATGAATGGTCAAAAGGTAAGTATTCCTTACACTGATTACAATAATTCTAAAATTCGGTCAAGGTAAAGTCCTGTGATCATTTCTATACATTGAGGGTTACAAAAAGAGTGTGGAGAGTAAAAGATCAAAGCTTCTCCAAACATCCCGATATCAACCTGATCATAGCCACCCTGGCAATTTCCATCACCGACTTCATTACAAACAACACCAACGCAGGGTCGGGTACGTGTTGAAGCTCAGTGATCAAATCTTCCAGTTGCTTGTGCACCGCTTCGCCCTCACTTTCAAGCCTCGTAACAGTTATTTGATCCTAAGTGACTATTGACTTAAGACAGGCGGCTTTAAAGCTTACGGCTATCCTCTTCTCCTGCAGACGCTTGATCTCGACATCAATTTCAGCTAGGTGGTCCAGGCACCCATTATGCTGTCTTGTTATTCTGAACAGATTCTCGTGCATCCGCCGTCGAGCGCACATGATGTTCCATTACGGGTCCTAGAGACTCCAAAATCTTCTATTTCTCCTCAATAATAAGATTGGGCTCAGCGCATTTAGTAGTTGCTACTCTTGTGATGGAGTTTTCGAATGAAGAAATACAATTGACGATCATGAGTGTATTAGGCCACAACTCCGACGCAAGCTTCTAACGCTTTCATTCCAGCACCCAACATGTGCCATTCGGACGGATCGGCTAACACCTTCGCAATGCTGGACAGTAGGCCCATCAACACACTTTGTCCCAAACAATCCAAGCAATCGAAGATAGTGATGTCCAATACTGCAGCCGCAACAACGACATCAGAACCAATGGTAGCTGTAAAGAAAGAAATACAAGATAAATAAATGATACATCAATAAGCATGAAGGTAAATCTACAAAGTACAATGCAATATGAATTATGAAGAAGTCATACCAGAAACCATGGGAAGGTTAATAGAATAATCTGAAGGCCCATCGACGCATGCCTCAACATCAACAATTGGCTCAAAAGCTTCGCTCAACAGTTTGACAGTCGCAACTGGAGACGATGCAATGAAAGTTATAGGAGCAGATGTCAATTCGAGGGGATCTATAGAGATAAGATAATAATAAAGACATGCTTAGCATAATCACACAAGATTGAAACGATAAAGCATAAAGAAACATAATTAAAATTGCAGTTCTTACCTTGCGAGTGCGAGGTGTTGGGTTTGACTTCGACTGCAGCGAAGTGTGACGTGTCCACGACCCCTAAGACAATAGAGCAGTCTCCTTGCTTTGGACATCTTGGTTTGATGATTGAAGGGAGTTCGATATCTTCCTCACATATCTTAGGCCCAGGAGCGAACTCCTCAACATCATCAGCATAAACAGGCGAATCCGGATGAACGCTCATCGACGACCCCGCGGTCGGTGTCTTGACAGTTCGAGGAATAGAGCATGAGGGCTTGGAGGGGCACTGGACCTTGACATCATCACGAATTTGTGCTTCAATCTCAGATGCAACAATGACTTCATCATCGCTTGCACCCTCAGCACCGATGCCGATATCATAATAATCTATGATAGAATCATCAATGCTGTGATCGTTAGTGCAGCCCGCCTCCCAGTCATTGCCTGAATAATCGACAGGTTCCTCTTCAAGCTGTGACCCTGAGTCATCAATAAGGATCGTCGCTTGATCACTACCAACTGCAAGATCACCCTCAACATTGTTCTTTACTGCATCGTTAGGCCTAAGATCACCTTCGTCACGATCATTGTCAACAATCCTGTCTCCTTCATCACCTATCTCCTCTATAGCATCAGACCGGAGCTCACCTTCTTCGCAGCTATCAACAACAGCCCCACCTTCTACATCATCACCTGCTACCTCTGAAGGATCTCTCTGCAGTGATGGGTCCAAACTCCCCCACTTCTTGATGTGCAATCCTCTGCCTTTTTCAGATTTTTCTCAGGTGCAGACGGACTTACTTTCAGCGCAAGCTTTATCTTGACCCTCAACCTGTCTCTCGAACGACCCAATGGAAGATCATCAACGAAATCATCGGAAGGTCTAACCCCTGCCATACCTTCAGTAGGCTCATCCTCCTCTACGGACGGAGGGACAGTCTCTGTTGGAGGATGTGAAGGTCCAGCCTCTTGCTGATGCCTTCGCATAGCCGTCCCGAAGCAGTACCATCCATCCAATGCCCCATCATCCTTCCTACAAGTAATCGGCGCACTTAAAGAAGTCATGTGACTAGTACCGACAGTCCCGACCGCTTCTTGTTGCTCATATATATAGCCAAGACCATCCCTAGGAACGTCTGTCAACCTTGGAGGAGAGAGATAGAGAGGGAAATCGACAGGCTTAGCATCTCGAATGCGTGCATATTGGTGCCCCCATCTTCTCATCCAGCCATACGAATTTGCAAAACGTCAGTTGTCGCCGGGCAACACAAATCTCACACCAGTCCGCATAAGCAAAAGCTGATCCCACATCCATTCCCAATGGACAAGACCTATACCATATGCTCATTCTACCCTTGTCACATCCGAGAGCGTCGATGGAATGCCTTGATCATAGACAAACTGCCTGGCGAATCTGCTTGGATAATAAGGCTCGTGCCAGAACTCCATACTTTCACGAAACAGGAGAGAAGCAGTCTGAATCGATATCAAGAACTCCTTATCAGTGAAATCAATCGAATGCTCATCGTCAACAACTTCAAGATCCTCATTGGCGTTAGAAACAGGGAAGTGATAGAAGTCTATCTTATCTCCGTGGCGAATCTTTGAAGACACCCACTCTGGCATCTTAATCACCATCTTAGTCCCCATAAATTTGAGAAGAAGAGCTCGGTCAGGAAAGAAGTAAGTATGAGGCCCTATGTTGTACACCCATGGGAAGTAGACACCTAACCAACCACAGAAATAATACCACGGACAATAAGCCGCGTCCATCCCATTAGTAGGCTTGTTAGGGTTACTGGCAACATAACTAAATGCCCTATATATATTGCATAGTACAGGCGGTGCTATAGCAAGACATTAACCGTTGGCAAGGGCACTGACCATAACGAAGCAAGAGACCCTAATACTATCAGCACCCTTGGAACTGGGAAGCACAACCGCAGACAACCAATACGCTAAAAACCCCGCAAGTTCGTAAGTAGAGGACAACTTGTTTGGACAAGGAATTTTGCACTTGAATCGCTCCCGTATAGCCGTCCTACCTTTAGCGTTAACTCTATATTCCTTGTAATTGATCCTGAAGAGAGAAGAAAGAGGACTTCACATGAGAAATTACATAAACGAAAGAATATAGATTTCATTAAAGGAAAAGAAAAGTACTCTACGAAGACTTACTGCAGACCGTGGCTGAAATAAACCAGCCAATCCTTGTAGCGTATCTTCGAAATGCTGTCAAACTATTGTAATTCATTGAATAATTCTAGACACACTGTAGAATGATAGGCCTTTCGATGACCTTCACGTCTGTAGGAAGATAATTCTTCATCAGAAGGAATGTACTCTTGATAATACCCACCACGAACAGGCAAGCTTGCTATCATCAGAAGGTCCCACAGAGTTATGCTTATCTCCCCTTGAGAAAGATGGAAGGAATTGGTGATCCGGTGATTTAAGAAGCCCCTGAGAATTATCGGATCTCTCGGAAAGAAACCAGAAGTCGCGTCGATAACATGATAAAGCCCAATCTCTCTCAGCACATCTTCGTGCCGGATCAAAATCTCCTTCGCCCATGGCACGTAACTGATGCGACGGTTCAGATGTCCCCGTGTGCGAAAGTTCGAAGTCTTCCACATTGCAGACATACTTGTATGGAGGAATCTTTGATGGATCATCTCGAAGAAGTGAGTCGGGTAGGCTGTATGAGGATCGCACGTCGGCATGAGGAAAATCATTTCCTTAACCTCACCTATCTTCTGTTGCTTCCCGTTGTCCTCTAAAGTGGTAGTGAGCAATCACTCAGGGACTGAAGTCCATCTCTCCACTCTGAAGAATTGACAAGGTCTACGAATGTCAGACGGCTCGATGCTCGGAAAAGGTTTAAACCTCATGAGGGACTTATCATGCAATATGGTTTGACCATTGAAAGGATTCATGATGCAGAAACCATGCTTGGCAACAATCTTGTTACTGTCCCATCCAATTTTCATTCGTTCATGTTTTAGGTAAATAAGCTGTGTCCATCACTGTTAATGTCAGATTTTGTAACAGTTTTCTCCGGACGTTCGCCTTCTCTCCAACAGAGGTTTCCTCCGCCAAACCTGAAAGAAGACAGACAGCAACTAAGGGTGGCTGGGGTCCAGCCATTAGCCCTCCGATGCTTAAGTCAGGCCAAAGCAAGAAGAAGAGTAACCAAGCCAAAACAGGGCAGGGATTGAATATTGTGTGTACCTTTCCCATAATGGAGTCGTCCCTTTATATAGATCTGAAGCGGTTCAATCTGTTACGCAAGATATCGAGATCCCGCTGATCTCGTGTACGATACTGAGATCTTGCTGATTTTGTGGGATAAGATCCTATCTTTAGAGACGAGATCCAACCCAATGACTTATTTCAGCAATCACGTTCCTTGATGACAATCCCTTGAGATCCGGAACTTGGCAATCCCTTGAGATCCGGAACCACCAGAGAAGATAAGCCCAAAAACTGACCTATACGGGCTGCCGGTAGGTGTAGTAATAGCGCTGATTGCTCATGTTGAGCTGGAAGCCGTAGTTGGAGTCATGGCTGCCGAAAAGGAAGGAGACGCCGAAAGGGCGGAGACCGCCGCGCTGGATGAAACCCTGCTTAGAGCCGTCGAGGGATTTGGACAAGCTGGTCGACGGGAATCGGGCGCTGGGACTACAAAGATCGTCCAAACCAAAAATAAAGACTCATGATTGCTCTGTTTCTGGAGCTGCTCGTGTCAGGACTGCTCGCATCTGGGAGATGCGACCCCTTCTGGCGAGCACGAGCCGAGCTGCTCGCATCCGGGAGATGCGACCCCTTCTGGCGAGCACGAGCCGAGCTGCTCGCATCCAGGATGCGCGACCCCTTATCGCGAGCACGACCTGGACTCCTCGCATTCATATTGCCGCGATCCTTCACTTCTCGCCAGACTATATTTGCCTACAACAGATGCCCCCCAAACCCTTGGTATTGAGGAACTATGCTAAGGGTTTGCTAGTGCTGACAGCTGGGTGCTGGGAGACAATCGCGCATGATTCACTTAATGTGCTTCCGCATTTATGATGGCCAGCTTTCGCGCAGCTTTTTCTGCCGCCAGAAATGAGGCGTCGGGCGCCAAGTGTTTCCGTATTTAATGCCAGCTCCCGTTCGTCTGGCGTGCCGGATAAGAAGCTGCCGCGTGTTCATCAAATCAACCCGGATGATTGCGTATAAATATCGGACTTAGCCGAAAATCCTCCATTTCGAATTCCTTTGCTGCGAGGTTTCTTTCTTCTTCTTCCTTCTCTATTCCGGAGTAAAAAACCTCTTTACAGAGGTATCCTTCTTTTCTTTTTTCTTATTCATCTTTTTCTCCCATCTCTCTTTTATAATGGCGGAAATCTCTGACGAAGAGATTGTTCCCTTGGGAGATGAAACCCCTGATTCCTCCGAATCCAATAACGCCAGAGTACCGGCTGGGAGATATTCCGCCTCCGGTTACTCTTCCATCTTGACGGAGGAGAGACTCTCTAACCTTAGAGAGGTATATAGGGTCCTAGACTCTGTTCATTCAGATTGCCTGGGAGAGGGGAGACAGCTGATGCACCACCACCTGGGTGTGTGGCTGTTTACGAATATTTTTTCAAAGTGGGAGTACGTCTTCCCCTCCACCCCTTCATACGAAACTTCCTCCGTCTCTACAAGATTGCCCCGGGCCAGCTTATAGTTAACGGCTGGCGGGTTCTTCTCAGCGCTTTCGTCCTTTGGAAACAGGCGGGTAACGAGGAGTTAACCGCTGAGGAATTTTTGAGGTTATTCCAGTTGAAGAAGGCGCCAGCTAGCGAGGGTTGGTACTACCTCTGCTTCTGGCACCGGAATAACTTCATTTTGGGGAACCCTTCTTCCAACTGCCCGGGATGGAGAAAGAAGTGGTTCTACGTTTCTGGCAACTGGGAGTCCGAATTGGGCTCAGACCCCAAAAGCCATAACGTTAATCGCCATTTTGGCGAAGGTGGGTTAAGTATTCGTTTTATCTGTCCGAAAGAAAGAAAACCTTTGCTCCATTGAAGTTTTAATGTGCGTTCTGTTGTGTTCGCAGGAATCCCAACTGGTGTGAAGCCGAACCTGCGGGGAGGACTCAACGAGAAATTGGTTAGAGTCTACAAGCTTCCTGCGGCTACACGCCACGTCAACGTCGCATTAGAGTCCCGTCATCTCTGTGCCGCGGGTCTCATCTCCAGAGAAGAAATGACGAACGTTGGCGACAAAAGAGGTGCACTAGGGGTGCTTCCCCGTCTGAAGGGCGCGGCCTCGAAGAGGTAAAAGAAAAATGGGGGTCCCTCAAATGCACCTGCTCCCGCCGATGGGACTGCTCGCGGTCTTCAATCGCGAGGGGTTGGCTCGGGAGGGGTCGCTACGACTTCTCATACGACCACGACCCCTCCGGTTATCGGGACCCCTCTATCCGCCGTGCCCCCTCAGGCTACTGCGACTCCACCGTTAGGTGCTTGCGGTCAGCCGATGATCGAAGTCGCCGACAACTCGTCGAAAGGCGATCGGAGGGAGGGAGGCCTCCCTCCTAAGGATATAAGATGCGAGCCTACTGGTGCTCGCGAGTCTGCGACACCTTCCATGGGTGCCGTGGGTGCTCGCGAGACGGGCTCTGGCGAGATGGTAGTGGCCCAACCTTCCGGGTTGGGGGTTTTTGTTATCCCCCCGCACTTGCATCCTGTATGCAAGTTTATGTTTGATAACATCCCTCCCAACACCTTCAGGGGTTTGCCTGAGCCAAGCCCAGAAGCTCTCTCCACTGATATTGGAGTGAGATTGGTTTAGGTAACAACCTTTTTCCTTTTTACCAATCTCTTCGAATTTTATAAGATGACTAGCAATCTAATCCTTCTCTCTTTATTTGTATCAGAGCCTGGATCTCACGCTCCGTGTTAGGCGGGATGTCGAAGCAGCTCGCCGCAGCGTGGAGGATGCGGAGAAGAAGAAAAAGACGATGGAAGCAGAGGTCTAAGGGCGGGACCGCTTGGTGAAAGCTTTGGAAGTGCAGATTGCCAAGCTGGATGAAGAGAAGAAAATTCTCCTCGTCAAAATCCAATCTCTGACTGAGCGCTTCCAGTCAACGGATCTCCAACTCGCCAAGCTTCAGGAGCTCCATACCAAGAGCGAGAAGGAGAAGGAAATCTTCCGCCAGGACAAGATCCAGCTCGAAGGGTGGCTCAAGGATGCACGGACCAAGCTCGAGGAGACCCAGAAGAAGCTCGAGGAGGCCCAGCAGCAACTTCACCAGTTGAAGGATGACTCCATCCACTGGGAAGAAGAGTGAGTGGCCCTTGTTCAAATGGTATCTGATGAGGGTCCTCGCGCAGTTTAGGAGTTTCGGACTTCTCAACTTTACGATGAGGAGCGATATGAAGCATATATCGCTGGTCGCGATTTCGCGGTTAGAGTTATGCAGCTGATCGCCTCAACTTTTAACGTTGAGGAGTTCGACAGAGTGGCATTCGAGGTTGCAGCTAAAGAACGGGCTGCCGCTGAGAACGAAGTCACCGGGGCAACAGATGCCGCTCCTGCTCCTGAGGCTGGTCCTGAAGCTGAAAGCCGCGAGCCTGCGCAAGATGAGGATGACCAACCTTGACCTCGGCAGCTTCCTTTGTCATGTGTTATTATTATTATTATTTTTTTTACTTTTGAGAAGAAATCTGTAATGGTCTTGACCTTTTGGTCATTATTTTAATGAACATTTATTTCTTCAGCGTTGTGTATTCTCATCTTTCATTTTTGCTTTGTGTTGATCCCATCTGACTCATCCGAGGATGCTATCCTTTATTCGAGCACCAGCTGCGCTGCTCGCAGTAAGGGTACGGACTGCGACCCCTGGATTCGTGCACGAGTTGCTCTGCTCGCATTCTGGAAGTGCGATCTCTTTCACCAGTGCGAGCATCTAATTCATGAAAAGATGAATTAGACTCAATCCGGGGGTCGTGTGACCGTGTTCGCGTTGAGATAGACTGATCTATCGATTGAGATTCTGATTCCACCAAGGGCAGAAGATTGGTCAAGAGAGCACGTATGCTCTCTTCGGGGCTGTTTTTTAATCCATAAAATGGAGAAGCAACCAATTAATAACAACTTCAATCCTACCAAGGGTAGGCAATTGGCCAAGAGGATGTGTATATTCTCTTTGGAGCTATTCAAGTCCAAATAAATGGAATAGCGACCAAAAGATATCTTCAAATTTATTCATAAAATGTTGTTATGAACTACATCAAATCTAGGGGAAGTATTGTAGCAAATGCTCCAAGTGCCAAGGGCGACGCACGGGTCTGCCCTGCATGTCTTCAAGATAATAGGTACCGGGTCGCACAATCCTAATAACCCGATAAGGGCCTTCCCAATTTGGATCCAGCGAACGAGAAGGGACTCCGAGCTTTTGTCTTAGGACCAAATCTCCAAGCTAGAAGGATCTAGGCCGCACCTTCGCATTTCGATAACGAGCAATACGTTGTTGATATGCTGCCGCTCGTACTTGGGAGGCGTTTCTACGTTCTTCCAAAAGGTCGAGATGAAGGCGAAGGTCTTCCTGATTACTCGCGGGGTCATATTGCTCGATCCGATACGAGGGCACTTGAATTTCCACTGGTACTACTGCGTCGACACCAAATGCTAAGGAAAAAGGGGTCTCACCCGTTAACGTACGAATGGTAGTCCTATACGCCCATAATACTTCTGGTAGAAGTTCTAGCCATTCACCTTTGCATTCACCAAGCTTGGTTTTTAAATGGTGCTTAATGATTTTGTTCACTGCCTCGACCTGCCCATTCGCCTGAGGATGATATGGAGAAGTGCGAAGATTACATATCTTCCATTTGTCACAAAATTCATCAAAGGCCGCGTTGTCGAACTGCTTTCCATTATCGGTAATTATGGTATGAGGGAGTCCGAAGCGGCATATGATATTTCTCCATATGAACTTGGTAGTTTGTTTCTCAGTAATCTTGGCTAATGGTTCTGCCTCGGCCCATTTGGTGAAGTAATCAACCACTACAATCGCGAACTTATTTTGTCCCTTTCCCACGGGCAAGGGTCCAATGATATCGACCCCCCACTGAGCGAAAGGCCAAGGGATATCAACTGGAGTCATCCGTTCGGAAGGTACATAGGGTATAGGTGAATATCGCTGACACTTGTCACATTTTTTAGAAAATTCAATTGCATCTACTTTCATAGTGGGCCAATAATATCCTTGCCGCATCGCCTTATATGCTAGGGATCGCCCCCTAGGGTGATTACCACACGCCCCCTGGTGTACTTCGTCTAGAACATGAAGTGCTTCTTCTGGATGAAGACACCTTAAATAAGGCAAGGAGAAACTTTTTCGCAACAATATTCCGTCCTGCAAGGTGTACCTGGAAGCTCGAAGCCGAATTTGTCTTGCAGCTTTCTTGTCGTCTGGTAGGTATCCGTCTCTGAGATAAAGGACGATGGGATCCATCCAGCATGGAGACGACTTTACCGATATAACTTGCTTAAGAGCCAATTAGTCGATACTTAAGTTCTGACGATGCTCGATGGGGATCGAATGTGCTAGCTCAGATTCTGGTGCAGAAGCAAGCTTAGCTAGTGAGTCGGCAAGTTGGTTCTGCTCGCGAGGAATATGAATCATTTCATAAGTCTTCAGTTTCGCGAGCAGGATGAGTACACGAGACTTGTATAAGGCCATCCTTTCTTCTTTGGCTTCGAATTCACCAAGAACTTGGTTGACAATGAGCTCGGAGTCTCTATGAATTAACAGATTTTGAATTGCGAGGACAATGGCTAGTTCGAGGCCGACGATCAGGGCCTCATATTCTGCTTCATTATTTGAGACGTGAGAATCGAAACGTAGAGCATATTGGAAATGCGACCCATCGGGAGCCACTAAAATCAGGCCCGCTCCACTGCCAGTGGCCCGCGACGACCCGTCCACAAAGAGTGACCAAGGAGGCTGGTCGCTGGTCGTGGTATTATTATCAGCAGAGTATGTAAATTCGGCAATAAAGTCGGCCACGGTCTGGCCTTTGATGGCGGTCCTAGGACCGAATGAGATATCGTGTTCGCTGATCTCGACCGCCCATTTAGTCAAACGTCCGGAAGCCTCAGGTCTCTGAAGGACTTGCCGTAGTGGATGATTTGTTGGTACTAGAATAGCGTGGGCTTGAAAGTATGGTCGCAGTTTTCGAGCTGCCGTGACTAAGGCCAGGGCTAGCTTTTCCATATCAGAATACCGAGTTTCTGCATCAACCATTGCTCGACTAACATAATAAACGGGCCTTTGCACCCCGGAATCTTCTCTTATTAAAGCGGTGCTAACGGCCGTAGCGGACACAGATAAATAAAGAATGAGTTGCTCGTGTGCTATAGGTTTAGATAAAATGGGGGGTGTACTCATGTATAGCTTCAATTGTTGAAAAGCCTCTTCACACTGTGGTGTCCATTTCCAATCAGACTTGGCCGTTGCACAAAGGAGTTTGAAGAATGGTAAGCACTTGTCAAATGCTCGCGAGATAAACCTGTTCAATGATGCAATGCGACCAGCCAGACGCTGGACGTCCTTCAGAGTGGTGGGGGATTTCATCTCTATCAATGCTTTTATCTTTTCAGGATTTGCCTCGATTCCGCGCTGGCCGACCATGAACCTAAGAAACTTTCCTGCAGACACTCCAAACGCACATTTTTCTGGGTTCAGTTTCATTTGATACTTCCTTATTAGGTCGAAGGCTTCTCGGAGATCAGAAATATGATCGTCTTCTACGGTGCTTTTCACGAGCATATCATCAACATAAACTTCCATATTCCTACCGATTTGAGCAGCGAATATTTTGTTGACGAGACGTTGATAAGTGGCCCCCGCATTTTTAAGACCGAACGGCATTACCTGGTAGCAATATAGTCCTCGATCCGTGATGAAGGCAGTATGCTGGCTATCGGGTGGATGCATCATAATCTGGTTGTAACCAGAGTAAGCATCCATAAAACTAAGCAGAGCGTGCCCAGCTGTTGAATCGACCAGCTGGTTTATCCGTGGCGTTGGAAAACTATCTTTGGGGCATGCTTTGTTCAGATCTGAATAATCGATGCACATTCTCCATTTGCCATTAGCTTTTCGGACGAGAACTACGTTCGCGACCCACTCTGGGTAGTCAACTTCTTTAATGAAATTGACTGTAAGTAGCTCTCGACTTCAGCTTTGATCGCCATTTGCCTTTCTGCAGTGAAGGCACGTCGACGCTGGTGTACAGGTTTATGCTTTGGGTCGATATTGAGACGATGTGCGATGACATTGGGGTCGATGCCTGGCATATCTTTATGAGACCAAGCGAACACGTCCTGATATTCGGTAAGGAAAAGGACCAGATCTTCATGACGGACACTGGTTAAAGAGGATCCAATGTATACGACCCTGGATAAGTCGTCTTTGGCTAAGTGAATCACCACTGTATATTCCCCTGGAGTTCCCGATTTAAGAGCACTTTCTCTCGGATCCAACGAGGTGTTGGAGGGAAAGTTGGGTGAACCTTGTGCTATCTCCATGACGGGTATTGCTTGAGCCTTCTTTCGATCTTGGAGGGCAATCTGGTAGCAAGACCGTGCCTCCTGTTGACTTCCTCGCACGACCCCGATACCATTTGGGGTAGGAAATTTGACACACAAATACGAAGGGTGCAAGGCTGCCCCGACTTTAGTAAGAGACGGCCGCCCCAAAATGGCGTTATACGCTGATTTTTGGTCTACTACAAGGAAGTTTATGAAGATGGTGGTCTTCGCTGGACTTTCTTCGAAAGTAACTGGGAGATCGATGCTTCCTTCAGGCGTTACTACCTCACCTCCGAAGCCGACGAGAGGGGTCGATACTGGCTTGAGAAGGCTTCTGGCAAGTGCCATTTTGTTGAAAGCCTCCAAATATAGAATATTAGCTGAGCTACCTGTATCCACCATAATTCGATGTGTCAGATAATTTGATACCTTCAATGTGACTACGATGGAGTCTTCGTGAGGGAAGTGAATTCCCTTTGCATCTTCGAGAGTAAAGAAAATTAGAGGATGGCTGATTTTTTACGAGCTAGACGTCTGTTCCAGCCAATAGATTTGCTGGGGTTCTCGGGATGCCTTTCGAGCGTATGCTTTTCTTGAAGCTTGAGAGTCACCCCCGCAAGCTGGTCCTCCGACGATGGTGCGAATTTCTCTCGTGGGCTCAGCGTCCCCTTGGTCAGTTTGATGATGAGGTTGTTCCTTTTGGCGAGACGAGGTGTTCGCCCTTTTTGGTGATCGATTTTTACGAGCGACATAATCCTGGAGATGGCCTTTTCGAATGAGGGCTTCGATATGGTCTCGTAGAGAGATGCAGTCCTGAGTTTTATGTCCGTGATCTTTGTGGAAGTAACAAAACTTGCTCTTGTCTCTCTTCTCAGGATTGGATTTGATCTTTACAGGCCACTTTACATATGGCTTGTGTTTAATCTCCATTAGAACCTTTTTATGAGACCGATTAAGAGGACTGTAGTTATGATATTTACCGGAGTAAGGCTTCTTGGGAGAATGATCGCGTTGATCACGACGATATTTTTTATCTGCAGAAGAGGTTCCCTCTGGCTTGCGTTTCTTACCCTGTGCCCCATGACGTGTCAATGCGACTTCTTCTGCATTGATGTACTTCTGAGCTTTGGCTTGGAACTCTGCCATAGTTTTCGGTGGGTTTTTATCCAAGGCAAACCTGAATTTCTCGCTCGTTATTCCTGCTATGAGGGCTGCGAGCCCTCTTTCTTTAGTATAACCTTCAGTTTGAACGGCTTCAGCGGTGAACCGTACTGTGAACTCCTTTATCGTTTCCCCATGCTGCTGTTTTAGATTCATTAGATGGGAGGCTGGCTTCTTGATGCGGATGCTTCCCATGAATTGAGAAAGGAATATCTCCGATAACTGAGAAAAGGAGATGATGGAACGAGGCTTTAATCCTCGGAACCACGTACGAGCTGCCTCCTTCAATGTTAGGGAAAAAGCCCTACACATGATTTCTGAACCATGTCCCTCTAACTCAAGAGGGTCGCCAATACCTGTGTACGGGGTGATAACAGGCGTTCGATACTTTCTGGGTAACGGGGCTTTCATAACCTCGCTGGTAAAGGGGGATTCAGATTAATGTATCGCTGCCATGACTGCAGATGGTCGATTTGCCTGGTATCGCTGTTCCATGACATCAAAACGATCATGGATTCTTTTGAAATCTCCTTCCCATGGTAGGGTATAGCTTGATGTTTCGGCGGTGGAGCCCTGCGGTTGAGGTTGTCGAGACGAGCTAGAATGTATAGAATGTGGAGACGGCACAGGGGGATGGCTGCCAAGTGGTGGGACCTGTGGCTCGTCCATAGAATGTCTGGAAGCCACTGGTATGGGTTGCGGTGGTAACCCTTCGGAGGGTTGTCTCTGCGGTTCAGGGAAATGCTGATCAAGCCGATTTGACAGGGCCTGAACTCCGGCATTCAGAGTTAGAAGAGTATTTCCGAGGAAACGCAAGACATCGTCTTGATTTCCAGAAGCCTCCAATAATGGGTTTGTTGATGGCATATTCGGGGCTCCTTGAGGGATATTCGTCGACGCGGGCGGAAGAGCAGGTACGGATTCCGCCTTATCGGGCGGAGGTGGTGCCTGCCTTGAAGTCGAAGGATGAACAGCCTTTTTAGGAGGCATCGCTGGAGGATTTTGATCGGTAGAACGATTGATTTCGACGATCAAGTCGTTCCCACAGACGGCGCCAAAACTGTTAATGTCAGATTTTGTAACAGTTTTCTCCGGACGTTCGCCTTCTCTCCAACAGAGGTTTCCTCCGCCAAACCTGAAAGAAGACAGACAGCAACTAAGGGTGGCTGGGGTCCAGCCGTTAGCCCTCCGATGCTTAAGTCAGGCCAAAGCAAGAAGAAGAGTAACCAAGCCAAAACAGGGCAGGGATTGAATATTGTGTGTACCTTTCCCATAATGGAGTCGTCCCTTTATATAGATCTGAAGCGGTTCAATCTGTTACGCAAGATATCGAGATCCCGCTGATCTCGTGTATGATACTGAGATCTTGCTGATTTTGTGGGATAAGATCCTATCTTTAGAGACGAGATCCAACCCAATGACTTATTTCAGCAATCACGTTCCTTGATGGCAATCCCTTGAGATCCGGAACCTGGCAATCCCTTGAGATCCGGAACCACCAGAGAAGATAAGCCCAAAAACCGACCTATACGGGCTGCCGGTAGGCGTAGTAATAGCGCTGATTGCTCATGTTGAGCTGGAAGCCATAGTTGGAGTCATGCTGCCGAAAAGGAAGGAGACGCCGAAAGGGCGGAGACCGCCGCGCTGGATGAAACCCTGCTTAGAGCCGTCGAGGGATTGGACAAGCTGCTCGACGGGAATCGGGCGCTGGGACTACGAAGATCGTCCAAACCAAAAACAAAGACTCATGATTGCTCTGTTTCGGGAGCTGCTCGTGTCAGGACTGCTCGCATCCGGGAGATGCGACCCCTTCTGGCGAGCACGAGCCGAGCTGCTCGCATCCGGGAGATGCGACCCCTTCTGGCGAGCACGAGCCGAGCTGCTTGCATCCAGTATGCGCGACCCCTTATCGCGAGCACGACCTGGACTCCTCGCATTCATATTGCCGCGATCCTTCACTTCTCGCCAGACTATATTTGCCTACAACAATCACTCCACTTGACTACGCGCTTCGACTGGCTGTTTACCGTGACCTCCTTTCTTCTTAAATTTCTGACCTGCCAAATTTTCCTCTGTATGTTGAAGAGGCAAATCCTGAGAATTCGCTTCAATGGCACTCGCAACGCCGGCAAGTTGACAGTACCAAGAAACTCATTCTTGCTCCATCCCTTGTTTCGGAGGTTCAGACGCGGTCTTGTTTACAAAGATACGGAGCAACACTTCATGCGGAAGCTGCTCAATACGATTCGACAAATCTTCTATCTCGGGTTCAACCGTAGGAAAGAAGCGAGAGTTGCGCTTCAGTCGAGGAGGATCCAGAGGAGCTTCAGCTGCCCTTTTCCGACTACGTTTCATCGGTGTGGGACCGGAAGAATGAGATCTAGAAGTTTCACTGGAAGATATCATTGTCGTTACTGCAATTCACTACAATGTGCAAGTAAAGTGTTCGCTTCCCCAAGTGTAGGGTTGCGATGTAGTAATAATCTCGGTAAGACCGACGTCAATCCACAGGGACTTGTGTAGGACTTCACAAAACACTTCCAATGGTCTCTAATTGAGAGCTAACTCGACTGAATTTTAGAATTGAATGTAGATAGCAATTTTAAACTAAAAGTGAATGTAAACAATGTAAAAGAGCACTAGGGGTTCAAGGATCCACTTGTAGCAATCCTTGATGCTTAATTCATTGTGGTTTCGCAATTACATAACTAGAATCGAAATCAAATCCTATCTAGTCAGATTATAGGGCGATTATAACAAATAATTTGCCATATGTGTGATTCGTATACATGATTCCCTCAATTCAAGTTAGGACTTGAGCAAACTCAATTGCATAGGTCAATCCTAGTTCCAATAAGTTAAGATCATAATCATAATCATCATTAAACTCTGTCACAAAGCATAACTAGATCATTATTTGAACTTCATTCAAATCACATAACCAATCACACATAATTTAGAAATTTAGAAAAGTAAAACTATGGATTTGTAGTTCTCACATGCGAATCCAAGTCTAGAGCGTCTTGAATCCGATTCCTCAAAGCGCACAGGTCTAAACTCATTCAAAATAATTAAAAACTAAAGCAATTCTTCTAAACATCCATGAGCCATCATAAGACTAAGAAGGAAAACTTAGAACTTCATTCAAACTTCCAACCATTGTTCAATCAATAAATCCAACTTAAAACCACATAAAAATGAATCAAAACATCTTAGATTCACTATAAGCTTCACCTCTTAGCCCTAAGCAAGAGGTTTAGCTGTTCATGATCCAAGGAAACATGAATTCAACTAAGGAAAGCATAAAACGACAAGAAAAAAACTAGGAAGAGTTGTAGAACTTCGAATCTGACTTTCGTCGCCTCCCACCATGGTAAATCTCCTCTAGGATCCTTTAGGAATGAGCTGAGGAGTCCTTTTTATAGGTTTAGGGTCCTAGGTGCGAAGAAACTTCGAGAAAATTCATAAATCTAGCGTTTTGCGCAGAGAATTTTGGAGCTCCAGATGTTCCTGAGTGTTAACCAGCCGGCCGGACAAAGAGTCTGCAAATGCTAAAATCTCTGGAGTGTTTTTTATACATTCCGACCCCTCAGCCGGCCGGCCGGAAAAATTGCTTCAAACTGCTAAAATTGCTGGAAGACATGTACAAAGGCCGACCTTTTAGCCGGATAGTCGGTCATGTGGCCAGTCTTCACTAAATTGAGACAGCAATTTTGTTGTTTGTGGGTTGTTTGGCCGGCTGGCCAATCAGGCCTGTATTTTGTGTATTTCACATCTTTTCTTCCTCCATTCCTAATGCATCTTTCTCCCATCTTCCGTCCTTTCTTTCATTGATCTTCAAAGTGTGTAAGGAGTGTCTCTAAGCCTCTGAATGGCATAACCTCTCTCTCATTCCTACAATCACAAATTCATGCATTAGACTAGTCTTTAAATTATGAAAATCATGTATAATAAGTGATGAATTGGGGGTTAGAATATGCACAATTAAGAGCTCAACACACCCCCAACCATCATTTTGCTAGTCCCGAGCAAAACATGTGTGAAACAAATTTCATTCTTTAAAACTCAACTCTCCTTTGGGAACTATGCTTCTATACACTCAATGATATGCAAGTGTAAAAATCGGGAGGACTTATTGATGGATGTTGAAACCTTAAACTTTTCGAAACATACCAAGTACTCATATGAAATTCCCGCTGATTGATTGATAAATAGAAGAATCCAAACAAATTCGACCTAGTGTGCATAGTGAATGGTCATCTCATGAATTTTTAAAATTATCTTCTTCATAGATCAACTAAGCTATGGATCCAAAAGTGTACAGATTAATAACAAGCCTATGACAGGAATTTGCCTTACCGTCCTTCCAACAGCTTTCACACTACGTCCCATTTCTAGCTTTGGTTATAGGTAGACCATCCCCCGGTTGGTAATAGGTAGCCCTTTTCAAAATTTTCCACCATATTTTCCATCATTCCCATATTTTCATCATTCCTTTACTTTTTATACATATTAGTTAAGATTTTTAGAAATCCATATCTTTCGTTATTTTTCTATGGACAAGGATGGACAAAGTACCCCGGCTTGGTTCCTCAACACCTCAAATCCAAACCTAGCCAACCACAATTCTACATAATCCTTTCAAAGCATGAGAATCATGTAATGTGAACTAGGTGTAAAAGTATTTAGAATTTCTATCAATCATAACAATAGGGGAATTCACATACAAAACTAGTATCTTAGAGATTGTTCAAGGTATTCAACATCACTTACTTCGCATCTCTTTTTCTTGTACTTACACCATCCCGAATGCATAGAAATAAAGTTTTTCAACGGAGTTTTGAATTTTCAGAAAAAATAAAAAAACTTTATACAGAAATTGCTCGAAATTTGCAAAGCATTAAATTCAACCTAATGATCCCACACCCCCCAACCAAATCTTGCATTGTCCTCAATGTAAAAGATATGCAATGAGCAAAACATGAGAACATGTAAAATAAAGGGAGTGAGGAATGAGAGTACCTAAGAGAACAAAAAAAATTGGAATTCTACCTCCTAACAAACCAATGGAAAGTAAACAAAAAGCAAGCAAATTCTAATCCTAAACTACTCTATACCTCCATCAGACTAGGAGATCCAATATCCTGATACACAGGATCAGTCAGAGGTATGGACATACCTTCTAAAGGAAAATTAAAGAACAGTTTTAATCGCTGACCATTCGCTTTAAAAATGTCACCGCTCCTTGAATTCAACAACTCGACAGTCCCATATGGATAAACAATTTTCATAATGAAGGGACCAGTCTATCGAGATGTCAATTTATCTAGAAATAAATGTAACCAATAATTATACATAAGGACCTTTTGATTTGTTGTGAAATTCTTACAAAGGATGTTCTTATCATGGAACACCTTCATCTTGTCCTTGTAAATTCTCGCGTTCTCATATGCTTCGTTCCAAAGTTCCACTAGTTCATTCAATTGAAGCTTGCGCAATGAGCTTGCTTTGTCATAGACAAGTCTATAAGGAGACATTCCAATGGGGGTCTTGAAAGCCGTACGGTAAGCCTAGAGCGCATCGGTAAGTCGAAGCGACCGATCTTTGCGATCAGGGTTCACTGTTTTCTCCAAAATATGTTTAATCTCCCTGTTAGATATCTCAGCTTGTCTACTTGTTTGTGGGTGATAGGGGGTGCTCACTTTGTGATTGATGCCATATTTCTTCATTAAAGCTTCAAATGGGCGGTTACAAAAGTGAGACCCTCTATCGCTTATAATGACTCGAGGCGTTCCAAACTAGGAAATGATGTTTTCCTTTAAGAAATGAATGACTATTTTATGGTCATTGTTCTAGCATTGAATTGCCTTGACCCATTTTGAAACATAATCAACGGCAAGCAAAATATATAAGTTTGCAAAAGAAGATGGGAATGGCCCCATGAAATCGATGCCCCAACAATAAAAAAATTTCAATTGGTAAGATGGGATTGAGTGGCATCATATTCCTACGGGATATTCCTCCTAGTTTCTGACAAGGCTCGCACGTTTTGCAAAACTCATGGGTATCCTTGAACATGGTAGGCTAATAAAATCCACATTGCAGAATTTTAGCTGTGGTCTTCTTAGCTGAAAAGTGACCACCACAAGCCTGTGAATGACAAAAGGAGATGGTACTGTGTTGCTCATCATTCGGCACACATCTCCTTATAATTTGATCGGGACAATACTTAAATAAGTACGGGTCGTCTCATAAGAATTTCCTCACCTCATTGAAGAACTTATCCTTATCTTGCTTGTTCCAGTGTGTTGGAATTGTACCTGCAGCAAGATAGTTAGCAATGTCCGCATACCATGGCAATTGGGAGACTTAAAATAGTTGTTCATTAGGGAACATGTCAATGATCGCGGTCATATCAGGGGAATCAATGAGAACAAGTCTAAAGAGATGGTCAGCCATGACATTTTCTACTCCTTTCTTATCACGTATTTCTATGTCAAATTCTTGGAGTAGGAGGATCCATCTTAACAAGTGTGGCTTAGCATCCTTCTTAGAGACAAAGTACTTAAGCGTGGCATGGTTGGTGAATATGATAATATTGGATCCGATCAAGTAGGACCTAAACTTGTCTAAAGCAAAAACTATGGCTAAAAGTTCTTTTTCTATCGTGGTGTAGTTTGCTTTAGCCGAGTTTAAGGTTCTACTTACATAGTAGATGACGCATGGCTTCTTCTCTTTTCTCTGGCCTAACACTGCCCCAATAGCGTAATCACTCGCATCACACATAATTTCAAAAGGAAGGCTCCAATCAGGTGGTTGCATTATGGGAGCACATGTCAACATACCTTTAAGTTTTACAAAGGCATTTTGACAATCCTTATTCCACTCAAATGAGTTTTCCTTTTGAATGAGGTTATATAAAGGACGATAGAGTGAACTAAAGTCCTTTATGGACCGTCTATAGAATTCGGTGTGTCCTAAAAAGGAACGCACATCTCATATGCTCTTGGGTGGTGGAAGGTTAGAAATAAGATCGATTTTAGCCCTGTCCACCTCAATTCCATTTTATGAGATGATGCGACCAAGGACGATTCCCTTTTGAACCATGAAGTGACATTTCTCCCAATTTAACATGAGTTTCTTTTCTTCACATCTTTTCAAAACAGTTTTTAAGTGCATAAGGTACTCATCAAAGTTACAATCAAATACTGAGAAATCGTCCATGAAGACTTTGAGAATCGTCCCCACCATATCAGAAAAAATACTCAACATACAACGATGAAAAGTGGCAGGGGCATTGCATAATCCAAATGACATCCTTTGATAGGCAAAAGTGCTGAATGAACATGTGAATGTTGTCTTCTCTTGGTCCTCCAGGGCGATCTCTATTTGGTTATACCCTAAATACCCATCAAAGAAGCAAAAATGAGAACGACCTGCCAACCTTTCTAAATTTGATCAACAAATGGTAAGGGGAAGTGGTATTTCCTCGTGATTGTGTTTAGCTTCCTATAGTCAATGCACATTCTCCAACCGGTAGTGACTCTGGTTGGTACGAGTTTATTGTTGGCATTGGCTATGATGGTTATTCTAGATTTCTTAGGCACCACTTGAGTTGGACTCACCCATTGACTATTGGATATTGGGTAGATGATACCCACATCCAATAGTTTCACCACCTCGGCCTTAACCACCTCCTTCATGTTTGGATTGAGGCGTCTTTGTGGTTGCTTAGATGTCTTGGTATTTTCCTCAAGGTGTATGTGATGAGTACAAATCTGTGGGTCTATGCCTTTGAGATCTGCAATTGACTATCTGATGGTGCTCTTATGCTTTATTAGAGTGGCTATTAGCCTACTCTCTTGTTCCTCATCCAAGTGGGAAGAAATCACCACTGGATATGTCTCATCTCGACCTAAATATACATATTTCAAATCATTTGGTAATGGTTTTAAGTCGAGCTTCGGTGCCTTGATATTAGATGGAAAAGGCTTGTTGTTGCTTAAGGGCAAAGGTTCAAATGGTGCCTTCCATCTTTTATTATCAAGTACCGACATAACATCTAAAATGGCATCTATCTCTCATATCATGTCATCATTAATCTCATAAGAGTGGGCCAAACATGCCTCCAAAGGATCGGAATAAAATGTCAAGGGGGATGTATCCTCCACGAATGATTCAATTAGATTTATTTTGTGGACCTCGTCATCAACTTCTCATTATTATTTGCATAAATCAAATATATTCAGCTCGAGTGTCATATTTCCAAAGGACATTTGTACAAGCATGTTTCTACAATTGATAATCGCATTTGACGTAGCTAAAAAAGGGCAGCTAAGTATGATGGGAATTTAAGCACCGGTACCTATCACGGGATGTGTATCCAAGACAATAAAATCCACTGGATAGTAGAATTTATCGACTTGGACCAAGACATATTCAATCACCCCTCCTGGTATACGAATAGATCTATCAGCAAGTTGAACTGTGGTTTTGGTGGGTTTCAATTCACCTAACCCAAGTTGTTCATAGACCGAGTATGGAATGAGGTTAACACTTGCCCCTAAATCGAGTAAAGCTTGTTTGATTCGATAGTCACCTATGATGCATGAGATGGTAGGACTACCCGGATCCTTATATTTTTGGGGCACCTCTTGTTTGATAATGGCGCTTAAATTTTTAGTCAAAAGTACTTTGTTGTGAACATTGTGTTTCCTTTTGACCGTACATAATTCCTTCAAAAATTTGGCATAGGATGGTATTTTTTTATAGCATCTAACAACGGAATGTTGATCTTCACTTGCTTAAAAACCTCTAAGATTTTCAGGTTTTTGTCTAAAGGTTTGGGTGAAATCAACCTTGGGGAAACGGGGCAACCGGCTTGTATTGCCTTTCCCGTTCTTTCTCATGTGGAGTGTTGTTTGGGCTATCATCCTTTTTGAAAAATTTTGAATTATTAGGCTTTGGAGCCTTTACCGGATTAAATTTATCAATTGTTTTACCACTCCTCAAGGTGGTGATAGCTTGAACATGCTCTGTATGTTGGGAGGAAGAGCTTGGGTCTTGTATCTCAAATTGGGTTCTTGAGTTAGGGAGAGGTTGGGCAGGAAGTGTGCCTTTCTCCCTAATACTAAGATGAGATTCAACTCTAGCCATTGAGGTTTTCAAGTCACTAATGGCTTGAGATGAATTTTGATTGAATTTCAGTTCCTCTTGCATGAACCGATCAATTTTTAGAGAATTGGTCTTGTTGTATTCAGCTTGAATCGACACGAATGTACCCAACATCTCCTCTAGCGTAGCTTTTTGTGTGATTACTAAGGATGGACCTAGTACAGGTTGAGCTTGAGGGGTGTTATTTGCATTCGTAGTTGGTCCTTGGTCCATTCCTCCAACTGAAGTTGGGATGATTCTTCCAACTAGAGTTATTATGTGTTTGAATTTGGAGCACTAAATGGTCGTCGATAATGGTTTATGACATTTGATTGTTCTTGTAAGAGTTCTTGAAATGGAGGAATTGTGAGACAATCTTGTGTTGCATGTTGATTTTCGGCACAAATTCTACAAATAATTTCAACGTCTGTTGAGTTAATCGTCTCTCCTTTCTTCAATTCCATGGCCTCGACTTTTCTTGCAAGGCTAGCTACATGTGCACTTATATTATCTTCTTCTGAGAGGACATAAATTCCTCCTTTTTCGTTTTGTTGGCTTGTCTTGAGATTTGTTAGTTTAGATGTATCCCAAGACTGTGCATTCTCGGCCAAGACATTAAAATAGTCCCATGCTTCCTCGGCCTCCTTATTCATGAATTCTCCATTGCACATCATCTCTACGAATTGACGCATGGGTGAAGTCAGTCCTTCATAGAAAAAGCTTATTACCTGCCAAATTTCGTAGCCATGATGTGGGTATGCATTTAACAAGTCCTTAAATCTCCCCTAACATTAGAAGAAGGTATCATCCTCCTTTTTAGCAAAATTCATGATAAGGTGCCTCAACATAATCGTTTTGTGAGTAGGGAAGAACTTTTTAATGAACTCCCTAATCATCTCAGTCCATGTGCCAATTGATCTTGGCCTTAATGCATGAAGCTAAGCCTTAGCTTTCTCTTTAAGGGAAAAAGGAAATAGTTTAAGTCTCACTACATCATCGGTTACATTTGCAAAGTGCATCGTGACTATCATATTATCAAATTCCTTAAGATGTTGATAGGCACTTTCACTGTCTAGTCTATGAAATTTGGGAAGGAGTTGGATTACTCTCTGTTTAAGATCTATATTCCCTACACTTTGTGGAAAAACTATGCATGAGGGAGTGCTTTCTCTTGCAGGTTGCAAGTAATCACATAGAGTTCTAGGTCGGGGAACATCCTCAACCTCATTCTCTCCCATTTCGGTTTGGTTTTAGCCCAGATTTTGATTGGCCATAGGGTTAGGTTGATTTCCAACCATACTTTCAGACAAAATTGGAGAATCTAAACGTTTCTTAGCACGTGGTTCCCTATCAATCCCTTCAACAATTCCCCATTCACTAATGAGTCGGTTATTAGAATCCCAAACCTAATATGGCATGCAAATCTCAAAAAAATAAAAGAACAAGGGTTACAAAAACCTGATTTAAAGTGACTACTTCGACTCCTAGAATTCCTATAAAAATAAAACAAAGAAAATAAACTAAGTTAGTAAAAGACTCTTAAAAATCTCAAATAAAAACTACTTTAAATTTTTTTGTGAAAAACTGTCAAAGTCCCCCGCAATGCACAAGTAAGGTGTTCACTTCCCCAAGTGTAGGGTTGCAATGTAGTAATAATCTCGGTAAGACCGAGGTTGATCCATAGGAACTTGTGTAGGGCTTCACAAAATACTTCTAATGGTCTCTAATTGAGAGCTAACTAAATTAAAATTTAGAGTTGAATGCAGATAGCAATTTTGAACTAAAACTGAATGTAAACAATTTAAAAGAGCACTAGGGGTTTAAGGATCCACTTGTAGCAATCCTTAATGCTTAATTCGCTGTGGTTTCGCAACTACACAACTAGAATCGAAATCAAATCCTATCTAGTCGAATTATAAGGCGGTTATAACAAACAATCTGCCACATGTGTGATTCATATACATGATTCCCTCAATTCAAGTTAGGAATTGAGCACACTCAATTGCATAGGTCAATCCTAGTTCCAATAGGTTAAGATCACAATCATAATCATCATTAAACTCAGTCACAAAGCATAACTAGATCATGATTTGAATTTCATTCAAATCACATAACCAATCACACATAATTCAGAAATTCAGAAAAGTAGAACTATGGATTTGTAGTTCCCACATGAGAATCCAAGTCTAAAGCGTCTTAAATCCGATTCCTCGGAGCGTATAGGTCTAGACTCATTCAAAATAATTAAGAACTAAAGCAATTCTTCTAAACATCCATGAGCCATCATAAGACTAAGAAGGAAAACTTAGAACTTCATTCAAACATCCAACTATTGTTCAATCAATAAATCCAACTTAAAACCACATAAAAACGAATCAAAACATCTTAAATTACTACAAGCTTCACCTCTTAGCCTAGGGCTAAGAGGTTTAGCCGGTCATGATCCAAAGAAACATGAATTCAACTAAGGAAAGCTTAAAACTAAAAGAAACAAACTAGGAGGCGTTATAGAACTCCGAATCCAACTTCCGCCGCCTCCCACTGTGGTACATCTCCTCTAGGATCCTTTACGAACGAGCTAGATGAGTCCTTTTTCAGGTTTGTGGCCCTAGGTGTGAAGAAACTTTGAGAAAATTTGCAAATCTAGCATTTTGTGAAGAGAATTTCAGAGCTCCAGATGTTCTTGAGTGTTGACCGGCCAGCCGGACCCCTTGTATGACTGGCCAGACAAAGTGTTTGCAAATGCCAAAATCTCTGGAGTGTTTTTTACACAGTCCGACCCCTCAGCCGGCCGGCCGGAGAAACTGCTTTAAACTGCTGAAATCGCTGGAAGACATGTACAAAGGCTGACCCTTCAACCGGTCGGCCGGTCATGTGGCCAGTCTTCACTAAATTGAGATAGCAAATTTGCTGTCTGTGGCCTGTTTGGCCGGCCGGCCGATAGCAGTGGCTAGCCGGCCGGTTAGGCTTGTATTTTGTGTATGTCACATCTTTTCTTCCTCCATTCCTAATGCATCTTTCCCCCATCTTCCGTCCTTTCTTCCATTGATCTTCAAAGTGTATGAGGAGTGTCTTTAAGCCTCCGAATGGCGAAGCCTCTCTCTCATTCCTACAATCACAAATTCATGCATTAGACTAGTCTTTAAATCAAGAAAATCATACATAATGAGTGATGAATTGGGGTTAGAATATGCACAATTAAGAGCTTAACATAAAGTAACATTAGAAGACAATCCAATTGACATAAGTAAACAGCTTAACAAGATTATACCACCCAAATAAGACCGCACACATAAAATCACAATCAAACCCACAGTGCATTCATGCATTCAATTTAGAAACAATCTCGAAAAGTACAGGCATTTACAAACAAGCGCTGGACAAAATCAAGAAACAATCCCAACATTAGATGTGCATAATTGTTCACACACAACAATCTTGCATGCATTCGAAGCACTATGAGTGCGCTCTGAGAGGTACATTCCAAACCTGTTTAAAATAAACAGTTGCAAGCTGTAAAAGACCGAAACAAGCAGCACATTATGGGCCTAAGACATTAAGTTACAATCATGTTCAAGTCTTAGGCTATTTAGCTGCAAACTACATCGAACTTGATTGAGAATGGAGCCAGATATGCGAGTTTTTCGCTAAGTGTGAAAAGAGGTGCCAAAATACCGAAAATAAACTAAATAGTGGGCTGACATGTGCCCAAGGAGGTGCCCCAGGTGCATGTATACCCTGACATGCGCCCAACCTAGAAAGTGAAGGAAGATGTGCAACTTTTCAAGAGGTCCCAGGCGCATGTGCCTTCCCACATGCACCCAGCTCATTGAATGGAAAGGTGGAAGTTTAAAACAAAGTGCACCGGGTGCATGTGCCCTTGCACATGCATCCACACTCAATAGAAGAAGGGAATATGTGTCAATTTCTGAATTTTTGAAAAAATACAAGTCTGGGGGAAGGTCCTGGGCACATGTCCAGAGAGACATGCACCTGATACATGCGCTCGCCCCCTAAGGCAATCCAACATGTGCCCAGGGTGAAAATGTTGTTCGCCGGAAAATGGCCTAAAGACCACATACGCCCATGGGAAGGTCACATGCGCCCATGTCCTGAGAGAAAGCTCTCTCACCTCAGAGGAATTCTGCTTCTTCGACTTGAAAAGTGAATGAATAACTCAGTGCGTCAACTACTTATATTCAAGCCTGGGGAACCGATGCACTGCACTAGCATGACGTAAACATCCAGCGTAGCACACCAAGGGGCACTTGTTGGGGCTCAAATTCGCACCCATAGTAAAAAAAAGTGTCTAGCAGTCCATCTATGATGATTTGTATCAATTTCGAGATCAGGAATATCCGAAAAATGCTAACGCAACCCTAACCAGCGCAGTCACGACTAAAACACGCAAAGTCGTTTCGAAGAAAAACTGGACATGCGTATTGCCGCTAAATGATCCAGAACGCCCTAAAACCCTTAACCTACTATTGGAGCTAGGAAAAAATCAAACTGCTCGTCAGCAGTTCTTTTTTCCTGTGTTTTTTTTATTCTGGAAATTCTAAGTATAGAGACATTCATAGACAATCATAAGCAATCACAAAGTGTACACGAGAGAGAGATATCGCAAGGCGAATTTTATTCCAAAGATTCTAAGATCTTTTACATTTCAGGCTATGATACTGGTCACGAGCCTTTAATTATATCAAAGGTTGATCACCCTTGATTGGAAGGCAAAAGACTAATCCTCCGGGGATTATGGTCTTGAGTTCATGGTCGTGTAGACCTTTGTTTTCTTGTTATGGACTGAGCCACATTTATTAGACACGCCAGATGTCTATGTCCCATTTTCTTTCAGATTGTCCGGGTTGAGAGACTGTCAGGATTCGAATGGTGCAACTCTGGGCCGCGCCTATTACTGTGAACAGGTGACCGCTGGAATACACGATCCTTGAATGTTGGTCGGCATAACCCAAGGCCCGCGCTCGTACTTTTATGACGGGTGACCTTAGGAGAGCACTCTGCAACGTTCCCGAACGAGGTTCTTTTTAATCGACTGGTGCAACTTTGGGCCCGCGCCTATTACTGTGAACAGGTGACCACTGAAATACACGAACATCGAAATGTTGGTCGGCATAACCTAAAGCCCGCGCCTATTACTGTGAACAGGTGACCTTAGGAAAGCAATCAGCAACTGCCTCATCAGGTCAACCGACGGACCCATTGTCGATGGGTAGGGCATCGACTGTCTTTTTATAGTGGCAATCCATAGCAGGATGTTTCAAGCTTAGTTAGAACTCTTTGTTTGTGCTTTCTTGTGGTAACCATAACCCCTTAGGTTTAGTCTCGAACCTTTATCCGTGATGAATGAAGTTTTGTACAGTAAAGTAAATGCGTTTCTTCTGGAGTCGGGCGACTCGTCTTCGAGAACACTCTTTCTTCTGAGTATTTTTCAATGATCTATTTGGGATCAAATAAGCTTTATTGAGCCAAGATCTTTTGAGAGTTTCAATATTCAATAAGCTGGATCGACTGTCTCCGATGCCTGCAAACGGCTAGGTATAGGGTCCGATGGGTATCCACATATGCCAATTTCTTATGAATAATGGGGATCGGTGCCCCGTAAATGCTTAACTCGGCTGTTGGATAGCCCGAGTACTTCAGTTTTGCCTCGGCGTCTTTGAGATCGCGGTTGATTTTATCTGCCATCAGTCAATTTTCAAGCCAACAGGGCATTTCCCAGGGCTGAAAAATGACTAAGTAGTGGACCTGTTTGCGGTCTGATTAGGGAAATTGGTGAGTATTATCAATAACCATCTTTGAACAGGGGTGGATTACGTCCACGAAGATCTTGATGCGATCACGTTTCGATTTACTTAGCAGAAGTCGATTTTCGGGCCAACAGTGCACTTCCTCGGGCTGGAAATGACTAAGTAGTGGACCTGCCGACTGCTTTATTAGGGTATTCGAGGGTCCTGAAATCGGATAACCTCATCGTGGTGCATGATTACGGTATATCATGTCATGTAGAAGAAAAGTTTCTCTCTCGGGCTCGGTCCAATTCCGCCCGATTCTTCTCGTTTTCGGCCGTTTTCGGCTCTTTCGGAGGGATTTCCAGAGCTGCGAAATTGGCTAAGTGTTGGTCATTTTGGACCAAAACACTGATTTGTGCCACTTATCATTGACCGTTATAGAATCTGATCCGTTGGATGGATAGATCTCATCGAGACGCATCTAGGAGAGGCGGTTTCATCAAAATTCGACCTCGGACGAAGGCGGGCGCACGATCAAAGGCCCACCCCTCCAATTAGCGTCCAGGCGCATGGGGGCTGTGTGCAGCGTATGGGGTGCTGATGCAGGCGCATGTGGTGGTGTACATGCTGACAGGCGCATGTGGTGGGGAGTTGGGCACATGTCCCATCTCCCGGGCGCATGTGCCCTTTGTTTTTATGAAAAAGAGAGAGATGGGAAGCAATCCCGGCGCATGTGGTGATGCACATGAGCCTGGCCCCAAGGAGTGGGCGCATGTCCCTCCTGGACTTAGTGGATTTCAGGATTTTCCGGCCAAAAAAGCCAGCGCATGTGGGGCAAAGCCGGCGCATGTGGGGGAAAAGCCGGCGCATGTGCCCAACACTTAGAAAAATTTCAGGATTTTCCTCCGAACTTGGGATTCCGGCGAGGGATTCCGGCTAGGGAATCCACTCCGGCCAAGGCATCCGGCGAGGGGAAACAAAGCGAGCACATGTGGTGCTTACATCGCTCTGAGGTCAGCAGGGGATGATCTTGTGCTGATGAATGAAACGACTCCGCTATTTATAGGGAGGTAATCGGGTTCGGGTCTGGCCCGGCGGGTATTTTTCGGCGCATGTGACAGAAAACAGGTCAGGCGCATGTGGTGGAAATACATCGGTGCATGTGGTGGATCCGGGCGCATGTCCTTTTCCGGCGCTTCTCCCGGCGCTTTCCGGCAAAGTATTCAGATCACTCCCTTTCATCAATAGGGTGTAGGCGCATGTGGTGGGAGGCCAGGCGCATGTCCTTTGTCGGCGCTTTTCCCACTACTTAGCCAGATTTTCAGGATTCCAGCACTTAAGAAAATTTCAGGATTTTAGCTCCGACGGGAGACCTCCAAAGGGCAGCTACCTTTTCTAGACATGCACTCACTGTCGCCAAGCCACTTTTAGGCTAGGATTGACCTCCTGAATTAACGAGATAGGGTGTGGAAGTCTAGATGTTGTAAATTTTGGTATTTCCTTCCTAATCTGGAGCCTCCAGGTCAGCTTGTCGTATAGGAACGTTGTTCCGAGGAGCGCGCACACGAAAATACATACTGTGATGACTTCAAACTTGTTATTTAAGGGTTTTGGGGCGCTCCGGATCATTTGGCGGCAAAACGCATGTCCAGTTCCACTTTGAAATGGGAGCTATAGGCTTACGGACCCTTTTTGGTCAGCCTTGGGCAGGGACGAAACGCATTTCGAGGTGCGCAGGTAAAAATATGCATCGGATGACTTCGAAAGTCGTGGGTTAAGGGTTTTAGGACATTTTGGATCATTTGACGACGAAGCGCATGTCCAGTTCCACTTTAAAATGGTAGCTATAGGCTTACAGACCCTTTTTGGTCAGCTCCGGATAGGGATGAAACGTATTTCGAGGCGCGCAGGTAAAAATTTACACCGGATGACTTCGAAACTTTTAAGTTAGGGGTTTGAGGACATTCTGGATCATTTAGCTGCAAAGAGCATGTCTAGTTTTGCTCTGAAATGCTGTCTACGGATTTTTGTCGCTATCGAGCAATTAGGGTCGCACTGGTGTTTTTAGGGCTTTCCCGGCCCCAAAACTTATCCAAATCATTGTCAATAGATCACGGGATGTTGTTTTATAATGGGTGCAAATTTGAGCCCCAACACCTACAAATTTCAAAGTAGCGCGGTGTATATCTTTACCTATGCACCTCGAAATGTGTTTCACCGTCTAGAGCTACCGAAAGGGTTCGAAAGCCTACAGGTACCATTTCAGAGCGAAACTGGATATGCGTATTGCCGTCAAATGATTCGGAGCACCTAAAAATACTTAACTAGCAAGTTTGAAAGTCTTGTGGTGCATATTTCTATGTGCGCGCTTCCCGAAGAAACATTCCTATACGAAGAGCTGACATGGAGGCTCCAAATTAGGAAGGAAATACCAAAATTTGTAGCATCTAGACCTCAACACCCCATCCCGTTCATTCGATAGGTCGATGATGGCTTAAAAGCTACTTGTCTTCAGTGACTTCGGCCCCTGAAAAGGTAGTTGTCCTCTAGAGGTCGCCTATCAGAGCCAAATCCTGAAATATTCTAAGTATGGAAGCTGTTTCTCTCTTGCAGAGTGCAGAATCCGAAAAATGGCTAAGTAGTGGAGAAAATGAATTTTTCAGAGGGACATTCGGGAGCTCTAGAACCACGTGTGCTCACCCCATACACCCGGAACAGAGATATTCTGAAAATCTCCTAAAAATGTCCGGAAACTGATCGGAAAGAAACATGCGCCCGGCCTAAAAATGACATGCGCCCGGCCTGAAATGACATGCACCCGGACACATCTGCTCATGTACTTAGGGCACATGCGCCCGGGAGGTGGCACATGCACCCACCTCCAGGGCACATGCACCCACAACCTAGCTCACATGCGCCCACTCCCCTCCACATGCGCTGGGAGGTGGGATCTTCCATGGTATGGCCCGCCTTTGATCTAGCACGCCTTCTGATCAAACCAACTCTTCTAAATGCACACCGACAATATCTATCCATCCCCCGGATCAGATTCTCCAACGGTCAATGATAAACGGCTCAAATCAATCATTTAATAAAAAATGACCAATACTTATTCAAATTTGCAAACCCAAAAATCCCTTCGAAAGAGCGGGAAATGGTCAAAATCAAGAAGAATCGTGTGGAATTTGACCGACCCCTAGAGAGAAACTTCTCTCATCCAAAACATGATACATCATAATGATGCACTGCAACGAGGTTATTTGATCTAAGGATCCTCGAATACTCTAATTAAGCGGCAAACAGGCCCGATACTTGGTCATTTCAGCCCTAAGAAGTGCCATGTCGGCTCGAAAATCGACTTACACCAAGTGAAACGAAATGTGATCACATTGACACTAAAGCGGATTCAACATCAGTACGACCCTTATTGACATGATCCATCATTGTTCGAGGATGATCGCGACCGGTATTCATCTAATACCCCGATCAGACCGTAAACAGGTCCAGTACTTGTCATTTTCAGCACTGGGAAGTGCCTTATTGGCCCGAAAATCGACAAGTTCCAAGTAAAACTAACCGCGATCTCAAAGACGCTAAGGCAAAACTAATGACCTCATGTTACAAAACAGCTGAATCAAGCATTTACAGGGCATCAATCCCTATCGTTTATCAGAAGTTGGTATAAACAGGCGTTTATGAGACCCGATACCTAGCCATTTGTAGGCATCAGAAATGGTCAATCCAGTCCATTAGATTTAAATCCTCGAAGGAGCCTGGCTCGCTATAGCCTAACTGATCTCGAGTTGATCATCGAAAAGTACTCGGATGAAAGAATGTTCTCGAAGATGAGTCGCCGGACTCCAAAAATGAACACATTTGTTTTATTGTACAAAGCTCTATTCATCCTAGTAAAGGTTCGAGATTGAACTTAAGGGACTATAGTTACCACAGGAAACCATAATCAAACGAATTCTAACAACGCTTAAAGTATCATGCAATGGACTACCATTACAAAAAGATAGTTGATGCCCTACCCATCGACAATGGGTCCGTCGGTTGAGCTGATGAGGCAGTTGTGGAGTACTTTTCTAAGGTCACCCGTCATAAAAATACAGGCGCGGGCCTTGGGTCATGCCAACCAACATTTCGATGCTCGTGTATTCCAGCGGTCAATGATCCAGAGTTGCACCACTTGATTAAATTCTCGTTTAGGAAGCCGCGGAGTGCCTTCCTAAGGTCACCCATCATAAAAATACGGGCATCGATCTTGGGTTGTGCCGACCAACATTCGATGCTCATGTATTCCAGCGGCCAATGACCCAGAGTTGCACCACTTGATAAAATCTTGACAGTCCTTCAACCCAGACAATCCGAAAGAAAATGGGACATAAACATCCGACTTGTCTAAAAACATGGCTCAGTCCATAACAAGAAAACAAATAGGTCTTTACGACCATGAACTCAAGACCATAAGCCCTGGCGGGTTTGTCTTTTGCCTTCTAATTAAGGGTGATCAACCATTGATGTAACTAAAGGCTCGTGACAAACATCACAACCTGGAATGTAAAAGATATCAGAATATCTGGAATAAAATTTGCCTTGCGATATCTTTTCTTGTATACACTTTGTGATTTCTTATGATTGTCTATGACTATCTCCATATTTAGAATTCCCCAGAACAATGAAACACAGGAAAAATTGTCAACGAGTATGTTTCTAGTTTTAACAGCTGATATCTGTGTTTTCCCTCCATCCATATCAGTGTGATATTATGAACATTTTTGGATGATAAATAAATATCACTATGGTGCCGGGGAAGGTTTAAACGGTGGAGATCAGTATTCTCATGGTTTCATGTAGTGTAGTTCACTTGAGCTTTGGATATACTTCAATATTTATTCAACCCCTAAAATGATCTTTAAAAACGTATGGACGGAGTGGATAAACCACACACATTTAAGGTGAGCCACACGGAGTTTACTCAGTACGCAATCTGATTCCGTGGGAACCGTGTCCTCATGTTGGGCCTGACATGGGCCGGCCCATTACACGAAACTAGTAACTCAACTCCTGCTGCCTATTTCTCTTATCCAACAGCGCCTTTTCTATCCATATAAACAAGGAAACGGTGTGGATTGCTGTGAGGTACACCGTGTTTCATGTATTTTATCCACTCCGTCTATCCATATTACTAAATAATTTTTGGGCTTGATCTAAAAAAATGAAGCATATCCAAAGCTCAAGTGGACCACACCACAAGAAATTGTGTGAATTTAACATCTACCGTTAAAAAATTCTTGGGGGCCACAAAATTTTTGGATCGAGCTGATATTTGTGTTTTCTGGCCCTTCATCCATGTCTATGTGATCCTATGAACAGGCTGGATGACAAATACACATTACTGTGGACCCTAGCAAGGTTTCAACAGTAGAAATCATTATTTCCATTGTTTCCTGTGGTGTGGTCCACTTGACCTTTAAATATTATTCAATTTTGGGATCAACCACTAAAATGAGCTGAAAAGATGGATAGTTGGATAAACCATATACATCCACGATGGGCCCAACAGAGTTTACTCAATACAATAAAAGTGTACCGAGTAACTTAGTACACAATCTGATTTGTGTAGTGTGCCACAACCCACTATGATGTATGCGTTATATCAAAATCGTCCGTCCATTTGGCGAGATCATTTTAGAGCTTGAGCAAAAAAATGAGACAGCAACAAAATGAGACAGATCCAAAGCTCAATTGAACAACATTGCAGAAAGAATTTTAAGGTTATGTCTGATCTTGGTTGAAAACTTGAGATCATACGCTGATTAGATGGGCCTCATGATGCACAGATTAGATCTTGAATCGATGAATATACAAGAACTTACAATTGGATTTTATTGGTGATGAATATGCTCGGCTCTAGTGGTGATCAATCTTCACCCAGTATGTATTTTGACGCACCATTTCTTTTAGACGGTGTAGATTAGTCTAAGGGAGCTTGTGAATGTAAGAAATCGAAGCTCCAACGCCATTTGCTTGATGGATTCCGCGTTTGAATGGTTTCGGTCCTTTGTGGCTCATTTCCAAGAAAAAAAATGGAAATTTCAGGGAAAACCGTGTGTGGTCTTTCTCTTAACCCAGTTAAGATTCGAGTTGAGGATTAAATGGCTTGGATTGATCTAGAATCTTGCATTATCTGAAATTCCTTACGTAGCAAGAGTCATTCGAAGATGGAGGGAGAAGAACTCGGTAGCTTCGCTGGCAATTGCACAAGGTAGATGCTGATGACAAAGGCTTGCTTGGACAGCCGTGATCCACTGTTTGGACAGCTATGATCAGTTAGAGATAACTCTCCCAGATCGCAGATCGTAGTTAGGTGGAATCCCCATTATGATAATAATAAAATAAAAAAAAAAAAAAAAACAGAAGAGAAGGCCCTCATTCAAACACTGTTAGAAATCCTGTATCCGGTTGGAAGGACACGCACATGCGCTGGTGCATCTCAACTCTAATCTGCCTATGTCCAGTTATGGTGTCCAGTAGTGCACCGTACGTATAGTTTTGAATCATAAAAAATCAGTTTCAATCGGTTCTTCTATATTGGATGGTTGATTGCAATTAGATCTGAAATTAATGGTCGGATCTTTTTTAGAATTGTACTTCAAGAGTCCGCAGGGTTCCTTGCGGTGTCTAGGTGTAGATGTATTGTTTGGTTTATTGATTAACAACAGTCTGATCGTCTTCTACCAAATGAAGGTGTTATCAGTAGGGTATACATGCGATTATTATGATCTTATTGGTGTTTTCAAGACCGTACAGATTCTTCTGGATGATATGTGCTCTAAACCGACGTGATTCGATATGAAAAGTAATAGGTAAAGTCATCGGGGTTGCCCACGGATCATAATAATAATCCTTGTCTAATTTTCAAATGGGTCATCCAGGGATATGATAATGATTTTAATGTACGGTTGATCTTGTGAATTAAACCTTAACATTGAAGGAGTATAACTCAATTGGTTTGAATAATTATTGGTTAAATTTTATTGCGATCGGACTCACAAATAATTTTTTTAGCGAATGAAGTCTATTATGCCTTCCATTATTAGGCCAAATTAATCTACTTTTATTCTAGGTTGTAATATCACTAATAAGATCTTCCTTAACCATAACGTCATTCGAGGTATCCACCTTGATGGGGGACCCCCTCAAATGTGTGTCAAAATTGATATTAGGAATGCTTTTGACTCCATTAGATGAGAGTTTATTATCAAAGCTCTTCATCTTCTCAATTTTTCAGATAAATGGATTAAATGGATTCATTCTGTTATTTCCATTCTCTCATTCTCGATTATCATTCATGGGGAGGTTAGTGGTTTTTTCAAAAGTAATAGAATTATTAGGCGAAGAGACCCACTTTCTCCTTTCCTCTTTAAGATTGTTATGGAAATGTCCTCAGCCATAATGGATAAATATGTTGGGTGCGTTTCACAAAACCTTAGGATCTTGCCCCCCAAACTACTAGAATTACGGGTTATGATAAAGCACGAAATTAAATCAAATCAATAATCACACGACGCAAGAGATTTTTATGTGGAAAACCCTCAAAGAAGTAAAAACCACGGGACTTGGTCCAGTTCAACAATTCATTATGCAATAGAACCGTTACAACCTCAATCACAAGCACACACTGCTTGGATCAAACCTTCTTCACCCACACAAGGATGAATAATAATAAAAGGTCTAGAAACTGAGAGATCTCACCCGAACATAAGGACGTTGAAGAGCCAAGACATCATTGCACCGTGAATCACCTTCGCGAGCAAAGCCTCCTCTACCAACAAGCTTCCTCTCCCTCTTTCTCTTCCTCTCTTTCTCTGTTTCTCTCTCTCTCTCTCTCTCTCTCTCTCTCTCTCTCTCTCTCACCTTGGACGTGTAGAATACCTTGTAAGATACCTAAATCCTGAATTAGAGCTCTCTATATAGCAATTTGCATGTATTATAGTCCCATTAGGAAACTGCATTAAGCAGTCCGCGGGAACTGTCGACCGGTCGGCCAAAACCGTCGGCCGGTCGGCCACACACAAAAACTGTCCAGAGAAGGCCTTTTAAGAATTGGCTGCCACACCTCTTGTACGGCAGCAACTTTTTGCGGAAGTCGAGAAGGCCTTTTAAGAATTGGCTGTGGGCCCGACAAACTTAACTGTTGGGGCCACCCCTCGGCCGATCGGATCCGTTCACTTTAATTGGACATCCATGAACCCACAGGAGGGTCATTTAAAAAAGAAATTGAAACCCTCTGTGGCCCACACCTACATTAACGTTATGAGTTAATTCCAAAATTGTTTCGTCCAGTGTGGTCCATCCATGATGAGTTTTGCCCTCAAATTTGGACAGATGGCATGAAATTAAAACCCCTTTTATGTGGACGGCTTGGATCTGCTCTAAGACTAGCTAGTGGGCCCCAATTAAGATGTGGGATGGGTTCAATAGATGGGTTTCTTCCGCGGGAAAGGCCATTTGGCCATTAGGATCGTTGCCATCTCTATGGGACCCACTCCGGCAAGCTTCCGGCGTGTATCCAGCATCATTCCCTCTATTTAAGTGAGCTTCTGAGTGTTTTTTTGAAGATTTTCGGCCACAATCTTCGACGTAGAAGTTATGACCGCAAAAGGTGGGTTTAAGTTAAGACTACAGTGGCTTTTTTTGTTGGTGGGTATCAATAACGGGAGTTTGTGAAAGTGAGGAGGACGTGGTGGTTCCCTTCGTAATTTTTTAAAAAAAGTTTTATGGGTATGAAAGGTGAGAGCTTGTGAAGAGGATGAATTTTGTAATGAAAGAATGTTGTAATGGATAAATTTTAAAATGAAAGAATGTTGTAATCGATGAATGTTGTAGTTAGAGTTGTACACGAGCCAAGCCGAACCGAGCTTTGCCCAGTTTGGCTCGGTTTGGTCAGTGGGCGACCTGGGCTCGAGCTTGGCTCGGCTTGGTCCTCGAGCCCAAGTGGTGGGCTTGGCTTGGTTTGGACGAGCTTTCGAACCAAATTCGAGCCTGTTCGAGCTTCAAGCTTTCGAGCCTGAATTCGAGCCTATCCGAGCTTCAAGCTTTCGAGCCTGAATTCAAGCCGAGCTTTCAAGCCTACCTATTTTTGAACTACAACTCACAAATTCAACACGACAAGTTACATACTTACAGTACACAAATTGTGGTCACAATTTAGAAATTGCAAATTTTCAAGTCAATAGGATAAGTCATCCGGAGAGCTGCTATCCAAATCTTCATACACGTACTGGTTGACATCTTCTCCATCAAAAGGTGGGGATCAGAGTTTGTCACCGTGCTCTTGTATTGTTTGAACTAGATCTTTCAAGCTTTTCTTGTGAGCAGGTTTGTACTCAGTACCTATTGCTCGGTAAAATGCGCCAAGTTTGGATAGAAACTTGAATGGTTTGTTACACTTCTTCTTGCTCGATCCACTCGATCCTGCATTGACATCATGTTGTCTTATAGCCGAAGGATCATATGTCGTTCTTGTTTTTTCACCTCTTCAATGCTAAGCCTTATAGCTTCCTGAATTTGTACTTCCTCCAATTCTTTCATTCTCATTTCCTCATCTTCCTTAGTGGAATGTTTCTTATTTGAATCAAGAAATGCTTGGAAAAGAAACTTCACCTCCTCATTAGCTTTTGGACCTGGTTTTGCATCTCCACCTCGACCAGAAAGATGCAACTTAAGTCGATTAGTTGTATAATAAATTCTTTGTCCACACAACGCACATTGTATTTATTTTTTACCGGACGTTGGGGAGTAGACAATGAAACCATAGTCCCTCCAGTCGGTCGATGGCTCAGAAGCAAATGAAGACATTATCTACATTAGTGTGGTGACACAATTAACTTAATTAGTTAAGAATCAAACAGATTTACAAAAATTCAAAAATTTAACATAAAAAATGCAGTAAATAATGAAACAACAAATACGTTATGAATAAAATATAAGTGCATTAAAAAAGAACCTTAGAGGTGTAACATAAGTCATTTCATTACAGGCCAGTTGATGCAAATATATATATATATATATATATATATATATATATATATATATATATATATATATATATATATATATATATGTTCTATTACAATGCATATGTAATTCATCCAAATACAAACCGATAAAACATGCGCTATCAAGCTAGTGATGTCGTTTCAGGTTCAATATCTATGGTCTCGTCTTCAAACTCCTCATCCTCATCATCATCACTATCAAGACCACTACCTCCCCAAATAGAACGCAGCCAATCCTATGTACAAATCAATGCTTCCACTGTTTTTGGTAAAAGTGAGCTTCGATACTTGCTCACAACCCTACTTCCAGTGTTGAAAGCAGATTTTGATGCCACCGTTGAAATCGAAATTGACAATATATCACATGCCATCATCGATAGTATAGGATATTTTGCCTCACCGAGTGTCATCTTCCACCATCCCAGAATGTCAAAGCTTGAGTCCGTGCGCATCACGATTGGCTCTTTGAGATACATGTTTAGCTTTGATTCATGACTTTGATCATTTTGATATGATTGTGCAATAAGAGACATGTATTCATCGAGCATACTGGCCTTGCTTGTAGTTCCAGATGAACTACAACCATTGGTTGAAACTACTTGTTTACTACCAATGCTGGAGGTGAGGCATAAACATACAACTTAGATAATTCATTGATTGTATCTTGAACCTTGGAGTTTTGGTGGTCGCCCTTTCAATAGAATAAATCTTCATATAAATAAACTGAACCAAGCCCATCTTACACCGAGGATCTAGTACAATTGTTAAGGCCATTAGCAAATAGCATTGGTCCTAGTACTTATTGAACTTCTCTTGCATACCAACGATATCCTCTTCAGAAAATCTGGACCCTCTTTGGCACTTTTCTCTAAGGCTTCCTTAACCAACGAACTAGACGGCAGGAACTGGTTTGCGGTCGGATATTTATTTTCAGAAAATATATTCGTGCAATCATAAAAAACTTGGAGAAACTTGTGAACTTCTTTTGCTTTGCTCCAATCATCTTCATCAGGCAACCAACTATATCCTTTATCACGCACCGCAAATTCACGAAATGCAAATTCTAATTCCATGACCGAATTCATCATTTCAAATGTCGAATTCCAACGTGCGCACACATCTAATTTCAACATTTTTTGAGACTTGATATTCAAACGTTGGATGATATCGTTCCATACACTCAATCTAAAAGGTGACCCCCTTATGTATTTTTCACTCTCGTATGTTCTCGATAGTGGGGTCGATTGTCTTTAGTCCTTCTTGAACAATCAAATTCAGTATGTGAGCACAACATCTTACCTGGAATATTTTTCCCTCGAAAAATAGATTCCCAGTTGCCTTAAAGTGGTTGCGCAAGTGCGAAACAACATTGTCATTTATAGAGGCATTATCTAATGTTATTAAAGAAATTTTACTTTCAATACCCTATTCTCGCAAACAACTGTAGATGCAATCTGAAATAACTAACCCAGTGTGAGGAGGAGGAAGGTGGCGGAAGTTTAGAATTGGCTTACAGAGTTTCCAATCATGATCAACATAGTGTGCAGTTAGTGAAATGTATCCCTTTCTTTGACTGGTCGCCGTCCACAAATCGGAAGTTAAACTGATTCTGTTGTCCGATGCCAACACCATTTTCATCTTATTCTTCTCATTCTCATACATCTTCATGCACTCTCTCTTGCAGTGATGCGCGAGACCTTCTCAACCTGAGGGTTAAGGAATTTGTTATATCCTATAAAACTTTTGCTCTCAATCATTCTGAATGGCTTTTCTTCAACTATCACTAATCTGGCTAACCACTCTTTTAACTTCTGTTTGTCAAACTTATGAATGAAAATTACACCTTCGGTATCATTTGATTCAGATTTGTCAATGAAAGTAATTGTTGGCTTGGACTTCGAGCTTTTGGTCTCTTCAAATAGATTTGCCTATGCTTGATTAAATGAGAAGTTGCCCCTCCAGGATTCTTACTGAACAGAGCCTTGTAGTGCATAGATCTGACCTTTATCACACCAGTTACTACAATTTCTTCAAAGTCATCCCACAATGATGATCTCTTCTTTCCTTTGGTAGAACCTGCACCTATACCTGAAGGTTCTGAACTTACACCTTCCTCCAAGTCCATGATGAGAGGATGTGTGAGTTGTGGCTGTGTGACTGATCCTTCGGCAGTGCCAAGCGTGTTTAGGACTTCCTCACTAGTCATTTATAGATATAAAAATAAAAACTAATCTTTAGGCATATATCAAAATCTGTAGTGCCAAATGCCAATGACTAACATGCAACTTAACTTGCTGTGATTTGAGTTACAAGTTGCGAAACTACGACTCTTCTCTGTCTAAATCAGTTACCCATTCAAGATCAGATAGATCGTAATGCTTTCGTTTACTGATTTAAATGCCTACATCGAAATTTCGGCAGCATCTCCCCTTATCTCTCTAGAATATATTGTTCTTCCATTCGTTTTCCATTGTTAAGCACCCTCGAAAAATGAGGATAAATGACAATAGAACGCAAATAAAAGAAATACATCCGGAGAGAAAAGAGCAGATACCACACAGAACCGACACAAGCATTTGAATCAGTAAAACGAAAACATTACAATCTAACTGATCCTGAATTGTCCAAAATGGGACAATTTGAGGATTGCTATGCACCAAAGACACATTGATCTATGCCTGGCCATATGGGAATGCTCAAATGGGCAACTGATTATCTATAATTAACAATTCAAACATTCAAACAACTAACTTAAATAGTAAAATAGTTAACTAAAAAATGAACAATCAATTAACTAAAGAAACAACTAACTTACAACAATTAGGTATTAACTCATTAAACAATTATGTCAAATTTAATTTAACTAATAAAACAACTAACTTACAACAAATAACAATCAACTAATTAACTTCTTAAACAAATAAATATTCAGTATTAATAAATAACTAATTAAACAATCAATAATGTGGATGTTGGACGGACAGCGGGGGTCGGCTTGCTGGACGGACGGGGGGGTCGGACTGGACGGACAGGGGGGGTCGGCCTGCTGGATGGATAGGGGAGGTCGGTTGCTAGACGGAAGGGGGGTCGGCCTACTAGAAGTGGACGGATGGGGGGGGGGGGGGGGGGGGGGCGCTGGACGGACAGGTGCTGGACAAATAGGGGGGGTCGGTTGCTAGACTGGCGGGGGAGTCCGACCAATTGTTAGCTGGCAGGGTGATGAGAGAGAGAGAGACCTTACCTGGCTCATGCTGGAGAGTGGAGAGTGGAGAGAGATGAGATGAGGGAGAGCAGGAGAGGGAGGAGATGATGCGGACGGCCGGAAGTGGTCGCTGTCGCTGGTCAGGCCGAGGCTGCAAGGAGGGCAGGCGAGTCAGTTTTTTAAGGTTAAGGCCGGGCGAGTGGGCACTGGAAGAAAATAAAAGGGGGCTAGGCTAGGGCGAGCGGGTTATATATTTTATTTTTATTATAAATTTATATATTTATATTATATAATAAATATATATATTAATAATTTAATACCGAGCCAAGCCAAGCCTGTTTTTGAGCCGAGCTCAAGTCAGGCTCGAGCTTGGCTCGAATTTTCAATGAGCCCAAAAATTCAGCTTGGCTTAGCTTGAACCACCCTCCAAATCGAGCCGAGCCGAACGAGCTTTTCGAGCTAGCTCGGTTCGTGTACAGCTCTAGTTATAGTGGAAGAATGCTGAAATGGATGAACTATCATAACTATCATAACTCCATGTGGGTTGCAGATTCACAAAAATGAGCCCACTTTTAGGCAGTCAAATGGTGTTCAAATGAGGTGATTCTAAATCCATTTAAAATCTCATCAAATTATCTTTCTAACAAGTATAAGATCACCCAAATAGGACATGTAATGAGGGAGTTATGATTGTTTTCATCAGATCTGCAAACGACAATGAGTATCGACTAATGGTAAGACCACTTTAGGGCAACTAAACGGTGTCCAAATGAGGTGATTTCAAACCCATTTGAAAGTTCATAAAATTATCTTTCCAACAAGTATAAAATCACCCAAATCGAAAATATAACAAGAGAGTTATGACCATTTTCACCAATAAATACTGACCATCGCTGATACTGACCGTCGCTAATATTCACTGACAGTCACCGATTGCCAACACTCACTGACCGTCGCTAATCGCCAAAACTCATTGACCGTCGCAAATCGCCAATACTCGGTGAGTATCAGCAACGTCAGTGAGTATCAGCGATTTGCGAGGAGCAGTGACTAAATGATAATCATTGAGTATCGGTGATTTGTGATGGTTATCGCCGATTGGCGATGGTCAATGAGTGTCGACGATCGGTGACCGTCAGTGTCCATTGGCGATGATTAGTGTCTATCAGCGAAAATGGTCATAACTCCCTTGTTACATGTGTTGATTTGGGTGATCTTATACTTGTTAGAGATATAATTTGATGAACTTCCAAATGACTTTGGAATCATCTCATTTGGACACCATTTGGTTGCCTTAAGTGGGCCCAAAGTCTCTATTGTTAGTCGATACTCACCGTCATTTACAGATCTAACAAAAACTTTCATTACTCCTTTGTTACATGTCCGATTTGGGTGATCTTATACTTGTTGGAAAGACAATTTGATAAAATTTCAAATGACTTTAGAATAATCTCATTTAGACACCATTTGATTGCCCAAAAGCGGGCCCATGTTTGTGGATCTGCAACCCACATGGAGTTATGATAGCTATGACCGTTCATCCATTTCAACATTCTCCCACTATAACATTTATATGTTACATTATTCATCACATTCATTGATTATAACATTCTTTCATTACAAAATTCATCTATTACAGCATTCTTTCATTACGAAATTCATCATCTTCACAAGCTCTCACCTTTCATACCCATAAAACTATTAAAAAAAAAATTATAAAGGGAACCACCACACTGTTCTCTCTTTCACAAACTCCCATCATTGATACTATGGACGCTCTCCTTTCTGCACTCCCGGCCCTCCCTTTCGAAAAGGGGTTGCGCGAATCGTCATTGTGCCACTGGCTCGCTTCTTTCTCGAGGGCTTTTTTATTGTCATGTTATCGAGTATGTTTATATAAGTTCATATAAGACCAGAGTCGCCACTAGTCAGTTATTTCGAATCTACAGTCGGTTAGACCCTGTAGAAATGTTAGAGAAGGGAATCCAACGAATCCTTCCTCTAAAATGACTCTTTTTTATCTGCAGTCAGATATTCGAGGTAAGGGATCATGGTTACAAGGTGGGAAGTTGTTAGGCACCCACTCTACCCATGCCGAGGTACAGTCTTTACTTCACAGAATCGAATTAATACTTGAAAGTCTGAATTAATCCTCATACATTCTCATGAATGATATGATGCATGAATGTAGGTATGAATAGTAAGAGTTTTTGATCGGCAAGTTTCCATTAACAGGTAGGCCCAGAGCATACGCTCGAACTGACAGGTGCTTTATGCGAGATGCATGCTGTATTTGATCGGCCAAAGTTTCTGATGAGTAAGTTCCGGACAAACCGGCAAGCCTCAGAGCATACGCTAAGACTTGATCAAGTGTTTGTAGTGGAATGACAAGCAGGGGGTTGGAAGAATAATAAATGTTGCACTTATGCTAGATGCAAATGAGATGATGCTGATATAAGAGTAGCTGGATGGACGGAGGTTTCGCAAGGGTTAGCTTTGAGTGGCTAAGATTAGGACTTGGGTAGCTTGAGAGGCTTGAACCAGGGTCAGGCTGGGTGGACCAGGGCTAGACTCTTCTCACTCGAGCTGTCCTTGGTGGAGGAATGGGCTAAAGGGATGGAGATGGGCTCGAAACTCTCGGACTGAAGAAAGGGAAAGTGGATGCTGAGAATGAGAAAGGGCGATGGTATTTATAGCTATGAGAAGTGGCAGTTCTTGTAAATATAGTCGGGCGGCCATCAGAGGGCAGCCCGTATGGCTACCTTGCTCCAGCTTCGGAGCATACGGCCTCCAAACCTGAAGCAAGAAAGCCTCAAGTTCGAGGTTTGGAGCTGCTCCGAAGTTGAGGCTCGGAATCGAGTGAGTCAACTAGGTTTGAAAAATGGGTTTGACAAGGTGACTCGACCAGGTGCAAGGGTTAGGCTGACTCAGTGAGTTGACTCGATGATTTGACTTAGCGAGTTTACTCACAAAGTTAACCTTTTTAGGATTTTTGGACTGTATTTTTCTGTGGAAGATTTTTTGGGCTGATGTTTAGGGGTCAGTTGACTGGGTTCAGGCTTGTGTTGGGCTATAGATTGGGGCTTACAAGGGTGAGTTTGATTGAGTTTGGATTTAGGGTTTGGGGGTCTGGATCTCCATTCATTCAGCTATCTCAGCCAGCCTTGTAGCCGAAGGTGGGGTATCTACAGATGCCCCTCTTTGGCAGAGGTTGCGTGCAACCGAATGTTAAAGCGAGTGGACACCCCACTTCTAACCCGATCTTTCATAGATTGTGGTCTGGAATCTTTGCTTACCTTTGTATCTAAGTCAGTTGATTGTCTAGGAATAGATAATTCGCACATACCACGGGAGTTTAGAGAAAACATTGCGATTGTCCCTACATGAGCTGCAACTTGGATACCCAATCGTAACCCTTTCATTCTTGATCGGTACTAATATCAGAAAGGTACAGCAGAGCCTCTGCGGCCATGTAGTCTTATGAGGTTATTGACCCTATAATTGATTGGCTCGTTGCTTTCCCAGATCACTCAAGGAGTACTTGTTTCGCTTGACTATCAAAGTGGTTAGCTGCCCTGCGTCTGCGCGGCCTTACGGGTAATCCACTACTTCGGCTTGGACTCAGTCAAGGAACTTCAGACATCCACGCCTAGGTATGTGCGGGTGAATCCTTTCCACCCAATTTGCTAGTTTTGATATTTGGGTTACAATTCATCATTTCCATCGTTCAAATGGTTACTTTGACCGAGTCTTTTGGCTTTCATCTTTTCGTATTTTGGCATTTGGTACGACCGTCTTGACCCTGGAGTTTAGGCCGACTGTACTTTGAGTGCATTGGATCCGATGGTCCCCGGGAAAATCATGAGACATTGGATCTTATTTGATTTTGCGTTGGCTCCTACCCAGAGATATGAAAGATCCCTTAGTGTTTTGGAAACAGACCGCTCTACTGAGAAAATATTTTTGGATTTTGAAAAGATACCCACTTTGGGGGCTGATACTCCGTGGGGTTTTTATTTGCAAATAGGAATATATATATATATATATATATATATATATATATATATATATATATATATATATATATATAGAATATTTATAAAATATTTTTTATCTTTTTTAAAAGGAGATCTGGTTTGCATGTGCCTCCACTAGGGATATTTGTGGGGTCTTTGGCTAACCGAATTATATTTCGAAAGCAAGTAAACATGATGATTGGTGTGATAGATGCTGATGCATATGGATGCATATTTGATGATGGATGCATGGTTTGGCTTATTCTCTTCCCGTCCAATGATTTGGCTTTTGCAGGGGATGTAGAGAACTTGGGCTTATTACTTCTAGGGTTTTTCTCCCTTGGAGATTTTCTTTTTAATGTGGATGTTTGGTTAGCGGGTTGGTCAAGATCCCGACTCGTGGTCGATCAGGTCCATCGTCCCAAGATGCTGTTGCATTTGTTGCTGGGAATGGATAAATGAGGTACTTTAGGTTGTAACCTCAACATGCTCCTTTGGGGGAATGGATGAGATTGGGATGGTGTTTGGTTGCCATTTTTTGTCAAGATTCCAATTCGTGGGCGATCGGATCCGTCATCCTAAACTGTGAAGTGGGTGAGCAGAGTTCGAGACTCCTAAAGTGCTTCGCTGGGGACAGCGATGATATTTTTGTGATTTTTTGAAATATTCAGTTCGAGTCTTTACCTGAGTGGTCAGGATGGAGATCGGTGTTACTAAAAATAAAGGAAATATTTTTGTGATTTTGAAGATATCTGATCCGAGTCTTTGCCTGAGTGGTCAGGATGAAGATCGGTGTTATTGAAAATAGGGGAAATATTTTTATGATTTTGAAGATATCTGATCCGAGTCTTTGCCTGAGTGGTCAAGATGAAGATCAGTGTTATTGAAAATAAGGAAAATATTTTTGTGATTTTAAAGGCTAATTTTACAATGTTTTGGTATTTTGTTGGATTTTTTGAAATGTAGGGAAAGGTATGGAATTTTCATCTCTTTCCAGCTTCTACTGCTGGTAAGGCACCCGATCCATTTTACATTAGCGAGCAAGACAAGTCTCACTCAGTTAAGTACCGTGGTTTTACATCTTCGGATGAGGAGATTGAGGGTTTTCAGTCAACACACCCACAAAGTTGCATGTTCCTTATGTGCAATGCACATAAACCACATATCGTCTAACGGACTCCTTCGGCCGTAAAATGAGCCACATCCTCACATTTACCTTTATCAATCCAGTTTGGGGTCTTATGCTACTCACAATTCCGTGAGGGTGTGCTTCACCTCCCAATTGCCTTAATCCCCTTCATGAGTTTTAGGAATAGGGAACATCCGTCAAATTCAACAGCGACTTTCAAGTCAAGGTTGTCTATCACGGTGCGTTCAACACAAACAGGATTGCGAGATTCTGCCCGCCTCGACCCTTACCTGTTTAGCAAACTCTGGACACCCGTATGATAAAATGTCAGCCATGTTCAGAATAGGTTGGGAAAGAAGTTAATCCCAGTATAGTTTTGGGTCTTCGGACCGCTGAGGATAGATTTGCAATTAAAATTGAAAGTGATTTTTTTTTTTGAGAAAGTTCTAAACCTTGACTCGAATGGTCGAGACCAGCGCTTAGGGCTAGTCATGAGCCGAGTCAGCTCGAGAAACTCGATCGACTCGACTCGAAAAAGCTCACCTCGGCTTGACTCGACTTAGTAGAACAAGTCAAGCCAAGTTTCATTTAGGAGCTCGAGTCAGAAATTGAGTCAAGTTTGACCATTGGGTCACTCGACTCGACTCGACTCGACTCGAAACTCGACTCGATTCAAGCACGACTTGGCTCGAGCTCGAGCTCGACTCGTTTCATATAGATATTTGTTTAAAAAAACCCTAATTTTCTTATTTCTTGGTTCTCTCTCCTCCCTCCCCCCCACACACATTGGGGTCCAAGCTTAGGATATATAAAACCCTCACACGTTGGGGGGTTTCTTAATCCTACTATTTTGTTCAGGTAAGAACATTTCTTGTTGAGTGTTAAGCTCTTAATTGTGCATATTCTAACCCCAATTCATCACTCATTATGCTTGTTGTTATAGTTTATAGACTAAACTAATGCATGAATTTGTGATTGTAGGGATGAGAGAGAGGGAGCATCAATTGAAGACCTAAAGGTGCTAGTTAGAAGCAAAGAAGATCAAAGGGGCTAAGCGTCGAAGAATGAAAGAAAGAAGTCAAAGAAAAGAAGAAAGAATGCAGAAGAAGGTGCCCACGACCGGTCGTCCGACCGGTTGTCCAAAGCCAAGGACCGGTCGTCCGACCGGTCCGCACATGCACAGAGGAAGACCCAGAAGCCATAACTCTCTGGACTGTTCACGACCGGTCGTGCGACCGGTCGTTCACTTCTGCGACCGGTCGTGCGACCGGTCCTTAAATTAAATTTTCAGGCCGAAACTCTCTGGACTCTTTTTGGTGATTTTGAGACCAGTCGTCCAGCATCTTCGACCGGTCGTCCAGCCACTGCGACCGATCGTGCGACCGATCGCCTGCGTAAGATTTAAACTTGCTAATTCTGGCGCCGATTTTCTCTGCGCACTGCGTAAGTGTTACGCAAATTCTCGAATCTTCTGAAGTTGCGGAGCCTCCCCACTATAAAAGAACACCTAGGGATCGTTCCTAGGGTATCTTAGAAGAGTTTAAGCAAGGTTGAAGGTGGCGGAAGTGGATTTCAGTGTTCCACAACTCCTTCTAGTTTGTTTTACTAATTTTATGAGTTTTTTTTGTTGTTTCATGTTTCCTTGGATCATGAACGGCTAAACCTCTTAGCTAGGGCTAAGAGGTGAAGCTTGTAGTGAATCTAAGATATTTCAATTCGTATTTAGTTGGTTTTAAGATTGAAATTCATGTTTATGAACAATGGTTTGAAGTTTATACAAGTTCTAAGTAGTTTTTCTTAGTCTTATGTTGACTCATGGATGTTTGGGAGAATTACTTAAGATCTTAATTGGTTTGTATTAGTCTAGACCTGTATGATCTGAGGAATTGGAGTACGCTCTAGTACTATGATCTTCATGTGGGGACTTCCTACCAAAGTTCTATTTTTTCTGAAGTATGAAGGGGACTGTGCATGTGATTTGAATCCAGTTCAAATTGTAATCTAGCCTTGTCTTGTGACAGGACTTGAGGATGGTTATGATTGTGATCTGAGCATATTGGAATTGGGACTGACCTATGCAATTGAGCATGCTCAGCCTGGCTTACATTGAGTGAATTATATGCATTGGACTTACATATGGCAGATTGTTTGGTTTAACAGCTCTATCATTTGGCTAGATAGATCTTAATATCGATTCTAGTTGAGAGAATGAGAAACCATAGCGGATTGAACATCAAGGATTGCTACAAGTGGATCCTTGAACCCCTAGTGCCTTTTTTATAATTGTTTACCTTCAATTTAGTTCAAAGTTGTTACTTACATCAATCTCATACAAAATTCTGGTTGTTAGCTCTCAATAGACACTATTGGATGTGTTTGTGAAATCCCACACAAGTCCCTGTGGATCGACCTCGGTCTTACTGAGATTATTACTACTTCGCAACCCTACACTTGGGGAAGCGAACATTGAGCATATATGATGGATTAAGTAATTTCAAGTACAAAACATGGTGAGCACACAATGGTTGAGTGTTTTACATGCTACACAAACACAGGTGTTACGGTGAGACCACACACCATACATATCTACAAAACAGGGGCTATGGTTAGACCAAACACCATGTGCAACTATTGATTGCAATTTTACGAGGGAGGTGGTGCATCCGATCCATGAATCGGTTGGGCCTCATCATGAAGATGGTCCACATAATAATTAGGGCAGTCCATTCACGTGGTGAGCTATGCATGTACTGTGTTAATTAGGTTCATAAAATATTACTAGTGGTTTACATTCAATGCTTGTGTGACTTGGCTAAAGAAAAATCCGATCAAAGCTAGGTCATTTTAATGGTGGGGTCCCACCTGTAGAAATACTATTCTCCCCTAATATATGTGTGACTTCTCGAACTTAATGTTGTTGACTTTTAATTTGTATTTTGTAGTAAAAAATATAATAAATTGAGGTGGGAGCAAGCTCAACTCGACTCGAGGTAAGCTCGCCTCCACTCGAACCACTAGCTCGCGTCGAGCTCGCCTTTAAAGTTTTAGTAAACAAGGCAAGCTCCAATGGTAAGCTCGAGGGTGAGCTCGAGCTCGAGCTCGAACTCAAGGAGATCACAGATGAGTCAAGCTAAGCTTGGCCCACCTCGACTTAACTCGGCTCGATGTGCAGCCCTATCAGCGCTGGCTTTCATGGAAAACTTAAAATCTTTTTGGGTGTTTCTAAAATGATCCGGGTTGTCAAACCTCGACTCGAAGGGTCGAGATTGAGGCTTGTTTTTCTTTAAAAGCAGGAAAGTCCCCTGAGAAGTTAATCCTAGTGTAGTTTAAGGTCTTCGGACCCTGGTTTTTATACATGCTAAAGGTACATTCTTTTTGTGATTTTTTTAAAAAGATCCGGGTCATCAGACCTTGATCCGAGTGGTCGAGGTTGATGCCAGTTTTTTTTGGAAGCAGAAAAGTCTCCCGAGAAATTAATCACAGTGTGGTTTAAGGTCTTCGAACTAAAAATATGTACATGCTTACAAGAAATATTTTTTGTTGATTTTTTGAAATGTTCCAAGTTGTTAAATCCCAATTCGAGCATTCAGGATTAACACTTGTTTTTATTGAAAATCTCTCAGGATTTTGATTCCGACGTAGTTTAAGGTCTTCGGACCAAAAATATGTACGTACGGATATGACATTTTTTTATGAATTTTAGAAAAGACCCAAGTCATTAGATCTTGATCCGAGTGGTCGAGATTGATGTCGGTTTTTATTGAGAATCACTCGGGACTTGATCCCAACGTAATTTAAGGTCTTCGGACCAAGATTTTTTTTGGGATTTTTAAATTATATATTTTTTTTCTGGAATGACCCGGATCTCATCTCGAATGTTCGAGGTCGAGATCGATTTTATTGAAAATCAATACTTACCTCACTGCATTTGGCTTCTAGTGTGCTCTTGATTGACATATTAATCCTAATGGTCATGGCGCGCCGACTGCCCATCTTTGCACCTTGTCTCGTACCGGTGGGTGAGATTTCTTTGTGATTAATGGAGCTTCAATACCTATGAGTAGAGAAAGCACTTTAGCAAAATGATTGAAGTATTGGAGCAGGAGGAAAGATACTTACCTTTTGGGAGGAATGACCAGGAGAAAGGCATTTGCAAGAGGCACTTCGCGAGTTGGCTGAAGGATGTTTATTTTGAAAGCCCTCTAAGATTATTTTTTTTTTAAATATATGTATGCAAATAATGCATGAAATGAAAATTTTTGCTAAGTGCTTGTCTGTCTGTGCATGATTTGGACTTGTACTTGTACATGTAGGAATCAGAACTGAGGCTCAGCCAATGCTTTGACCGATGTTTCGAGATTTGACTTCAAGGGGATCCCTTTGGTTTTCTAGAGGTATAGGCAGTAGAGACCGTCACTTTCTAAGAGTTTTGTCAGAGTTTGTAGAGTCCCCATCCTAACTACACTTCTGCTTGCTCTTGAATTAAGATTGCCTGAGCTGATCTGGACTTTCTTGCCTCCTGGTACCTGTACTTTTTATTTTTCTTTTTCTTTTTGAGCCATTTTTTCCTGTAGTGCTCTTTCGGGTTTTCACCACAGCCGGTTTTTTGGTCATTTTTTCCCGTGGCGCCTTTTCGGGTTTTCACCATGTCCCGGGTATTTGATCTTGCCCGCCCCTTATAGCAATGTTGTTTTTACCAACGGCGTCGTTTTGGGTTTTCACCGAGTCCGCTATATGCCCACTGTTTTTACTCGGAGCGGCCATTCGGGTTTTCACCCTGCCCTCTTTGTTTAGGCACACACTTATTTTTTCTTTTTTTTTTGGATTTTTCTAAATAACTGTGGTGACTAGAAGTCGGGAATCCGTCGTTACCCGCCGATGGTAGCCTTTCAGCCCTTACCTAAGTTATGATGGTAGAGTCGTCGGTATGGGCTAAAGACCTTCTGAGATGAATGGATGGATGATTGTGTTTCCTTTCGGGTTGATTTCTTTCTTGGGTGCCTTGTTTTGGCTTCTCCATTTTCTTTCTCTTTTGTTCTTTTCTTTATATTCTCTTTTTTTGTCTTTTTCTTCTCTTTTTCTTTTGAAACTCTTTATTTGGAATACTTATTGGTGGACGGAAGTGATTTCTCAGAGGTCTTAGCTTCGACCCCTTGACTTTAGCTCTACTAATGTAACTCTTGATAAGGTTAGAATGACTTACCCGTGAAAGATCTTTACTTTATCAGCGTTAATTGGCTCAGGAAGATCCACCCTTCTCATGCTGGTGAGTCTGAGGGCGCCTCCTAGAAGTACTTCTCTAATGATCAGTGGTCCATCCCATGATGGTTTGAGCTTTCTTCTAGGATCCGGAAGGTGTGACAGTAGAATCTTCTTCATGACCATGTCGCCCACCTTGAAGCTTCTTTTTCGGACTCTCTTGTTGTAAGCCCGAGAGATCCTTTTCTAGTAACACTGGGAATGACTTAGCGCACGCATGCGCTTTTTGTCTACTAGCTGTAATTGATCGAATCTGGCACGTTGCCATTCTCCTTCTTCGATTCCGTCTCTAGTAACACCCGTAATGACAGTATTTCCACCTTGACTGGTAGAACTACTTCCATTCCATAAGTAAGTTCAAAAGGAGTAACGCCTGTAGCAGGCCGTATAGATGTTCGATAGACCCAAAGTGCATATGGGAGCATGTCTGACCAATCTCGATAAGTCATGACCATCTTCTCGAGTATCCTAATGATTGTCTTGTTTGCAGCTTCCACCCCACAATTCATCTGAGGACGGTAAGGGCTTAATCGATGACGTTGACTCTTAAACTTGCTGAGGAAGTCATCCATCTTCTTGTTGACAAACAGGGTCATATCTGTGATGATAGCGTTAGGGATTACATATCGGCATATGACGTTGTTCTTCATGAATTTGATCACTTGGGATGCTGCAATCGTGGTGTATGAGGCTGCTTCTACCCACTTGGTGAAGTAGTCAACTACCACAAGTGTATACTCATGACCATTTGATGCTTTTGGACTTACCTTCCCAACGATGTCAAGACCCCACATAGAGAAGGGTCAAGGAGTTGTCAGGTTGTATAGTTCTGATGAAGGGGCATGGATTTGATTCGCATACTCCTGACACTTGAAGCATTTTCTGACGTGTTGGCAGCAGTCTGTCTCCATGGTGAGCCAATAGTAGCCAAGTCGAAGAATCTTCTTCGTCATCATGTGCCCATTCATGTGTGGGCCACAGATTCCTTCGTGTATTTCTTTCATGATTTTAGCAGCTTCTGTTTCATCAATGAATCGAAGAAGGACTTGACTATAGGATCTCTTGTAAAGAATTTCACCACTGATGGTGAACTTGCTGGCCAAACACTAGATGGTTCGACGATCTGTTGCTGTTGCTGCCTCTTGATATTCCTGGGTTTCAAGATATTGCTTGATGTGGGCATACCAAGGTTTGTCAAGGGTGACTTCGGCCTCTTCTATCTGCAGGCAGAAGACAGGTTCATCTTAAGTTTCGACTGTGAGCTCCCATTCTGAAGCTCCTTTCGGGATCTCGAGCATTGATGCAAGAGTAGCGAGAGCATCTGCAAACTGATTCTTAGCCCTGGGCATGTACGAGAAGGTGATTTCTTTTAATTCTTTGACCACATTTTCAAAGTACACGTGATATGATATCAACTTCTTGTCCTTAGGTTTCTATTTGCCATTAGTCTGATTGATGATAAGCTACGAGTCTCCAAATACTTGTAGCTTCTTGACGCCCAAGATTATGGCTTTCCTTAGACCGGCAATGCATGCTTCATACTCTGCCATGTTGTTAGTGCATTTGAATGCTATACACCTTGAGATAGGAATAGGGACATCGTCTGGAGAGTAGAGGATTGCTCTGATTCCACTTCCTTTTGAGTTGGTCGTGCCGTCGAAGAATAACGTCTACTCATCTTTCTTTTTCTTCTCTTCATTTTTCATAAGCAAGAGATCTTCATCAGGGAAGAACGTCTCCAGCGGTTGATAATCAAGGAGAGAGTGAGCCGCGAGATGATCGGCGAGGGCCTGCACCTTGATTACCTTCTGAGTGACATAGGTGATGTCAAACTCAGATAAGAGTAATTGCCACTTAGCTATCCTTTCAGTGAGTGCTGGTTTCTCGAACAGGTATTTGAGCGGATCTATGCGAGTGAGGAGGAGAATAGGGAATGTAATCATGTATTGTTGGAGTTGTTGAGTTGCCCAGACTAGGGCGATGCAAGTCTTCTCAATTAAGGAATACCTGGTCTCATAGTAGGTGAACATTCGGCTCAAATAGTATATTGCTTGTTCCTTCTTTGCGGTCTCGTCATGCTGGCCAAGGACACAACCAATGGCTTCTGCTGCCACCGAGATATATAACAATAATGGTCATCCTGGAGTGGGCAACACTAGAACTGGAGGATTCATGAGATATTTCTTGATGCGGTTGAAGGCGACTTGACAATCATCATTCCATTCTTTTGGTACATTCTTCCGAAGTAGCTTAAATATGGGCTCACAGTAGGTGTGAGTTGTGCGATGAAGTGACTGATGTATTGAATTCTGCCGAGGAAGCCACGGATTTCTTTCTCAGTTCTGAGAGGAGGCATCTCAATGATTGTTCTGGTTTTGGTCTCATCGACCCTGATGCCATCCTCGCTCACCATAAAGCCAAGGAGTTTTCCTCCAGTTGCACCGAAGACGCATTTCTAAGGGTTGAGACGGAGCTTGTACTTTTCTGACCTGTTGAATAACTTATTTAGATCTTCAAAGTGTCCTTCAATCATGCGAGATTTGATGATCGTATTGTAGAATAACGCTGTCATTGTTCGTTAATATATTGCTCCTGCATTCTTCAGACCAAACTGCATTACCTATAACAGAAGGTTCCCCATGGAGTGATAAACAATGTCTTCTCGCAATCTTTGATGTCCATCTTGATCTAATTATAGCATGAGAATCCATCCATGAATGAGAAGATTTTGTACCATGCGCTATTGTCGACCAGAGTGTCGATATGCGGTAGAGGGAAGTCATCTTTAGGACTGGTTTTGTTGAGATCTCAAAAGTCGATGCACATTCGAAACTTGCCATCCTTCTTTGGTACTGGTACGATGTTGGCTAGCCATTCAAGGTAGTTAGAGACTACCAAGAATCCGACGTTGTATTGCTTGATAACTTCATCACAAACTTTCAGGGCCCATTATGGCTTCATTCTTCATAGTTTTTGCTTAACTGGCTTCATATCTGGCTTTGTTGGAAGATGGTGTACATTGAGCTCTTCATTGAGCCTTGGCATGTCTTCATACAAGAACACGAAGTTGGACAATCTTGGAGCTAAGAACTCTATCATTCTCCGCTTCATCTCTGGTGGCAAGGATTGCCTAATGCGTACTTCCATAGGGATTTCTGGTGTCCCCAAGTTTACTATCTTAAAATCATCAACTACAACATTGGTTTTAGATTCGAACTTTTTGCGGAGATACTCTAGTTCGGGAGCTGGGTCATCATCTTCCCCATCTCGAGCTTCATCCAGACCCATGAGTTCGAAATCTAATTCGATGTTAAAATCATATTATTCAACTTCAAACTCATGTGACTCTTCAGACGAACTTGGCACATTATTGAATGCAGGAAAAGAAAAGCTTTTTAGTTTTTGAGAATTTTTCGGAATTAAACTGCTAGATGTTTTTAGCTTTTGAAATTTTTTTATTTTTTTGGATTTTTAAACTTCAAGGGACTTTAAACAAGTAAGCATTGCAAACCATGATTGATCCCAGCTTGCCCCAGGGTACCTATCGCTGCTTAAACTAGCATTTTTTTGGAAGCCATAGCCTTCAGATAACTCTCTGGCTGATTCAGAAGTTAAGGGAATAGATGACCATTCAGGACCCCACACTCCTTCCCCTGGAGAGGTAGGGGTTGATGATTTGGGCGAAGAATAACAGTCTGGCCTAATGACCATGATTTCTCCCTGGTCGGGTTCGAGATCTGAGTTATACTCAGTCCCTCTTAAATCACTTACCTCGCATTACAGTTCGTCTGGTTCTATGGTGTGATACAGGCTTGGAATCTGGACATCGGACCAATCCAGGGCTGGCCATTTTCCTTTCTTGGTCCAATGGATGGGTTGCTTTTGCCCTTGGTTGTGGTTGATGGTGTTGATTCTGCAGAATTGGGTAGGTTGTGCCCCTTGCTGATTGTTGCTGAGATGGGCAAGCTGTGCCCCTAGTTGATTGAAACTGAAGTGGGCAGGTGTTTATGTCAGATTTTGTAATAGGATCCTCCAGATGTTCGCCTTCCCTCCAACAGAGATTTCCCTCCGCCAAACCTGAAAGAGGACAGACAACAACTAAGGGTGGCTGGGGACCAGCCGTTAGCCCTCCGATGCTTAAGTCAGGCCAAAGCAAGAAGAAGAGTAGCCAAGCAAAACGGGACAGAGATTGAATGTTGTGTGTACCTTTCTCTTAATGGAGTCATCCCTTTATATAGATCCGAAGCAATTCAATCTGTTATACAAGATATCGAGATCCCGCTGATCTCGAGTACGATACGAGATTCTGCTGATTTCGTGGGATAAGATCCTTATCCTTAGTGACGAGATCTAACCAAATTACTTACTTCGGCAATCACGTCTCTTGATAGCAATCCCTTGAGATCCGGAATCAGCGGGGAAGATAAGCCCAAAATCGCCCTATACAGGCTGCTGGTAAGCGTAATAGTAGCGCTGATCACTCATGGAAACCGTAGTTGGAGTGATAACCGGCGAAAAGGAAGGAGACGCTGACGGGACGGAAACTACCGAACTGGGTGTAGCCCTGCTTGGTGTCGCAGAGGGATTGGACAAGCTGCTCGACGGGAATCGGGTGCTGGTACTGAAGGCTAAGAGATGTTACCGCAAGAAAGCTGCTCGCATGTTGGAATATGGTCGCGAGTCCAAGTACTCGCTCATTTAGACGTAACGTCTTTCAACGACTTGTGAAAAGGTCTGCTCGCGGATCGAGCTTTGCCGTATTTGACTATCGGTTATGAGAACTCGAGACTTGCGAATAGCTGCTCCGTATTTTTTAATCTGCGACTCTCGATCAGGTGAGCTCGAGAGTCGAGTGGGTGTCCCACACTTATCCAATCTGCGACTCTCGATCAGATGATCTCGAGAGTCGAATGGACGTCCCGTACTTATCCATTCTACGACTCCCGAGCTTACGATCTCGAGAGTCGAACCAGCACTCCGCATTTACCCGTTCTGCGACTCTTGATCAGATGATCTCGAGAGTCAAATGGGCACTTCTGCGTGAAATCTTATCTCCACCATTTTGCCTATAACAGATGCCCCCAAGTCCTTGCCGCCAAGAATTCTTAAGGAAAGGACTTAGCTTGCTGTCATGCGCGGCTGCCTCTTGCCTTTACTGAGAAGCCGTACATGATTAGGCTGGAATTAATGAGCGCCAGTCTTTTCGCAGTCAGAAAATGAAGAGACGCTCACCACGTGTCCAAGTATTTAATGGGCGTGCCTGCTCGAGTGCTGTGCTGAACGAGAGATCGCCACGTGCTACCATATACGGCGGAATGATTGCCTATAAATATACGGAGTCCGCCATATCTTCTGATTTTCACAGAAGTTTCAGAATTCTCCTTTGCCTTTCAATCATCTTCCTCCGGAGTTCCTTGGTGTCTTCCTCGATCTCTTTTGGTGCTCTTTCTTTCCTCTCGTACTGTGGTATTTCTTCTTTCTTTTTCTTCTTAAATACCCCATGCCTGGTGATTCTGAGGAGACTACCGTTCCCTTAGGAGATGCCACCCCGGAATCCTCTGCTTCTAGCAACGCAAGGGTTCCGGCAGGTCAGTATACAGCGGCCGGATATCCCTCCATTCTATCAGAGAACCGGCTGCTGGAGTTGCGGGAGAGATTTTCAATCCCTGACTCAGTTGCTCTCCGGTTACCCAGAGATGGAGAGACGCCAGACTCCCCTCCCCCAGGGTGTGTGGCCTTCTATGAGTATCAACTCATTCTGGGGGTTCGCCTTCCCCTCCATCCCTTCATCCGGGATGTACTTCGATACTATAAGATTGCCCCTGGGCAACTTATCGTGAATGGATGGAGGGTGGTCCTAAGCTAATTCGTCCTTTGGGCTCAAGCCGGGAATGGGGAGCTTACAGCTGATGAGTTCCTCCGCATGTTCCGCTTGAAGAAGGCATCATCCAGCGAAGGCTGGTATTATCTGTGTTATTGGCACCGGGATAACTTCGTGTTGGGAAAGCCCTCATCGAATTATCCCGGCTGGAGGAAGCGCTGGTTTTATGCATCCGGGAACTGGGAATTTGCTTCTTCCAGGGGCCCAAGAGTAAACCGTTTTTCTGTGAAGGTAGGCATAATCCTGCATTGTGCAGTTTTTCTTCAATTAGGGTTTTAGGGTTTTACTTCATTTGACCATTGTTTGTGCTCGCAGGTATCCCGGCCTTGAGAAAACCGAATTTGAAAGGAGGGATCAACGAAAAAATTGTAAAGGTGTACAAGGTGCCTATTGGTGATAGGCACGTCGAGACTTGCTTGTCCCCCTCACGTCTTGCAGCAGCGGGCTTAATACCCAGAAGAGAAGTCGAGATGACGCAGGTCGGAGAGAAGAGAGGTCTGATGCCCCGGCTGAAGGGCACGAGCTCCAAGAGACAGAAGAAAACATCTGCCGGACCATCTCAACCATCCATCGAAAAGGGTAACGATCAGCCTACTCCTCTCGCGAAGCAGGGCGGGGGCTCCAGCGGGGCCCGCTATTCCTTCACTGGTGGTCGTACCCGGGCTGCCAGTGATTGATATCGTTGACAATTCCCCAGATGGGGCAGGGTCCAGCTGCCCCCCAGCTGAAGAAGCTCGTGAGCAAACGGAGCCTCGAGAGATGGCTCCTGCTCGTGAGTCATCTCCTGCTCGCGAGCTGATTCCTGCTGTCGAGCAGGGACCTGCTCGCGAGACGATGGCCCCTCCTCGCTAGCCGTCTGGGCTGATCGTTGCCCAACCTTCCGGTAGTGGGACATATTCTGTTCCTCGCCACCTCCACTCAATATGTAAATTCTTATTTGAGAACGTCCCGCCCCAATCCTTTGGCTCTCTTCCCGAGCCAAGCCCCGAGAGCCTCTTCCTTGAGGCAGGGATAAGGATGGCTCAGGTAGAACCTCCTAGTCCAAACTTTATTATTTTGGGGTTTCTTAAGTATTTTTTCTCACCCCTCTTTTTTGTTTGCAGGGCTTGGACCTTATCTTGCGGACGAAGCGAGACATCGTCGCCGCTCACCGCGTAATAGATGAGGCAGATAAGAAGAGGATCGCTTTGGAGAAGGCGGTCCAGGGACGAGATCAACTCCTCAAGTCCCGTGAGGCAGTGATCTCCAAGAGAGATGAGGAGATAAAAATCCTCATAGAGAAAGTCCAAGTGTTGACCGAAAGGTATCAAGCTTTGGGCACTAAGTTCGCGAAGACCGCCGACTTGAAGGAGAAGGCGGAGAGAGAGAAGGAGATCTTTCGCCAAGACAAGATCTCATTGGAGGAGCGGCTTGTGGAGGCCAGGTCGCAGCTCAAGGAAGCCAACAAGAACTTGGAGAAAGAGCGCTCCGCTCTTGCACAGCTTAAGGACGACTCGATCCATTGGGACGAGGAGAAAGTCACCCTTGTAAAAATGCTCTCGGAGGAAGGTCCTCGGGCAATTTCCGAGTTCCGGACTTCGCAGCTATATGATGATGAACGATATGAGTCATATGATGCTGGTCGAGACATTGCACTAAGAGTAGTGCAACGAATGATCCCATCCTTCGATATGGGGGAATTCGGTCGAGTCGCGACCATCATAGCTGCAGAAGAACAAGCTGCTGCCGAGAACGAGGTGACTGAAGTCACGCAGGCTGGAGGGGCTCCTGAAACGGGCCCTGAAGTCGAGAGCGTGGCTCCTCCTCCAAGAGATTGATTTCCTTTTATTTTCTTCTCTCTTGTACTCGCGATCATGTATCTGTAATCGTTTAAACATCAATGAAAAGATTTTTTTGGAAGTGTTACTGTTTTGTTGCTGTTTTCTCTTTATCTTTCATTTGTGCTTTGTGTTGGTCTCATGTTGACTCATCAGAGGATGCGACCCCTTAATTCGAACACGAACTGCGCTGCTCGCATTTAGGGTGTACGACCCCATAATTCGAGACGAGCTGCGGTGCTCGCATTCTGGAAGTGTGATCCCTTTCATCAGTCGCGAGCAACTAACTCATGAAAAAATGAATTAGACTCAATCCGGGGGTCGTGTGACCGTGTCCACGTTGAGATAGACTGATCTATTGATTGAGATTTTGATTCTACCAAGGGCAAAAGGTTGGTCAAGAGAGCACGTATGCTCTCTTCGGGGCTATTTTTAATCCATAGAATGGAGAAGCAACCAACTGGTAATGATTTCAGTCCTACCAAGGGTAGGCAATTGGCCAAGAGGATGTGTATGCATTCTCTTCAGGGCTATTCTGGTCCATGTAAATGGAGTAGCGACCAAAAGATATCCTTCACTTTATTCATAAAATGTTGTAATAAACTACATCGAATCTAGGGGTAGTATCGTAGCAAATGCTCCACGTGCCAAGGGCGACGTACGGGCTTCCCTTGCATGTCTTCAAGATAATAAGTACCGGGTCGCACAACCTTAATAACCCGATACGGGCCTTCCTAATTTGGATCCAATGAACGAGCAGGAACTCTGAGATTTTGCCTTAGTACCAAATCTCCGGGTTGGAAGGATCTAGGCCGAACCCTAGCATTTCGATAACGAGCAATACGTTGTTGATACGCTGCCACTCGTACTTGAGAAGCATTTCTTCGCTCTTCCAAGAGATCGAGATGAAGTCGAAGGTTTTCCTGATTACTCGCGGGATCATACTGCTCGATCCGATATGAGGGCACTTGAATTTCCACTGGTACCACTGCGTCGACACCAAATGCTAAGGAGAAAGGGGTTTCACCTGTTGATGTACAAGCCGTGGTTCTATATGCCCATAATACCTCTGGCAGAAGTTCTGGCCACACCCCTTTACAGTCACCTAGCTTGGTCTTTAAATGATGCTTTATGATCTTATTCACTGCCTCGACCTGCCCATTCGCCTGAGGATGATATGGAGAAGTGCGGAGATTACGTATCTTCCATTTTTCACAAAATTCATCAAAGGCTGCGTTGTCGAACTGCGTTCCGTTATCGGTAATTATAGTATGAGGAAGTCCGAAACGGCATATGATATTTCTCCATATAAACTTAGTAGTTTGTTTCTCAGTAATCTTGGCTAATGGTTCTGCCTCGGCCCATTTGGTGAAATAATCAACCGCCACGATTGCGAACCTATTCTGTCCCTTCCCCATGGGTAAGGGGCCGATGATATCGATCCCCCACTGAGCAAAAGGCCAGGGGCTATCAACTGGGGTCATCCGCTCGGACGGTACATGAGGTATAGGTAGATATCGTTGACACTTGTCGCATTTTTTAGAAAATTCGATGGCGTCTGCTTTCATAGTGGGCCAATAATATCCTTGCCTCATCACTTTATACGCTAGGGATCGCCCCCTGGGATGGTTACCACATGCCCCCTGGTGTACTCCGTCTAGAACACGAAGTGCTTCTTCTGGATGAAGACACCTCAAATAAGGCAAGGAAAAGCTTTTGTGCAACAATATTCCGTCTTGCAAAATATACCTGGCAGACCGAAGACGAATTTGCCTTGCAGCTTTCTTGTCCTCTGGTAGGTATCCGTCTCGGAGATAGAGGATGATAGGATCCATCCAACATGAAGATGATTGTATCGATGTTACATGCTCGAGAGTCGCTTGGTCGATACTCAGAACCTGACGGTGCTCGATGGGGATCGAATGCGATAACTCAGATTCTGGTGCAGAGGCGAGCTTTGCCAAGGAATCGGCAAGTTGGTTCTTCTCGCGAGGAATATGGGTTATTTCATAAGTCTTCAGTTTGGCGAGCAGGATGAGGACACGAGACTTGTATAAGGCCATTCTTTCTTCTTTGGCTTCGAATTCACCAAGAACTTGGTTGACAATGAGCTGGGAGTCGCTATGAATTATCAAATTCTGGACTGCGAGGACAATGGCCAGTTCGAGGCCAACAATCAGGGCCTCATATTCTGCTTCATTATTGGAGACGCGTGATTCGAAACGCAGAGCATATTGAAAATGCGACCCGTTGGGAGCCACTAAAATCAGGCCCGCTCCGCTGCCAGTGGCCCGCGACGACCCGTCCATGAAGAGTGACCAAGGAGGCTGGTCGCTGGTCATGATATTATCTTCAGAAGAATATGTAAATTCGGCGATGAATTCAGCCACGGCCTGGCCCTTGACTGCGGTCCTAGGACAGAATGAGATATCATGCTCACTGATCTCGACCGCCCATTTAGTTAAGCGCCCGGAAGCTTCAGGCTTTTGAAGGATTTGCCGTAGTGGGTGATTAGTCGGTACTAAAATAGCGTGGGCTTGAAAATATGATCGCAGTTTTCGAGCTGCCGTGACTAAGGCTAGGGCCAGTTTCTCCATATCAGAATACCTAGTTTCTGCATCAACCATTGCTCGACTGATATAATAAACGGGCCTTTGCACCCCTGAATCTTCTCTTATTAATGCGGTGCTAACGGTCGTAGTGGACACAAAGAGATAAAGAATGAGTTGTTCATGTGCTACAGGTTTAGATAAAATGGGAGGAGCGCTCATGTATTGCTTCAGTTGTTGGAAAGCTTCTTCACACTGAGGTGTCCACTTCCAATCAGATTTGGCCGTTGCACGAAGGAGTTTGAAGAAGGGCAAGCACTTGTCAGATGCTCGCGAGATGAACCTGTTCAATGATGCGATGCGACCAGCCAGACGCTGGACGTCCTTCAGAGTAACGGGGGATTTCATCTCTATCAATGCTTTAATCTTTTCAAGATTTGCCTCAATTCCACGTTGGCCAACCATGAACCCAAGAAAGTTCCCTGCAGACACTCCAAACGTGCATTTTTCTGGGTTTAACTTCATTTGATACTTCCTCATCAGATCAAAGGCTTCTCGAAGATCAGAAATGTGGTCATCTTCAACGATGCTTTTCACGAGCATGTCGTCAACATAAACTTCCATATTCCTACCGATTTGAGCAGCGAATATTTTGTTGACAAGACGTTGATAAGTGGCCCCTGCATTTTTAAGACCGAATGGCATCACCTGGTAGCAATATAGTCCTCGATCCGTGATGAAGGCAGTATGCTGGCTATCAGGTGGATGCATCATAATCTGGTTGTAACCAGAATAAGCATCCATAAAGCTGAGGAGAGCATGTCCAGCTGTTGAGTCGACCAACTGGTCGATCCGCGGTGTCGGGAAGCTATCTTTGGGACATGCTTTGTTCAAGTCTGAATAGTCGACGCACATTCTCCATTTGCCATTAGCTTTCCGGACGAGAACTACGTTCGCGACCCACTCTGGGTAGTCAACTTCTTTTATGAAATTGGCCGCGAGCAGCTTCTCGACTTCAGTTTTGATCGCCATTTGCCTTTCTGCAGTGAAGGCACGTCGACGCTGGTGTACGGGTTTATGCTTCGGGTCGATGTTGAGACGATGTGCGATGACACTGGGATCGATGCCTGGCATATCTTTATGAGACCAAGCAAACACGTCCTGGTATTCAGTGAGGAAACGGATCAAATCTTCGCGGTGGTCACTGGTTAAGGAGGACCCGATGTACACGATCTTAGACGGGTCGCCTTCGGTCAGGTGAATTGCCACTGTTTCCTCCCCCGGAGTTCCTGACTTCAGAGCATTTTCTCTCGGATCCAACGAGGTGGTGGGGGGAACGTCGGGTGAATCTTGAGCTATCTCCATGACGGGTGTCGCTTGAGCCTTCTTTCGATCTTGGAGGGCTATCTGGTAGCAAGACCGTGCCTCCTGTTGACTTCCTCGCACGACCCCGATACCATTTGGGGTAGGAAATTTAACACACAGATATGAAGGGTGTAAGGCTGCCCCAATCCTAGTTAGAGATGGCCGCCCCAAAATGGCGTTATATGCTGATTTTCGGTCCACCACGAGGAAGTTCACGAAGACGGTGGTCTTCGTTGGACTTTCTCCAAAAGTAACTGGGAGATCGATGCTCCCTTCAGGTGTTACTACCTCTCCTCCAAAGCCGACGAGGGGGGTCGATACTGGCTTGAGGAGGTTTCTGGCGAGAGCCATTTTATTGAAAGCCTCTAAATATAAAATGTCGTCTGAGCTACCTGTATCCACCATAATTCGATGAGTTAGATAATTCAATACCTTTAATGTGACTACGATGGAATCTTCATGAGGGAAGTGAATTCCCGCTGCATCTTCGAGGGTGAAAGAAATTGGAGGATGGTTCGCTTTCGATGAGTTGGACGTCTGTTCCAGCCAATAGATTTGCTGGGGTTCTTTGGACGCCTTTCGAGCGTATGCCTTTCTTGAAGCTTGAGAGTCGCCCCCGCAAGCTGGTCCCCCGACGATAGTGCGAATTTCTCCCGTGGGCTCAGCGTCCTCTTGGTCGGTTTGATGATGAGGCGGTTCCTTTTGGCGAGATGAGGTCTTCGCCCTTTCTGGTGATCGATTTTTACGAGCAACATAATCCTGGAGATGGCCTTTTCGAATAAGGGCTTCGATATGGTCTCGTAGAGAGATGCAATCCTGGGTCCTATGCCCGTGGTCTTTGTGGAAGTAACAGAACTTGCTCTTATCCCTCTTCTCAGGATCGGATTTGATCTTTGCGGGCCACTTTACATATGGCTTGTGTTTAATCTCTATCAGAACTTTTTCATGAGACTGATTAAGAGGGGTGTAGTTATGGTATTTACCAGAGTAAGGCTTCTTGGGAGAACGATCGCGCTGATCACGACGATATTTTTTATCTGTAGAAGAGGTTCCTTATGGCTTGCGTTTCTTACTCTGTACTCCATGGCGTGTCAATGCGACTTCTTCTGCATTGATATATTTCTGAGCTTTGGCTTGGAACTCTGTCATTATTTTCGGAGGGCTTTTATCTAAGGCAAACCTGAATTTCTCACTCGTTATTCCAGCAATGAGGGCTGTAAGACCCTTTTCTTCAGTGTAACCCTCAGTTTGGACGGCCTCGGCAGTGAACCGTACTGTGAACTCCTTTATTGTCTCTCCATGCTGCTGTTTCAGATTCATCAGATGGGAGGCTGGCTTCTTAATGCGAATGCTTCCCATGAACTGAGAAAGGAATATCTCCAATAACTGGAAAAAGGAACTGATGGAACGAGGCTTTAACCCCCGAAACCACGTACGAGCTGCTTCCTTCAATGTTAAGGGAAAATCCCTACACATGATTTCTGAACCACGTCCCTCCAACTCCATGAGGGACCTGTATGTTTCCAGATGTTCAAGAGGGTCGCCAATACCTGTGTACGGGGTGATAACAGGCGTTCGATACTTTCTAGGTAACGGGGCTTTCATAACCTCGCTGGTGAAGGGGGACTCAGATTGATGTATCGCCGCCATGACGGCAGATGGCCGATTTGCCTGGTATCGCTGTTCCATGACATCAAATCGATCATGGATTCTTTTGAGATCTCCTTCCCATGGTAGGTTATAGCTTGATGTTTCGGCGGTGAAGCCCTGCGGTTGAGGTTGTCGAGACGAACTAGAATGTATAGAATGTGGAGACGGTACAGGGGGATGGCTGCCAAGTGGTGGGACCTGTGGTTCATCCATAGAATGTCTAGATGCCACTGGTATGGGCTGCGGTGGTAACCCTTCGGAGGCTTGTCTCTGAGGTTCAGGGAAATGCTGATCAAGCCGATTTGACAGCGCCTGAACTCCGGCGTTTAGAGTTAGGAGAGTGTTTCCGAGGAAACGTAGGACATCGTCTTGATTTCCAGAAGCTTCCAATAATGGGTTTGGTGATGGCATAGTTGGGGCTCCTTGAGGGATGTTCGTCGAGGCAGGTGGAAGGGCAGGTACAGATTTCGTCTCATCAGGCGAAGGTGGTGCCTGCTTTGAAGTTGAAGGATGAACAGCCTTTTTAGGAGGCATCGCCGAAGGATTTTGATTGGTAGAACGATTGATTTTGATGATCAAGTGGTTCCCACAGACGGTGCCAAACTGTTTATGTCAGATTTTGTAATAGGATCCTCCAGATGTTCGCCTTCCCTCCAACAGAGATTTCCCTCCGCCAAACCTGAAAGAGGACAGACAGCAACTAAGGGTGGCTGGGGACCAGCCGTTAGCCCTCCGATGCTTAAGTCAGGCCAAAGCAAGAAGAAGAGTAGCCAAGCAAAACGGGACAGAGATTGAATGTTGTGTGTACCTTTCTCTTAATGGAGTCATCCCTTTATATAGATCCGAAGCAAATCAATCTGTTATACAAGATATCGAGATCCCGCTGATCTCGAGTACGATACGAGATTCTGCTGATTTCGTGGGATAAGATCCTTATCCTTAGTGACGAGATCTAACCAAATTACTTACTTCGGCAATCACGTCTCTTGATAGCAATCCCTTGAGATCCGGAATCAGCGGGGAAGATAAGCCCAAAATCGCCCTATACAGGCTGCTGGTAAGCGTAATAGTAGCGCTGATCACTCATGGAAACCGTAGTTGGAGTGATAACCGGCGAAAAGGAAGGAGACGCTGACGGGACGGAAACTACCAAACTGGGTGTAGCCCTGCTTGGTGTCGCAAAGGGATTGGACAAGCTGCTCGACGGGAATCGGGTGCTGGTACTGAAGGCTAAGAGATGTTGCCGCAAGAAAGCTGCTCGCATGTTGGAATATGGTCGCGAGTCCAAGTACTCGCTCATTTAGACGTAACGTCTTTCAACGACTTGTGAGAAGGTCTGCTCGCGGATCGAGCTTTGCCGTATTTGACTATCGGTTATGAGAACTCGAGACTTGCGAATAGCTGCTGCGTATTTTTCAATCTGCGACTCTCGATCAGGTGAGCTCGAGAGTCGAGTGGGTGTCCCACACTTATCCAATCTGCGACTCTCGATCAGATGATCTCGAGAGTCGAATGGACGTCCCGTACTTATCCATTTTACGACTCTCGAGCTTACGATCTTGAGAGTCGAACCAGCACTCCGCATTTACCCGTTCTGCGACTCTTGATCAGATGATCTCGAGAGTCAAATGGGCACTTCTGCGTGAAATCTTATCTCCACCATTTTGCCTATAACAGCAGGTTGTGTCCCTGGTTGACTGGTGGTGATGTGGCGAGAGTAAGCATCAGAGTATCCTAATTTTGAAGCTATTGTATTTGATCTTCTCCTTCAGCTACATCCTCTTCTTCTTCTTCTTCTGGAGGCTTAGATGGTTCAAGAATCCAGTCTCATTGGGTGGGAGGCCACATGGCCCAAGCTAGGCTCATCGAAAGGCCTTTGTGTGGTGTGGTTGGTAGATTTCTTCTTAGGTCTCTGCAAGGTTCTCCTGGCCTGATGATTGGATGGGTAAGCATTGAAACTTCTTTTTTCTTTTGTCAATGATGACTGATCTGTACTCGAGTCCCCATTTACGTTGATTATACACCAGCAGCATCTTTCTGAACTTGAAATGATTCTTCATGCGGTACTTGAGACTTAGATGTTCTGCTGGCGAAAAAACATGGTTCACATTTATCGGTTCTGGATTGACGATAGTGTTTACAGTCTCAAACTCGAAACTATGAAATGGGACGTCTTCTTCAGAGTGTTGGATGTTGATGACGGTGATATCTGGTTCAGTGGTAGTGACATTGGAAGGAATGATGAGCTCCTTCTCTGCATGGACAGAGATCACCTAGTTCCCACAAATATACTTCACCCGTGGATGCAAAGTTGATGGCACACCCTCAACCTTATGCAACCAAGGTCGTCCGAGCAACATGTTGAAAGAGGCTGATATATCTAGGATTTGGAATGTGATAGTGGAGACTTTTGGACCTATTTGAACCTCTATGTCGACTTCTCCTTCCACTGATCGGCGGGTGTTGTCAAATGCTCTGACGTACATGGTGCTGGGTCGGAATGAGGAGGAACTGATTCCTAAGTGTTTTACAGTCTTGAGCGGGCAGACATTTAAGCTTGAGCCATTATCGATAAGAACCGGTGGGACACAGAGGTCTTATATCATAAGGCTATGTTGAGGGATCGCCCATGGTTGCATCCTTCTGGTGGCAACTCGTTATCAGTGAAGGTAATGGCATGTGGAGCCAGAAGTTATCTGATCATTAATGTTATCATTTCAGGTGATGTACTGAGGAAACATGGGCATCACTCAAGGTCTTGGCGAACATTTCTCGGTATATGCGAGATGTGTAGAGTAGCTCTCATATCGAGATTTGGGCAGGGATTGACTTGAGCTGAGTTGCAACATCATATGCAGCTTCATTTTTGTTTCCAAAGCCTGCGAGAGCGCTTTTGGGATCCCCTTTGTTCTGATTATCTCTTCGAATGCAACGCCCATTAGGGTTCATGTTCCTTACCTCTGCACATTCTAGACAGTGCCATGGGACTTCTTTGTAATTTTCATCTCCTTTGCTTTCCAGGACCACTGGTTCTTGCAGCTGTGCTGGTGCGGGTACCAGATCTTCTTCATATGGAGCTTTTGCCTTGAGGACTACATTGTTGCCTGTGGTGAAGGGATAATATTGAGGCTTGTCTTCATAGATCACATAAGGTTGCGGCCCTGGCTTGACTGTTCCTAGAGCGGGAGGTTCCCATGGAATGAACACTAGTCCTCTTGATATAGCGAGGGGTCTCTTTGTTCGACCCAGTTGTTGTAGCGTAATTGACACACCTCCAGGACATCTTTGTGGCTCGGGGATAGGATTTGCCCCTTGCAATATGACTGGGTCCACTGGGGAAGCCCCTTCTAAGATGATGGGTTGTTGCTGCTGATAAGTATAATCCCTCCATTGTTGATTGAATTATTCCTAAACTGAAGCTGCCCCTTGCAAAACGACAGATTCGTATGCGAGCTCCATGTATGACTATGCTCTTTCCAGAATGACCGGCTCCCAACATGAATGATTGTAAGGTGCCCCTAGTAAAAGTGATGGGCCCTTGGACGACCGGTGCATCATATGGTGGTGCTCCCTCGAGCACTAGTGGCTCAAAATTTGAGGGAAGGAAAGGGTTTGCCCCTTGTAGGATTGGAGGAGAGTTTGTTGGCCCATAAATGTAGGCATGAATGGACTGGATAGGGGAGAAGAAGCGATCGAGGCACTCTCCTTCTTCTATGCTGTTGACAGCAAGGCCGCGAGATGAATTAGGGTACGTCGGATGCTGAGGTAGAGGATTCTGAAGGATGTTGGTAGGAGCAGTTGGAGGAGTTTTAGGGACCGAGATGACAATCTTGCGGTCATCAATCAAATTTTGGACGGCATTCTTCAGAGTTATGCATCGATCAGTGGTGTGGCCACGCCCTTGATGGTAGGCACAATACTCATTTTCTTGGTAGTTCGGAGGTAGAGGATTTGAAGGAGGCCTGGGTACCATTGGAGTGAGTAATTGCTTTTGTATCAGCATAGTCATAACTGACTAAGTGGCTGAATGAGGGAGGTGAATTTTTTGAGCTTCCTGTAATTTTACCTGTTCTAATATGAGTATCGGCCATTCCCCCTGAACTGTTGCTGCTGTCGGGGTGGTTGTGGCTATGGTTAAGGATTTGGTTACAGTGGGGGTGGCTGCGGTTAGTACCTCTAAGGTTGATGCTGAGCCTGATTCTGTTGATATGGTTGACGTCCCTGTGCAGGAGCATATTGGTTGCCCTGAGCAGTGGCAATGATGTTGATTACCTCTATCGGGCGAGGAGGAGAACCACTGTGGTTTCCATTCCCATATCCGATAGGTCTTCCTTCCACTCTGTTTTGTTTGACTAGAGTGGCCTGGTGAGGCCATGGGGAGATTGTCCCTGTGCGGATTCCTGCTTCGACTTGCTCTCCAGTACGAATCAATTGAGAGAAATTCGCATATGGATGCGACATGAGATACCCAGATATGCCAGGATATGTCGAGTGGACTGTTGTAGAATAAAGTTGATCGTCGAAGGAACTCAAAGCCTACAGACCTTGAACGTCTTTATGGTTACATATATACGACCCACAAACACCCTCGTTATGTGAGCAGCTTTGGTCTCTGGTCGTTGAGTGGGGAAAACCCCGTTATGTGAGCAGCTCCCGTCGTGTCAGTAGCCCCTGTTATGTGAGCAGCTCCCGTCATGTGAGCAGCTCCCATCATGTGAGCAGCTCCCGTTATGCGAGCAGGTCTAGTCTCTGGTCATTGAGTGGGGAGACCCCCGTTATGTGAGTAGCTCTGGTCTTTAGTCGTTGAGTGGGGAGACCCCCGTTATGTGAGCAGCTCCGGTCTCTGGTCGTTGAGTGGGGAGACCCCGTTATGTGAGCAGCTCCGTCATGTGAGCAGCCCCCGTTATGTGAGCAGCTTTGGTCTCTGGTCGTTGAGTGGGGAGACCCCCGTTATGTGAGCAGCTCCCATTATGTGAGCAGCCCCCGTCATGTGAGCAACCCCCGCTATGCGAGCAGCCCTGATCTCTGGTCATCGAGCGGGGACACTCCCATTATGCGAGCAGCTTTGGTCTCTAGTCTCTGGTCATCGAGTGGGGACACTCCCATTATGCGAGCCACACTGGTCTCTAGTCTCTAGTCTTTGGTCATCTGGCAGGGACGTCCCTCGTCTCATAATACCAGCAGCCCATATAGGCCGATTTTGGCTTGTTTCTATTCGTAGCCCCGAACCATGGGTGATCTCCATCAAGAGATGTAATCAGCTAGACGTATATAGTGGTTAGGCCATCCCCTTATCTAAGGATTAATAGGATAAGCACCTTATCCCCTGAAATCAGCAGTGATCTTAACGGCTTGCGTAACAGACTGGATCACCCGGATCTGTATAAATAGATGGCCCCACAGATGATAAAGGTATAGAATCTCTAAGCCTACGTTTCACACTTTATCTTACTATCAAGTCACCTCTGACTTAAGCTTCGGACGGTCAACGGCCAAGCACCGGCCACCCTTAGTTTTCTTCTCTGTCTTTCAGGTTTTGAAGGGAGCTCACTTCGAGAAGGACATAAGCTTGGGAGGGACCTATTAGCAGAATCTGACGTTAACATGAAAAATCATGGAGATTTGTTCCTCGTCATCGATGGGTGTCCGCATTCTGGCTACCATAGCTTGCCAGCGTACCACATAAGCTGACAATGTTTCGTCACTCCTTTGCCTAAGAGCTGCGAGGTCCACTCTCCTGGGTGCCATGTTAAGATTGTATGCGAATCTATCGATGAAAGCCTGGGAAAGATGTTCCAAAGTCCTGATGCGATGATAGTCCAATGATGTATACCAGTCTAAGGCATCGCCCTTCAGAGATTTTTGGAATAAGCGAGTGAGGACTCCTTCATTTCCTGCGATTGCACTTAGCTCTCCACAGAAAGCCTTGAGGTGGGCTGTGGGACAACCACTGCCGTCGTATCTTTTGAATTTTGGGACCTTAAAGTTTTGAGGTATCTAAGCATCTAGGAAAGGACACAAGTCTCTGAATTTGGTCGAGGATAGATCGATTCCCTGTTGTCGCTGTAATTGATTCTGTAAGGTCTGAAATTGGTCCCGTAACTCGTCCAGTCATACATGATCTACTTGAGTGATTGGTGCCTCTTGTAGCTGTTCGCTTCCCCAAGTGTAGGGTTGCGATGTAGTAATAATCTCGTAAAATCGAGGTCGATCCACAGGGACTTGTGTAAGAACTCACAAAACACTTCCAATGTTTTCTAATTGAGAACTAACTAAACATGATTTTGGAATTGGATGCAGATAGATATTTTGAACTAAAATTAAATGTAAACAATGTAAAAGAGCACTAGGGGTTTAAGGATCCACTTGTAGTAATCCTTGATGCTTAATTCGCTGTGGTTTCTCACTTACTCAACTAGAATCGAAATGAAATCCTATCTAGACAGATGATAGAGCACTTAAAACAAACATTCTGTCATATGTGTGATTCAAGTACATGATTCCCTCAATTCAAGTTAGGACTTAAGCACACTCAATTGCATAGGTTAATCCGAGTTCCAATAGATTAAGATCACAATCCTAATAATCATTAACTCTGTCACAAAGCATAACTAGATCATGATTTGAACTTCATTCAAATCACATACACAATAACACACAAGCAGAAATTCCAGAAAAAATAAAACTCTTGGCATGAAGTTCCCACGTGAGAATCAAAGGTCTAGAGCGTATTGAATCCGATTCCTCAGAGCGTGCAGGTCTATAACCATTCAAAATAATTAAGAACTCAAACAATTCTTCTAAACATCCATGAGCCATCATAAGATTAAGAAAAACTACTTAGAACTCTACAAACTTCAAACCATGGTTCTTCACTAATAATCCAACTTGAAATCAAAACAAACAAATTAAAACATTTTAAATTCACTACAAGCTTCACCTCTTAGGCCTAGCTAAGAGGTTTAGCCGTTCATGATCCAAGGAAACATGAAAGCAACTAAAAATATAAAAACTAGAAGAACAAACTAGAAGGAGTTGTAGAACTCCGAATTCGACTTCCGCCACCTCCCACCGTGGTAATTCTCTTCTAGGATCCTTTAGGAACGAGCTAGAGGAGTCCTCTTAGAGGTTTGGGGCCCTAGGTGTGAAGAAACTTCAAGAAATCTCGTAAAAATTACGCCTTACGTAACAAATTTCGGAGCTTGTAGAAGAAGCTCTGTTACGCAGCCGACCGGTCGGACGACCAGTCTGAGCTCACGGACGACCGGTCGCAAAAGGCCAAAAACAGTCTAAAGAGTTTTCTGAAAATTCGAGCCTAGATTTTAATTCAATGACCGGTCTGAGTAGTGGACGACCGGTCGTGATTGGTCCAGCAATGTTTGGTAGCAAGGTCCTCCTGTTGAGTGTTCAAACCGGTTGGACGACCGGTCTTGGGCTATGGACGACCGGTCGGATGATCGGTCTTCAATGCAATTTTCTGCACTTCTTTCTTTTCTCCTTTGCTTCTTTCTTCCACCCTTTGGCGATTAGCCCTTTGATCTTCAATGCTTGTAAGCAGCGTCTCTAAGCCTTCAATTGATGAATTCTCTCTTTCATTCCTACAACTACAAAATCATGCATTAGTTGGGTCTTTAATCATGTATTTCAAGCATAGGTAGTGATGAAATGGGGTTAGAATATACACATTTAAGAGCTTAAGACACCCCCCAACCAGCATTTTGTTAGTCCCGAGTAAAACATGCGTGAAGCAATTTTCATTCTTCAAAACTCAACTCTCCTTTAGAAACTATGCTTCTATACACTCTTAAGTCATGCAAGTGTAAAAATTCGAAAAACAAAGTAATAGAGGTTGAAACCTTAAACTTTCAAGAACATAACAAGTACTCATATGGATTCCCCACTGATTAATTGATAAATAGAACGATTCAAACAAGTTAACCTAGTGTGCTCGGTGAATGCCCATCTCATAGATTTCAGGGATTATCTTCTTCATAAATCAGCTAAAGCATGGATTTAAGGTATACAGATCAACAATAAGCTTATGACAGGAATTTGCCTTACCGTCTTTCCGACGGCTTTCACACTATTTCCCATTTCCGGCTTTGGTTACGGGTAGACCATCCCTCGGTTGGTAATAGGTAGCCCTTTTTCAAAATTTTCCGCCATATTTTCAATTATTCCCATATTTTCATCCTTCCTTTCCTTTTCATACACATTAGACAGGATTTTTAGAAATCCATATCTTTCGTTATTTTTCCATGGACAAGGATGGACAAAGTACCCCAGCTTGGTTTCTCAACACCTCAAATCTAAACTTAGCCAATCCACAAATCTACATAATCCTTTCAAAACATGAGAATCGTGTAGACTGAACTAGGTGCAAAAGTGTTTTAATTTTTCTATCAATCAAATTAATAGAGGAATCCAATTAGAAAACCATCATGTTATAAGTCCTTTAAGAGTTTTAAAATCGTGTCACTACATCTTTCTTCCTTTCATACTTAGGACATCCCAAGTGCATAAGAACGCGGTTTTCCAAAGGAGTTTTGAATTTTCAGAAAAAATCGAAAAATGTCTGCATAATTGCTCAAAATGTCACAAAACACTAGATTCATCCTAATGATCCAACACCCCCCCAACCAAATCTGGCATTGTCCTCAATGAAAAAGATATGCAATAAGCAAAACATGATAGCAATTATAAAATAAAGGGAGTGAGGAATGAGAGTACCTGAGAGAACAAAAACTGAAATTCTACCTCCTTCAAACAAACCTATAAAAAAGCAAACCAAAAGCAACAAAATCCTAATCCTAACTATTCTATACCTCCATCAGATTAGGAGATCAAATACCCTGATATACAGGATCAGTCAAAGGTATGGACATACCTTCTGAAGGAAAATTCTCAAAGAATAGCTTTAATCGCTGACCATTCACTTTAAAGATATTACCGTTTCTTAGGTTCAACAACTCAACAGTCCTATATGGATAAACAGTTTTCACAATGAAAGGACCGGTCCATTGAGACTTCAATTTTTTCGGAAATAAATGTAGCCGAGAATTATACATAAGGACTTTTTGATTAATCGTAAAGGTCTTACGAAGGATGTTCTTATCATAGAACACTTTCGTCTTGTCCTTATAAATTCTCGCATTTTCATATGCCTTGTTCCGGAGTTCCGCAAGTTCATTCAATTGAAGTTTGCACAACGAGCTCACTTTGTCAGAATCAAAATTTATATTCTTTATCGCCCAATATGCCCTATGTTCCAACTCCACGGGCAAGTGGCAAGCTTTCCCATAGACAAGTCTATAAGGAGACATTCTAATGGGGGTCTTGAACGTGGTACGGTAAGCCCAGAGTGCATCGGTAAGTCGAAGCGACCAATCTTTGCAATCGGGTTTTACTGTTTTCTCCAAAATATGCTTAATTTCCCTGTCAGATATCTTAGCTTGTCCACTTGTTTGTGGGTGATAGGGAGTGCTCACCTTGTGATTCACGTCATATTTCTTTATTAAAGCTTCAAACGGACGGTTACAAAAATGAGATCCTCCATCTCTTATAATGACTCGAGGTGTTCCAAACCGGGGAAAGGATATTTTCTTTTAAGAAACGAATGACTGTTTTATGGTCATTGTTCCGGCATGGAATCGCCTCGACCCATTTTGAAACACAATCGACGGCAAGCAAGATATATAAATTTTTGAAAGAAGATGGGAATGGACCCATGAAATCGATGCCCCAATAATAAAAAATTTCGATTGGTAAGATGGGATTGAGTGGCATCATATTTCTACGGGATATTCCTCCCAATTTCTAACAAGGCTCACACGTTTTACAAAACTCATGAGTATCTTTGAACATGGTGGTCCAATAAAACCCACATTGTAAAATTTTGGCTGTGGTCTTCTTAGCCGAAAAGTGGCCACCACATGCCTGAGAATGACAAAAGAGATGATACTGTGTTGCTCATCATCCGGCACACATCTCCTTATAATTTGATCAGGACAATACTTGAATAAGTACGGGTCGTCTCATAAGAATTTTCTCACCTCGTTGAAAAACTTAACCTTATCTTGCTTGTTCCAGTGTGTTGGAATTGTACCTATAGCAAGATAGTTATCAATGTCTGCATACCATGGCAATTGGGAGACTTTAAAGAGTTGTTCATCAGGGAACATGTTATTGATCATGGTCATCTCAAGGGAATCGGTGAGAACAAGTCTAGAGAGATGGTTAGCCACTACGTTTTCTACTCTTTTCTTATCACATATTTATATGTCAAATTCTTGGAGTATGAGGATCCATCTTAGCAAGCGTGAATTAGCATCCTTCTTAGAGAGAAGGTACTTAAGCGCGGCATGTTCGGTGAATATGATAATCTTAGATCCGATCAAGTCAGACCTAAACTTGTCTAAAGTAAAAACTACGGCCAAAAGTTCTTTTTCTGTAGTAATGTAGTTAGTTTGAGCCGAGTTTAAGGTTCTACTTGCATAGTAGATGATGCATGGCTTTTTCTCTTTTCTCTAGCCTAACACAGTCCCAATAGCATAGTCACTCGCATCACAGATAATTTCAAAAGGAAGGCTCCAATCAGGTGGTTGTATTATAGGAGCACATGTCAACATACCTTTAAGCTTATCAAAGGCATTTTGACAATCTTCATTCCACTCAAATGAGTTTTCCTTTTGAAGTAGGTTACATAAAGGACAAGAGAGTGAATTAAAGTCCTTTATGAACCGTCTATAGAACCCGGCATGTCCCAAAAAGGACCGCACATCTCGTACGCTCTTGGGTGGTGAAAGGTTAGAGATAAGATCATTTTTGCTTTATCCACCTCAATTCCATTTTGTGAGATGATGTGACCGAGGACTATTCCCTTTTGAATCATGAAGTGACATTTCTCCCAATTCAACACAAAGTTCTTTTCTTCACATCTTTTCAAAACAGTTTTTAAGTGCATAAGGCACTCATCAAAGTTACAACCAAATACTGAGAAATCATCCATAAAAACTTTGAGAATCGTCCCCACCATATCAGAAAAAATACTCAACATATAATGCTGAAAAGTGACAGGGGCATTGCATAGTCCAAACGGCATCCTTCGATAGGCAAAAGTGCCGAATGGACATGTAAATATTATCTTCTCTTAGTCCTCTAGGGCGATCTCTATTTGGTTATACCCTGAATACCCATCAAGGAAGAAAAAATGGGAATGACCCACCAATGTTTCTAAAATTTTATCAACAAACGGTAGGGGGAAGTGGTCTTTCCTCGTGATTGTGTTTAGCTTCCTGTAGTCAATGCACATTCTCCAACCGGTAGTGACTCTGCAGGTTGGTACGAGTTCATTATTAGCATTGGCTACGATGGTTATTCCAGATTTCTTAGGTACCACTTAAGTTGGACTCACTCATTGACTATCGAATATTGGGTAAATGATACCCACATCCAATAGTTTTACCACTTTGGCCTTAACCACCTCCTTCATGTTTGGATTGAAGTGTCTTTGTGGTTGCCTAGATGTCTTAGCATTTTTCTCAAGGTGTATGCGATGAGTACAAATCAGTGGGTCTATGCCTTTAAGATCCGTAATTGACCATCTGATGACACTCTTATGCTCTATAAAGTAGCTATTAACCTACTCTCTTATTCCTCATCTAAGTGGGAAGAAATCACCACCGGATATGTCTCATCTCGATCTAAATAAATATATTTCAAATCAGTAGGTAATGGTTTTAGGTCGAGCTTCGGTGCCTTGATATTAGATGAAAGGGGCTTATTCTCGTTTAAGGGCAAAGGCTCAAATGATGCCTTCCATCTTTTATTATCAAGTACCGGCATAACATCCAAAATGGCATCCATCTCTCGTATCATGTCATCATCAATCTCATGAGAGTGGGCCAAACATGCCTCCAAAGGATCGGAATAGAATGCTAAGGGGGATGTATTTTTCATGAATGATTCAATTAGATTTATTTCGTGGACTTCGTCATTAACTTCTTATGGTTGTTTGCATAAATCAAATATATTCAGCGTGAGTGTCATATTTCCAAACGACATTTGTACAAGCCCGTTTCTACAATTGATAATCGCATTTGAAGTAGCTAGAAAAGGGCGGCCAAGTATGACGGGAATTTGAGCACCGGTACCTATCACGGGATATGTATCCAAGACAATAAAGTCAACTGGGTAGAAGAATTTATCAACTTGGACCAAGACATCCTCAATCACTCCTCTTGACATATGAATAGATCTATCAGCAAGTTGGAGTGTGATTTTGGTGGGTTTCAATTCACCTAACCCAAGTTGTTCATAGACCGAGTATGGAATGAGGTTAACACTTGCCCCTAAATCAAGTAAGGCTTGTTTAATTCGGTAGTAATGCATGAGATGGTTGGACTACCCGGATCCTTGTATTTTTGGGGCACCTCTTGTTTGATAATAACGCTCAAATTCTCAGTCAAAAGTACTTTGTTGTGAACGTTGTGTTTCCTTTTGACTGTACACAATTCCTTTAGAAATTTTTCATAGGATGGTATTTGTTTTATAGCATCCAACAACGAAATATTGATCTTCACTTGCTTAAAAACCTCTAAAATTTTTAAGTTTTTGTGTAAAGACTTGGGTGAAATCAACCTTTGGGGAAACGGGGCAACCGGCTTGTATTGCCTTTTCGGTTCTTTCTCATGTGGAGTGTTGTTCTAGCTATCATCCTCTTTGAAAATTTTCGGATCATTAGGCCTTGAGGCCTTCACTGGATTAGATTTATCAATTATTTTTCTACTCCTCAAGGTGGTGATAGCTTGAACATGCTCCGTATGTTGGGGCGGATGAGCTTGGGTCTTGTATCTCAAATTGGGTTCTTGGGTTAGGCAGAGGTTGGGCAGGAAGTGTGCCTTTCTCCCTAACACTAAGATGAGATTCAACTCTAGCCATTTAGCTTTTCAAGTCATTAATGGCTTGAGATGGATTTTGATTGAATTTCAATTGCTCTTGCATGAGCCCATCAATTTTCAGAGAATTAGTCTTATTATATTCAGCTTGAACCGATACGAATGCACCCAACATCTCCTCTAGCGTAGCTTTTGGTGTGATTATTAGGGATGGACCTAGTAAGGGTTGAGCTTGGGGGATGTTGTTTGCATTCGTAGTTGGTCCATTCCTCCAACTGAAGTTGGGATGGTTCTTCTAACTAGAGTTGTACGTGTTTGAGTTTGGAGCACTAAATGGCCATTGATAACTGTTTATGGCATTTGATTGTTCTTGTAAGATTTCCTAGAATGTAGAAATTGTGGGACAATCCTGTGTTGCATGCTGATTCCCGGCACAAATTCCACAAACAATTTCAACGTCCTTTGAGTTAATCGTCTCTCCTTTCTTCAATTCTATGGCCTCGACTTTTCTTGTAAGGCTAGCCACATGTGCACTTATGTTATCTTCTTCTGAGAGGACATAAATTCCTCCTTTCGCCTTTTGTTGGCTTGTCTTGGGATTTGTTGGTTTAGATGTATCCCAAGACTGTGCATTCTCAGCCAAGACATCAAAATAGTCCCATGCTTCCTCAGCCTCCTTATTCATGAATTCTCCATTGCACATCATCTCTACGAATTGGCGCATGGGTGAAGTCAGTCCTTCATAGAAAAAGCTTATTACCCACCAAATTTCGTAGCCATGATGTGGGCATGCATTTAACAAGTCCTTGAACCTCTCCCAACATTGGAAGAAGGTCCCATCCTCTTTTTAAGCAAAATTCATGATAAGGTGCCTCAACATGATCGTTTTGTGAGTAGAGAAGAATTTTTTAATGAATTCCCTAGTCATCTCAGTCCATGTGCCAATTGATCTTGGCCTTAATGTATGAAGCCAAGCCTTAGCTTTCTCTTTAAGGGAAAAAAAATAATTTGAGTCTCACCACATCATCCGTTACATTTGCAAAGTGCATTGTGACTATCACCTCATCAAATTCCTTAAGATGTTGATAGGCACTTTCACTGTTGTTCGCTCGCCTCAAGTGTAAGGCTGTGATGTAGTAATAAATCTCGGTAAGACCGAGGTCGATCCACAGGGAAATAGAAACAATCTCCAAACTACTCCAGCAACTCAGTTTTTGAAAGAAAATCAGATTAATTGGGTAATTAACTAAACAGTAACTTTAATAGAAAATCAGTAATTCAAAGTACTAAGGCATTCAAGGATCCACTTGTAGCAATCCCATGTCAATTCAATCAATCCAAGTAGAGAACACAACTAGATTCAAAGTCCTATCTCTCATCTAGTTGGAAAATTAAGCATTCACACACATTCAATCCAAATCAAGTTGAACTTCCAAGTTCTAGTCCTATTCAATCAATGTAGAATTCAAAACCATAGCCTGCGGAGTAACAGCCATGCCTATGGACTATGGCCTGCTCAAGGGTTACTATAATTCGAATCTAAACAAGCATTATATGATAATCTCAGAGAATTGCAAGGAACTCATGTCCGGAGCACATGAACTCTCATAAAACATCTCAAACTACCACTTTTGGAAACTAGAACATAAGAAAAATTCAAACTTGAATTAAAATTACTTGAATTAAACTGAATCCAACATGGAATTGGCTATAAGCTTCACCTCTCAGCCTTAGCTGAGAGGTTCTAGCCGAGCATATTCATGCTACAACTAAAAACTCTTAATGAAAGCATAAAACTAGAAAAATCAGAAATAGAAGAGTTGCAGACGCTCCACGACAGCTTCCTCTCTCTAAAACCACGTCCCTTAGCTTCTCTGATGACCTAGGAAGAGCCCCTAGGTGTCCTTTTATAGTAAGAAACCTCCCTTGCGTCGGAAACATCCAGAATCTGCGAAAGGTTACGCAGTGCGCAGCAGTTTTCGGAGTCCTGATTTAGAAAGAACTCGACTTACGCAGAGCCGACCGGTCTAGACCAGTCGGACTGGGCTTTTAAACAGTACAGGGAGTACAACCGACCGGTCAAGACCGGTTGGGCTTGTTTTAACAGGATGGACAGCGTGCATAGCCGACCGGTCAAGACCGGTCGGGCTTCATTCTTGCTTCCAGTACGCATGGCCGACCGGTCAAGACCGGTCGGTCTGGCTTTCTTCTTTGGTCAGTGCACATGGCCGACCGGTCAAGACCGGTCTGGCTCCTCTGGCCGATCGGTCAAGACCGGTCAGCTCTCTTCATTTTGTTCTTCTTTCTTTCTTTTCTCCTCTCTTTGCTTTATTCTTTCTTCGGTCCTCTTTCATCCTTCATCTACTGGCTCCAAAGGCTTCCTTTTAAACCCTAATTGAATGAAGTCCGCTCTCATCCCCTATAATCACAAAACATGTGTTAGATGGGCCTTTCAATCATGAAAATCATGCAAAACCATGTCATGTAATGGGCAATGCAATGTATAAATTGGAGGTTCAACAACTGTCTAGTCCATGAAATTTGGGAAGAAGTTGGATTACTCCCGGTTTAAGATCTATATTCCCTATATTATGTGGAAAAACTATGCATGAGAGAGTGCTCGCTCTTGCAGGTTGCAAGTAATCATGTAGTATTATAGGTCGGGGAACATTCTCAACCTCATTCTCTCCCGTTTTGATTTGACCCAGATTTTAATTGGCCATAGGGTTGGGTTGATTTCCAGCCATACTTCAGACAAAATTCAAGAATCTAAACATTTCTTAGCACGTGGTTCCCTATCAATCCCTTCAACAATTCCCCCTTCACTAATGAGTTAGTTATTAGAATCCCGAACCCAATGTGGCATGTAAATCTCAGAAAAATAAAAAAAAAGGGTTAGAAAAACCTGATTTGAAGTTGACTACTTCGACACCTAGAATTCCTGTAAAAATAAAACAAAGTAAAGAAACTAAGTTAGTAAAGGACTCCTAAAAATCTCAAATAGAAACTGTTTTTAGAAATTTTTTGAAAAACCATCAAAAGTCCCTCGCAACGGTGCCAAAAACTTGTTCGCTTCCCCAAGTGTAGGGTTGCGATGTAGTAATAATCTCGGTAAAACCGAGGTCGATCCACAGGGAATTGTGTAGGAACTCACAAAACACTTCCAATGGTTTCTAATTGAGAACTAACTAAACATGATTTTGGAATTGGATGTAAATAGATATTTTGAACTAAAATTGAATGTAAACAATGTAAAAGAGCACTAGGGGTTTAAGGATCCACTTGTAGCAATCCTTGATGCTTAATTCGCTGTGGTTTCTGACTTACTCAACTAGAATCAAAATGAAATCCTATCTAGCCAGATGATAGAGCACTTAAAACAAACATTTTGTCATATGTGTGATTCAAGTACATGATTCCCTCAATTCAAGTTAGGACTTGAGCACACTTAATTGCATAGGTCAATCCTAGTTCCAATATATTAAGATCACAATCGTAATCATCATTAAACTCTGTCACAAAGCATAACTAGATCATGATTTGAACTTCATTCAAATCACATACACAATCACACATAAGTAGAAATTTCAGAAAAATAGAACTCTTGGCATGAAGTTTCCACATGAGAATCAAAGGTCTAGAGCGTATTGAATCTGATTTCTCAGAGTGTACAGGTCTAGAACCATTCAAAATAATTAATAACTCAAGAAATTCTTCTAAACATCCATGAGCCATTATAAGATTAAGAAAAACTACTTAGAACTTTATTCAAACTTCAAACCATGGTTCTTCACTAATAATCCAACTTGAAACCAAAACAAACGAATTAAAACGTCTTAGATTCACTACAAGCTTCACCTCTTAGCCCTAGCTAAGAGGTTTAGCCGTTCATGATCCAAGGAAACATGAAAGGAACTAAAAACATTAAAACTAGAAGAACAAACTAGGAGGAGTTGTAGAACTCCGGATCCGACTTCCACCACCTCCCACCGTGGTAATTCTCTTCTAGGATGCTTTAGGAACGAGATAGAGGAGTCCTTTTATAGGTTTGGGGCCCTAGGTGAGAAGAAACTTTGAGAAATCCCATAAAAATGTGCTTTGTGCAGCAAAATTTGGAGCTTATAGAAGAAGTCTGTTACGCAGCCGACCGGTCGAACGACCGGTTAAAGCTCACGGACGACCTGTCAAGGCCAAAAACAGTCCAAAGAGTTTTCTGGAAATTCGAACCCAGATTTTAATTCAACGACCTGTTTGACGACCGGCTAAGTAGTGGACAATCGGTCGTGATTGGTCCAGCAATGTTTGGCAACAGGGTCCTCCTGTTAAGTGTTCGTACCAGTCAAATGACCTGTCTTCAGTGCAATTTTCTGCACTTCTTCCTTTTCTCCTTTGCTTCTTTCTTCCACCCTTTGGCGTTTAGTCCTTCGATCTTCAATGCTTGTAAGTAGCGTCTCTAAGCCTTCAATTGATGAATTCTCTCTTTCATTCCTACAACCACAAAACCATGTATTAGTTGGGTCTTTAATCATGTATTTCAAGCATAGGTAGTGATGAAATGGGGTTAGAATATACACATTTAAAAGCTAAACAATAGTAGGGCACGTTCTTCTTCGGCATAGTGATCAATGTCTTCGACCCTATAAGCTTGCTGGAAAGCAACTACAGGTTGCTGAATTTGACTTGACGATTGGATTGGATTCTGATGAACTTGTGCTTGAAATGACTGTAATTGAGCTGGAGATTGAACTGAAGGTTGAACTGGAACTTGCTGAAAATTAATTAGAGTTTGCTGAATTGAAAATTCCTGAAAATTAACTGAAGTTTGCTGAATTGAAAATTGCTAAAAATTAACTGGAATCCCATCGGCGGGGATGTGCTAGAATTGAAAAGTGCTCCTGTTTGTAGGAGGCTGAGATGTTGGGAACTGACTCCCTTGTTGGGTATTCACAATATCTGCTGATTAATGTGGGCTTGACACTGTTAGAACTAGAGAATGAACATTCTCTGGAATGTTGTGTTTTGTTGCTCTGGGGGTTCTGAGTAATGGAAACATTCATAGACAATCATAAGCATCCACAAGAGTACACACGAAGAGATATCGCAAGGCGAATTTTATTCCAGAGATTCTAAGATCTTGTACATTCCAGGCCGTGGTCTGGCACGGACCCTTAATTACATCGAATAATCGATGACCCTTGATTAGAAGGCAAAAGACTAGTCAGCCGGGACTAGGTTTTTTAGAGTTTATGGCCATGGGGCCTATATTTGTTTTACTGTACTAAACCACTTTGCGTTAGTCAGATGTCTATGTCCCATATTTTGACCGGAGACCCGGGTTAGGACTGTCAGGGTTTATTACTGAGATGGACGACTCTAGGCCCGCGCCTGTCAATGTAGGGACAGGTGACCTCGGGAAGTCCGCTCTGCAGTGGTGTGTACCTGCGCAGTCTAACCGGCGGGTACCGTTTAAATGGGTAGGGCATCGACTGCTGCATCATGGCAGTTGAGTAATTGGTTTGTAAGGGATTGAAGCTCTTCAGCACGGTTTATTGTGGTAATCAAGGCCCGACTGAGCTAGCTTTTAGCACAAATCGGATCATGCCTTTGTAGTGAACGTAAATATCAACATATCTGCATAGCCCCGGATGTTGGCGACTCCTTTCCGGGAAGTTACCCCGTTCATTGCGTCGAATAGGGTCGAATCTTGAAGATGCTCGATTCTGCTCATTTAGAGTTCTCAAAACGTTCGCTTGGCCGTTCCATTGCGTCCGGAATGCTCGAAATACCCAAGACTGGTTCCAGTAATCCTAAAAAATACTCAAAATTGGGCCCGGTACGCCTGCTAACATGATCTATAAATTGGCTGATTCCAGGGTGCGTGAGACCTGATTTACGGGTGCGTTGGGCTCCACGCACCTGTCAATTCAAAGCTAATTCCCAGACGATTTTGAGGGTGCGTTGGTGCGTATTCAGGGTGCGTTGGTGCACGTACAGGGTGCGTTGGGAACTTTTAGCCGAACTTTGATTTGGCTGGATTTACAGATGCGTGGGGACTGAATTGACAGATGCGTGATGTCCTTTTAGACGCGTGAAGTCCTTTTACAGGTGCGTTTTAAATATATGGAATCCAGACCTTAGTGACGCGTCCGCGCCCAAAAATGGGATCCCGATGGATGGAAGGGTGTTCCGGCGAGGGTTCCGGCGAGTTTTTTGGGTTTTCGGCGGCAGGAGCTCTCTCTCTCTCTCTCTCTTTCGTCTCCCCTAAATGAGCGGGTCGAGGGGTATTTATAGGTGAAGTCGACCAATAGCAGGACGCCACGTGTCACGCACCTGCTGGACGCTCCCAACGCACCTGTTTACCTCATTGCAAGTGTCCGAAGATCATACGGGTGCGTGGGGTTCATCTATCGGGTGCGTGAGGCTCCACGCACCTGGAACCCATCTTTTAATCCGTCCGTTAATTGTGGGGTGCGTTGATCAGCTTTCAAGGTGCGTTGGATGCGTGGGCCTTCACGAAATGGCGGGCCAGCATGTTATTTTTCAGGGTGCGTGGGACTTAATTTACGGGTGCGTTGGGCTCAACGCACCTGTAAGTTAAGTGCCGGATTTTAGGGTGCGTCGGACACGTAAATGTGGGCTCCATGGTTGGGTTTTGAGTTTTGGGGTGTTTGTGGGGCCTGTTTCGTTGCGCAACCACTTGCACTGTTCATCATAAATCATAAAGAGGTCACGGGTCTGATTCCGGACAGTTCTGATCACGGTGATCAGCGGGGTCTGCTAAGGAATTTGGCCAAGTCCGGGGAAGTCACGTACACCCCCGTTTTGCGCGCGCCAGAAGGCGTTCTTTGCGCGATTCCTTCAGAGGTATATGGTTATTTGGCTTATTTTAAGAGTGTCCACTATTTGGGACCCCAACGATGCCCCTCCGGTGGGTTGCGGCAGGCGCGTGATCGACTAGTGCGACGCACCGGACTTCCCGGGTCCCACTATAAATAGACGAGTCGGCTCATTCTCGTCATTTCACTATTCTTTACCAGACCTCTCACATCAAGCCCACGCACCTTTTTATTCTCCAACGCATCCAATAATTGTCTCCAACGCGTCCATTTATTCCGCACGCATCCACTTATTTGAGGTACAAGTGTTTTTAGGGGTGCGTGGGATGCATACGCACCCTGTAATTTTGAACTTCGGATTGAGTATTCCTTTTTGGATGCGTGAGGTGGCACGCACCTGCAAATCTCTTGGATTTTATGGACATCCCGGGTTTTTTGGGTGCGTGGGGACCTACGCACCCTTCGTCGAACTGGGCAGACCTTGGTGCCTCACGCGCCATATAATTGGGTTGTGCTTTCTAAGGGTGCGTTGGACGCACACGCATCCAGCTGATGAACGGCCAAAAGGATGTATTTATTGGGTGCGTGAGGCCTCACGCACCCTTCGTCGATTTTGCTTGAGATATTGCCCTTCACGCACCCGGAAATCAGGGTCTGCATAAGTTTAAGGGTGCGTGGGGTCTTACGCACCTGGAAATGTGGTTATCATCCTCTCGAATTTTTGGAAGTGTATGAGCCCCTTAACCTCTGCCTCGTATTTGGGCATACATATTCAGATTTTTTGAAGAGGCATAGGGTCTCATAGACTTTCGAGTTTTTCTAGATCGCATCAGTCAGTTTTTTAGAGGAAATACCTACGGTGACCTTAAGTAATGTTTCGAGTGTACCTGAGCGTGTCTTCTTGCCTTTTTGTCTTTACTTGATTTAGCTTTTCCTGCTTCCTGTTTTCTCTCTTTTGTTGGACTGCTGTATCGGTTCATCAGCCTTGTTCCTTAGCAGACGATGGTCGTGACTCGCGCTTCCCTCCGTGAGGCCCGTGTTTGTCTGAGGCGACTTCTAGGTGCTTTAGACCGCCCCGAGGCTTGGTCATCTCTTGCTGGTCAATGCGATGAGGTGGCCGAAGCCCTGACTCTTCTTGGCGCCGAATCCCGCCCCACTCTCCGAGCTATCCAGAATATCTCGGCGATGGCCTCCATCTCAGACGAGCGCAAGGAGGCCGTCTCTAGCTTCATCGGCGATTCTTCCATTTTGGAGGAATTGGTGGTCTTGGAGGCGGCGGAGCCTTCTTTGGCTGCTTCTTTCCTATCTCTCTCAAAGCGTCTCAGCTTCCTAAAGGAGGAGAAGAGGGAGAGCAGGAGATTCCTGGCTTGGCTTATCCCCTTGGCGGAGGCCGAGTACCCGGATCGTCGTGCCGGCATTTGGAGAATGGTCAGAGTGGCTATTCGGGAGCACGACGACCTGGCGATTGACTTGTCTGCGATAAGGAACTATGCCAACGCTGAGCACCTGAACTTTGATCTCGTGCAACAGTGCATTTCCATTTTGGTGGACTTGGTTTTCAAGGAGGCCCAGATTCAAGCAAAGGTCGATGAGTTGAGGGCTCAGGTTCTTCCGCTGACGCAGGACTGAGGCCCCTGCTCTCTGACTTCGGGGAGGAGTCCCCACAATTTTGGAGTTGTCTTACATTGACTGTTGTTGCTTGGTCATTTAAACAATTGTCATTTAATCAATTTAGCCATGCGAAATGGCCCTTATGGTTGACGAATACTAATTTATACTTTTTCGCTTCACTTCTGCAGTTTCCTGCCTGTATGTTTTGTGACGATGATGTTGCGGTTGTGAATGTTGTTCGTTTCATTACTTCCATTGATTTTGAGTGTGTTCCGCGGTGGCTCATGTCGACGCTTGTGCTTTGTTCATTTGCTGAATGGTTTGACCAACTTTGTGCAAGCATTTCTTCTTTACTTTGTACCTGAATTTCGCATGTCGTTCGCAGGTTTACAATGGCCAGCGATCCTTCACAGGCCGGTCCTTCGGGTCCTCCCCAGACTCCTTCCAAGCGTAAGCGTGCTGCTGCCAAGCAGGTAGTCAGACCGTCCGCTGAAAATCCACAATGGTTTCTCCCTCCCAAGACGTTTTACTTTTATGAACGCATCCTCACCTTGCCAAAGGATATACAGAAGAAAATCCTTTGTGATAGGATCGTGCCGCCTCCCCCAGACAGGGGCACACAGGAGCAATGGGATGCATGGTACGCTCCTCTCCGAGGGTTCCGGAGTGACGGGGCAATGGGTTCTGAAGAGGGCGAGGCCAGCCCATCGATCCCTTCCCAGTCTACCAGGCGCGGTCGCCCTAAGAGGGCTGGCAAAGGTGCCAAGCAAGTATACTTAGAGAATCAAACCAAGTCCCGATCGGACAAGATGAAGGTGGCCTGGTCTAGCGCCAAGCTTGTCACTGCGCCACTCGTGGTGAGGAATCCCTACACTTGGGAGTATATCCGTTATGCGAAGAGCTATCAACGGCAGCGGTCTCTCCCGAGCATTGAACCATCCGACATCTGTAGGAGCGACTCCTTCTACGGTGTCGATGTTTGGACATTCGGCCCGGCGTCATTCCTCAGCTGTTCTCTCTCCAAGAACGGGAAGCAGCAGTCGGTCCTGGGTGTGAAGGATATGATTTTCCTAGAGCCGAATCACAATCCCCATCAGCCCTTTCCCATACATTATTTCGAGACTCTGCGCCAGAGATTTCACCATCTGGGGGATACTGAGGTCTGGTTGTCCGGGGCGTTTCGGACTCGCGGCCATCTGGTTCTTCATCTGGGCTACGAGGCGTGGGCGAACCGGATCTTGGAACAACACGAGGTGACCCTACGGGCAGTGGGTCTGTACAAGGCGATCGAAGCAACATCGAGCTACTTTTGCCGAGAGCCCTGGGTATACAAGGGCTTCCTCAACCACTGGTGCTCCATCACCAATTCTTTCCACATGCCATGCGGCGAGATGAGCATCTTGCTCTGGGATCTCAACAGGATCGCGGGGCTCCCCATTCGCGGGAGGATCTATGATGAATGGGTCCCTAGCGACGACGAGCTGTCGCGGAAGAAGAAAGGTGTCAATGAAGGCTTCTTCTCCGAGGCCTGCTACGAGCTGTTTGTCGAACTACCCCAATTTTGGGGTCTCAAAGATAAGCTTCTGTTCGAGGACTGGCTGGTTTATTTTAGCCACGGCTTGAAGTAAGTTCTCTGTAATGGATTGTGCCTTACTGGTTCTGTCATGCCTTTTTTTTTCTGCTGACGCTCCGTCCTTTTCCCTTATTCAGCTTGGACTATGCGGCCTTCGACGAGGGTCGTGGTGATAAGGCGATGTTGGAGAAACGAATGAGGGAGAACTTCCCGCGCCCCAACAAACTATCCCCCTCCTGCGAGCTAGCCGGCTTCCTGGCCTATTGGCTCAGTTGCGTGGCGCTCCCGAGCTCCAAGCAAGCAGATAATGTCAGAGTGTCTTGCTTTGCCGTCGCAGGGGCCCTGGCGAATGGTCACCGGTACGCGCTGGCTCCGGCGGTCTTATGTTCTATATACCGAGCATTCGGTTATGTCATCAGTAACAAGGAGCGCGCTGCTTACGGGATGAACTCCGCTTACTGCGGATGGCACTTTTTCTCGGGTTGGCTCGGGGTATACTTCCCTTGGGTCTATGGTGTAAGGCGCGGGGATTATATCAGAGAGGGGAAGCTCCCGCTACACTTTTTTCAGAAGAAGAAGATGATCAGCCACAACTTGAACACCATCGAGGATAGAATCGAGGGGCTTGATGACATGTACTTCTATCATTTCTCTAGTACCCGTGGTGAAGACCCGGTCCTGTGCACGGACGACGATAGTATTGATTATTATGAGCGTTCCTTCCTGATCGCGATTCGTCCTTCGTCACTGCTGCTCCGCGAAGGGCTGGAATTCTGGAGGGAGCCTTATTATCCAAATCGTTTCGCCCACCAATTTGGGTATGACCAGGGAGTGCCAACGACCCTAGAACCGGTGACGCGCGAGCAGCGGGCGTACGGTGTTGGGCCTATTCACTGGAAATGGATGTGGCGACAACTTCTGCTGACCGGAACCGGCTATTCCTTCGTGATCCTAGGGACGCAGTGTTTTGCCGGGGCCACCTTTGGGTGGATGAGGTGGTGGGCCCACCAATACGCGCTGGTGCGGAATAGAATGCTTGTTACCGAGCCCGTCTTCATTACGCCTCCCATCGTTACACCTATTCCTGCCAACGGGCTAGGCTATGTATCGGAGAATCTTCATCAGCCCGCAGTGCCAGGCACGGAGAGATTGCAAACCTCCCTGAACGTGGTGATCGACCATGAGAAGCCAGAGCACACCCTGGAAGGCTGGATCGCCTATGGGGAGAGGATTGTGACAGCGGTGGGGCCAGAGTTCCCGTCTCTCGGCCCTATCGATGAGTTGCCTGCCGGGGGCGATGTCCTGAGAGGGGGGAATGACGGTGATGATGGCGAAGAAGACGACGATGGTGGCGAGGGCGTGGCTGAGGTCAGGGATGAGGAAGATGTTGCCGCGGAGGGCGATGACGGTGATAGGGACGACGATGATGCCATAGGCGGAGTTGACGGAGGTGATGACGATGCCGGAGGTAGTGGAGGCGGAGGCTCTGTTGGTGATGGCGGTGATGATGGTGGCGGTGAGGGCGATGAGGGTGATGATGGTGGTGAGGGTGTATGGGTTGAGCGCGCCGGTCCTCGGGTGAAAACTGCTCCTCACCTTCCTGTCGTTTGCGGCGGCAAGAAAATAAAGGATTTATTGGAACTGCGCAGAACCGTGCGCTTGCTGGAGCAGTTTGCGAAGGAGGCTAGCGACACTCCGATTGTTAACACGGGAGAAGCCAGGGAGGAGGGCGAGCTAAGCTCTCAAGACAACCCGGGCGAGGGCTGCCCTACCCGGGGGCATAACGAGAATGGGCCTGTTTACGATAGGTCCATCCCTGAAGAGGACGTGAGGGCAATCTTCATGGATTTGGATGATGAGGCGCCTGCCGAGTCCGTCCTTCCCCCCAATCCTTCTGTGGCGGACGCTGAAACTCAAGGCGGGGTTCCGGAAGCGATCGTCACCGTGGTGGAAGAGGTTGCGTCCCTATTATTGAGTCGAACGTGCTTGATCCGGTTGTGGGGGCTCCTACTGCTGAACCATTGTTAATTGAATCTGTTGTTGAAGTTCCGCCCGTCGCCACGTCATTGCCAGCCGAGTCTGCCACTGTAATTTCTCCTGTTGCTGGTATGTCATCTGCTTTTACTGTCCTGACTGCTTCCTTTCTGACGATGGTTTTCTTGTATTAACACTTTCTACTCTCTATGCCAGCAGCCTCTTCCATCGGTGCTTCAGCGCCTACGACGTTGCCTGAGTCATTCGTCTCATCCCTTCAGGGTCTGTCGAAGACCAAGGCAAACCTTCTCAAGGGCCTTCTATCTGACATCGTCGACTCTTTAAGACATGAGGAGGAATGGCCTGTCTTAGACGAGGCGCTGCAGGCACTAGGGCTTAACGCTGCCTGGCTCGGGATTGACTTGTCCTCCATGATCGGTCAGGTGATTCTGTTTAAAGAATGGGTGGCCCAAGAATTCGAGGCGAAAAGCCTTTAGACTGATCCTTCTACTGAGGACAAGCGCGGTCACTTGCGGTCCCTTCTCCCAAAACTGGAATTACACGAGGCAGGGGTGGCTGCGGTGAAGAAGGACTGGTGGGCTGTTGATGATGGGTGTCAGGCGGCCACTGTTCGTTTGGCAGAGATAGACAACGAGGTGGCTCGACTGCAGGCCGAGCGCTCGATCGTCCACCTCAAACTATCCAAGCTCACCGGTCAGAGGGCTCGTTTGCAGTCTTCCCTTGATCAGCAGGAGGCGGAGCGCGATGTCGTTAAAGCCCAGGTTGCGGAGTTGGAGCAGTCTCTCAGGGACATTCCCGATCCTGCTCTAGTTCTAGCTGAGGCCGAGGCGGCACGGAAGGTGGTTGAGGAGTCTGCAGCAGGCTTGTTAGACCAATGTTTAAAAACTTTGAACGGTTGAGCTGTAGTGACCTCCATTTGTACTTGATACCGATTTTAGAACACGTTGTAACAAATATTGTGTCAATATGTATACTACTGCAGTTTTAGGTGCATGTTGTGTTGCTAGGTCTTTTGCAAATTCAGAGTTTTGAATGCGAATTGAGTGAGTCATTTGGGAAGAGCGTCCCCCTGTTTAGGACCCAAACTTGTGCTTGTATGAACAGGGACGCGATCGAGCCTTTATTAAGGGCTTCCCCCTTTCTTAGTTGCCTTGCAGGGCGGGGTGTTATTTCTGACGTATTCTGGGCCTTGATGTCTTCCTGATACCTGTGGAAGAAAAGGTAGATAGTTAGTATTTTGCCCCGAACCTCACGCGATATCATTTCTTTTGGTATTTTCTACATTACATCATCCCTCTAATGGGGTGTTTACAAAATATGATGATAGACTTCTTTCAAGTATAATATCTTTTCAAGAATCGACCGTTCACCAGCGTACTGACGCCCTGTCATTTGCAATCTATTACCCGGTAGGCTCCATTAGAGTATACCTCATCAATTATGCACACTGGATTCCACTTCGGATCGAATTTACTTTTTGGGCCTTGCATCGGCGTCGGACGTTTCATCATCAGCACCAAGTCGCCCCTCTTAAATGACCTTCCCCGGACTCGTTTATCGTACGAAGCTGAGATTCGCTTTTGATACATTTCAAGCCTTTGCTGAGCGGCGAGTCTCTTTTCATCCAGGTCGTCAAGCTCGACATTCTGATTTTATCATTGTATTTAGTTGTCAGGGAGTGTTGGAGCGCAACCCGTAATGACTCCACCTGTATTTCCATCGGGATCACGGCTTCCGTACCATACACCAATGAGTAAGGTGTGGCTCGAGTGGCTGTGCGGTACGTGGTCCTATATGCCCACAGTGCTTCGGGTAACCGTCTGTCCCAGTCTTTCTTATTCTCCGCCATCGTCTTCTTCAGGATTTTCACAATAGTCTTGTTGAATGCCTCGGCCAACCCATTTGCGGGAGGGTAGTAGGGCGATGAATAGCAATGCTTAATCTTGAACTTTGCGCATAGCCTATCGATAGTGACATTCTTGAAGGGCGTTCCATTGTCGGTGGTGATTCTTTCGGGGATACCATGACGATACAATATGGAATGGCAGATGAATCTTTCGACGTGTCTGGCTTTCACGTTTCCCAAGGCAATGGCTTCAGCCCACTTAGAAAAATAATCAGTCGCAGCAAGAATGTATTGGTGCCCCTGAGAGGATGGCGGATTGATCGGCCCTATCACATCCATGCCCCAGGCGGCGAAAGGCCAAGATATCATTGACTGATGTAGCTCTTCTAGTGGTGAATGTATTATATCTGCATGTATCTGGCATTGATGACACTTTCTGACGCAGTCTATTGTGTCTTTCATCATTGTGGGCCAATAGTACCCCATATGTCGGACACGGTGATGCAAGTTCCTACCCCCTTAGTGAGCACCGCACTCCCCTCCGTGTGCTTCTTTTAGCATGGCGTATGCCTCGTCCTGGTCTAGGTAGCGTAACAACACTCCCTCGTACGAGCGCTTGTAAAGGGTGTCACTCTGTATTATGAACGAGCCGGCACGTCTCCTGACCTGAGTGCGTATTTTGGGCTCTTTTGGTAAAAATCCGTACCTCAAGTAGTCGACGAATGGTCTTTTCCAGTCGTTTTCTTCTGTGATTTCAAAGCAACAAATAGGGTTCACGCTCGATTCATTGCTGGGCGATAAGGTAGTTGGCAAGATCCTTCTTTCTTCGATCATTACTTGAAGAGGGCTGCCTCCAGGATTAGCCAGGGCAGCGGCCAGGCTGGCTAATGCGTCGGCCTGTATGTTCTCTTGCCTTGGTATATGTGAAATGCTGCCATTGCGAAACTGATTGAACAATGATTGCGCCTGGCGGCAGAAGGGTGACAACTCGGGCTTGCAAACCTCATATTCCGTTGTTAGCTGTCTGATGACTAGCCGGGAGTCACCGTATATTTGTATTGCCTTGATACGCATCTCGAGGGTGAGCTGTAGTCCGATAATAAGGGCTTGGTATTCTGCTTCGTTGTTGGTACAAGCCGGCACGATCGTGAATGCATAGGGCAGTAGATCTCTCTGCGGGCTAATGAATATAATTCCTGCTCCCGCCCCTGTGGTCATAGCGGCTCCGTCGAAGTACATTTGCCATGGTCGCGGTTCTTCAATCATCATAACCTGGTCGTCTGGGAGATCGCATTCCATTTCTTCCTTGCTTGGAACGGGGTGCGCGGCGAGGAAGTCCGCAATCGCTTGTCCTTTAACAGCTCGGGCCGGGACGTAAGTGATATCAAATTCTGAAAGGAGGAGGGCCCATTTTGCTAAGCGCCCGGACAGCATGGGCCGGTTCATGAGAAATTTAATCGGGTCAGCCTTGCATATCAACGTTATTTGATGTGAGAGGCAGTAATGCCTAAGTTTCTTCACGGCGAAGATGAGGGCCAGGCATATCTTCTCGATTACTGAATAATTAAACTCGGCCCCCACTAACGTGCGGCTCAAATAATACAGCGCGTTCTCCTTGCCTTCTTCGTTTTTCTGCTCCAGGAGCGCCCCTAGCGAGTTATCACCCGCTGCAATGTATAGAATCAGCGGTTTGCCCTTGATTGGGGCAGCAAGGACCGACGAATTCCCAAGCATTTCTTTTAGCGAATCAAAAGCTTTCTGGCAGGCGGCATCCCATTCGAACTTGACATTTTTCTTGTTGAGTCGGGAGAACGGCTGACAACGACCAGCTAGGTTTGAAATGAATCTCCTCAGGTATGCTACGCGGCCCTGGAAGCTTTTCAGCTGCTTCAGGTTCTTTGGAGGCAGCATTTCTATGATGGCCTTGATTTTTGCGGGATCAATTTCTATGCCCCTGTGTCTGACCACGAAACCCAAGAATTTGCCGGATGCAACTCCGAACGCGCATTTTAGCGGATTCATGCGGAGACTCTTCTTACGCAATCGTTGGAACACTTGCCTTAGATGCTCCCTGTGCTGCTCGTGATCGGTCGACCTGACGACTAAATCGTCTACATAGCATTCGACGTGTTTATGCATCATGTCCTGAAATATGACGTGCATTGCGCGCTGGTAGGTTGCCCCTGCATTTTTTAATCCGAAGGGCATTACGCGGTAGCAGTAGATGCCAAGAGTTGTGCGGAAGGCCGTGGCTTCTTCGTCTTCTGGGGCCATGCGGATTTGATTGTACCCCGAATACCCGTCCATGAAAGACATCACTGCGTACCCCGTCGTGCTGTCAATCAACATCTCAGGAATCGGGAGGGGAAAATCAGTCCTTAAGGCAGGCTTCATTCAAGTTTCAGAAATCAACACATATTCGGATTTGTCCGCTCTTCTTCTTGACTGGCACGATGTTTGAAATCCACCGGGGGTACTTCACTTCTCGAACGAACCCAGCCTGAATCAGTCTCTTGACTTCTTCCTCAATCTTTGGTACAATGTCCGGATGAAACCGTCGTTGTGGCTGTTTTACCGGCTTCTTCTCCTTCATGATACTTAGTTTGTGCATGGCAATCGTCGGGCTGAGCCCGGGCATTTCTGAATACGTCCAGGCAAAGATATCTTTATTTTCCTTTAGCAACTGCAGGTATCTCTCCTTCTCACCTTCCGAGACGTTTTTGCTCAAGTATGTATTCCTGGGCTCTTCGGGGGTGCCTAGGTTTATCTCCTCGAGTTCGTCGATCGTTGGCTGTCCGCCATCTTCCAGTTGCACAGGCGCGATACTTGGCTGGACCACATCGACAGGCTCTTGTGACTGGGTTTCTTTTGCCGGGCCGATGGTTACCATGTTCACACCTGCCCTAGCCCCTAGACCCTCTCCATTGCGGTAGATTCGCATCTGTTCTTCAAATGGAGCCAGCAACCTCCTCTCTGTGTCTGCGCTTCGGTCAGGGAATCCCATATTCTTCATGATTTTTCGGCTGGCTCTACTATATCTCTTCTCTTCTATTGGTCGAGGTTGGGCGAGCCCCCTTTCTTCCCCTCTTTCTTCTGATGGCGCCGGCCGGCTCGGCGCTGAGTGAAATCTGATGTCTTTCTGGGTCACATCTCTTGATGGCACGATGAACTGGCTTGGGGCTTTTGGAAAGGGTTTGGCCCTTCCCATCTTGGGTACCGGTACGTTGAAGCTGGACTTGAGCACGCTCATGTCTTGATCTGAGATCAACTTTAGCACAGACTGCCCTGGCTGACGTAAATGTTGCGGTATCACGTAAAATTTCTTCGTGATTGGCCGAGAGTGACTCTCCATAGGATGTCGGGATCCCCCTTGGGTGGCATTTTGAGGCTCACTTCCCCGCACGAACTTCTCTATTCGAGTTTTTACCATCTGCCCCTTCTCTGATACCTTGGTCCTTTCGCTGGTTTCACTACCGTCGGCCAAGCTGTAGTATTTTGCATCGGCTAAAAACGATTCGGCTAACGTATATGGCTTTGGATCCGCCGTGACCCTGTACTGAATTACGTCTCTGTTGTATTTAAAACACTGGTGATACGTCGAGGGGATTATGCGATTTTGGTGAAGCCAAGGCCTTCCTAGAAGGAGGTTGTATGTTGTCACTGCATCGATTACCTGACACGTCACTTTTGTGGTTAGTCCTTCGATCTCTAACATTACCGTAATTGACCCGAGCGTGCGCTGACTGTCTTGATTGAAACCTTGAATCATCATAAAACTCGGGCGCAACGCCGATTGCATATAACCTAGCGTCTGCAATGTTCCAAGGGCATGATATTTACAGCCGACCCGTCGTCCAACATACATCTCTTGACCTTAGTATCCCTGATTATTCCTGTGACCATTAGTGGACGGTTATAGTTTGTGGTTTCTATCGTGCGGTCTTCTTCTGAGAACGTGATGGTCGAAGGGTGATTAACGGGCATAACTTGCGACACCGGCATATACCCTTCCCAGAATTTATCTGAATCTTTCATTTCTTCTTCTATCTCTATCATCGTGACCTCCCTGATTTCATTGTCAAGCAAGGCGTTGATTAACATTTCCCTGTATACTTTTGAGAGGCATAGGGCATCGTATATACTCAAGCGGGCGGGGACCTTTCGTAGGTGTGACACAATGTCGTATGCCACTGGCCTAGGGTTTGGCTGACTGGTCGTGGCTTCGGCGACCTTCTCTTTTGACTTTTGCATGCGGGGTCTTTCCTGCGATCTGTCGAGGGTGCCGTCTTCTGGAATCGGGTTGTCTGGTCTGGGGAGAGTTCGGTCAGGCATCTGCCTTCCTGACCGTAGGGTGACTATGTCAACTTCCCTCTCTACTACTTGCGGCGTTCCTTCAGGTGATGCTTGTTCGGCGAACGACACCATTCCGCAACGGCCCGTGATCATCCTGAGTTGCCCCTGCCCCTGCGACTTCACCCCTCTGTTCTTCTTCGGCCTCGCGAGTTTTTGTCCGTCCTCAGGTCTTTTCTTACTACTGGCTAGGGTCCGTGGTTCCTTCGGCTTAGGGAGCGGGGTTGATCGGCCGGTTTCTCCTTCTATCGGGACTGTTGAGATTACCCCGACTGTCTCCTTCACTGTCTCGGGTGCCTTCATGCTGATGACTCCTTGGTTGATCAATCGATGTATCCTTCCCTTTAGGGAAAAGCAATCTTCCGTCTGATGACTGATGCACCGATGATATTTGCAGTATTTGGGGTCGTTTGTTCGTCCGACCTCGTGGGGACGAATCGGCTCTAGTAAGCATATCAGGCCCTCTTCGATTAACTGTTCCATGATCGGAACTAAATCGGCCATACCGAATGTGTAGGGGCCGTTCGCCTTTTCTCTTTCGGCTATAGATACACGTTTGGGCACATAGGGCCTTTTACCTTTATCTGGTACATCTGCCGTCTTCACCTCTGTCTCGTAATTCATGGCGGGACGTTTTCGGTCTTTCGGATCCCTGCTCCTGTCGATCTGATGGGTCTCAACTACCTTCCTGTCTCTCTCTTCTGTCTCTCGGGCCTGAAGCTTACTCGAGATGCTGCTTCCTCTACTAAGTGTGCTTTTGTTGCTAATTCGCGAAAGGAGTTGAAGGTGTTGCCTGACAGGCCATACGAAATCATTGGGTCCAAGGCCCTTAGACACATTTTCATTTGCTCGCCTTCGCTGGGTAATTCTCGACATTGGGCTGCTGTGGTTCCCCATCGGTCGATGAACTTTTCAACTGGCTCACCATTTCTCTGTCTAACCATCGCAAGGTCCGTTAACGAGATTTCTCTCTCTGTTGCGAAGAACTTTGAGATGAAGGCATCTTGCATTTGCTCCCATGTTCTCACAGAGCCGACTGGTAATGACATGTACCATTGGAAAGCTTTTCCTGTCAGGGTGGATCCAAATAACCGCATGCAGTATTGCGGGACCGCAGACCAGTTTCCCAATGTAGTCAGGAAGTGGGTGATGTGCTCCTCTGGCGACCCTCTGTTGTCGAATTTTTCGAAGTCCGGGCATCTAAAGTTGGCCGGGAATGGTACCTCCTCTACTTCTGGTGGGTATGGGACCCGATATTTGTAGCTACCTTTCCTCTCTTTCTCCTTTTCCTGTTGCATCATATGGGCTATTTTTTGGGACAGCTCTTCTCGTGATATGTGAGATGCGGAGAGTGGTGTGCGTCCTACCGGTATGACTCTGGGTTGAATGGACGGCTCTGGCTCAACCGGACCCTCTGCTGCACCTTGAGATTCCTCCGCCGATTGGCGGGTAGGTGGCGCGGTACTTCTGGTGGCGTTTTGTGCTATCAGAGTGGTCAAGGCCTCCTGGATGGCCTTCATTCGCTCGTTTGTCTCGCGGTTAGCCTCTAACAACCTGTCGATCTGATCTTGTAACGGAGGCAACTCTTCTGTCTCGTACAGTTCTTCCTCTGCCTCTGCGGCCACCTGCACCATTACTACCTGTGCCGACTGGATTTCTCGAACCGGTCCTTGACTTGGTACGAGGATCGACATGGACTTAGGCTTTTCTTTTACGAGTCCGGCGGTTCTTTGTAGGGTATGAGAGGTTTTGGCCAGCGGCGGGAACTGCTCGGTTGTTATTACGGGCGTTGCGGGCTCTGCCGGCGCAACCCTCCTGCCTGTAAGGGTCTTCTGTCCCTGCTTTGGCTGCCATTGTCTCTTATTTATAGGGCGAGGTCTTGTGATATCCGCCTTCGTATATGCTGTTAAATTAGTTACTTTCTTCCGTTCTTTCCTTTGTCTGCGCGTTTCGACCAATTGCCATCCTGAACTAGAGGCAGTCGGCGTGATCGAGGTGAAGCAAGGGAAGCTGAAGCCTCCGGTGGTGAGGAAAGTGCACAAACTGGTCATTGAGTACGCCATTTCTTTCGTCTGTCCTAGTGTCTTGCTAATTCTGTAGTGTCATAAAAATCGTTAGAACAGTTCACAAGTACGATCGGGAGTATGAGCCCATTCGATCGCGGTGCATAAACCGACAGGGATAAGCAAGACGGAAGCAAATACGTGTAATTGTGGAATGTGTGGGTTCGAAAACCCTTTTAAATGTCTGTTGCCTTGAAGATGAAGGGAAGAACGTTCCCGTTGAGAGTCGCCAGTTTGACGCCCGAGGATGCCGAAACATTACGCCTTGCGGTAACTTTTCCTATGCGTAAATTCGTGTTTGCAAAGGACTAATCTTAGAGTGTTCTTATACTCAGAGCAAACCAGAGATTCTGGGTTCGATTCCCCAGCAGAGTCGCCAGTTTGTTAGAACTAGAGAATGAACATTCTCTAGAATGTTGTGTTTTGTTGCTCTGGGGGTTCTGAGTAATGGAAACATTCATAGACAATCATAAGCATCCACAAGAGTACACACGAAGAGATATCGCAAGGCGAATTTTATTCCAGAGATTCTGAGATCTTGTACATTCCAGGCCGTGGTCTGGCACGGACCCTTAATTACATCGAATAATCGATGACCCTTGATTAGAAGGCAAAGGACTAGTCAGTCGGGACTAGGTTTTTTAGAGTTTATGGCCATGGGGCTTATATTTGTTTTACTGTACTAAACCACTTTGCGTTAGTCAGATGTCTATGTCCCATATTTTGACTGGAGACCCGGGTTAGGACTGTCAGGGTTTATTACTGAGATGGACGACTCTAGGCCCGCGCCTGTCAATGTAGGGACAGGTGACCTCGGGAAGTCCGCTCCGCAGTGGTGTGTACCTGCGCAGTCTAACCGGCGGGTACCGTTTAAATGGGTAGGGCATCGATTGCTGCATCATGGCAGTTGAGTAATTGGTTTGTAAGGGATTGAAGCTCTTCAGCACGGTTTATTGTGGTAATCAAGGCCCGGCTGAGCTAGCTTTTAGCACAAATCGGATCATGCCTTTGTAGTGAACGTAAATATCAACATATCTGCATAGCCCCGGATGTTGGCGACTCCTTTCCGGGAAGTTACCCCGTTCATTGCGTCGAATAGGGTCGAATCTTGAAGATGCTCGATTCTGCTCATTTAGAGTTCTCAAAATGTTCGCTTGGCCGTTCCATTGCGTCCGGAATGCTCGAAATACCCAAGACTGGTTCCAGTAATCCTAAAAAATACTCAAAATTGGGCTCGGTACGCCTGCTAACATGATCTATAAATTGGCTGATTCCAGGGTGCGTGAGACCTGATTTACGGGTGCGTTGGGCTCCACGCACCTGTCAATTCAAAGCTAATTCCCAGACGATTTTGAGGGTGCGTTGGTGCGTATTCAGGGTGCGTTGGTGCACGTACAGGGTGCGTTGGGAACTTTTAGCCGAACTTTGATTTGGCTGGATTTACAGATGCGTGGGGACTGAATTGACAGATGTGTGATGTCCTTTTAGACGCGTGAAGTCCTTTTACAGGTGCGTTTTAAATATATGGAATCCAGACCTTAGTGACGCGTCCGCGCCCAAAAATGGGATCCTAATGGATGGAAGGGTGTTCCGGCGAGGGTTCGGGCGAGTTTTTTGGGTTTCCGGCGGTAGGAGCTCTCTCTCTCTCTTTTTCGTCTCCCCTAAATGAGCGGGTCGAGGGGTATTTATAGGTGAAGTCGACCAATAGCAGGACGCCACGCGTCACGCACCTGCTGGACGCTCCTAACGCACCTGTTTACCTCATTGCAAGTGTCCGAAGATCATACGGGTGCGTGGGGTTCATCTATCGGGTGCGTGAGGCTCCACGCACCTGGAACCCATCTTTTAATCCGTCCGTTAATTGTGGGGTGCGTTGATCAGCTTTCAAGGTGCGTTGGATGCGTGGGCCTTCACGAAATGGCGGGCCAGCATGTTGTTTTTCAGGGTGCGTGGGACTTAATTTACGGGTGCGTTGGGCTCAACGCACCTGTAAGTTAAGTGCCGGATTTTAGGGTGCGTCGGACATGTAAATGTGGGCTCCATGGTTGGGTTTTGAGTTTTGGGGTGTTTGTGGGGCCCGTTTCGTTGCGCAACCACTTGCACTGTTCATCATAAATCATAAAGAGGTCACGGGTCTGATTCCGGACAGTTCTGATCACGGTGATCAGCGGGGTCTGCTAAGGAATTTGGCCAAGTCCGGGGAAGTCACGTACACCCCCGTTTTGCGCGCGCCAGAAGGCGTTCTTTGCACGATTCCTTCAGAGGTATATGGTTATTTGGCTTATTTTAAGAGTGTCCACTATTTGGGACCCCAACAGACACTGACCCCCATTGTGAGCATTCGACAGTGTTGTCCCTACTGCTGAAAATTGAACTGAAATCCTGTCGATGGGGTTGTGCTGAAATTGAGTAAAGGTCCCATCGGTTGAAACATGCTAGAATCTACTGAAATCATTACTTGTGAGATTGACTGGAAGTTGACTGGAAGTCCCTATGATGGGAATGTTCTGAGACGGTCGTGTTGCCGCAGGAAGGTATTGAGAAGGATGCCCCATAGCAGAGGGCTGAGACGGCTGTTGTTGGTAGTCTTGGGCAGACTCCGATGGTTGTGCTTTATTTGAACTGGAGGCTGGAAGGGCCCGGCATGGCTGTTGAGATTGCTGAACTAGGCTAACTTGATTGTTGGCTGCTGCGGTAGTTTTGTTGAGCTCTTAATTGTGCATATTCTAACCCCAATTCATCACTCATTATGCATGGTTATCATGATTTAAAGACTAATCTAATGCATGGATTTGTGATTATAGAAATGCGAGGGAGACTTCACCAATTCATGGTTAAAAGAGTCACTTTGTATGCCTTGAAGATCAAAGAAATAAAGGATATGAGATGGAGGAAAGATGCAATGCAATGAAGGAAGAAAAGTGTGAAAAAGTCACAATTTACAGCCTGACCGGCAGGCTGGCCATAGCCATCGACCGGCCGGCAAAACCCTCCAGAAATAGAAAATTCTCTGGACTCATTTTTGTTAAGTCCGACTTGTCGTCCAACCGGTCGGCCGACCGGTCGGATGACAGGTCGGCCATGCACTTTCAGGAGTCAGATTTCAAATACAGGCTATTCCCTTTTTGAATTTTCGGAACAGTTTTCTAGGCCCATCTTAATAATATTTGGAAATCCAACACATCTATTTCGAAGAGAAGCTCGACGCCGAACTAACCCAAGTGGTTTCGTGTCGATCGGAGCTACGGATTGATCATGATGGCCAAAACAATACGAATTGTCCAGAAAGTTCCAGATTCCGCCTACTCCACTCTGGCCGGTCCAAGTGGCCCATCATTGATGATATGAAAAATCTACTTAAACCATCTTCTAGACCACATCCATATATGAATAACCACAAAGTTTCAGATCAAAAGGATGTGTGGTTTGACCGTACCGGTTGAAGAAAGATGGACCATCTAGAAAGATCCAACTACGCAGAGTTTATAAAAGCCCTAAGTGTTCTAATTTTCGGACCATATTCTGGAATTGTTTTGGACAATCTAATCCATCTATCATGTAGAGAAGGAAGTTTTCTACCAATGTTCAAAATTTGGGATCAATCCGACATCTTTACACTCCAGAGCGTTGAAAGCAAAATGACTGGTTCTGAAGGTACCCGAAGTGCGCGATTTTGAGAGGCGGTCGGTGATCTGATTGGTGGGCCCATTCAGAAGATAATCTTGGAAATCTAAATCATCTATGAGGAAGATCACATTATAAGGAAGCTACAAATCAAATTTGAAGGCGTACAAAGCGAAACGAAATCTGTTACGTTCGGTACTCTTGCTATATTATAAAAGGAGGTGCTCTCTTCTATTCCAGGGCAACCAAGGACGTGGGGAGCAAGGAGTTCAAGTCATAGGAGGCTTCCTAGCCTCCTCCAGTTAGTTTTTCTTCCTTTTCTTAGTTCTAGTTTTATTTTTAATATGCTTTTCATTAGCTAATCTCTTAGCTAGAGCTACGAGGTGAACCTTATAGTTTTCTTAGATTGTTTAATTCATTTTTATTGGTTTTAAGATTGGATTTCATGTTTATGAACAACGGTTTGAAGTTTAATTCAAGTACTAAAGTAGTTTTTCTTAGTCTTATGATGACTCATGGATGTTTGGAAGAATTACTTGAGTTCTTAATTGTTATGTGTTAGTCTAGACCTGTATGATCCGAGGAATTGGAGTACGCTCTAGTACTATGATCTTCATGTGGGAACTTCCTACCAAAGTTCTACTTTTATGGATTTCTGAAGTATGTTTGAGACTATGTATGTGATTTGAATCAAGTTCAAATCATGATCTAGCTTTGTCTTGTGATAGGACTTAATGATGGTCATGATTGTGAACTTAGTCTATTGGAATTGGGACTGACCTATGCTATTAAGTATGCTCGTCCTAGCTTACATTTAGTGAATCATGTACATTGATCATACATATGTCAGGTTGATTGTTTTAACCGCTCTATCATCCGACTAGATAGATCTTAATTTCGATTCTAGTTGAGAGAGTGAGAAACCATAACGAATTATGCATCTAAGGAGAGCTATAAGTGGATCCTTGATGCTCTAGTTATCTTTCCATTATCAGATTTTCTATTTTATGTTCAAAACCAATTTCACAAACCTCTTTAGATTCTAGTTATTAGGATAATTTGCATTGTTTACTTCCTTCCCTGTGGATCGACCTCGGTCTTACCGAGATTATTACTACATTGCAACCCTACACTTGGGGAAGCGAACAAGTTTTTGGCGCCGTTGCCGGGGAAGAGGTTAAACGGTTCTAATTGTTTTAGTAGCTATAGAGTAGTTTTAGTTAGGTAGGATTTTTTGTTTTTATAGAAGTAGATTTTTTGATTTTTTTTTTTTCTAGATTACTAACAATTTTTTGTTTGATTTTATAGGACATTGTTGCTGACATAGCTCTCACCTTCACGGGTAACATCTCTCCATCTCCCTTTCTTCTTTTTGTTTTTCTTCCTAGATTAGGGATTATTTCAACTTCTTATAATTTCATTATGAATGATTGGATGGGTGGATTGGCTAAATACCTTTTGGAAGATGAGAGGATGAACCAAATAAAAAATCATTATGATTGGAACCATTACAAGCATGAATATTTTTCTAAGACTCAATCTTCTTCTAATACTCCCCCACGTAAGACAATGGGAGAGTATCGGAAAGAGATGAATAATGTTCCACCGGTTAGGACAATGTATGATCACTTGTATGGCTACACATATCAACAACCATCTAAAAGCCCAACATAAGACATGCACAATCCAAATTGGTGGGAGATCAAAATTTCAACTTGGAAGATGAGCCAACCATGGATGCCAACAATTATCCTCAAGAGTTTCTTTCTCATGAGCCGCAACCGACACGAACTCTTGAGGATATGCTGCGAGAGTTTATGGAAATAACTGAGCAATACATACAAAACCTCTCGGCATCTCAAAATCCTGAACCCGACATTGGGAACACCGAATCAATCCCCAACATAGAGGAGGATGTGGCTATCCAAGCCCGACCCTCTTCCGATTTGATGACTAAACTTTTAGGGGATGTAGATCTCAGTGATCCCACCATTACCATCGATTATGGTGAATCAACTATCTCTTTTAGCTATTTCGATTTGAATGATGAAGAGATTTCAAGGACGGTTGACGAACCCGAGGAATCTACAAAATCTGAAAGTGATAGTTTGATTGCCTACAATGAGGGTTTGAAGGATGATTGTGAGTCCATGATTTCTTCTTCCAAAGGGCCGAATGTTTTTGAGTCACCGAAATATTCTTGCTAAAGAGATGGCCGAAGTCGATATTTTTTAGTCCTTCCACCAACAACACATGCCGGATTCTATTGTGGAAGAATTCCCTTGGGTTGAAAATTCTGTTTCTTTGGATGACGGGGTGGCACAATCTAAAATTTCAAAAGATCAACTAATGCTAAATGATGTGCTTACCACTGAATCTGAAAAATTTTCTTTGGAAGACCTCCCCTCTATAGAGGAGGAATTCCTTACCCTTGAAACAAAATTTCCTTAATCACTTAGGGAGAACGAGGACCCTTCATCCGACTCTCTCGATTTCCTAGAGGAATGCATGACCCACCCCTATGATCTGGATGATGAGATGATTATGGAGTTGGATAGTTTGTTAGACACGGTGTCGGTGCCTGAAGAACACCATTCCACTGATTTACACTCTTTACCATTATTTGTGGAAACAACGTGCAATTCTGAATTTGTGGAGGAGACAACCCAAACTAAAGAATACTCAATGAATGTCCCTCCACCATCATGGGTTCTTCAACCCATTGAAAATTTTGATTGGGAGGACCGTTTTTAATCAATTACAACCCAATTCAGAACTTGAGGAGATATCTTTTTGCTGCTCTTATCTCCTCCTTACATGCGTGTGGTGCACACTATGATTGGACCTTCATGAAGAAACGCACCCATGTATACATTCGAGTAGGACTTTGGATGGTCCTCATGAGAAACCTATTACAATTCATAAAGATCCTGCTCAAATTTGATCATGTAGTCGATCGGACTAATCAAAGGTAGGTAAGTAGGTTAGGATTTCTTTTCTACATTTAGGATTGAATAAGTCTCATCGAGACAATGGAAGATGCTAGAATTGATCTACTTGCTACCTTAGGTACTCTTGTTCTCACTCTCCTTTGTTTTATGTCATTACTCTCATGTCATGCATATTGCATATCTTATTACATTGAGGACAATGTAAGAGTTTGGTTGGGGGTGAGATTCCTTAGATGAATCTACAAGCTTTTGTGACATTTCGAGCAATTATGTAAAAAAAAAGTATTTTTCTAAAATTCAAAACTCTTTTGGAAAACGTTGTTTCTATGCATTCAAGATGATACGAGCATAAGAAGAGGAGTTACGAAGTGAGTGATGTTGCAAGCTTTGAACTTCTCTTAATATAATGGTTTTATATGTGAATTCTCCTATTTATGTGAGTGATAGAAAATTTGAACACTTTTACACCTAGTTCACATTACACGATTTTCATGGGTTGAAAAGATTATGTGATTTGTGGATTAGCTATACTTTGATTTAAGGTGTTGAGAAACCAAGCCGGGGTATTTTGTCCATCCTTGTCCATGCGAAAATAACAAAAGATATGGATTTCTAAAAATCATATCTAATGTAAAAGAAAAAGGAAAGGAATGATGAAATTGGGAATGATGGAAAAATGGTGGAAAATTCCGATTAGGGCTACCTACTACCAACCGGGGGATGGTCTACCCATAACCAAAGCCGGAAATGGGATGTAGTGTGAAAGCCGTTGGAAGGACGGTAAGACAAATTCCTGTCATAAGCTTGTTGTTGCTCTGTGCACCTTGAAATCCATAGTTTAGTTGATCTATGAAGAAGATAAGCCAAGAAACTCATGAGATGAACTTTCACTATGCACACGAGGTTGAATTTGTTCAAGTTCTTCTATTTATCAATCAATCAGCGGGGATTTCATATGAACACTTATTATGTTTTGAGAGTTTAAGGTTTCAACCTCTATCACCTAATTTTTCTGACTTTTACACTTGTATATCTTGGGATGTATAGAAGAATAGTTTCTAAAGGAGAGGTGGTTTTTGGAGAATTAAACTTGTCTCACGCATGTTTTGCTCGGGACTAGCAAAATGCTGGTTGGGGGTGTGTTGAGCTCTTAATTGTGCATATTCTAACCCCAATTCATCACTCATTATGCATAGTTATCATGATTTAAAGACTAATCTAATGCATGGATTTGTGATTGTAGAAATGCAAGGGAGACTTCACCAATTCATGGTTAAAAGAGTCACTTTGTATGCCTTGAAGATCAAAGAAATAAAGGATATGAGATGGAGGAAAGATGCAATGCAATGGAGGAAGAAAAGTATGAAAAAGTCACAATTTACAGCCTGACCGGCAGGCCGGCCATAGCCACAGACCGGCCGGCAAAACCCTCCAGAAATAGAAAATTCTCTGGACTGATTTTTGTTAAGGCCGACCTGTCGTCCGACCTGTCGGCCGACCGGACGGATGACAGGTCGGCCATGCACTTTCAGGAGTCAGATTTCAGATACAGGCTATTCCCTTTTTAGATTTTCAGAACAGTTTTCTAGGCCCATCTTAATGATATTTGGAACTCCAACACATCCATGTCGAAGAGGAGCTCGACGCTGAACTAACCCAAGTGATTTCGTGTCGATCGGAGCTACGGATTGATCGTGGTGGCCAAAACAATACGAACTGTCCAGAAAGTTCCAGATTCCGCCTACTCCACTATGGGCCGGTCCAGGTGGCTCATTATTGATGATATGAAGAATATACTTAAACCATCTTCTAGACCACATCCATATATGAATAACCACAAAGTTTCAGATCAAAAGGATGTGTGGTTTAATCGTACCGGTTGAAGAAAGATGGACCATCTAGAAAGATCCAACTGCGCAGAGTTTATAAAAGCCCTAAGTGTTCTAATTTTTGAACCACATTCTAGAATTGTTTTGGACAATCTAATCCATCTATCATGTAGAGGAGGAAGTTTTCTACCAATGTTCAAAATTTGGGATCAATCCGACATCTGTACACTCCAAAGCATTGAAAGCAAAATGATTGGTTCTGAAGGTACCCGAAGTGCGCGATTTTGAGAGGCGGTCGGTGATCTGATTGGTGAACCCATTCAGAAGATAATCTTGAAAATCTAAATCATCTATGAGGAAGATCACATTACAAGGAAGCTACAAATCAAATTTGAAGACGTACAAAGCGAAACAAAATCTGTTATGTTGCGGTACTCTTGTTGTATTATAAAAGGAGGTGCTCTCTTCTATTCCAGGGCAACCAAGGACGTGGGGAGCAAGGAGTTCAAGTCATAGGAGGCTTCCTAGCCTCCTCCAGCTAGTTTTTCTTCCTTTTCTTAGTTCTAGTTTTATTTTTAATATGCTTTTCATTAGCTAATCTCTTAGCTAGAGCTACGAGGTGAACCTTATAGTTTTCTTAGATTGTTTAATTCGTTTTTATTGGTTTTAAGATTGGATTTCATGTTTATGAACAATGGTTTGAAGTTTAATTCAAGTACTAAAGTAGTTTTTCTTAGTCTTATGATGACTCATGGATGTTTGGAAGAATTACTTGAGTTCTTAATTGTTATGTGTTAGTCTAGACCTGTATGATCCGAGGAATTGGAGTACGCTCTAGTACTATGATCTTCATGTGGGAACTTCCTACCAAAGTTCTACTTTTATGGATTTCTGAAGTATGTTTGAGACTATGTATGTGATTTGAATCAAGTTCAAATCATGATCTAGCTTTGTCTTGTGATAGGACTTAATGATGGTCATGATTGTGAACTTAGTCTATTGGAATTGGGACTGACCTATGCTATTAAGTATGCTCGTCCTAGCTTACATTGAGTGAATCATGTACATTGATCATACATATGTCAAGTTGATTGTTTTAACCACTCTATCATCCGACTAGATAGATCTTAATTTCGATTCTAGTTGAGAGAGTGAGAAACCATAGCGAATTATGCATCTAAGGAGAGCTATAAGTGGATCCTTGATGCTCTAGTTATCTTTCCATTATCAGATTTTCTATTTTATGTTCAAAATCAATTTCATAAACCTCTTTAGATTCTAGTTATTAGGATAATTTGCATTGTTTACTTCCTTCCCTGTGGATCGACCTCGGTCTTACCGAGATTATTACTACATTGCAACCCTACACTTGGGGAAGCGAACAAGTTTGTACTTGCATGAATTGCAAGAACATTTCTTGCATTGGTCTCATTCCTTGTGCCAATTCTTGTATGATTGGCATGTTCTCAATTGGTTATTGTGCTGGATGTTGTGAAATTACATCGGTAGTCTAACACGACACCTTCATATGTACGGAAGCTTAAAAAGCAACTATAATTATGGCTAAGTCCTATAGGGGGGGCGATTAGGACCTTTTGAAATTCTTTTCGCCTACTTACACAATTAAACTAAGTAAGCAAGAACACTTCGGCTTCCAAACCTAAGTGGGTCCAATCACAAGACTGGCATATTGTTTAAGAAATATGCAGCCTAGTCTAAGCATGCATAAATACTCAAATGATTTAACTAATCAAGCTCCTAATCTTTGCAACCTATGTAGACTCTTAAGAATGGATTAATGAGCTCTAGTCTACACAACTAGTGAAAGTACATCTTGTATGTGGATGTGCCTATCTAGTGCCTAACATACATTCCAATCAAGCATTCATAATTGACAATTAAACATACAATTTTAAGATAACAATGTGCTCGAATCAATCACAAACAAAAGCATATATAGTGGTTTGACTTTGGGTCTACTCCACTCCCGGTTCAAGCACTCAACTCCTTTGAGCACACCGGCATTCACTATCGGAGGTTTTAAATGAGGTTCACCTCTCAACCTTTACATGGAGGTTTTACCGGTTCACCTCTCAACCATAATCGAAGTTTTGGACAAATGGCTAACTCTCAACCCAAACGGAGTTTTGGACATAAGCTAACTCTCAACCCGACGCATGTTCACTCCCGTGTCGGAGGCTCCCCCTTGAAGACTTCGTTTAGGTTGGGCAAACGAGCCAAGGAGGGCCAAACAGCCCCTAGTCTTTAGGCCGACAAATGCGCCAAGGAACGGCCAATGTCCCTAGAGTTTTAGGCTCAACTAATAAGCCAATGATCAACAAATGACCCTAATTCAAGTTTGACAAATAAACTCTACACTCAACTCCCACAGTGGATGGACTCTCAATTAAGACAACCTTACTTGTTGGATGAGCCCCTTGTTTAGCGCCAGTTCGGGTTGCTTGATCTCCACTCTCTCATGCTTCAATCAGCTTCCCTTGCTCCCCTGATCATGTTATCATTGCGTCACCAATGCCTCAGCTACACTTGATAAATCACCTTGCTTGTGATGCCTTTGAGATGCCCAAGGTAATAGGAGGGTAGGTTTGGGAACTCTACAACTAATAGGAATGGATTGCCTAGAGTTGCCCACCTACAATGATCTAATCTTAGAGATTTGGATAAAGATATGACTATCAAGGAAGATCCAAACTTTAGAGATCAAAAGGGAATGAAGGTCATCTTCTTTATGAGCTTGGAATGCTCCAATCTTGTGTTAAAGCATAAGGAAGATGCCTTGCATAGGTTGGGAATGAGCATTGAATGGTCTCAAAAAATGGTGGCTTCACTCCTCTCAAAATACCTCTAATTACCCCTCAATTTGAGCCAAGCCCCTTTTAAAAAGAGTTTGCAATGGATTAAAAACGGCCAAAAAATGGCTACTACAGACCTATCCCGACCGATCAAGACCAATCAGCCAACGGCCAGCCAAAATAGTGAAGTTTGCTGTCTGGAGGGGAGTCTGCCCGACCGGTCAAGACCGGTCGGCCCAATAGCCCGATAACACAGCAATTTGTTGTTGTGTCTGGAAGACAGTCCGACCATTCATGACCAATCAGTCCAGTCCAGCCGACTGGTCATGACCGGTTGAACAAGCCATGCAATGTGCAGATGGTATGGGCTTGGGTCTCACCGCACATGCAACCTCTTAAGCCGATGTTGGGTGATCTTTTGGGACACCTAGGGCCAATCTAAGGATGGCTACAAGAAATTCTAAGGGTAGGGTCATCAAGAGGTTTGGGATTGGTTTTGGTCAACGTTCATGGCACACCAAGGCATCACTTTTACCTGTTTCTTCTTCCTTGATGCAGCAGGGCCACTTGAGTCTTCGGTCTTCATCTTCATTAAGCTCAACCGATACTAGACTCATTGACCTAAGTGATTGACAAACAAGGTGTACTAGTATGCCACAGAAAAGTGCACTAATAGGTTGCGCTTCGGTCATGTCAAGGATAGGGAAGAGGTGACCTTCCTCTTCATGGTCTGATATGGCTTGCTGAGCTCTGGTGCAGATTATGCTGCGGTAAGAAAGTTTTTTCAAAGACACTGAGCCCGAGGAGGCACAATGGTGAGGAATATGTTCTACTCTTTTTGGGTTTTGGGTTTTTTCTATTTTTTTGTTTATGGATAGAATGCTATGTAGATGAGATTGTATGAGGACCGGTGTCTTTCAAGTACAAGAAGGATTTTGTTTTTCAAGTTAGATCACGACTAATGGGACTAGCATATCCCCAAGAGAGTCACATTCTGTGGACGCTCGCCTTTCCGAGCTCCTTGCCCTCTCTTTCGAAAATGGGTTGCGTGAATCGTCATTGTGCCACTGGCTCGCCTCTTTCTTGAGGGCTTTTTCGGTTGTCGTGTTATCGGATACGTTTAGATGAGTTCGCATAAGACCAGAGTCGCCACTAGCCAATTATTTTGAATCTACAGTCGGCTAGACCCCGTAGAAACGTTAAAGAAGGGAATCCGAGGAATCCTTACTCTAAAATGACACTTTTTTATCTGTGGTCAGAGATTTGAGGTAAGGGATCTGGTTACAAGGTGGGAAGGTGTTAGGCACCTACTTTACCCATACCAAGGTACAGCCTTTACTTCACAAAATTGAACTAATACTTAAAAGTCTGAATTAATCCTTATACATTCTCATGAATGATATGATGCATGAATGTAGGTCTGAACAGTAAGAGTTTCTGATGGGCAGGTTTCCATTAACAAGCAAGCCCAGAGCATACGCTCGAACTAACAGGTGCTTTATACGAGATGTATGTTGTTTGTTTGATCGGCCAGAGTTTCTGATGAGTAAGTTCCTGATGAACCAGCAAGCCTCAGAGCATACGCTAAGTCCCGATCAAGTGTTTGTAGTGGAATGACAAGCAGGGGGGTTGGAAGAATAATAAATGTTGCACTTATGCTAGATGCAAATGAGATGATGCTGATATAAGAGTAGCTGGATGGACGGAGGTTTCGCAAGGGTTAGCTTCAAGTGGCTAAGATTGGGACTTGGGTAGCTTGAGAGGCTTGAACCAAGGTCAAGTTGGGCTGGACCAGGGCTAGACTCTTCTCACTCGAGCTCTCCTTGGTGGAAGAATGGGTTAAAGGGATGTAGATGTGCTCGAAACTCTCGGACTAAAGAGAGGGGAAGTGGATGCTAAGAAAGAGAATGGACGGGGGTATTTATAGCCGCGAGAAGTGGCAGTTCTTGTAAATATGGACGGGTAGCCATCTGAGGGCCACCTGTACAGCTACCTTACTCTAGCTTCTTTAGTACACCTTTCGTTGTCAATTAGCATGTTGGTTGGTCGCGTCTTGTTGTGTGAGCCCCGGTCAAATAATTGAAGATCAAGACTTGAAGATTATGCCTCTTCCATTGCTCAAGCTTATGCTGAAACAAGATCTCAGGTAAGTTGCATACAGATCGACCATAGGAAACCCAAAACATCAAAGAATGGCGTAATGACTCACATATCTTATACCATTCCCTCTCGACCCTTGCACAAGTTGATCAGACTTGTGGTCCATGGCTGGTGCTAAACGTAATTGAAGATATGTCCATACATTGGACCCCATGCACCAAATCACTTCATGCCTCATCATTGAAATGATCCGCTGTTGCGTTGAAAGACTTGGTCCAGCAAACCCGCTGTGACAAGACCATCTAGACAGCCGACCAGTCTTGACCGGTTGATCAGAACTGTAAGAAAAGAACAACAAACCTGCTGAAATATCAATGTCTAGACAGCCGACCGGTCTTAACCAGTCGGCCAGACTCTTCAACTCTAGCAGCACCTCGCTATGAAGAATGCAGATGGGCAGCCGACCGGTCTTGACCGGTCGGCCAGGAGCATCAAAAAGGTCAGGGACCTTGCTGTGGAAATTCAGCTGGGGCAGCCGACCGGCCTTGACCGGTTGGCCTGACACTTCAAAGTTAAACAGAGACTTGCTTGAGAAAAGAAAATGGACAGCCAACCGGTCTTGACCGGTCGGCCATCAGATCATCAATTGATACAGCAAGCATAGCCGACCGGTCTTGACCGGTCGGCCTGTATTCATCAACCTGTCCAGCAAGGTGTGCCGACCGGTCTTGACCAGTCGGCCTGTATTTTAAAATCCTCCAGCAAGGTGAGCCGACCGGTCTTGACCAGGTCGGCCTGTATGTTGAATTCCTCCAGCAAGGGGATCCGACCGGTCTTGACCGGTCGGGCAGACCCAGATGTGGCCCAGATATTTGAATTTCGATCGGTCCGTCCGACCTGTTGAGACCCCTCTTTGACAGGTCGGTCGTGACCAGTTTTAGATCCATTGGGGCCATCATTTGGGGCTCTATATAGCCATGACTTGTGGTCTTTCATGGCAAGCATTCAACACCCTTCAAGAGCTAAGAGAGAGAACTTTTACTCACATCCTCCTACCCTCTTTGCTCTTGTCCCCCTTGAGTTCATCATTCAAACCTAGCCATTAATGGCTTATCAATGAGTATTCAAAGCTCGGTTTGAAGTATGAACTCAAGACCTTCATTCATGGCTGACCTACCTTCGGAATATATTTATGAGGTCATTTATAGCCATTGAATATTTGAAGTTTGGTAGTTCCCTCATTACCATTGCATTGAATAGGCAAGAGGAACTAGACCAACTCTCTCCCAACTACCCGGCATCAACATAACCTCATCATTTGCATCGGTAGATGATCTTGGGAGCACAAAGAGAAGCTGAAGCATGTGGAGCTGAAGCTACTCATCAAAGGCATCGAATCGGGGCCAATCATCTAGGTATGTCTAGTATTTGAGAGTCCATTTATTGAATCTCTATTCCCTAGATTGGGAAACTCCGGCGGGAGTGTACGTGACCATCCTTGGATTAGGATTGGTGAGAGTTTGAGATCCAAACTCGTCAAATCCCTGGATTGGACCATCGGCGGATGGTAAATGCGGTATTAGATCAAAGGATGTCAAGGTTGACGGTTAACCTGATTTAAAACCAAGACTTTAGTGAAATCCGGTGGTCTCATAGGTTGAGATCGTGAACCGGGAGTGGAGTAGGGAAACTGAACCACTATAAATCGTTGTGCATTGTGAGATTGAATGATTGTTATATGTTGAATGGTTTAGTCAATCATGAAGGCTAACTGTTTGATGAAATGCCTATGATAGTCCTTGCTTACAAATTGCTCATATAAATGCCTTGAATGTTATTGTGATAATCTTAGTTGATAAGATTGACTTGATCAGTTTTTTAATTGTAATTGGAATTTAAAAAGTCCTATTCACCCCCCTCTAGGACATTAGGCATATCTCCAAGTATCTCTATAAGCGGTAAAACCGCAATTTCAATTGGTATCAGAGCGGGTTCCTCCGCTCAGGTTTAAAAACCCGGAGTGAGATCCTAAGAGAACTTGAAAATATGTCTAGAGAGGACTCTTGATCCGTTGCTAAGCCTCCCTTCTTTGATGGGTCAAACTATCCATACTGGAAAGCCCGAATGCGCATCTTTTTGGAATCTATTGATTCAGACGTTAGGGACATGATTGATATTAGATATAAACCCCCAATGGACACTATATGTAAGGAAGGTGAACCGGATGTCCTCAAGCCAAGAGATAAGGCGATGTGGACCGATTATGATAAAGCTCAACGTGTTCATAATGCCAAAGGCCTGAATGCCATTTTTTGTTCAGTGTCTAAAGATGAATTTGGCCAGATTCAAAATTGCACAACTAGTAAGCAGGCATGGGACATTCTTGAAGTTACTCATGAAGGGACAAGCATTGTTAAAAACTCAAAACTTCAGCGCCTCTCTACACAATTTGAAAACATTACTATGGAGGAGCACGAAACATTTATTGATTTCTATACCAAACTGAACAAGATTATAAATGAAATGTGGGGCTTGGGGGATCCTGTTCCGGAGCATAGACTGTGCAGGAAAATTCTGAGATCCCTACCGGAACGGTTCTCTTCCAAAGTTACTACCATAGAAGAATGTAGGGACCTAAATACCATGAAAGTTGAAGAATTACTAGGGTCCCTTCAAACCTATGAGCTAGGTTTCAAAACTCCCTCCAAATCTAAAAGTACAGCCCTGAAATCTTCTCACAAGAAACAAGAGTCTGAATGTGGAAGTGAGGAAGATCCAGACTTAGAAGAAATGGCACTTATGGCCAAGAAATTTCAAAAATTCTTCAAAACTAGGGGAAATACTTCTAAAAGGAAACCCCACCATAAGGGTAAACCTTTTGACTCCAAGAACAACAAAGGAAAATTTTTTAAGTCAAAAGATCCTCAATGCTACAAGTGTAAGGGTTTTGGTCACATTGCATCTGAGTGCACTGATAAAAAGGCCAAGAAAAAAGTAATGGCAGCTACATGGGATGAAACTGAAGAATGTGAATTAGAATCAGTCATATACCAAAGTGAGGAGGAGCAAGGTTCAATCAGAATTTTAATGGCCTCCATTACTGATATTGTGCCTCAAATTGAGCCCATTGCAAAGATCACCAGAGACATTGATGATCATGAATCCTCTAACACTGAAAATGATTCCTTGAGTGATGATGAGAATGAGGAGGAAGGCCTTCAGGAGGTATATAACCAAATATACATTGAAAATATAAATACCATAAAAAAGTTAGGCCAAATGAAGGCTGAAAATGACAAATTGATAAAAAATCTTGACAGATTGAAAATTGAGAATCAAAAGATGGGTCAAGATCTAGAAGAACTGAAAAGGAAGAATGATGAGCTTAAACAAGAAAAGAAAAAGCTCATAAGTGGTGAACTCTAGACAAGCATGCTAGACTTGAGAAAGAACTCAAAGAGGCGAACACTGAAATTGATCGTCTTAAGTGTCAAGTCGTTGACTCTAGAAGACGGTTCGCCCAAGGAGAAGAAAACCTTGAAAAACTCCTAGGTGTTGTAAGATCACCAAGGGACAGAAGAGGTTTGGGCTATGACAGTCACACTTCAAAAAATACCTCAGTCCATCCGATTGTAAGAAAAGATCATGGTGCATCAGGGAGTAAAACTAGAGCATCTCCTGTCTGCCATGCTTGTGGAGACATTGGCCACTTAAAGTTTGAATGCATGGTGTTCAAAAATCCGGTCCGAAACTTGAAAGGTAAATTTGTACCGACCGGGAAAAATGTGCAAGCCAATTGGAATCCTCCCATGCATATTTCACCAAAAAGGGGAAACATTCGAAAGATTTATCCTGCTCTTCCTAGGAAGGACAAGAGGATGGATGAATTGTTGGAGCAAGTTAAAATGCTAAATTTGAAAACTGCTCTTCTCTTGCGTGAAAAAGAAAAATCTGATTCTCCCAAGAAAATTAGAGAATCTCACCATAAGAACACCTCTCATAAAAGGACAACAACTAAATGGGTTGTAAAGAACAAGTATTTGGTCATTCATACTGCCTTAAAAGCTGGGAATACCCCTAGATGGTACTTGGATAGTGGTTGCTCTAGACACATGACAGGTGATAGATCTCAATTTTGTGCATATGATGAATTTGATGGTGGGTCTGTCACATTTGGTGATGGGAGCATAGCTAAGATTATTGGTAAAGGAACCATCACGGGGCCAGGTTTGCCCGAAATTGAAAATGTGCTGTATGTTGATGGCCTTAAGCACAACTTACTGAGTATCTCATAGATTTGTGATGAAGAGCACTCAGTAAGCTTCTCCAAAGATATGTGCAAGATCCTGAACTCCACAGGAAAATTAGTCATGAAAGGTCTACACACAGGAGACAACTGCTATATCATTGAAAATCACAACAATTCAAGCTCCTCCACCATGTGTCACGTGGCCGTTCAGAATGAAACAAAACTATGGCACCATCGACTCGGTCATGTACATTATAGAAATCTGTTTAAACTGAGTCAGAAAAATTTGGTGAGAGGTCTACCCAAGATGGGTAAAAGACCAAATGCTGTGTGCATCGCATGCCAAAAAGGTAAACAAATCAAGGTTGCACACAAGAGAACCTCTATCCTGGTCACATCAAAACCATTTGAAATGCTACAAATGGACCTAGTTGGTCCTACCAGGGTACTTAGCCAAGGTGGAAAATGATACTTCTTTGTAGTCGTTGATGATTACTCTAGATTCACATGGGTCGCCTTCCTAAGAGAAAAATCTGACACTTTTGGAGAATTCCAAAAACTAGTGAAGCGACTTCACAATGAGAAAGGATACATGGTAGCAAGAATCAGGAGTGATCACGGCGGTGAATTTGAAGATCATCATTTGAAGGCATTATGTGATGAATTGGGTATTCATCATGAGTTCTCAGCACCCAAAACACCTCAACAAAATGGGGTTGCTGAAATGAAAAATAGAGTATTGTTGGATATGGCTACAGCTATGCTTAATAATAAAAATCTTGCTCAAAATCTGTGGGCCAAAGCTGTTAACACTGCCTGCTATATTATTAATCGAGTTTATTTAAGAGCAGGTCTAAACAAAACAGCTTATGAACTGTGGTGTGGAAAGACACCGAATATAAAATACTTTAAGGTCTTTGGTAGTACATGTTATATTCTGAGAGACCGAGAAAATTTGGGAAAGTTTGACTCCAAAAGTGATGAGGGTATCTTCTTAGGATACTCATTAAATAGTAGAGCTTTTCGTGTCTACAACCTTCGAACCTCATCAGTTCAAGAGTCAATCAATGTGACTGTGGATGATAGCTTGGATAAATCTGTGTCTCCAGGTGATGAAGAAGAAGATGAGGGCATATGCGAGATAGGTAAATCTGATAAACAACCCTCATCTCCAAATGCCCCCACTGCTCCTGGTGATGTACAAATTGTCAAGGATCACCCCCTCAATCAAATCATTGGGGATCCTAGCATTGGTGTCAAAACCAGGAGACAGTTGGAGGCAGTCAACAGTCACCTGTGTTTCACATCAAAAATAGAACCAAAAAATGCTGATGAAGCTCTAAATGATGAATTCTAAATCCTTGCAATGCGGGAAGAGCTTCAACAATTCATTAGAAATGAAGTGTGGTATCTGGTCGACAGGCCGGAAAGGAAAAATATTATTGGAACCAAATGGATTTTCAAGAATAAATCCGATGAATCTGGAAATGTAATAAGTAATAAGGCTCGCTTAGTTGCTCAGGGATATTAACAAATTGAAGGAATTGATTTTGATGAAACATTTGCCCCTGTAGCTAGACTCGAGTCTATTAGAATTTTTATGGCTGTTGCTTGTGCATTAAAGTTCAAACTATTTCAAATGGATGTAAAGAGCGCCTTCTTGAATGGTATTCTTGATGAGGAAGTGTATGTTGAACAACCAAAAGGATTCATTGATCCTAAGTATCCTCACAAAGTGTACCGGTTGAAAAAGGCGCTTTACGGACTCAAGCAAGCACCCCGTGCATGGTATGAACGCTTAACTCATTTTCTTGTAGACCATGATTTTGCTAGGGGGAGCGTTGACAAAACTCTATTTATTAGAGAAGCCGAGAATTCTGTGTTGATTGCCCAGATTTATGTGGATGGCATTATTTTTGGATCCACATGTGAGAAAATGTCCATCTCCTTTGCTAAATTAATGACATCTGAATTTGAGATAAGTATGGTAGGAGAACTTAACATGTTTCTAGGGCTTCAAGTAAAACAACTTGCATCAGGTATATTCATTACTCAAGCCAAATATGCTGAAGACCTTGTTAAGAGATTTGGCTTAGACTCTGGTCGTTCCTACACTACACCTATGAGCACCACTGTTAAACTATCAAAAGACCTTGCAGGGAAAAGTGTAGATCAATATCTTTATAGAAGCATGATTGGTAGTCTTCTTTATCTCACTGCTAGTAGACCAGATATTGCTTTTAGTGTAGGTGCTTGTGCTCGGTTTCAGGCTGATCCCAAAGAATCTCACCTTACCGCTGTTAAACGGATCATCCGGTTTGTTGGATGCACCACCGAATACGGTCTTTGGTACCCCTTTGATTCATCTACAGATGTTGCAGGGTATTCAGATGCCGACTGGGCTGGTAACATGGATGATCGTAAATCAACCAGCGGTGGGTGTTTTTATGTTGGAAATTGCCTTGTGGCATGGCATAGTAAGAAGCAAAACTCCATCTCTTTATCCACAGCCGAAGCAGAATACATTACTGCTGGTAGTTGTTGTGCCCAATCATTATGGATGAAACACAATGACTCTATTTTGCGACAATACTAGTGCCATAAATATATCGAAAAATCCAGTTCATCACTCGCGCACTAAGCACATAGATATTAGGCACCACTTTATTCGAGAATTAGTTGAAGATCACATAATATCTCTCGAACATGTGCCTACCGAGAATTAGCTAGCTGACATCCTAACGAAACCTTTGGACTCGGTTCGCTTTGCGAACCTCCAGAAGTCCATTGGTGTTGGATGTGTCTAGTTTATCTAACAAGTGTATGTTTTGCAGGTAAAATCTGAGGATTAAGCCTCTCTATCTGATCTTTATAGGTATATCTGAGGACATTTGCCTCTTTTCATTGCTTTCTACGAAAATCCGGGATCATAGTCCCAATTCTTGTCCTCTATCGATAAATCTGGACCTTAAGGGTCCCTCATTTTGTGTTAAGTTGTACCTTGGTACACCATGACCATGGATGTTGTATCCTTGGTAAGGGTACTTGGTTTTAAATGATAATGGTCCGTCCAAAGGACAGACTCTCTATCCAACTAATCTAGTGCAAGATTCCTGTCAAAATTGTGAAAATCTGCCTGCCGACCGGCCAGCCAACCGGTCAAGACCGGTCGGGCGTCTCCAAGACCTGTCTGGACTCAAGTCACTTATGCCATCCGACCGGTCAAGACCGGTCGGGCTGTGAACAAAATGCTGCTGGACTCCCATTTCTAATCCCACGACCGGTCACGACCGATCGTGCATCACCAGTCCATCCAGCCTGTGTGTCAACCGTCCGAAAGGGGGGGTCTTTAAAAACAGTTGGAGATCATTTTAGGTCACCCACTTCACATTTTCTCACCTCCACTTGCTACTCCAGCTCCCCCTCTTGCTCTCCAAGGTGATTTCGAGGTGATTCGTTGCAAGATTCGAGGTTCTAACCTCTTCTACTTTACTCATCTTCATTCTCATACATTTAGTAAGGGATTCACTCTCACTCTTCTTTGTTTCATCCATTTCCTCATATCTAGGAGTGATTTAGAATATCTTCTTGCCTCTTTCATGTCTTCCCAAGAGAGTGAAGATAAGCTCCCCTTGAGGCGGAGTGATCGACCCAAGGTAAAACCTAAGCCTCCTCCTCCTCGCCCTTTAAAGACCAAGAAAACAGCTTCAAAAGGGAAAGGGGCTGCCTCATCTTCTGTTCCCCCTGTTCAATCTAAATCCTTGGGAAAAAATGTTTCATCCCATTCCACCCATTGGGATGATTTCAAGGACAAGGAGGTAGTTTGTGAAAAATCAGTCAAATTGGTTGACTTAGCCGACTATAATGTTCTTTCCATTTTGAATGCCATAAATTGGGGCCCCATACTCCACATGGGGGGCCCGGTCCAGTTTGACGTTGTTCGAAAATTTTATGCATCTTTGTTGAACCTCCAATTTATACATTGCATTGCCCATTACACTACATAGTTTGCATGATTTTCATGGTTTAAAGGCCCACCTAACACATGTTTCTGTGATTGTAGGGATGAGAGTGGATTTCATCAAATTGAAGCCAAAAGAATATATTTGAAGACATTGGAGGAAGTCCTGAGATGGATCAAGGAAAGACGAAGAAAGAGAGAGAAAAGAAGATGAAGAAATACAAGGCTGACCGGTCGTCCGACCGGTCAGCCACATCGAAGGAATCAAGTAGAAGAGAGGCCGACCGGTCATGACCGGTCGGCCATGAACACTAAATGAAGGCTGGCCACATTGCATTGGGGCCGACCGGTCATGACCGGTCGGCCATAGGCACTGGATGAAGGATAAAACAGCCCGACCGGTCATGACCGGTCGGGCATGCACGCTGGAACAATGGACAGTCCACGCCGACCGGTCATGACCGGTCGGCTGTGCTCTCTGGAGTATTTGAAAAGCCAGGCCGACCGGTCACGACCGGTCGGCTCTGCGTAAGAAGGAGTCCTTTCTAATTCGGGACTCCGAAAATTGCTGCGCAAGGCATAGGATTTCGCAGAATCCGACGCAAGGGAGGATTGTTGCTATAAAAGGCCACCTAGGGGCTCTCCTTAAGATATCAGAGAAGAGAAGGAACGTGAGTTTGGAGGCTGAAGGCGACTGTGGAGCGTCTGCAACATCTATCTTCGGGTTTTTCTAGTTTTATGCTTTATTTTTGAGTTTTTAGTTGTAGCATGACTATGCTCGGCTAAAACCTCTCAGCTAAGGCTGAAAGGTGAAGCTTGTAGCCAGTTCTATGTTAATTTCAGTTTGATTCAAGTATTTTTAATTCAAAGTTGGATTTTTCTTATGTTTCAGTCCAATAGGTGGTAGTTTGAGATGTCTTATCTGAGTTCATGTGCTCCGGACATGAATTCCTTTTAATTCTCTGAGATTATCACAGGTTGCTTGTTTAGATTCGAATTATGGTAATCCTTGAGCAGGCCATAGTCCATAGGCATGGCTGTTACTCCGCAGGCTATGAATTTGAATTCTACATTGATGGAATGGACTTGAACTTGGAAGTTCAACTTGAATTGGATGAATGTGCGTGAATGCTTTATTTTCCAATTAGACGAGAGATAGGACTTCAAATCTAATTGTGTTCTCTACTTGGATTGACTGAATTGACATAGGATTGCTACAAGTGGATCCTTGAAAGCCTTAGTACATTATATCTCTGATTTCTCATAAATTTCTTGTTTTAACACCATTGAATCTGAATTTCCTATATAAAGCTGAGTTGCTGGAGTGATTTGAAAGCTGTTACTCTTTCCCTGTGGATCGACCTCGGTCTTACCGAGTTTTATTACTACATCGCAGCCTTACACTTGAGGCGAGCAATCAAGTTTTTGGCGCCGTTGCCGGGGAAATTAGATAATAGTTTTCAAATAGTTTCAGTGGCTGTAGAAGTAGATAGGTTTTTCTGATTTTTCTTAGAACTAACAAAGTTTTCTGTTTTGTAGGAATTCTTCCTTCAGTTCAAGCGCATTAGGTGATACCTTTCTAACTTAGTTTTTTTTAGAATTCTTAGTTCAGATTGCAGTTTTCTAGGTTAGGATTAGTTTTGATTTCTGGTTGAGTGGTTTATGTCCCGTTGGGAACGTAACCATTCAAATCGTCTCCAATCTGAAGGTGGTTTAGTTGGACCATTGTCAGTCCATAGACGAGTCCGGAATTATCAAGAGCATTGTGAAAGTTTGGAGAGTATGGATCAAACACCCTTAAGGAATCCTCACCCCCCTACTCCAACCACAAACGCAAATCAGGAAGGAGTAGGAGAGAATGAGGTACATAATGTTCCTCCAATGAGATCACTACGGGATTACCTACAACCTGCTCGTACAATTACACCTTCTTGCATAGTTCTACCAGCTAACGGTGGGACCCTTGACATAAAACCGGGAGTAATCCAACTTTTACCTAAATTCCATGGGTTAGACTCTGACCGCCCATACTTACACTTGCAAGAATTCGAAGAAGTGTTGGCCACCTTGCATTATCCCAATGTTTCTGGGGATACAATCAGACTTAAACTTTTTCCCTTCACTTTGAAAGAAAGAGCCAAAGATTGGCTTCACTCTCTTAGACCATATTCGATTGGGTCATGGGTTGAGATGAACCGGGAATTCTTGAAAAAGTTCTTCCCAGCTCATAAAACAAACACTCTTCGAAGGGCCATAATGAATTTCTCAGCTAAAGAGGGTGAATCATTCTTTCAATGTTGGGAAAGATTTAAGGAACTCCTGCTTGCTTGCCCACATCATGGCTATGAGAGTTGGCGAATTATAAATTTTTTCAATGATGGATTAAGTTCTAGTATGCGCCGATTTGTGGAAATGATGTGCAATGGCGAGTTTATGAGTAAAAATCCAGATGATGCTTGGAGTTACTTGGACATGTTGGCTGAAAACGCCCAATCTTGGGACACCTCGGACAAACCCAAGAACCCCAAGCCTACTCAAGAGAAAGGAGGGATATATGTCCTTAAAGAGGAAGACGACGTAAATGCAAGGATAGCCAACCTCACAAGGAAGGTTGAGGCCATGGAACTTAGCAAAAATGGAGTTTCCAAGTCCAAGGAAGCTGTTGAAACCACATGTGGGATTTGTCTCACCGACTTACACGCTACGCAAGATTGTCCCACAATTCCTGCATTTAAGGAAGTGCTGCAAGAGACAGCCAATGCCACATATGGTTATCAACGGCCCTTCAATGGACCGGTAGGTAATACGTACAATGAGAGTTGGAAGAACCATCCGAATTTCAGTTGGAAGAATGCCCCAACGGGCAATCCTACCAACTCCCAAAGAGGGCCACCCATGCAAAATATGGCCCCACCTCAATTCTCATTGGAGGATACCTTGAGAGCGTTTATGCAAGGGCAAGCGCAAATAAATGAATCAAATCAGCAATTGTTCCAAGAGCTAAAAGTCTCGGTTGATGAGATTAAGGGACGCTTGAATGCTAGGGAAGGGACCTTTCCGGCCCAACCTCAGCCCAATCCTAAGCAAGTACATGAAGTAAGCATCCCTAATCTTTCCAACCAAAACATGGAGCAAGCTAAATCCATTACCACCCTTAGAAATGGTAAACAAATTGACAAAACTATTCCGGTGAAGGCCGATGAGCCTAATGATCCGGTAAGTTCTGAGGATGAAAATGGATCTAACTTAGCCCCACAACAACTGGAACGCATTTACCAGCCCACAGCACCATTCCCATCAAGATTGGTTGCCCCAAAATCTCTCCCAAATTCTCAAGATATTCTAGAGATTTTCAGACAAGTCAAAATCAATATCCCTTTGCTTGATGCCATCAAACAAATTCCCTCTTATGCCAAGTTTCTAAAAGACTTATGTACAACAAAACGCAAATATAATGTGCAGCAAACTGAGCAAGTTAGTGCCATCCTCACTCAAAAGACTCCCCCAAAATTCAAAGATCCCGGTAGTCCCACAGTATCATGTATCATTGGAGACTACCGGATTGAACGTGCCTTGTTAGACTTGGGGGTGAGTGTAAACTTGATCCCATACTTGGTATATGAGCAATTGGGCCTTGGTGAATTAAAACCCACCAAAGCCACATTGCAACTCGCTGATAGATCTATCCGTGTACCAAGGGGAATAGTTGAGGATGTTCTAGTCCAAGTTGACAAATTCTACTACCCGGTAGATTTTATAGTCTTGGACACACAACCGGTTTCGGATGCTAGCACCCAAATACCGGTGATATTAGGCCGCCCATTCCTTGCCACATCAAACGCAATCATCAATTGCCGGAATGGGGTGATGCAAATATCTTTTGGAAACATGACACTAGAGGTAAATGTGTTTCATTTAGGCAAAAGACATAGGGATGTCGATGATGATGAGTTCTTCGATGTGAACATGCTCGAAATTTTTGAAGAAGAAGAACTCCTCCAACTTGAACCACTAGAAAGCTTGGAGACATGCTTAGCACATACCATGGATTCCGAAGATCCCATCAGTAGTGAGATTGTGCAGGCATTAAATATAGAAAGACCGGTAGTTGATGCTAGCCGGTGGAGGCCCCATTTTGAAAAATTGCCACCAACCACATCAAGGCCTCTACCGTCTAACGTCGAACCACCAAAGCTTGACCTCAAACCACTGCCATCAGAGCTTAAATACATATATTTGGGTCAAGAGGAAACATTCCCAGTTGTCATTGCCTCCCACCTAGAGAAAGACCAAGAGCTCAAGTTGATTGAGCTACTCAAAGAACATCGGGAAGCCATAGGTTGGACAATAGCGGATCTCAAAGGGATAGATCCTTCGGTTTGCACTCACCGTATACACCTTGAGGAAAATGCAAAAACATCTAGACAACTTCAAAGAAGGTTAAATCCAAACATGATGGAGGTTGTCAAAGCCGAGGTGTTAAAGCTATTGGATGTGGGTATCATCTACCCCATCTCAGATAGCCAATGGGTGAGTCCTACCCAAGTTGTCCCCAAGAAATCCGGTATTACCATCATTGAAAACGCCAACAACGAGCTTATACCAACTAGGGTGACCACCGGTTGGCGTATGTGCATTGATTATAGGAAGCTCAATACGGTCACTAGGAAAGACCACTTCCCTCTCCCATTTATGGACCAAATTTTGGAGAGGTTGGCAGGCCATCCCTACTATTGCTTCCTAGATGGCTATTCCGGATACAACCAAATTGAGATAGCTCCGGAAGACCAAGAGAAAACCACATTTATATGCCCGTTTGGTACCTTCGCCTACCGAAGGATGCCATTCGGGTTATGCAATGCACCCCCCACATTTCAACGATGCATGTTGAGTATTTTCTCGGACATGGTGGGTGAGTTTCTTGAGGTGTTCATGGATGACTTCTCTGTTTTTGGTTGTACATTTGATGAGTGCCTCGATCACTTGAAGTTGGTCTTAATGAGGTGTGAGGAAAAGCAACTTGTATTAAACTGGGAAAAGTGCCAATTCATGGTACAAAGAGGAATAGTCCTTGGACACATCATCTCGTCCAATGGAATAGAGGTAGACCGGGCGAAAATTGACATAATTTCCAATCTACCACCACCCAAAAGCATACGCGATGTGCGGTCCTTCCTTGGACACGCCGGCTTTTATCGAAGGTTTATAAAGGACTTTAGTCACATCTCAAGGCCTTTATGCAACCTTCTACAAAAGGAGACCCAATTTGAGTGGAGTGCCGAATGTCAATTAGCTTTTTCAAAGCTAAAAGACATGTTGACAACCGCTCCTATCATGCAACCACCAGATTGGTCCATGCCTTTTGAGTTGATGTGCGATGCTAGCGATTTTGCTATTGGGGCGGTGTTAGGCCAGAAGAAAGATAAAAAGCCCCATGTCATCTACTACGCAAGTAGGACCTTGAATCCTGCCCAAGTTAATTATTCAACTACGGAGAAAGAGCTCCTAGCTGTCATCTTTGCCTTGGACAAATTCAGGCCATACTTAATAGGATCCAAAGTTATTGTTTATACGGATCATGCGGCGCTGAAATACCTTCTTTCTAAGAAGGATACTAAGCCCCGTTTGCTAAGATGGATCCTACTCCTTCAAGAATTCGACCTGGAGATCAAAGATAAGAAGGGGGTAGAAAATGTGGTGGCGGATCATCTATCTCGCCTAGTCCTACCAAATTCCATTGATGAGTCACCTATTGAGGACTCATTCCCTGATGAGCAACTCTTTGTTGCTATGCATCCACCATGGTACGCTGATATAACCAACTATCTTTCCACAGGTGCGATGCCGACTCATTGGACTGCGCAAGACAAACGTAAATTTCTAAGGGAAGTGCGCAGATTTTTCTGGGATGAACCTCTATTGTTTAAATATTGCCCAGACCAAATTATAAGGAGATGCGTCCCCGATGATGAACACAATTCAGTCATCTCCTTTTGTCATGATCAAGCATGTGGGGGTCATTTTTCAGCCAAGAAAACAACTGCAAAAATTCTGCAGTGTGGTTTTTATTGGCCCACATTATTTAAAGATACCCACGAGTTTTGCAAAGCATGCGAGCGCTGCCAGAAGTTAGGAGGATTATCCCGTCGCAATATGATGCCTCTCACCCCAATTCAACATCTTGAAGTCTTTGACTGTTGGGGCATCGATTTCATGGGACCATTCCCCTCATCTTTTGGACATGTCTATATTCTGCTTGCCGTAGACTATGTGTCTAAATGGATAGAGGCTATCCCATGTAGAACCAATGATCATCGTACGGTTCTCAAGTTTCTCAAAGAAAACATACTTTCTAGATTTGGGACGCCTCGAGCCATTATTAGTGATGGTGGTGCTCACTTTTGCAATAGACCTTTTGAAACTTTGATGAAGAAATATGGTATTAGGCACAAAGTGAGTACCCCATACCACCCACAAACAAGTGGGCAAGCTGAAATCTCCAATAGGGAAATCAAACAGATTTTAGAAAAGACAGTGAGACCGGATCGCAAGGATTGGTCCCTACGATTAGATGATGCACTTTGGGCTCACCGTACTGCCTACAAGACACCCATTGGAATGTCCCCTTATAGACTTGTCTATGGGAAAGCTTGTCACCTGCCTGTGGAGATAGAACACAAAGCCTATTGGGCAATTCGGGCCCTAAATTTTGACATAGACAACGCTAGCTCGCTTCGCAAACTTCAATTAAATGAGCTTGATGAGATCCGGAACGATGCATATGAGAATTCGAGGATTTACAAGAGCAAGATGAAGGCCTTTCATGACAAACACATCTTAAGAAAATCTTTCCATGAAGGACAGAAAGTGCTCTTGTATAATGCCCGACTTCATCTTTTTCCGGGAAAATTACGATCTCGATGGACCGGCCCATATATTGTTAAAGAAGTTTTTCCTCATGGGGCTGTTGAGATTGAGAATGCAGCAAATGGTGACTGTTTCAAAGTTAATGGACAACGCCTTAAACCATTTGTTGAGAAATTTGATTCAGAGGACATGTCCATCTCCCTGAATGATCCTGTCTATCAGGATTATTGATCTCCTAGTCTGATGGAGGTATAGCATAGGTAGGTTTAGTTTTGTTTTACTGTTTTAGTAGGATTTAGTTGTTGGAATTGCAGACCTCCATGATCGCTCTCTCAGGTACTATTGATTCTCACTCTCTCATATTTTACCATTGTTCTCATGTTCATGCTAACTAACTATCTTTTTACATTGAGGACAATGCACGATTTGGTTGGGGGGTGAGATGAGATCCCTCATCTAGCATATTGCAACATTTCGAGCTTCATATGCACAAAATTTTTTCGAATTTTCTAACACTCAAAACTCTTTTAGAAAATTTTGTTCTATACATTTGAGAGGCTATGAGTAGAAGAGGAGGAGAAACGAAGTGTGTGATGTTGTAGTCTTCAATTTCTTCCAACATAATGGCTTTATATGTTAATTCCCTATTGTTGTGATTGATAGAAAATTTGAACACCTTTACACCAAGTTCACATTACACGATTTTCATGAGTGACAGGTTTATGTGATTTGTGGATTAGATAGACTTTGGTTTAGAGGTGTTGAGCAGCCAAGCCGGGGTATTTTGTCCATCCTTGTCCATGGGAAAATAATGAAAGATATGGATTTCTAAAAATCCTATTTAAGTTAAAAGAAAAAGGAAAGAAAGGATGAAATCGGGAAGGAAAGAAAAATGGTGGAAAATTCCGAAAAGGGCTACCTATTACCAACCGGGGGATGGTCGAACCGTAACCAAAGCCGGAAATGGGACGTAGTGTGAAAGCCGTCGGAAGGACGGTAAGGCAAATTCCTGTCATAGGCTTGCTGTTGCTCTGTGCACCTTGGAATCCCTGTTTTACTTAATCTATGAAGAAGATGGTTCCAGGAACTCATGAGATGAACTCTCACTATGCACACTAGGTTGAATTTGTTTGAATTCTTCTATTTATCAATCAGTCAGCGGGGATTTCATGTAAACACTTTTTATGTTTTGAGAGTCCAAGGTTCAGCTTCTAACACCTAAGTTTTCCAAATTTCACACTTATACATCTTGGGATGGATAGAATCATGGGTTCTGGAAGAGAGTTGGATTTGGAGGTTTGAAACTGTTTCACGCATGTTTTGCTCGGGACTAGCAAAAAGCTGGTTGGGGGGTGTGTTGAACCTCCAATTTATACATTGCATTGCCCATTACACTACATAGTTTGCATGATTTTCATGGTTTAAAGGCCCACCTAACACATGTTTCTGTGATTGTAGGGATGAGAGTGGATTTCATCAAATTGAAGCCAAAAGAATATATTTGAAGACATTGGAGGAAGTCCTGAGATGGATCAAGGAAAGACGAAGAAAGAGAGAGAAAAGAAGATGAAGAAATACAAGGCTGACCGGTCGTCCGACCAGTCAGCCACATCGAAGGAATCAAGTAGAAGAGAGGCCGACCGGTCATGACCGGTCGGCCATGAACACTAAATGAAGGCTGGCCACATTGCATTGGGGCCGACCGGTCATGACCGGTCGGCCATAGGCACTGGATGAAGGATAAAACAGCCCGACCGGTCATGACCGGTCGGGCATGCACGCTGGAACAATGGACAGTCCACGCCGACCGGTCATGACCGGTCGGCTGTGCTCTCTGGAGTATTTGAAAAGCCAGGCCGACCGGTCACGACCGGTCGGCTCTGCGTAAGAAGGAGTCCTTTCTAATTCGGGACTCCGAAAATTGCTGCGCAAGGCATAGGATTTCGCAGAATCCGACGCAAGGGAGGATTGTTGCTATAAAAGGCCACCTAGGGGCTCTCCCTAAGATATCAGAGAAGAGAAGGAACGTGAGTTTGGAGGCTGAAGGCGACTGTGGAGCGTCTGCAACATCTATCTTCGGGTTTTTCTAGTTTTATGCTTTATTTTTGAGTTTTTAGTTGTAGCATGACTATGCTCGGCTAAAACCTCTCAGCTAAGGCTGAAAGGTGAAGCTTGTAGCCAGTTCTATGTTAATTTCAGTTTGATTCAAGTATTTTTAATTCAAAGTTGGATTTTTCTTATGTTTCAGTCCAATAGGTGGTAGTTTGAGATGTCTTATCTGAGTTCATGTGCTCCGGACATGAATTCCTTTTAATTATCTGAGATTATCACAGGTTGCTTGTTTAGATTCGAATTATGGTAATCCTTGAGCAGGCCATAGTCCATAGGCATGGCTGTTACTCCGCAGGCTATGAATTTGAATTCTACATTGATGGAATGGACTTGAACTTGGAAGTTCAACTTGAATTGGATGAATGTGCGTGAATGCTTTATTTTCCAATTAGACGAGAGATAGGACTTCAAATCTAATTGTGTTCTCTACTTGGATTGACTGAATTGACATAGGATTGCTACAAGTGGATCCTTGAAAGCCTTAGTACATTATATCTCTGATTTCTCATAAATTTCTTATTTTAACACCATTGAATCTGAATTTCCTATATAAAGCTGAGTTGCTGGAGTGATTTGAAAGCTGTTACTCTTTCCCTGTGGATCGACCTCGGTCTTACCGAGTTTTATTACTACATCGCAGCCTTACACTTGAGGCGAGCGATCAATCTTGTGTCCATGTCACTGCCTCTCCCCCCTCTTTTAACGTCGAGGTTGGTGATCGGAATTGCCTTTTTACTTTGAAATCCATCTCGGAATTTATTGGCGTTCCTATTGTTCAAGAGTCTACTTTCGATTTTGCCTCCTTGGGTCCCAAACCTAACCTTGTTATTGCTCAATTCCTATGTGGTGATGGGACACCCAAATGGGTAGGAGGTGCGCTTCGAGCATCCTCTATGACATGGGATTTCTGCATTTTGCACAACCTTTTCTTCCGCAATGTATACCCGCGGATGAGTAACAAGGCGGATGTCACCGAAACCATGTTTCGGTTGCTCTATCGTGTAGTAAGGGTCATCCGCTCTGCCTTCCAACACGGATCATGAACATCATTCACCAGGTTGTCCTGCATGACGATGGAAACTCCACCAGTCTACCTTTTGGGCATCTCATATGCACATTAGCTAATGAGATTGACATTGTCGGTACTGATAAAATTCACAAGCCTGTCATTATCAATCGTACCCTCATTGCTCGTATGGAGCTTACCAAAGAAGTCATCCAGAGTCGTCTTCTGCAGGAGCAACAGCCGGATCCGGCCGAGCCGTCCCAGCCTGAGGCTCCACCTGCCTCCTCTGGCCCTTCCCACACTTCACCATCAGCTCCTTCCTCTGATCCATCCCTCGATCCGCGAGCAGCTCCGGGTCGATTCAGTACGCCTCCTAGAGCCTTTTCTCGACGACGATCCCCTTCCGTGGATCTACCTTCATACATTGCTGAGCTTCGCCAGCTTAGGGAGAGTATATTTCAGCGGCTAGACAGGCTCGAGCAGACTGGGGACCAGATTTTGCAGGGTCAGGCCACCATACTTGTACAGCAGGAGGCCCTTGTCACTTGCCTCGCACAGTTGGAGAGGCGGATAGAGATATGGGAGCGCGCGGCGCGTGGGGACGTTCCACCCCCTGATCTGGGAGATAAAACAGATTACTAGTCTCATGTCTTGGTCACAGTTACTTTTTGTATGACCAACGACATTTTCTGGATTTCATGCACTATCTTTTATGGGTTGTCTGTATATTTTGCACGGATTGATACATCTTTACATTGGGCTGCTTGCCCATGTTGGTATATATGTGGATGCTATACTTATATCTTTTTATATGAGCTTTTTTATCTTTTATTGATTATCTATGGGAGGTTGGATGGTTTGGGCACATTTGCCCTTTTTAGCTCATGCTTTGTGTTCTGTATTTGTCTAGATATACATCTAAAGGGGTGGTTGGTTGATTGGGCTATAAGCCCTCTATGCTTTCATGATTACTTGTTGTAGACACCCCACCTTCGGCTACACTGTTGGTAGAGATAGCTGGATGAATGGAGGACCATACCCCCAAATCCCAAGTCCAAACTCAGCCAAACTCACCCTTGTAAGCCCCATTCCATAGCCCAGTTCAAGCTTGAACCCAGTCAACCCAGTCCTAAACACCACCCTGAAAAACCCCCCATAAAAAAGGCCAGTCAAAAAATCCTAAAAAAGTCAAACTCACTTAGTCAACCCGCTGAGTTAACCCGCTGAGTCAACCCGTCGAGTCAAAACACCGAGCAACCCGTCGAGTCAACCCGTCCAGTCAAACCACCGAGTCGACCCGCTGAGTCAACTCACTGAGTCGACCAGCGAGTCCAGCAGCAGCCCCGAGGGAGCGACCGTACTCGCTGGAAACCGAGGAGCGGCCGTACGGGCGGCCCATAGCAGGCCGCCCGGACAAAATTACGCAAACTGCCACTCCTCGCTGCTATAAATACCCCCCTCCCCTTCTCATTTCAACATCCCTTCAAGTCCAGCCAGTCCGGGTGCGGTTCGAGTCCTCATCCACCCCTTAGCCCATTTTTCCACCAAGGAGAGCCCGAGTGAGGAGAGTCTAGCCCTGGTCCAGCCCAGCCTGACCACTGGTCCAAGCCTCCCAAGCCATCCAAGTCTTGATCCAGCCACTCGAAGCCAACCCTTGCGACACCTCCGTCCACCCAGCTACTCTTTTCCAGCATCATCTCATTTGCATCTAGCATAAGTGCAACATTTACTTTTCTTCCAACCCCCCTGCTTCACTACAAGCACTTTGATTATTCAAACACACCGCATGCATCTCGCATAAAGCACCTGTCAGTTCGAGCGTATGCTCTGGGCTTGCCCGTTGTTGGAACCTGCCCACCAGAAACTCTTACTGTTCAGACCCGCATTCACGTACATATCACTATAAGCACTTTGAATATTCAAGCACACAGCATGCATCATCTCGCATAAAGCACCTGTCAGTTCGAGCGTACGCTCTGGGCTTGCCCGTTGTTAGAACCTGCCCATCAGAAACTCTTACTGTTCAGACCCGCATTCATGCATCATGTCATCCATGAGAATATACGAGGATTAAACTAGACTTTCAAGTATCCGATCGATTCTGTGAAGTAGAGACCGTACTTCGGTACGGGCAGTGTGTGGGGTGCTTAACCTCTTCCCACCCTGTAACCGTGATCCCTTACCTTGAATCTCTGGCCGCAGATCAACAGGAGTCATTTTAGAGGAAAGGATCTTCGGATCCCCTTCTCTAACGTTTCTACGGGGTCTAGCCGACTGTAGATTCGAAGTAACTGGCTAGTGGCGACTCTGTTCTTATATAAACTCATTTAAACATATCCAGCTTAACACGACAACCAAACAAAGCCCTCGAGAACGAGGCAAGCCAGTGGCACAAACGGCGATTTCGCACCCACGCATCCTCCTCTCCTTCTTTTCCCGAAAGGGGAAGGGACGAGAAGAACGTCGTGTGGGAGCGCAAAAAATCGGCGAGGGTCCACAGAATGGCGACTCTGCTGGGGATTTTTCTAGTCCCACTAGTCGTGATCCAACTTGAAAAACAGAATCATTCCTATAGTTGAAAGTCACTAATCCTCATACAATCTCATCTGCATAGCATTCTACCCAGAACAAAAATATATATATATAGAAGATCCCAAAACCAAAAGAAAAAAAATAGAAAATCCCAAAACCCAAAAAGAATATAGTCCTCACCATTGCGCCTCCTCGGGCTCAACGTGTTCGGAGACAGCTTCCCTTCCGCAGCATAATCTGCACTCGGGCTCAGCAAGCCATGTCCGACCACGAAGAAGAAACTCATCACTTCCCTGCTCTTGAAATGACCGAAGCGCAACCTCCAGCGCAACAGCCCATTGATAATACGCCAATCATACAGGAATTGGCACAAGGAATGAGAGCAATGCAAGAAATGCTCTTGCAATTCATGAAAGCACAAGCCACCGCAGCAGCCAACAATCAAGTTGACCCAGTTCAGCAATCTCAGCAACCATGCCGGGTCCTCCCGGCCTCCAGTTCAAATCAAGCACAACCATCGGAGTCTGCCCAAGACTACCGACAGCAGCCTTCTCAGCCCTTTGCTATGGGGCATCCTTCTCAATACCTTCCTGCATCAACAGGACCATCTCAGAGCACTTCCGTTGCAGGAACATCCAGTCAACCTCCAGTCAATCTTGCAAACAACAATCTCAGTAGATCTCAGCATGTCCCCGCCGATGGGACACCTTTTTAATTTCAGCACATCCCCGCCGATGGGATTTCAATTCAATTTCCAGCAACAGGGACAGCACTGGTGAATGCCCACAACGGGGGTCAGTGTCAAGCCCACATCAATCAGCGGACAGTGGCGAATACCCAACAAGGGGGTCACTTCCCAGCATCTCAGCCTCCTGCAAACAGGAGCACTTTTCAATTCCAGCACATCCCCACCGATGGGATTCCAGTTAATTTCCAACAATCTTCAATTCAGCAAAATCCAGTTAATTTTCAGCAATCTTCAATTCAGCAAAATCCAGTCAATTTCCAGCAAGTTCCAGTTCAACCTTCAGTACAGTCTCCAGTTCAGTTACCATCATTTCAAGCACAAGTTCATCAGAATCCAGTCCAATCATCAAATCAACTTCAGCAACCCGCGGTTACTTTTCAGCAAACCCATAGGGTCGAGGACATCGACCACTATGCCGAAGAAGAACGTGCCTTACTCCAGGAGGCACCAGTCGCTCGAACAGATCACTCAGGACTGGACGAGTTGTGGGAGCAGTTCCAGATCTTGCAAAATCAGCTTCAGCGACAACAAGGAATTGATCTACCTTCGACCAAGTTCAGAGACTTGTGTCCTTTCCCAGATGCTCAAGTACCTCAAAACTTTGAGGTACCAAAATTCAAAAGATACGACGGCAGCGGTTGTCCCACAGCACATCTCAAGGCCTTCTGTGGAGAGCTGAGTGCAATCTCAGGAAATGAAGGAGCCCTCATTCGTTTGTTCCAAAAATCTCTGAAGGGCGATGCCCTCGATTGGTACACTTCATTGGACTGCCACCGCATCAGGACATGGGAACAGCTTTCCCAGGCTTTCGTCGACAGATTCGCTTACAATCTCAACATGGCACCCAGAAGAGCCGATCTCGCAGCTCTCAGGCAAAGGAGTGATGAAACTCTATCAGCTTATGTGGGTCGTTGGCGAGCTATGGCAGCTCGATTGCGAACGCCTATCGACGACGAAGAACAAATCTCCATGATTGTTCATTCAACATATCCAGGCATATCCGGGTATCTCATCTCGCATCCATATGCGAATTTCTCGCAGTTGATCCGTGCTGGAGAGCAAGTTGAAGCAGGGATCCGGGCCGGGACGATCTCCCCATGACCTCATCAAGCCACTCCAATCAAGAGGAACAGAGTGGAGGGAAGACCTATCGGGCACGGGAATGGAAACCGCAGTGGTTCTCCTCCCCGCCCAACAGAGGTAAACAACATCAACACCACTGCTCAAGGAAATCAACATGCTCCCCCACAGGGACGTCAACAGTATCAGCAGAATCAAGTTCAGCATCAGCCTCAGCGGTATCAGCCACAACCGAATCCTCAGCCACAACCACCTCGACAACAGCAGCAGTTCAGGGGAAATGGCCAATACTCATACCAGAACAGGCAGAATTACAGGGAGTTCAGGAAGTTCACTCCACTCAGTCAACCACTTAGTCAAATCATGACTACGCTGGTACAAAAGCAGTTACTCACTCTGATGACACCTAGGCCTCCGCCTCATCCTCTGCCTCCAAACTACCGAGAAAATGAGTACTGTGCCTACCATCAAGGACGTGGCCACGCCACTGATCGATGCTATACTTTGAAAAATGCTATACAAGACCTAATTGATGACCGCAAGATCGTCATCTCGGTCCCTAGAACTTCTCCAGCAGCTTCCACCAACATCCTTCAGAATCCTCTGCCTCAACATCCGACGGACCCCAGTTCGTCTCGTGGCCCTGTAGTCAATAGTATAGAAGAAGGGGATCATCTCGATCGCTTCTTCTCCCCCATCCAATCCATTCACGCCTACACTTATGAGCCAACAAATCCTCCTCCAGTCTTGCAAGGGGCAAGTCCCTTTCTTCCTTCAATCTCCGAGCCAGTAGTACTCGAAGGAGCACCTCCATATGATATACCAGTTGTTCAAGGGGCACCTTACAACCATTCAAGCTGGGAACCAGTCGTCCTGGAAGGAGCACAATCATACATTGAGCCCACATACGAACCTGTCATCTTGCAAGGGGCAACTCCAGAACAATCCAATCCGCAATGGAAGGATTACACTCATCAGCAGCAAGAGCCCGTTGTCTTGGAAGGAGCTCTTCCAGTCAAGCCAGTCATATTGCAAGGGGCAAATCTCGGAGGCGTATCAATCATGTTACGGCAGCTCGGACGAACAGAGAAACCTCCTGCCATATCAAGAGGACCAGTATTCATTCCATGGGAGCCTCCCGCCCCAGGAACAGTCAAGTCAGGACCACGACCTTATGTGGTCTATGAAGACAAGCCTCGATATTACCCCTTCAGCACAGGCAACAATGTAGTCCTCAAGGCAAAAGCTCCATACGAGGAAGATCTGGTACCCACAACAGCACCGTTGCAAGAACCGGTGGTCCTAGAAGGCAAAAGGGAGGAAAACTACAAAGAGGTTCCATGGCACTATCCAGAATGTGAACATGAATCCCAATGGACGTTGCATCCGAAGAGATAATCAGAACAGAGGAGATTCCAAAGGTGCTCTCTCAGGCCTCGGCAACAAAAATGAAGCCGCATACGATGTGGCGACTCAGCTCAAGTCAATCCCTGCACAAATCTCAGTATGGGAGCTACTCTGCACATCTCGCATACACCGAGAAATGTTTGCCAAAACCTTGAACGATGCTCATGTCTCTTCCGATACGGCACCAGAAATGATAGCTTTGATGATTGGACAACTCCTAGCTCCGCGCGCCATCACCTTCACAGATAATGAGTTGCCACCAAAAGGGCGCGATCATGGGCGATCCCTCAACATAGCCTTACGATACAAAGACCTCTGTGTTCCGTTGGTCCTTATCGATAATGGCTCAAGCTTAAATGTCTGCCCACTCAAGACTGCAGAACGTCTGGGAATCAGTCCTTCTTCATTCCGACCCAGCACCATATGCGTCAGAGCATTCGACAACACCCGTCGATCAGTGGAAGGGGAGGTCGACATAGAGGTACAGATAGGTCCGAAAATCTCTACCATCACATTCCAAATTCTGGATATATCAGCCTCTTTCAACATGTTGCTCGGACGACCGTGGCTGCACAAGGTTGGAGCTGTGCCATCAACCCTGCATCAACGAGTGAAGTACATCTGTGGAAATCAAGTGATCTCTATCCATGCAGAGAAGGAACTCATCATTCCTTTCAATGCTGCTGCCACTGAACCAGACATCCCGGTCATTGATATCCAGCACTCTGAAGAGGACATCCCGTTTCATAGTTTCGAATTCGAGACTGTGAACTCTATCGCCAATCCAGAACCGATAAGGGTGGACCATGTCTTTTCACCAGCCAAGCGTCTGAGTCTCAAATACCGAATGAAGAATCATTTCAAGTCTAAAAAGGTACCGTTGATATATAACCAACGCAAATGGGGACTCGGATATAAGACAACCTTCATGGACAAAAGAAGGAAGAAATTTCGATGCTCACCCATCCAATTCGTCAAGCCAGGAGAACCTTGTAAAGATCCAGGAGGGAATCAACCGACTGCATTACACAAAGGCCTCCCGATGAGCCTAGTTTGGGCCACGTGGCCCCCCATTCGATGGGATCAGATTCTCGAACCATTTAAGCCTCCAGAAGAAGAAGGAAATGATGAAAACGAAGAAGGAAGTCAAATACAGCAGCTTCAAGACCAGGTTACTCTGACACCTGCTCCCAACCAGGAGCACAACTTGCCCACTTCTCTCAACCAGGGGCACAACCTGCCCACTTCAATCAGCAAGGGGCACAACTTGCCCATCTCAGCACCAATTAGCAAGGGACACGACTTGCCCATCTCTGCAAAGTCAACTTCATCAATCATTAGCCAGGGGCAGAAGCAGCCCATCCATTGGACCAAGAAAGGGAAGTGGCCAGCCCTAGATTGGTCTGATGTCCAGGTCCCAAACTTGTGTCTCACTGTAGAACCAGACGAACTGCAATGCGAGGTAAGTGACCCGGGAGGGACTGAGTGCGACTTAAATCTCGAACCCGACCAGCGAGAAGTCATGGTCATTGGGCCAGACCATGATTCTTCGCCCAAATCATCAACCCCCACCTCTTCAGGGGAGGAAGTGTGGGGTCCTGAATGGTCATCTGTTCCCCTAACTTTTGAATCAGCCAAAGAGCCATCTGAGGGCTCTGGCTTAAAAAAAAAATGCCTGTCTAGGCAGCAATCAGAACTTTGGGACAAGTTGGGCTCAATCATGGTCTGCAATGCCCGCTTGTTCAAAGTCCCACGAATTTCAAAAATCCAAAAAATCAAAAACTTTCAAAAACCAAAAAACATCTAGCATTTCAATTTCAGAAAAATCTCAAAAACCAAAAAACATTTCTTTTCCTGCATTCAATAGTGTGCCAAGTTCGTTTAAAGAGTCACATGAGTTTGAAGTCGAATCATATGATTTCGACATCGAATTAGACTTTGAACTCATGGGTCTGGACGAAGCTCGGGACGAGGAAGATGATGATCCTGCTCCCGAACTAGAGGATCTCCTCAAAAAGTTTGAATCTAAAGCCAATGTTGTAGCCGATGATTTCGAGATAGTAAACTTGGGGACGCCTGAGATCCCTAAGGAAGTACGCATCGGAAAATCGTTGCCACCTGAGATGAAACAGAAAATGATAGAGTTCCTAGCTCCAAGATTGTCCAACTTTGCGTTCTCATATGAAGACATGCCGGGGCTCGATGAAGAGCTCGTTGTACACCATCTGCCAACCAAGGCAGATATGAAGCCAGTGAAGCAGAAACTTCGAAGAATGAAGCCAGAATGGGCTCTGAAAGTCCGAGATGAAGTCATCAAGCAGCACAACGAGGGATTCTTGGTAGTCTCCAACTACCCTGAATGGCTCGCCAACATCGTACCAGTACCAAAGAAGGACGGCAAGGTTCGAATGTGCATCGACTTCCGAGATCTCAACAAAGCCAGTCCTAAAGATGACTTCCCTTTGCCACATATCGACACTCTGGTAGACAACACCGCTGGATACAAAATCTTCTCATTCATGGACGGGTTCTCAGGTTACAATCAGATTAAGATGGCCGTCGAAGATCGTGAGAAGACAGCATTTATCACTCCCTGGGGAACCTTCTGTTACAGGGTAATGCCGTTCGGTCTGAAGAACGCAGGAGCAACATATCAGCGAGCAATGACAGCATTATTCCACGACATGATGAACAAAGAACTTGAAGTATATGTGGACGACATGATCGTCAAATCTCGCACAATTGAAGGACACTTTGAAGATCTGAAGAAGTTATTCAACAGATTAGAAAAGTACAAGCTCCATCTCAACCCTCAGAAATGTGTCTTCGGTGCAATGGGAGGTAAGCTCCTCGGCTTTATGGTGAGCGAGGATGGCATCAGGGTCAACGAGACCAAAACCAGAGCAATCATCGAGATGCCCCCTCCTAGAACAGAGAAAGAAATTCGTGGCTTCCTCGGCAGAATTCAATACATCAGTCGCTTCATCGCACAGCTCACACCTATCTGTGAGCCCATATTCAAGCTCCTTCGGAAGAATGTTCCAAAAGAATGGAATGATGATTGCCAAGTTGCCTTCGATCGCATCAAGAGATATCTCATGAATCCTCCAGTCCTAGTGCCGCCCACTCCTGGACGACCACTATTGTTATACATCTCGGTAGCAGCAGAAGCCATTGGCTCTGTCCTCGGCCAGCACGACGAGACCGGGAAGAAAGAACAAGCAATATACTATTTGAGTCGAAGGTTCACCGACTATGAGACCAGGTATTCCCCGATCGAGAAGACTTGCCTCGCCCTAGTCTGGGCAACTCAGCGACTCCGTCAATACATGATTGCATTCCCTATTCTCCTTCTCGCTCACATGGATCCGCTCAAGTACCTGTTCGAGAAACCGGCACTCACTGGAAGGATAGCTAAATGGCAGCTACTCCTGTCTGAGTTCGACATCACCTATGTCACTCAAAAGGCAATCAAGGGACAGGCCCTCGCCGATCATCTTGCAGCTCACTCTCTCCTGGACTATCAGCCGCTCAAGACATTCTTCCCTGATGAAGATCTCTTGCTCATTGAAGAGGAAGAAAAGAAGAAAAAAGATGAGTGGACGTTATTCTTCGACGGCGCAGCAAATTCTAAAGGGAGCGGTATTGGAGCAATCCTCTACTCTCCAGATGATGTCCCTATTCCTATCTCGAGGCGCATCGCATTTGAGTGCACCAACAACATGGCAGAGTATGAAGCATGCATCGCTGGCTTAAGGGAAGCCATAATCTTGGGCGTCAAGAAGCTACGAGTCTTTGGAGACTCACAGCTTATCATCAATCAGACCAATGGTGAATGGAAGACCAAGGATGAGAAGTTGATACCATATCATGTGTATCTTAACAATCTGATCGAAGAATTCAAGGAAATCACCTTCTCATACATGCCCAGAGCCAAGAACCAGTTTACAGATGCTCTCCCCACACTTGCATCAATGCTCGAGATACCAAAAGGAGCTTCAGAATGGGAGCTCACAGTCGAAATTCAAGAAGAACCTGCTTTTTGCCTGCAAATAGAAGAAGCCGAAGCTGTCCCTGACAAACCCTGGTATGCCGACATCAAGCAATATCTCGAAACCCAGGAGTATCCAGAATCAGCAACAGCAACAGATCGCCGAACCATCCAACGTTTGGCCGGCCAGTTCACCATTAATGGCGAAGTTCTCTACAAGCGATCCTATAATCACATCCTCCTCCGATGCGTCGATGAAACAGAAGCTGCAAAGATCATGAAAGAAATACACGAAGGAATCTGTGGCCCTCACATGAATGGGCACATGATGGCAAAGAAGATTCTACGACTCGGCTACTATTGGCTCACCATGGAGACAGACTGTTGCCAGCACGTCAGAAAATGCTTCAAGTGTCAGGAGCATGCAAATCAAATCCATGCCCCATCATCAGAGTTATACAACCTGACCACCCCCTGGCCCTTCTCCATGTGGGGACTCGACATCATCGGCAAAATCAGTCCCAAAGCATCAAATGGTCATGAGTACATACTTGTGGCAGTCGACTACTTCACCAAGTGGGTAGAGGCAGCCTCCTACACCACGATTGCAGCATCTCAAGTGATCAAATTCATGAAGAACAACATCATATGCCGGTATGGAATCCCTAATGCTATCATCACAGATAATGGGACCCCGTTCGTCAACAAGAAGATGGATGACTTCCTCAGCAAGTTCAAGATCCAACGTCATCGATCAAGCCCCTACCGTCCCCAGATGAATGGTGGGGTAGAAGCCGCAAACAAGACAATCGTCAGGATACTCGAGAAGATGGCTCCCATATGCACTTTGGGCCTATCGAACGTCGTACGGTCTGCTACTGGCGTTACTCCTTTCGAGCTTACTTATGGAATGGAAGCAGTTCTACCAGTCGAAGTGGAAATACCATCACTACGGGTGTTATTAGAAAGCGGAATTGAAGAAGGAGAATGGCAACGGGCCAGATTCGATCAGTTGCAACTAGCAGATGAAAAGCGCATGCGTGCACTAAGTCATTCTCAGTGTTATTAGAAAAGGATCGCTCGGGCTTACAACAAGAGAGTCCGAAAAAGAAGTTTCAAGGTAGGCGACATGGTCATGAAGAAGATTCTACCGTCGCACCTTCCGGACCCCAGAGGAAAGTTCAAACCCTCGTGGGACGGGCCACTGATCGTCAGAGAAGTACTTCCCAGAGGCGCCCTCAGACTCACCAGCATGAGAGGGGTGGATCTTCCTGAGCCAACCAACGCCGACAATGTGAAGATCTTTCACGGGTAAGTCATTCTAACCTTATCAAGAGTTACCTTAATAGAGCTGAAGTCAAGAGGTCGAAGCCAAGACCTCTGAGAAATCGTTCCGTCCACCAACAAGTGTTTCAAATAAGGGAATTCAAAAAGAGAAAAATACAAAAAGGAAAAGACAAAAAAAAAGAGAGAATACAGAAGAAAAAGAAAAAAAAAAGAAAAGAGAAAGAAAAAGGGAAGCCAAAGCAAGGCACCCAAGGAAAAAATCAACCCAAGAAGAAACACAGTCATCCATCCATTCATCTCAGAAGGGTCTTTAGCAAAGACTGACAACTCTATCATCGTAACTGAGGATAAGGGCTGAAAGACTGCCATCGGCCGGCAACGACGGATTCCCGACCTCTAGCCGCCGCAGTTATCCAGAGATCCAGAGAGAAAAGAAAAACAAAAAAAGAAAAAGAAAAAGAAAATGTGTGCCTAAACAAAGAGGGCGGAGTGAAAACCCGAAAGGGCGCTCCGAGTAAAAACAGTGGGCATACAGCGGACTTGGTGAAAACCCGAAAGGGCGCCAAGGGTAAAAACAGCATAGCTGCCAAGGGGCAGGCAAGATCAAACACCCGGGACGTGGTGAAAACCCGAAAGGGCGCCACGGGCAAAAATGACTGGAAAAGGCCGGCTGTAGTGAAAACTCAAAAGAGCGCTGCAGGCAAAAATGGCTCGAATGAAAAAAGAAAAAAGAAAAATAAAATAAAAGTGCATGGACCAAGAAGTCAGACAATCCAGATCGGTTCGAGCAGTTCAAGAACAAGAAGAAGTGCAGTCAAGAGCGAAGAGCTCTACAAACTCTGACAATCTCAGGAAGCAAGAGTTTCCATTACCTACATCTCTAGGGAACCAAAGGATCAAGCAAGTCAAATCTCGAGACATCGGTCAAATCATTGGCCGAGCCCCAGTTCTGATTCCTATATCCCGACACAAAATCCAGACACACTCACAAGACAACTAATGGCACAATAGATTCCCAAAACAGTTTTCTTTTTCATTAGAAGTATCATATTTCTTTTACACATGTCATATCATCTTTTTAAAAAAAAACAAAAAAAAAATGCATCATCATCAATCATATACGCAAAAAATCAGTGTGCAGGTGGCCAACATAATCAATCTCTACCCTCCTCCTCGGCCACATCAGGTGAGTCCTCTGACTCATAATGAAGTAATCTCGCTCTCAACCTGCTCACCTCCATACGCAGGTAATGCACCTCATCGCGCTCAAGGGTACGGATCGCTGTCTCCTCATTAGACAACCTTTGATCGGCAGCCAATCTCCTCGACATCATCTCACAATGATACCGAAGTGCGGAGATCTCAGACAGCAGATGGCCATGAGTGGCCAAAAGGAAGCTAGGATCGATAAAAGGGCGCTCCTCAAAAGGTTCATATGAACCAGATGAAGAGCCAGCATCGCCGAGGATATCCTGCTCATCCTCATCAACAGTCAGGTGCCAACAAGGGATACGACGATACAAAGACTGCTCAACAACCCAGTACTGATATGGGGCGGTCGCCATCGGAAAAGTCCTCAGCTCAGAACCCAGTAAATCAGCAGTCAAGTAACTCGCCCAAGAACAATCAATCCGGGTCCTAAAGTCAGAGGATCTGGATGGAAGTGCTCGACGCCCGATACCCGTGAAAGCAAAAAGAGGAACATCCTGCTCATATCCAAACTGTCGCAGGAATCGAATGGGATGGTAAGAAAAGTAGGATCGAAAGCCTACCAACATTAGAGGATGGCGGTGTGCATCGCAAAGCACTGGAGAAAGTGAAAGCCAAGATGACTCCCAACGAACGTTCCAGTCACGAAGTTCAGCAAACATCCTGTGATACAAGGGCTCGCTCATCCTAGCTGTATGCAAACTCCATAATGTATCGCATAAGGTCTGGGCGACGGGTGTCAGGAAATGATACAGGAATAGTCAAAGAAAGACGCTCCCATAGCCAGACCTGATCACAGAGAGGAAAAGAAGTTCAGCTAAAGCAAAGCAATCCCCAACAAAGCAAGAAGGAAAAAAAGGTGTAGGAGAAATACCTGAAGAAATGCACAGCAGCCGCGAAGGACACGAGTGCGGCCCAAGGCGCAGTCAGTCAGCCCATCGAATAGCTCGGCCAAGATGAGAGAAATAATCCCCTGCCGACGGATAGCTCGGCTCATCACCTCAAAAAGCAAAGGAGTCTGGGATCTGCGCCATCCCGAGAACAGCACCTCAGCAATCAAGCAGAACATCAGTGCGTTCCGAGCAAAGGTAGAATCGGCCGCACTCCGAGGACCCGAAAAAAGATCATACAGTAAGTCCAAGGAAAACACCACAGCATCCTGGCCACCGGCTGCAGGCCGAACAAGATAGGGGATCCCGAACCAGTTCTGCGGTGTGGCAGTCTTCGGCGACGTCTTCGGCGACGTCTTCGGCGAAAAATACTGAGAATAATCCCAGGGTAGACCAGTCAAGCGTGCAAGCTCCTCCAAAGAAGGCCCCATCTCCATATCGTTGAACGCAAACAAGTTCAACGAAGGGACCCAGTCAATCAAGGCAGCTCCAAGCATCCTCCAATCAATATCAACTCTGGCCATATGGATCAGACTGCCGAAGCCATAGGACTCTAACTCCCGAATCTCATAAACTGACAAGCTGTCAAGCCAAGCAAGCAGTCGTGGCGAGCAGGAAGAACGAGGAAGCAGCTGACAAGTCCTCACTGGTACCTCCTCCAGCACAAAAGGCCCAGAAATCGAAGACAGCTCATCAAGGATCGGAAGGTCAACGGGCGAAGGAGAAGGAAAAGCTGGAACCTCTGCAGACTCGACAGCCCCTGACCTACCCTCAGTGATGGCTATGTCGGATATAGTCGCATCGCTGTCTGAAACTGTCATAATCTCAGCCGCATGAGAAGACTCGCCCACCTCATGAACAGAGTGCGCAAAGGACCGATGACCAGGGGAAGGACAATGCTCTCCATCAAAAGGACTATCAGTGAAGATCACACCGCACATCGTGGCATCCTGGCTAATCTGACCGTCAAAGAATACATCTGAACCATCAAAAAGGGTCCGGGCAGCCCCGATCGAAGAATCAACGGTCAGATCTGGACCTGCGGCCCCCTCCAACAGGAAATCATGAATCCAATCATCATCCTGGCCGATCAAAGGGATCATCGAGGCATCCACACTGTCCATCATCAGGGGGACATCATCAATAATCACATCAAGTCCACCCAAAGAAGTATACCGCATATCCTGGCCCTCATCCAAAGCATCCAAACCGTCAAAGGTACCATCTGAACCATCCATCCCATCCAAGCATGAGATCAGCCCATTTATGTCCATCATGGTCCCATCACCACCATCCATCATATCATCCATGGGGCCCACATCCAAGGGATGTATAGCCTCACCTATGTCCCATCCCATCATCCTATCTATACCATCCATTCCTCCCATAATGAGGGGCCCATTCAAATCTGAAAATCCAGCCATCCCACCATTAATGGAGCCATTCAAGGCTCCACCAACCACCATCTCTAACCCCTCATCAATGCTTCCATTCAATGCCCCACCTCCACCACCCATTAAAGGCATCTCCCCATTATCAAAGCTCAATTGACAATCTGAAGCGTGGGACCCACCTTGGACAGCCCCCACAGCCCCTAAATCACCACCATCCATGGCCCAAGAAAGGACAAAGCAAGATGAGGACAAGATGATGATGAAAGAGGAGACAAAGAGAAGATTCATTGTTGGAATCGAACCTGAACGTACACAGCAGGTAGGGACAGCAGCAACAGGGACCAGGGAATGTCCGAGCACGAGCCAGCCCAGGCCGCTCAAGAGACGAGCTCTGGGCGGCCTGCCCTGGGCCGCCCGTACGAACGCGGTTCCCCTCTCTCCGCGGGATTGGCTCCAGGATTCTTGGTAGGTGAGGCTGACAGTCCACGTCAGCAGATGGCGCTCCATGGGCCGCCCAAAGCTCCGGTCCACTCCAGATTTCAACTGAAGTTGATCAAGATCATACAAAAGGTGCCCCACCGGTCCAATCATGAAGCAATGCGGCCAGAACAGGGCTGATCAAGCCAAAGAGAAGGAAAGGTGATCAAGTGGGGGCCACAAGCAATCCAAGCCGTTCAAAGACCAGATCATCATAATCTAAACCATTGAAAGACCTACATGAGCCACCAAACAACAAGATCAAAGGGCTGATCATCAAAAGAAGGGGCAGAATCCAAGATCTAATCATCAAGTGGGCCCACAAAGCCAAATCAAGCAATCTGAACCGTTCAAGCCATCATCCATGTAGTTAAGAAGCCTCATCTTCCACAAATCATTAAGGAACAAGTCAAAGGTCAAAGCTTCCAGACATCATCAAAGAATCTTGAGACAAATCAAAGATTATATATTCATTCAAAAGAGCTTGATACAAAAGAAGATAAAAGCAAAAATACAAGGCCATACAAAGCAGAGCACCCGAGCAGGCTACAAGTCGCCAACATAATCATCATCGTCCCTCCTCGTGTCCCACTCCCGACGATAAAGATCCATCAAAGGAGCAGTCACCGAACCTCCAGCATACCTGCGACGGCCACCTGGAACATAAAGCGAAGGAAGCAGAGGCCCCTGGCCGAACAGCAGATACCACTCATCATAATCACGATCCGGGATCGTGAAGTGAAATCCGGGCTGGCCCACGAGAGCCTCAACTCTCTCATCAACCGGCATCCGAGCAACTGGAGGAGGTGCAGAACAAGGGACCCGAGCCACCCCAGTAACTTGCCGAAGCAACCTCTCCCCCAAGTACCACTGGAAAGACTCAGCGTCAGAAAGCATGATACGAAGACATGAAGCATCGTATGCCTCCACACGTTGGGGGGTGTAATAGAGAGGGAAACTGGCATACGGCATCCGAGCGAGCTGCAGCAAACATAGTCACCACGATCAGTTACAGTACGGCACGAGGGCAAAGACAAGCAAGATACTTACGTCCTCGACAGTCAGCCCGTCTATGTCAGCACGCCAATTGTCCCCGGGAACTCGAGAATTCCGCTGACGGTTTTGTTGGTGCCAGTACATGTGGCGATACTGAGAGGGCTCAATATCATCCCTCATCATCGGCGTAAGATAGGGAAAATGGTCATAAAAGCAGGTCTGGACAAAAGCACATCTAATGATCAGAGAGAGAAAGAAGGCGAATGACTTCAAGGAAGACGAAAGAAAAGGTACCTCAACAACAGGCCAGAAGCCTGTGAAGGACCGACTATGTCGACAGGTCTTGTCCAGACCTTGAAAAATACGGGTCAAGATAGCCCCATTCCAGTTATAGGGGTGATGAAGATCCTCGACTAAACGAAGAAATTTAGGATCAACTCTCTCATTCGCATGACAGAAAAGAAAGGATCCGAAAGCAAAAGTGATCATGGCCCGCGCCTTGTGGAGGGCCTCTCGCTCGGTGGTGGGGATGACGGAGGCAAAATTGTTGTAGAACCATCGCATCTTCACTTGATGGCCTTGGAATTCACCCTCGGGAGGGACGTCACCGACAAGCCGTAGCCAGTCGGTGGAGGTGAGAGGAGCTAGAGAGCTGACTTGAGGGACAATTGTCCCATGAAACAGGAAGCCTATCTGCATGTAAATGTCCAACGGGGTTATTCCCCATTCTCCACAAGGGAGCTGAAAGGTGTGGGTTTCATCCCGCCACCTCTCGCAAAGGGCCGCGAGCATCATGCGGTTAGCATCATTATTGTGGAAACGTAGGGTGAGGAGGCCAGCAAAAGGAGTACCATCCAGTACTCGTTCAAGCAAGGGCTGTGGATCCTTCATCCAGTCGTCCCAGCGATCCCTGGTACCTCGACCCTTGATAGCGGGAAGAGGTTGATGCTCCATAGCTAAGGAACACATGTGGTCCCCTCGGCGGATGATGAAGGCAGGATCATCTTCGTCAATCACTCGGTGACCTCTGGTACCATCCGCCATTGAATCCTACAAGCTTGGCAAGGTAAGTCCCTATCACTTACCCGTTAAAATCCAAATTATCATCCAAGAAACCCATGGTATTGGACTCACATTCAAAGGCAAAGTCTAAAGTCCAACTCCATGTGTCACTTAGGATATGTGTTGGGCCCATTGGAAAAAGTAAGGCCCACCTTAAGGAAGGTTGCATGGCATGTCTTAGGCAAGAAAAGTCTATCATCCAAGAACACATTTTGGACAACAAATGCACTCAGGTGCCATGAGATCAACAAAGGATCTTAATTCACATGAAGCCCCTCTTCAAAGTCCATATGTGGCCAAAAGATTGATTCACTTTTATGCTAAGGCCATGATTCTCACTTAAGATGTTCCCATCTTTTTACACATGTACATAGACAAGTGGAGAATAGGAGGGAAGTAGGCCCCCAAGAGCAACCCAAATGCCTCATCTCAATGGATTGGAGAGAGCACATAGCCCACTTTGAAGAATATGAGGACCCATTCATGGGTTAACCATGGGCAACTCTATGTGCACTATCTTGATGAAAGCGTTGACCATGAGAATACAACATGGCGGTCCACCCACAAAACCAAGGAAGCTAATGGTAAAAAAAGTTGATGCACATAGCCCACATGAAGAACCAAGTTGGAAATGCCCATGTAAGGACAAGTTTGGGCAACTTATGTGCACCAACTTTTTCACCAAAAGGGAGACATTTGAGCACAAAAGAGCATGGTTTGATGAGTCACCCAACCATCATGAAAATGGGTAAGAATGGTACACGTAGCCCACTTGAAGATCAAAATCCAAAATGTCCCAAAGCATGGGGACAAAAATGGGCAACTTATGGGTACCATTCTTTCTCACAAATGGAAGAAGAAATCACTTATATTTGAATGATGATGGATGATCCACCAAGCCCCCATAGAAAAGTTCAAGGAGCTATGGTTGTATGGATAGCTCACTTGAGGATCATCCATTTGAGGTTGATAACATTAAAGGGAAACTCTTGAGAATCACATTCCTACCACAAAGAAAAACCATTTGAACTTAGTGAGATTGTTGGAACAACTCACTCATGGGACTTGTAGATGGTCAAGTAACTCAAGTCCTCCATCCATCAATGAAAAAGCATGAAAAGAAAAATCCTACATGAACAAAGTGTAGTGGGGCACACATGGTTCAAAAAAGTGTCCAAATTCCAAAGAAGGCCCAAAAGCCCATCCATATAAAAACTCCAAAGAGCCCACCACACTTTGTACAAGGATGTACATCATAATCAAGAAATAATGAAAGAGTTGGGCTACTTGTCCATATAGGCCCAACTAGGAAATCTAGCCCATTTGAGATCCAAATGAAGAATGGGCTAGTCATCTTGGTCCATACACATGTAAAGAAAGATGGGGTCACCCAAAGTGAGCCCCATGAGCCCAAAACTTGAGATGGGCCCTACCATGCCCATGGGCCCAAATTTTGAAAAGAAAATGGAAAAGAAATAGAAAGCTCCAAAGGAAATGACAAGAGAAAGAAAGTAAGAAGGAGCCCAAAATGAAGCATTGGGCCCATCAAATACACCAAGGGCCATGACTTCACTTTGAGCCCATTTGATACACATGAAAAGAGGCCCAACTCCCATAAAAAAAGATAGAGTGTTTTGCCATGCACTCTTGATGACATGGCAAAATCACTCTTTACATGCACATGGAGGGAGTGTGAAAAAGAAAAAAATGATAAAGTGGAGAGCTTGCAATGTCCTTCTCCATGCACCACCTTTGAAAGAGACTTGAGATCTAGAAAAAGTTCAAGAATACTTGGGCCCACCTTCACACCTCTTGGAATAGCTACATGAAGAAAAGAAAAGAGCCATGAGAAGAGATAATGAAGAAGGAAAAAGACAAGAAAGAAAAAGGAAGTAGTCCATACCTTTACTACTCACCAAAGAGGGACCACCTTGCTGTCCCAAAACTTCTCTAAGGCCCACCACTTGAGAAGAGCAAAGGACCACCAAAGAAGAGAGAGAAAACTTGAAAAAAGATAGAGTATGAGAGAGAGAAGAGAGAGATTGCACGTTTGAGGGGGTAAGGGTGCCCCATGTTATATAGAAAAGGGGAGGGCACCCTTTTACCCAGCCCACTGAAGAGACCAGAAGGCAGAGACCGGTCGGGCGGCCCATGGGAGGCCGTCCTAGCCCCTACCTAGGTGAAACGACCTCTCACCCCCTCTCCTTGGGAAGAACTCCTCCTTGGGAAGGGTGGTTGCAAGTGAATCTTGTACCTCCATGTAAGAATGAAGTGATGAAAGAAAATGGTGAGAAAAAAGGAAGAAATCTCACCAAAATCTCATCTCATGAGAAATGGGTGAGAAATTGGCTTGATGATGTGAAAAAGTTCCATGGAATTTTCAAGAAAAAGAAAGGAAAATTTGACTTGGTCAAACAATGATCTCAACCATCCAAGGATATGACCTGATGATCCGAACCATTCCAAGAAGAATTCCCATAATCTCTAACATGGATTGCTGCTCGCTTGTACAGATTTTGGTCCGAAGACCTTAAACTACGTTGGGATTGACATCCCGAGAGATTTTCAATAAAAGCCGGTATCGGTCTTGATCGCTCGAATCAAGATCCTACGACACCGAGTACTTTAAAAAAAAAACAACAACAAAAAAAATATGTTTGCCCCTTTTGTACAGTTTCAGGGTCCGAAGACCTTAAACTACGTCGGGATCGATATCCCGAGAGATTTTCAATAAAAACCAGTGTTGATCTTGACCGCTCAAATTGAGACTTAACAGCCTGGAACATTTTTTCGAAAAAACACAAAAAGAATGTATTTTCAGCATGTACATATTTGCGGTCCGAAGACCTTAAACTACACTGGGATTAGTTTCTCGGGGGACCTTTCTCGCTTTCAACAAAAACCGGCATCGATCCCAGCCATTCGAGCCAGGATCTGATGACCCGGATCATTTCCAAAATACCAAAAAAAAATTCTAAGCTTTCCATAAAAACCAGTGTCAATCTCGATTACTCGAGTTGAAGTCTGGAACTTTTTCAAAACAACAAAAAAAATATATACAATATAAAGCAAAAAAGTTTTCACCACCAGTTTCAACCCACCAATTTATCCCCAGCGGTCCGAAGACCTAAAACTACACTGGGATTAACTTCTCGGGGGCTTTCTTTCCTAACCTGTTCTGGAAATGGCTGACACTTGATCGTACGGGTGTCTGGAATCTTTTAAACAGGTAAGGGCTGAGGCGGGCAGAACTCCGCAATCCTGTTCGTGTTGAACGCACCGTGATAGACAACCTTGATTTGGAAGTCGCTGTTGAAGCTGACGGATGTTCCCTGTTCCTAAAACTCATGAAGGGGATTAAGGCTGTTGGGAGGTGGAGCGAACTCTCACGAAATTGTGAGCAACGTAAGGCCCCAAACTGGATTGACTAAGGGAAATGTGAGGATGTGGCTCATTTTGTGGCCGAAGGAGTCCGTCGGACGATACGTGATCTATGTGCATTGCACATAAGGAACAGGCAACTTTGTGGGTGTGTTGACTGAAAACCCTCAAAATCCCCTCATCCGAAGATGTAAAACTACGGCACTTAACTGTGTGAGACTCGTCTTGCTCGCTGACGTAAAATGGATCGGGTGCCTTACCAGCAGTAGAAGCTGGAAGTGAATGAAAATTCCATACTTTTCCCTGCATTTCAGAAAAATCACAAAAATACAAAAACATTGCAAAATCACCTTTTCAAAAAATCACAAAAAATATTTCCCTTGCTTTCAATCAAAATATTGTCAAAAATCACAAAAAATATTTCCCTTGCTTTCAATCAAAATATTGTCAAAAATCACAAAAAATATTTACCTTGCTTTTAGTCAAAATATTGTCAAAAATCACAAAAAATATTTCCCTTGCTTTCAACAAAATGTTGTAAAAAAATCACAAAAAAATATTTCCCTTGCTTTCAAATCAAATATTTTCAAAAATCACAAAAAATATTTCCTTGGTTTTCAATAACTGATCTCTACCTTGACTACTCAGGTAAAAGATTCGGACCCAAATACTTACAAAAATCACAAAAATTAATCCCCAGCACTACACTTCAGGAGTCTTGAACTCCGCTCACTTCACAGTATGGGATGACGGATCCAATCGCCCGCAAATTGGAATCTTGACCAAAACGGGCAACCAAACACCATCTCAATCACATGTATGCCCAGAAGAACATCTTGAAGTCGAATGATATCCTCGTACATTCTCATTAGCAAAGAAACAGCATCTTGGGACGATGGACCTGATCGACCACGGGTCGGGATCTTGACCAACCCGCTGTCCAAACCTCCGTATCAAAAAGAAAAATCCCCAAGGGAGTACAACCCTGCAAGCAATAAGCTCAAAATTCTCTGCAACTCCAGCAAAAGCAAAATCATCAAACGAAAAGAAAATGAACCAAGCCACGCATTCATCATGCATCTCCATGCATCAGCATCCATCGCATCAATCATCATGTTTACCTGCTTTCAAAATAAAAGTCGGTTAGCTAAAGACCCCACAGGCATCCCTAGTGGAGGCACATGCAAACCAGATTTTCATTTCAAAAAGACAAAAAATATTTCTATTCGCAAATAAAAACCCCATGGAGTATCACTCCCCAGAGTGGGTATCTTTTCAAAAATCCAAAAATATTTTCTCAGTAGAGCGTTCTGCCTCCAACACGCTGGGAGATCTTCCATATCTCTGGGTAGGAGCCGACGCAAAAATCAAATAAGATCCGATGTCTCGCGGTTTCTCCGGAGATCATCGGATCCAATGCACTCAAAGTGCGGTCGAACTGAACTCCAGTGTCAGTGCGGTCGTACCACATGCCAAGATACAAAAAGATGAAAGCCAAAAGGCTCGGTCACAGAAACCATTTGAACAGGTGGAAACGATGAATTGTAACTCAAGTATTAAAATCAGCAGATTGGGTGGAAAGAGTTCACCCGCACATACCTAGGCGTGGATGCCTGAAGTACCTTGACTGAGTCCAAGTTGGCGTAGTAGAATCCCGTAAGACTATCTGACGCAGGGCGTCTAACCACTTTGACAGTCAAGCGAAACAAGTACTCCTGGAGTGATCTAGGAAAACATCAAACATCACACAATCAGTCTCATGGTCAGCAACCTCGTAAGACTAGCGGACGCAGAGGCTCTGCTATACCTTTCCGATGTTAGTACCGGTCGGGAATGGAAGGGTTGCGATTGGGTACCCAGGTTGCAGCAAACTGCAGGGACAATCGCAACGTTTTCTCCAAACTCTCACGGTATGTGCGAGTTATCAACTTCCAGACAATCAACTGACTCAGATACAAAGGATGACAAAGACTCCAGACCACAATCAAGGAAAGAATGAATTGCAAACCAAGCATCGAAGCTAGCAGATCGGGTGGAAAAAGCCCACCCGCACATACCTAGGCGTGGATGCTTGAAGTACCTTGACTGAGTCCAAGTCGGCGTAGTAGAATCCCGTAAGACTATCTGACGCAGGGCGTCTAACCACTTTGACAGTCAAGCGAAACAAGTACTCCTGGAGTGATCTGGGAAAACATCAAACATCACACAATCAGTCTCAGGGTAAGCATCCTTGTAAGACTGTCGACACAGAGCCTCTGCTGTACCTTTCCGATGTTAGTACCGATCGGGAATGGAAGGGTTGCGATTGGGTACCCAGGTTGCAGCGCATGCAGGGACAATTGCAACGTTTTCTCCAAACTCCCGCGGTATGTGCGAGTGATCGGTTTCCAAACGATCAACTGGCACAGATGCAAAGGCAAGCAATGATTTCAGACCATGATCCATGAATGACCGGGTCAGAAGTGGGGTGTCCACTCGCTTTGGCATTCGGTTGCACGCAACCTCTGCCAAAGAGGGGCATCTGTAGACACCCCACCTTCGGCTACACTGTTGGTAGAGATAGCTGGATGAATGGAGGACCATACCCCCAAATCCCAAGTCCAAACTCAGCCAAACTCACCCTTGTAAGCCCCATTCCATAGCCCAATTCAAGCCTGAACCCAGTCAACCCAGTCCTAAACACCACCCTGAAAAACCCCCCATAAAAAAGGCCAGTCAAAAAATCTTTAAAAAGTCAAACTCACTGAGTTAACCCGCTGAGTTAACCCGCTGAGTCAACCCGTCGAGTCAACCCGTCGAGTCAAAACACCGAGTCAACCCGTCGAGTCAACCCGTCGAGTCAAACCACCGAGTCGACCCGCTGAGTCAACTCACTGAGTCGACCAGCGAGTCCAGCAGCAGCCCCGAGGGAGCGACCGTACTCGCTGGAAACCGAGGAGCGGCCGTACGGGCGGCCCATAGCAGGCCGCCCGGACAAAATTACGCAAACTGCCACTCCTCGCTGCTATAAATACCCCCCTCCCCTTCTCATTTCAACATCCCTTCAAGTCCAGCCAGTCCGGGTGCTGTCCGAGTCCTCATCCACCCCTTAGCCCATTTTTCCACCAAGGAGAGCCCGAGTGAGGAGAGTCTAGCCCTGGTCCAGCCCAGCCTGACCACTGGTCCAAGCCTCCCAAGCCATCCAAGTCTTGATCCAGCCACTCGAAGCCAACCCTTGTGACACCTCCGTCCACCCAGCTACTCTTTTCCAGCATCATCTCATTTACATCTAGCATAAGTGCAACATTTACTTTTCTTCCAACCCCCCTACTTCACTACAAGCACTTTGATTATTCAAACACACCGCATGCATCTCGCATAAAGCACCTGTCAGTTCGAGCGTATGCTCTGGGCTTGCCCGTTGTTGGAACCTGCCCACCAGAAACTCTTACTGTTCAGACCCGCATTCATGTACATATCACTATAAGCACTTTGAATATTCAAGCACACAGCATGCATCATCTCGCATAAAGCACCTGTCAGTTCGAGCGTACGCTCTGGGTTTGCCCGTTGTTGGAACCTGCCCATCAGAAACTCTTACTGTTCAGACCCGCATTCTTGCACCATGTCATCCATGAGAATATACGAGGATTAAACTAGACTTTCAAGTATCCGATCGATTCTGTGAAGTAGAGACCGTACTTTGGTACGGGCAGTGTGTGGGGTGCTTAACCTCTTCCCACCCTGTAACCGTGATCCCTTACCTTGAATCTCTGGCCGCAGATCAACAGGAGTCATTTTAGAGGAAAGGATCTTCGGATCCCCTTCTCTAACGTTTCTACGGGGTCTAGCCGACTGTAGATTCGAAGTAACTGGCTAGTGGCGACTCTGGTCTTATATAAACTCATTTAAACATATCCAACTTAACACGACAACCAAACAAAGCCCTCGAGAACGAGGCAAGCCAGTGGCACAAACGGCGATTTCGCACCCACGCATCCTCCTCTCCTTCTTTTCCCGAAAGAGGAAGGGACGAGAAGAACGTCGTGTGGGAGCGCGAAAAATCGGCGAGGGTCCACACTTGTATATCTGGCATGATTTGTTCTTTAAATCTCCTAAGGGCTTAAATTTCTATATCTCTTCCGTCTTATGTGATTGACATATTTTCGGCGCTAGCCTTGCAGCTTTATTAGGCATATCTTTTTGCTGGCTAACCCTTGTCAATTACTAACAAAAAGGGGGAGAATCATCCCACCTAGAAGGTCCGATTATATCTTTTTGCAGGACTTTGTAGGTGCAAGCATTGAGGGGGAGATTTTGAAGAAAACCGAGTCTGTACATGTCCTTGTGTAAAGATTATTTTGTATATCTGTATAGACATGTAAGTGGGTGTATATTTCTTTCTGTTTAAGGGTCAATCATGATAAGGAGTCATGATTTGTGTAGGTTAGATGTTTTGTCATGCAATTGACAAAGGGGGAGATTGTTAATACACCTTTTGTTGTCAATTAGCGTGTTGGTTGGTCGCGTCTTGTCGTGTGAGCCCCGGTTGAAGAATTGAAGATTATGCTTCTTCCATTGCTCAAGCTCATGTTGAAACAAGATCTCAGGTAAGTTGCATATAGATCGACCATAGGAAACCCAAAACATCAAAGAATGGCGTAATGACTCACATATCTTATACCATTCCCTCTCGACCCTTGCACAAGTTGATCAGACTTGTGGTCCATGGCTGGTACTAAACGTAATTGAAGATATGTCCATACATTGGACCCCATGCACCAAATCACTTCATGCCTCATCATTGAAGTGATCCGCTGTTGCGTTGAAAGACTTGGTCCAGCAAACCCGCTGTGACAAGACCATCTAGACAGCCGACCGGTCTTGACCGGTTGGTCAGAACTGTAAGAAAAGAAAAGCAAACCTGCTGAAATATCAATGTCTAGACAACCGACCGGTCTTGACCGGTCGACCAGACTCTTCAACTCTAGCAGCACCTTGCTGTGAAGAATGCATATGGGCAGCCGACCGGTCTTGACCGGTCGGCCAGGAGCATCAAAAAGGTCAGGGACCTTGCTGTGGAAATTCAGCTGGGGCAGCCGACCGGTCTTGACCGGTCGGCCTGTCACTTCAAAGTTAAAAAGAGACTTGCTTGAGAAAAGAAAATGGACAGCCGACCGGTCTTGACCGGTCGGCCATCAGATCATCAATTGATACAGCAAGCATAGCCGACCGGTCTTGACCGGTCGGCCTGTATTCATCAACCTGTCCAGCAAGGTGTGCCGACCGATCTTGACCGGTCGGCCTGTATTTTGAAATCCTCCAGCAAGGTGAGCCGACCGGTCTTGACCGGTCGGCCTGTATGTTGAATTCCTCCAGCAAGGGGATATGACCAGTCTTGACCGGTCGGGTAGACCCAGATGTGGCCCAAATATTTGAATTTCGACCGGTCCGTCCGACCTGTTGAGACCCCTCTCTGACAGGTCGATTGTGACCGTTTTAGATCCGTTGGGGCCATCATTTGGGGCTCTATATAGCCATGACTTGTGGTCTTTCATGGCAGGCATTCAACACCCTTAAGAGCTAAGAGAGAGAGCTTTTACTCACATCCTCCTACCCTCTTTGCTCTTGTCCCCCTTAAGTTCATCATTCAAACCTAGCCATTAATGGCTTATCAATGAGTATTCAAAGCTCGGTTTGAAGTATGAACTCAAGACCTTCATTCATGGCTGACCTACCTTTGGAATATATTTATGAGGTCGTTTATAGCCATTAAATGTTTGAAGTTTGGTAGTTCCCTCATTACCATTGCATTGAATAGGCAAGAGGAACTAGACCAACTCTCTCCCAACTACCCGGCATTAACATAACCTCATCATTTGCATCGATAGCTGATCTTGGGAGCACAAAGAGAAGCTGAAGCACGTGGAGCTGTAGCTACTCATCAAAGGCATCGAATCGGGGCTCAATCGTCTAGGTATGTCTAGTATTTGAGAGTCCATTTATTGAATCTCTATTCCCTGGATTGGGAAACTCCGGCGGGAGTGTACGTGACCATCCTTGGATTAGGATTGGTGAGAGTTTGAGATCCAAACTCGTCAAGTCCCTGGATTGGGCCATCGGCGGATGGTAAACGCGGTCCTAGATCAAAGGATGTCAAGGTTGATGGTTAACCTGATTTAAAACCAAGACTATAGTGAAATCCGGTGGTCTCATAGGTTGAGATCGTGAACCGGGAGTGGAGTAGGGAAACCGACCCACTATAAATCGTTGTGCATTGTGAGATTGAATGATTGCTATGTGTTGAATGGTTTAGTCAATCATGAATGCTAACTGTTTGATGAAATGCCTATGATAGTCCTTGCTTACAAATTGCTCATATAAATGCCTTGAATGTTATTGTGATAATCTTAGTTGATAAGATTGACTTGATCAGTTTTTTAATTGTAATTGAAATTTAAAAAGTCCTATTAACCCCCTTCTAAGACATTAGGCATATCTCCAAGTATCTCTATAAGCGGTAAAACCGCAATTTCAGCTTCAGAGCGTACGACCTCCGAACCTGAAGCAAGAAAGCTTAGGTTCGAGGTTCGGAGCTGCTCCGAAGCTGAGGCTCGAAACCGGGTGAGTTAACTGGGTTTGAAAAATAGGTTTGACAAGGTGAGTCGACTGGGTGCAAGGGCTAGACTAACTCAATGAGTTGACTTGATGATTTGACTCAGCGAGTTAACTCTCAAAGTTAACTCTTTTAGGATTTTTGGACTGGTTTTTTCTGTGGATGATTTTTCGAGCTGATGTTTAGGGGTGAGTTGACTGATTTCAGGCTTGAGTTGGGCTATAGATTGAGGCTTGCAAGGGTGAGTTTGACTGAGTTTGGATTTAGGGTTTGGGGATCTGGACCTCCATTCATTCAGCTATCTCAACTAGCCTTGTAGCCGAAGGTGGGGTATCTATAGATACACACCAATAAAGAAAGCCACTGTTGTCTTAACCTAAACCACCTTTGGCCGTCATAGCTTCTACGTCGGAGATTGTGACAAAAAAATCTTTAAAAAAACACTCAGAAGCTTGTTGAAATAGAGGGAATGACGTTGGATGCATGCCAGAAGCTTGTAAGAGTGGGTCCCATGGAGGTGTCCAAATGGCCTTTCCCACGCAAGTAACCCAACCCACGTATTATGTGGGGCCCACTGGATAGTCTTGGAGCATATCCAAGCCGTCCACATGAAAGGGGTTTCAATTTCATGCCATTTATCTAAGTTTGAAGGCAAAACTCATCACAGATGGACCACACTGGAGGAAACAATTCAGAATTAACTCACAGTGTTAACGTAAGTGTGGGCCACATAAAGCTCCAATTTTTTTTAAATGAACCTCCTATAAGTTCATGGATGTCTGATTAAAGTGAACTGATCTGATCGATCGAGGGGTGGGCCCAACGGTCGATTTTGTGGGGCCTATATCCAATTCTCAAAAGTCTCTCCCAACTTCCTCAAAAAGTTGCTGCCGTACTAGAGGAGGTGTGGCAGAGGGGCATTTTGGTCCAACAAAAATCCAAACAGTACCGATGAGGCTAGATAAAAAAAAAAGGGGTTCTAATAAGGGTGTCAATGTCACAAATTACATCATAAATCCGGGCTTTTTAAACTATTATCCCTTATGGAGCGGATTAGGTGTTACCCAGGTAACCACTTAATGGGTGTTACCCTTACCGTGGGGCTCACCTTGATCACTTTTTATATATCCATGTTGTTCATCCATTTCTCCATCATGTTTTAGAACATGGCCTCAACAATTAAGCAGATGCAAATCTCATGTTAACCACCCCACAGGAAACAACTTTGTTTGAGTGCCTCACCGTTAAAACTTCCAAAGGACCCATCGTAAGGTTTTCGTAATGTTTACTTTCCATCCAACCTGTTGATAATATTAAGAAGATCTGGATTAAGGGAAACTACAAATATCGGCTTGATCCAAAACTTTTGTGGTCCACAAAAGTTTTTAATGGTCATTCATAACTATTTCTAGTGGTATGGTGCACCCGAGATTTGAATCTTCTTAGGGTTTGGGATCACATCTTAAAATAAAATGGAAAAACAGATGGACAGAGTGGATACATAAAAAAATACATCAAGATGGCCCCACACGATTAGGGTAACACCCACTAAGTTGTTCCGTAGGTAACAGCTAATCCGCGTTTAGGCGAGCGAATAAGGTGTTAACAAGGGAATAGCTTAGTGGGTGTTAACCCTACTATGTGGCCCACATGGATCATATTTTCTATATCCACACCGTTGATCCATTTCTCAGGCCCATTTAACGATGAGGATCTAAAAATTATGCAGATCCAAATCTCAAGTGGACCATACCACTAGAAACCGTGGTGATTGAGTGCTTCACCATTAAAATTTCAAAGAGCCCATCGCAAAGTTTTCGTAATCTTTATTTGTAATCCAAGTTGTTGATAATGTCAAGAATATCTGGATGAAGGTAAAATATAAAGATCAACTTGATCCAAAACTTTTGGGTTCCGCAAAAAGTTTTTAATGGTCATTCATCACTGTTTCTAGTGGTATGGTGCATGTTGAGCTCTGAATTGTGCATATTTTAACCCCAATTCATCACATATTATGCATGGTTTGCATGTTTAAAGACTGATCTAATACATGTTTTTGTGTTTATAGGAATGCGAGAGAGATTTCACTTATATGATGTTAAAAGACTTATTTTATATGTCTTAAAGATCAAAGGAAAAAAGGACAAGAGGTGGAGGTGAAATGCAATGAAGATGGAGGAGAAGAATTGTGAAAATTCACAATTTATAGAGTGTCCGACCGGCCGGCCGGCCGGCCATTACACCAGATAGGTCGGCCAAATACTCCAGAAACCACAAAATCTCTAGACACATTTTTACACAGTCCGACCTGTGGTTCGAATGGCCGAATGGCCTGTCCGACTGGTAGATAGGTCGGTTGAGACAGATTTTGAGTATGTTCTTGTGCAACATCCAGCCGGCCGACCAGCCTCCAAACTGTGTAAGGATCTCCAATCTTTCGAAGATTCCAGGTTGGTGACGGATTTTTGCTATAAAAGGACACCTATACGTCGTTCTTAAGGTATCATAGAAGGCTTGGAAAGTCATGGGAGGTGAAGAGGATCATTGTGGAGCGTCTGCAACTCCTCCGAATCAGGTTTTTTATGTTTTTAGTAGTTTTTCCTTTGAGTTTTAGTTTAATCTATTAATGGTTGGCTAAACCTCTTGCAATGTTCAATTCGAATTAGTTCAAGTATTTTTGGTTTAATGAAGAACACTTCTAGTTCAAGTTTGAAATAAAGTTAGTATTTTTAGTTAATCTTCTATCTCTTGTAATTTCTCTTACATGGGATGTTTTGATTACTGAGATTGCTTAATGAGGTATTGATTGATAGGATTTTAGGTTGTAGAGATCTTAGATCCATCATAATATGTTGGATGCTAGGGGATCTTACAAACCAAGTTTCCTGAGTAATTATCTAGAACTAAACTAGAAGAAGTTCTTATTTTTGGGATTAATCTGAGATAGATGTTTATGTGGTGATATTGGTTCAATAGAAGTTCAATTCATGCTTCTAAATCAAGTCTAGTGACAAGACTTGAAGAAGAATTATGAATGTGATCTTGCTCGTTTTGTAAAGGATTGGGCTGTGTAATTGGATACGCCCAATGCCTTACTTGATTATGAGAGAACCATATCAGTGGATGATCCATCTATGTTAGATATGTTATGCTGATTTGATTGCCCAATATTCCAATTGGATAGGGATAAAACACTGATTCCAATTAAGTAATTGGCTTGAATGGTTTGAATTGGCATTGTGAATGATTATAAGTGGATCCTTAGCGCTCTAGTGCGTATTTCTCTAATTTAATAAATAGTTTTATGTTATTAAATTCCATCCATTAATACAAATCCAAATTTAGCCCATCCTAGTTAAAAGGTTTAGAATTGTTACAAAAATTCTTGAGGATTGACCTCGGTTTAACCGAGAATTATTACTACATCACAGACTTGCACTTGAGGTGAGCGAACAGTGCACCCAAGATTTGGATCTTCTTAAGGTTTGGGATCACGTCCTAAAATGAGATGCAAAAATAGATGGACAAAGTGGATACATAAAAATTTACATCAAGATGGGCCCCACACGGTTAGGGTAACACCCGCTAAGTTGTTCCGTGGGTTTTACACGAATCGAGCCAGCTCTCTCGATTCGGCTCAATTCAAAAGAGGGCTTTGAACTAAGTTGAGCCTTTTTCCCCTGCTCGAAATGAATTTCGAGCCGAGCGCCAACTAGGTCTCGCTCGGCTCAACTCGGCTCGTTCGTAGCTCACTTAGCTTGGCTCGATTTTATATATATATATATATATATATATATATATATATATATATATATATATATATATATATATATATATATTATATTTAAAAAAAATTTAAAAAGGTGCCCTAATTCATTTCTCCATATTTATTTGCCTGACCTAAGCCCCCCACCTTAAACCTTATCCTGCCCAAGCGCCCCTTGCCCCTGTTTAGTTGGCGGGTCTGGCCGAAAATCCCTCTCTCTCTCTCTCTCTCTCTCTCTCTCTCTCTCTCTCTCTCTCTCGTTCTACCAGCCCCAAGCGCCCCTTGCCCCTGTCTAGTCGGCGAGTCTGGTCGAAAATCCCTCTATCTCTCTCTCTCGTTCTACCGGCCAGCCGAACTCATTCCCCCCCCCCCCCCCCCCCCCCCCTCGTCAACTCGACCACCAGGCACCATCCGACATCTAGCAGTCTGTCCCACCAAGCACCGTCCGACCTCCAAAGGCACCATCTGACCTTCAACAGCCCATCCAACCTCTAGCTGCCCATCCGACCTCTAGCAAATTAATTATTAGATTTTTATATATTTTTCTAGTTAATTCTTTAATTGTTAAATTTTTAATTATTTTTGTTGAAATGTTTAAATGTTATATGTTAAATTTAGTTGTTTAAATGTTGAAATGTTCAAATTGAAATGTTTAAATGTTAGTTAAATTGTTAACTATAATTGTTGTATGTTAGCTAAATGTTTAAATGTTTAATTGTTGGCTAAATTATTATATCTTAGCCATTAATTGTTAGCATTTGTAAGTTGTAACATTTATAGTGGTAGATAATCAGTTGCCCATTTGAGCATTCCTATGTGGCCATGCATAGACTAGTGTGTCTTTGGTGCATAGCAATCGTCAAATTGTCCCATTTTTTACATTTCAAGATTGAATAAATTGTGATGTTTTTGTTTTACTGATTTAGATGCTTACGCCTGTTCTGTTTTGTGCTGCATCTCTCATATTCTCTCTGAATGTACTTCTTTCATTTGTTTCTATTGTCATATTTGATCTTCACTTTCTGTGGATATTCGACAATGGAAATCAAATGAGAGATAACTATACTTTGGAGAGATAATGAGAGATGCTACTGAAATTTTGGTGTATGCATTTAAATCGGTAAAACAATAGCATTACAATCTATCCGATCTTGAATGGGTCACTGATATAGGTAGAGTCATAGTCGTAAATATACACGTTAAGGTAAAATTAACATCATAGGTTAAGTTTACACCACAAGTCCATAAGTTAACAATATTTAGTATTTATAATTATAGATGACTAACGAGGAGGTTCCAACTACTCCCAGTGCATTAGTCACATCACCACTTTTTGTGGAGGGGGATTATTTGACAACAGCTGCGAAGGGAGAGAAAAGATCATTAGTGTGAGATGATTTCAAACAAGTCATAGTGAATGGGGTGAAGAAAGTTAAATGTATACATTGCAAAACTCTATACACGAAGAATCTAGGGGGTGCAACTACTCGGTTACAAAGACATAAGCAGAGCTATATAAAAAGACCAAAAATTCCATTGGTGCCGAGCTTCCATTTTATACATTTTCTAACCCATTACATCACATTACATGCATGGTTTGCATGCTTAAAAGACCCATCTAATGTTTGTTTTGTGTATGTAGGAATGAAAGAGAGAAGTCATGAATTTGTTGTTAAAAGGGTCCTTTGAAACCACATTGAAGACATTGAAAAGAAGCCCTGAAGAATCAAGTCTGGAAGACCCGGATCGGCCAGAAGAAAGAACAGTTTAGCATACATGTCAGAAGGCCACCAACCAACATATGCTCAACATACTGGACAAATCTAAAGCTGATCGGGCGCCCGACCAACATCTGGTCGGGCGCCCGATATTCAAAAGGGATTTCACCTACACGCTCACGGTCGGGTGCCTGACCACTACCTGACCGGGCGCCCGACCAGCGTCTAAATGCCCAAATAAGTGCGTAAGTTTTTACATAATCCGAGGCAGTTCATAATTTTTCCTATAAAAGGACACCTTGGCATCCTTGCTAGGGTATCTTAGAAGAGTTCTAAGTTTGTGGGGAGTAAGGGAGATCATTACGGAGCGATCGCAACTCCTCCAATTAGGGTTTTTTCTAGTTTTTCATGTTTTGTTTGGTTTTTCTTTGAATTCTAGTTGAAGCATGATAATGCTAGGTTAGATCCTCTTAACTAAGGCTAAGAGGTGAAGCTTGTGAACAGTTATCATGCTGGATTCGTTCTAATTCAAGTACTTTTCTTAAAGGTGGATTTTTTAAGCTATAGTTTGAATAAAAGAGATATTTTTGGATGTTTTATGAGAGTTCATGTGCTTCGGACATGAGTTCCTTGCAATTTTCTGAGATTATCATGTTTGGATTGATTAGATTCGAATTGTAGTCACCTTAGAGCGTACCATAGTCCATTGGCATGGTCGTTACTTCGAAGGCTACATATTCGACTTCTATGGGCTTCATTAGAACTAGAACCTCTTAGTCTTCAACTCGAGTAGAGATTGTTTGTGTTTGAATGCCATATCTTCCAACTATAAGAGAGATAGAACTTCAATTCTAGTTGTGTTATGCTTGGATGAATGAATTCACATAAGGGCTATCACAAGTGGATCCTCGAAAGCCTTAGTTCCCTTTAATTATAGAATTTTCAAATCACGGTTTTAAGTTAGTTTATAAGCTTGAAATCCTCAATTCATTGAATTAGAAGTTGCTAGAACACTGGAATTTATTTATCTTATTCCCTGTGGATCGACCTCGGTCTTACCGAGATTATTACTACATCGCAGCCTTGCACTTGAGGCGAGCGAACAAGTTTTTGGTGCCGTTGCCGGGGAATTTAGGTTAAACAGTTCTAAATTATTTTAGTGGCTATAAAGTAGAAGTAGTTAGGTTTTATTGTTTTCTTAGGATTAGTTTTTCTGAATTATAGAACTAACAAAGTTTGTTTTGTTTTGTAGGAAGTTCTTCTAGTTCAAGCAAATCGAGTACTATCCTTCCAACTTGAACTCTTTTAGTTTTCAGTTTTTATTTTCAGATTTTAGGATTTAGGTTTAGTTTAAATTTTGGATTGTGTAGTTTATGTCCCGTTGGGAACGTGACCACAACAATCGTCTCCAATCCGAAGGTGGTTTAGTTGGACCACTCTCCGTTCATAGACGAGTCCAAAAATCTATAGAACAAGTGAAAATTTGGGAAGTATGGATCAAATTCCATTAGGAAATCATTCCCTCCTACTGCAACCACAAACGCAAATCAAGAGGGAGTAAGAGAGAATGAGGTGCACAATGCTCCTCCAATGAGATCTTTACGGGATTACCTACAACCGGCCCGTGCAACTACACCCTCGTATGTGGTCTTACCACCAACCGAGGGAAACATCAATATAAAGCTGGGTGTGATTTAACTTATACCAAAGTTCCATGGGCTAGACTCTGAAAGCCCATATTTGCACTTAAAGGAATTTGAAGAAGTATTGGCTACCTTGCAATACACTAATGTTTCAGAAGATGCCATTAAACTTAAACCTTTTCCCTTTTCATTAAAAGAAAGAGCCAAGACTTGGCTTTACTCTCTTAGACCACACTCGATAGGGTCATGGAACGAGATGACCCGCGAATTCTTGAAAAAGTTCTTCTCGGCTTATAAAACGAACACTCTTCGAAGAGCCATAATGAATTTTTCGGCTAAAGAGAGTGAATCATTCTTCCAATGTTGGGAAAGGTTTAAGGATCTCCTACTTGCTTGCCCACATCATAGTTACGAAAGTTGGCGAATCATAAATTTCTTCAATGATGGATTAAGTTCCAATATACGCCAATTCATAGAGATGATGTGCAACAACAAGTTTATGAGCACAAATCCAGATGAAGCTTGAAGTTATTTGGATATGTTGGCCGAGAATGCCCAATCATGGGATACCTCGGATAAATCTAATAACCCCAAGCCTACTCAAGAAAAAGAGAAAGGAGGGATTTATATCCTCAAGGAGGAAGATGATGTGAATGCAAGGTTAGCCAGGCTCACAAGGAAGATCGAGGCCATGTAACTTAGTAAAAGTGGAGTTTTAAAGTCCAATAAAGCTATTGAGACCATGTGTGGGATTTGTTTCACCAATTTACATGCTACACAAGATTGTCCTACAATTCCTGCGTTTCAAGAGGTGTTACATGAACACGCAAATGCCACATATGGTTATCAACGGCCTTTCAATGGACCGGTGGGTAACACGTACAATTCTGCTTGAAATAACTACCCAAATTTCACTTGGAAGAATGCTCCCACGGGCAATCCTGCCAACTCTCAAGGAGGGCCACCCATGCAAAATATGGCCCCACCTCAATTCTCAATGGAGGATACTTTAAAGGCGTTTATCCAAGGGCAAACGCAAATCAATCAATCAAATCAGCAAATGTTCCAAGAGCTTAAAGTCTCAGTTGATGAGATTAAGGGATGCTTGAATGCTAGGGAAGGGACCTTTCCGGCCCAACCTCAGCCCAATCCAAAGCAAGTACATGAAGTAAGCATTCCTGATCCCTCCAACCAACATATGGAGCAAGCCAAATCCGTCACCACTCTTAGAAGTGGTAAACAAATTGACAAAACTATTCCGATGAAGGCCGACAAGCCTAATGATCTGGTAAATTCTGAGGATGAGGACGGATCTAACTTAGCCCCATAAGAAACGGAACGCGTTTACAAGCCCGTAGCACCATTCCCTTCGAGATTAGTCGCTCCAAAATCTCTTCCAAAGTCTCACGATATTTTAAAGATTTTCAGACAAGTAAAGATCAACATTCCCTTGCTTGATGCCATCAAACAAATCCCCTCTTATGCCAAGGTTCTAAAGGACCTATGCACAACTAAACGCAAATATAATGTGCAGCAAAAGGCCTTCCTAAATGAGCAAGTGAGTGTCATTCTCACTCGAAAGCCCCCCCCCCCCCCCCCCCCCCTAAAAAAAAAAAAAAAATTCAAAGATCCCGGTAGTCCCACAATCTCATATATCATTGGAGACTACCAGATTGAGAGTGCATTGCTAGACTTGGGGGCAAGCGTAAACTTGATCCCGCACTTGATATACGAGCAATTGGGTCTTGGTGAATTAAAACCCACCAAGACCACATTGCAACTCGTTGATAGATCCATCCGTGTACCAAGAGGGATAGTTGAGGATGTGTTAATCCAAGTTGACCAATTCTACTACCCGGTAGATTTTATCGTCTTGGACACACAACCGGTTATAGATGCTAGCACTCAAATACTGGTGATTCTAGGCCGCCCCTTCCTTGCTACATCAAACGCAATAATAAATTGCCAGAATGGGGTAATGCAATTGTCCTTTTGAAACATAACGTTAGAGGTTAATGTGTTCCATTTGGACAAAAGGCATAGGGATGATGATGATGTCTACGAGGTTGATATAATTGAATCAATTGTGAAAGAGGAGTTCGCTTTAAATTAGAATTTTGATCCTTTAGATGTTGTTAGCTTCGATCCTTTTGAGGATTGGGATGACAATGATGGCCCCCATGAGGTAAACATGATAGAATCCATCAAAGATGGGGAGTTTTTATAACATGATCTACCTGGAAGCTTGGGAAATGTTTGACACACTCCAAGAATGAATTCAACTCTATTATTAATGAGATCTTGGAAGTGTCAATTTCTGAAAATTTACTTGACAAGTCACCAAATTCTGATTTACATAAATTTGTTATGCAGGAATTGGAAGAATTGGTGCTTTGCTTGCTTATAGAGAGGCTAATTTCTGAAAGTGTAGAGGTTGAGGACCCACTCCAACCTACACAAAAGTCTGAGAAGGAGGAAGACGAAAAGGGTCCAAATTTGAAAACTTCCTCTGATGAGGTCTCCTACACTCTAGAGGAGTATTTGGCGTATTTTGAAGATTGGGATGATCCCATGATTAAGGACATAGTGCATGCCTTGAAGGAGACCCCTCTGGTGCCTAAAAAGCTTCCTTCCACAGAGTGTCAAACTGAAAAATCAATTGTGGAAGCACCGGTGAAATTTCATTTTGTAGAGACCATAACGACTTGTGATGAAGTGATTGAAGTCTCCACATCTCTTTGGTTTGTTGAAACCGAAGAACACTTCTAGGATGACCCATACTTGAATGATTTTTGCCCAGACAAGAAGGAAAGGAGATCCATCTTCAATAACTTCTAACCAATGCAATTTTCCTTTCCTAGTAAATGTGGCAATTTTATTGAGGAACCTGATAAAATCTTTCAGCAGGATTTTCAATGGGTTAGAATGATTAATGTCACCAATGTACTTTCCCAAACAGGATGGTGGATAGTTCTACTGAAAAATTTGTTACACCACTTGATGATCCTGCTCGACTTTGTCCTTTTGGATGATATAATCTCCTAGTCTGATGGAGATTCTCTTTCTAAAAGGATAACTTAGGTTTTGTTTATTGCTTTAAGAAGGTAGGTTTAGTTGTTTTTCTATTTTAGTTTTGCTTGCTTTAATAGATTTAGTTGTTGGAGTTGTAGACGTCCATGATCGACTCTCTCAGGTACTATTGTTCTCACTCTCTTATATTTTATCATTGTTCTCATGTTCATGCTCATTGCATATCTTTTTACATTGAGGACAATGCAAGATTTGGTTGGGGGGTCAGATGAGATTCCTCATCTAGCAATTTGTAACATTTCGAGCATCATATGTGGCAAATTTTTTCAATTTTTCTGAAAATTCAAAACTCGTTTGGAAAACCTTGTTTCTATGCACTTGGGATGATATGGGTGTAAGAAAAGGAGATATGAAGTGATGAATGTTGCAAGTCTTAAACTACTTCTAATATAATGGTTTTATATGTGAATTCTCCTATTTATGTGATTGATAGAAAATTTGAACACTTTTACACCTAATTCACATTACATGATTTTCATGGGTTGAAAGAATTGTGTGAATTGTGGATTGGCTAGACTTAGAGTTGAGGTGTTGAGAAACCAAGCCGGGGTACTTCGTCCATCCTTATCCATGGGAAAATAACGAAAGATATGGATTTAAGCTGGAAATGAGACGTAGTGTGAAAGCCGTCGGAAAGACGGTAAGGCAAATTCTTGTCATGGGCTTGTTGTTGATCTGTACACCTTGAGATTTGTAGTTTAGTTGATCCATGAAGAAGATGATCCTGTAGATTCATGAGATGAGCCATCACTATGCACATTAGGTTAAATTTTGTTCAAAGTTTTTCTATTTATCAATCAATCAGCGGGAATTCTATATGAACACTTTTTATGTTTTGAGAGTTTAAGGTTGCAACCTCTATCACCCAATTTCTCTAATTTTTATACTTGTATGTCTTGGAATGTATAAAAGCATGGTTTCTGAAGGAGAGTTGGATTTTGGAAGACTGAACTTCTTTCACGCATGTTTTGCTCGGGACTAGCAAAAAGCTGGTTGGGGGGTGTGTTGAGCTTCCATTTTATACATTTTTTAGCCCATTACATCACATTACATGCATGGTTTGCATGCTTAAAAGACCCATCTAATGCTTGTTTTGTATATGTAGGAATGAAAGAGAGAAGTCATGAATTTGTTATTAAAAGGGTCCTTTGGAACCACATTGAAGGCATTGAAAAGAAGCTTTGAAGAATCACGTCTGAAAGACCTGAATCGGCCAGAAGAAAGAAGAGTTTAGCATACATGTCAAAAGGCCATCGGGCGCCCAACCAAAACATGGTTGGGCGCCCGAAATTGAAGGATAATCTGCTAAACATACTGGACAAATCTAGAGCTGACCGGGCGCCCGACCAACATCTAGTCAAGCACCCGATATTCAAAAGGGATTTCACCTACATGCTGCTGACCAAATTGAAGCATGGTCGGGCGTCTGACCACTACCTGACCGGGCGCCCGACCAGCATCCGAATGCCGATATAAGTGCGTAAGTTTTTATGCAATCCGAGGTGGTTTGTAGTTTTTCCTATAAAAGGACACCTTGGCATCCTTGCTACGGTATCCTAGAAGAGTTCTAAGTTTGTGGGGAGCAAGGGAGATCATCGTGGAGCGATCGCAACTCCTCTAATTAGGGTTTTTTTTCTAGTTTTTCATTTTTTGTTTAGTTTTTCTTTGAATTCTATTTGAAGCATGATAATGCTAGGCTAGATCCTCTTAGCCTTAGCTAAGAGGTGAAGCTTATGAGCAATTATCATGTTGGATTCATTCTAATTCAATTACTTTTCTTAAAGTTGGATTTTTTAAGTTCCAGTTTGAATAAAAAAGATATTTTTGGATGTTTTATGAGAGTTCATGTGCTTCGAATAGGAGTTCCTTACAATTCTCTGAGATTATCATGTTTGGATTGATTAGATTCGAATTGTAGTCACCCTAGAGCGTACCATAGTCCATTGGCATAGTCATTACTTCGAAGGCTACATATTCGACTTCTATGGGTTTCATTAGAACTAGAACCTTAGTCTTCAACTCGAGTAGAGATTGTTTGTGTTTGAATGTTGTATCTTCCAACTAGAAGAGAGATAGAACTTCAATTCTAGCTGTGTTATGCTTGGATGAATGAATTCACATGAGGGCTATTACAAGTGGATCCTCGAAAGCCTTAATTCCCTTTAATTATAGATTTTTCAAATCACTGTTTTAAGTTTGTTTATAAGCTTGAAATCCTCAATTCATTGAATTAGAAGTTGCTGGAACAACTGGAATTGATTTACCTTATTCCTTGTGGATCGACCTCGGTCTTACCTAGATTATTACTACATCGCAGCCTTGCACTTGAGGCGAGCGAACAATTGGCTAGTCAACAGTTGCTCTTATTTAGAAAGAAAGAAAGAAGGTGACGACTCTTCCAACATAGTTTCCACTCATCATTTTGATAAAGATAAGCTGAAAGAATGGTATGAAAGGTTACTGATTGTTGAAGTGAAGCTGTTTAGGTTTATAGAGAGCAATGCTTTTATGAGGTACAATAAATTTCTTAACCCTAAAGCCGAGAGGGCATCGTGAATCACAGTGAAAATGGAGTGCATGAAGATGTATTCAAACGAGAAGAGGAAATTGAAATCAGTTTTGGCGTCAATCTAAAAAATAAGTCTGACTTCTGATTTATGAATAGCGTCTAATTAGAAGAAGGGTTATATGTCATTAACCGCACACTTTGTTGATGAAGATTAAAAACTTTGTAAGAAAATTCTGAACTTCCATCACCTTCTTCCTCCTCATTCTAGTTATGCGATTTCAGATTGTATATTCAGTTGTTTATAGGAGTGGGGCATTGAAAAGAAAATCTCCACAATAACTTTAAATAATGCATCTGCCAATGACAGTCTGATTATAATCTTACACAACTAAATGAAGGTAACCGAAAATCTATTTTTTTATGGGAAGATATTTCAGGTTAGGTGTTGTGCCCATATTCTAAATTTGATTGTCCAAAAGGGTTGAAGACAACTAACACCACAATAGAGAACATCGGAGAGAGTGTAAAATGCATTAGGGGGTCACCTTCAAGATTACATATATGGAATGATAGCATCCAATGTTTTGGTGTGAAATCTCCAAAAACGTTGAAGTTAGATGTTTGCACACGCTGAAATTAGACTTTTGAAATATTGGATTCAGCCATTGAATTGGAATTGACATTCCTTGAATTCGCGGTGCGTGATAAATGTATACTTGGTCGCCTAATCAAGTAGATTGGAGCAGAGTGAAACAAGTTCAAGGGTTTTTCAAGATATTCTACGAATGCATGAACATTTTCTTAGGAACAAAGTATCCCACAGCAAATCAGTTTCTTCCATATGTTTGTCAGATTAAAGAAGTTCTAAACAAAATAGCTAGTGATGGTCCAAAATTTCTAAAGATGATAGCAAAAAAAATGCAAATGAAGTTTGATAAGTACTAGGATGAGTGTCATTTGTTAATGTCCTCAGCAGTTGTTCTTGATCCCCGATGTAAGATGGTCTTAGCGGAGTTCATTTTTATGAAGATTTATAATATTGTAAGGGCATCATTCGAAACCTCCAAGGTTCGTGATGCAATTGAAGATTTGTACTCTTTATATGCTTCTATAGTAGAAACAACCACACAAGTTAATACATGAATTGCAGGTCTAAGTTCTTCTGGTTCATTTGCACTCGTTTGCAATATGCTCAATGAATTCATGAATTTCTTAGCACAAAAAAATACAAATACGTATGCAAAGGAATCAAAACTACACTTTTATCTCAAAGAGCCGATCAGAATGCGCCATAATTCAGAATTTGATGTTTTGGAATGGTGGAAGATGAGAGCCAGTGAAAAAAAAAACTTTATTCTATCAGTGATGGCACGGGACATATTGTTAATTCCTATTTGAACCGTGGCAACGGAATCCACCTTTAACACAGGGAGTAAAGTCATTTCCAAGCATCAAAGCTTACTTTTACCAAATACAATTAAAGCATTAGTTTGTACGCGAGATTGACTGAGTCTGATTTGGGGAAGTAGCTGTTATGATGTTGAAGAAGAGGAAGATGAGTTCGACTGTCAAGACGAAACTGCACCTGCTAATGTACCTGGAACAATATACATCAAGGAGGTTATAGATTTTTGTTAATCTTTGAATGTATTACACAATGGAATTTGTACTTCAATTTTCATAAGTGTTTAAATTATTTATACTTTCATCATAACATCTAGCATCAATATGTTGCTTTATTTTATCATATTCATTTTGTTTAGCCTTTACAGTTCTTACGTTAAGTTGTTAGTCTCTCTTTAGTGTTTATTATTTATTTCATTACTTTGTCAAAAATACTAATGTCTTGAAACATAGAGTGTAGATGTCTTCATTTGATCCATTAGACAACATTTAAGAGTATGGTTCCTTAGTCCACTATCCAAATTCAGGAACTGTGAAGATTATGTGTCGTTTATGTGGGAAAAAGTTTTTTAACAAAACGAATCGACTTAGATTGCACTTAACATGTCGGGGTGGAGTGTTGAGTGACAAATTTTGCATGTTTAACCCCACATTAAGCTTGCATTTACATGAATTATGTGGCTAAAGTGATCTAATTACACTTGTTTTCATATTTATAAGTGATTGAAGGAATTTCGATGAATTCGAGTTAAAAAATGATTTTAAGTCTAAGAGATGGTGATTCGAGCATGTGGATACAAGAAGATCAAAAGAAGTTGCACGATGCTTGAAAAGTGCAGAAAATGTCCTGAAAAGTCCAAATCCAAAATTCCAAGACTAGAAAAGCAATATGCAGAAAGTGCAGAAATAGCCCTGGGGCTACTTGAACTACGAATTTCGAGACGGTGCGAGTCTATAAAAGGGGAATCTAATTCCACAAATTATTTTCCAATTTTTTCCATTTTCTTTTAGATTTCTTTCTTAGGAGTTTCCAAAGAGAGAGAGAGAGAGAGAGAGAGAGAGAGAGAGATTTTTTTACTTGATTATTTATTTTAATTTCAATTTATGCAAGTTCATTAAGGTGTTAATTTCTTTAGATTAATTCAAGTTCTCTTTTATTCTTGCAATTATTCTCCTCTTTCTTTATTCTTTTCTTGTCCATTTTCCTTTTTAAACATGTGCTTCTAATTCTCTTCTAGCTAGAGCCAGAAGGGAAGCACATTGATTCAATGGATTATCCATCATGATGATTCCTTAATAATTTCATGATGAGATCTTAAGATTGATACATGTTATCATGTATTAGGAAAATCTTTAATCCATCATGTGAGAACCATATGGTGGGTGCTTAGATCTAGCTAATACGGATTTCTTAGATCGGAGAGGCTTTTGACCTTTCATATTGTTTGATTTGTAATCTCATGGATCTCAAATGCTTACAATCCCTGGAGCTCAGAAGTATATTTTAATGATGTAGAACTTGAGATTTCTAATCCTTGATAGTTTTCTACTCCTTTTTACATGCTTTAATTGTTAAACATTCCGACTAGACTGACCATAGTTCTCTGATCTAGTTGAGTTATCATTATAAGTCATGATAGATGGTCTATTAAGTCCGTGTGTGGAAGTTCGATGCTTTGGTTTGATTTTTCATATCAATCAAAATCTTTAATTTACAATCAATTTTGGGATAAATCCTTTGATATCTATTTTCATTACCTGTTTAGTTGATTTGTGGAAAGCTTTCTCAATAGGCTATCTTCACGAAATCGACCCTGTTCTCACAGGAATATTATAATTGAACCTCTACACTTGGAAGAAATCAAACATGGAGATGCAAAACCGTGCCTTAAAGCCTTAAAGGATGTTCAACTCCTTTTCCAAGCCCTTCTAGACTCGAACAAAAAATCTTCAACTTCTAAAGTATAGAGAAGTCATTGAAAAGAGGAAGAGAATAGATCGATATTAGATGAATTGAAAGAAAAACAAATACAACTCACATTAAAGCGTAGTTTGGAAAAGGCTTCTACACATCGTCGATGTCGTCCAACTCCAAGACAACATGATAATGAAGCAGGATCAAGCAAGGGCATTAAGAAGAAAAGTAACAAAGCATCAAAGTTTCTCTCCAAACTTTGTAAATTATATAGGATGAGAGGTACTTCGTATAAATCAGCTCACAAAGAAGGCTTGAAAAACCTTATTGAATCTATCAAAGAGCAAGATAGAACGCCCTCTCTACCTTCTGATTCAGGAGAAGTAAATGAGTATCTTTACGAAAATTTGGATAATAGCTCTAGCTCATCAAACGAATCAAATGAGAGATGAAACTTGAAAGTACGTTTTTAATATTTTTTTAATTTTTATTTTAGGTAAGTTCTACATTCGTCATCCTTCCTAACTTTGTGTAAATAGTACATGTAACATATAAGTTTATGAAATTTTGTGTAAACAGTACATCTTTCCTCACTGTTGTCAGTCAGTATATGAAAGTTCTATATACATATTTACAAGCTTAACCCTCAGGTCAAATTCAGCTCGAAAAGCTCAAGCTCGAAATCGGCTCAAACTAACTCGATCGAGCCAGGTCAAACGTAAAATTCCAGCTTGATGGACAAGCTGAGCCAAACACAAGCCAAAGTGGTAATTGGTAGAGCCTAGCTCGAACATGGCCGAGCTCGGCTCGTGTGACCATGGGGAACAGCTAATCCGCTCCCATGGGTTTAGACCTCCCTAACGAATCAGGTACTTTCACTCAGTGGCCACAATCTACAAGCTGAACTAACGATCACATCAATTTTCTCTACCCATCAATTTGTTCAGTATGCTGTCGCCAACCTGTTGGATGTTGGATGGTGAGGCCTGCAACACGCGTATCGCATTGGCAAACCTCTAAATCAAAATGTATCCATCTTTTTCTCGTCTGATTCTTGGGTTACCTGCAAGCATATAATATTGTGGTGAGTATCTGCACGATGCTCATGGTGTTAAAAACCATTTCAAAAAGCGGACAATACCGGATTTTTTTTTTTACCCAAACAGGTGGAGCCCACCTTACGCTTTCGATGATCTAATTTGTTTATAGAGTGCGTTACATCACGGGATAGGACACGCTCCGCTATCTCCCATTCCTCGTGATCCTACTACTCTAATTGATGGATTGAAAATAGAAAACTATAGCCAATGGTCTACGTTTAGTGGATCCTAATCAGACGACTAGGATCATTCGATGATAAAGATCTGGAGTCATCGAGTCCTATCTACAACAGGACCCACCTAATGAGCGTTTGGATTTTTCTTTGCCAAGCAACTTGCTCCATGGAACCTTCTCTACAGGTTTAGTTGAAATTGTAGACTGCTACGTCTCCACTGTACATGGGCCCCACCTTCGGGCAATAAAAAAACCATCCAGTGGCCTCTTCTTTCCACTGTCCTTTTGCAAGCCGTACGTTCTGAAGCCCAGATAGCCCCGTTGATGTGATATCCGCAACAGTGGGTAATCCACTGTGGCCCACCTGTCCGTTGATCAACCCAATTCTTGAGTTAGGGCATCAATGCACTGGTACCTTTCCGATTAAGGATTGGATCGTGGACCTTTTTTCCATGCTCGCAAATGTGTGGCGTCTACATCAGCTTTGTTTCTCACAGCTCTTGAGTCTCATTATCTCATGTTCAGTAAGAAACATAAAAGTCCTATGCTCTGCCAAAGTGTGATAGATGATAGACAGGCACTCATAAATTTATTTAATAATTGCATACCTATAAGGCATAAAATTAGTAAAATAAACTTCTAACTCACGATAACTCGTGAACACTTTTTCAGTGCCCATCACGAGAACTCATAGTGCAGCACCCCCAAACAAAACCCAGGGCCAACTTTCATCATAATCCAAAGCAGTGGTGAGCGGTGGCAGAGAGAGGGAGGGGGGAAAATCAAAGGGAGAAACTATTTCCTTTTGTCATAGTCCACCAAAGTTTTGGATAAGGTAAAAGTTCGCCCCTAGACTTTTTAAGGTGCTGCATCACGTGGACAGTTCAAATTCAGTGTCACATAGCAAGCTCTCAAAACGTGCTCATGAGTTCATGAGAACTAGTGAGCATATATATATATATATATATATATATATATATATATATATATGGAAAATGGTACCATAAGGTCGACTTCCCATGAGGTCCAGCTGTGTGGGCCCATTGTGATGTGGATCAGACATCAAAATTGTGCATTTGATGGGTCCACTTTATGTTATGGGCTATCCCAAAAATCAGCCGGAACTGGTGAGCCATGACATCTAAAACCATGTGAAAATATGTCTAAAACATCTAAACGCACTTGGTGGTGCTTATTGAGTTTTGGATGCAGCTGAAACTTGGTCTGACCCCTCATCTGAGTGTTACACACACAATGGATGTGTTAGATTTGTGAAACACATCTCGCTGGGCCCAATAAATGATCATGAAGGTTTTAATGGGCAGATAACCCCTCTCAACTGTTGTATATGGTGTGGCCCACCTAAGTCATGGATTGACCTGATTTTTAAGCCCATGGCCCACCATGGAATGCTGCATCTGACTGATGGGGTAGATGTCTGATCCACATCATCGTAGGGCCCACACAGCTCGACCTCATGGGAAGTTTCCATGAGGTCGACCTTATATTACCATTTATATAAAAGCTGGTGAACATTTATTAGGTAATAAGAAATGAAAAATATCATACGATCCTATTGCAATAAACAAGTGTTTATGAATGTTTGCTTTGTTGGCAGATTGTTGGACTTCTGCCATTACATCAGTGTAACAGTTAATGAATACCATCTGTATATTTCTGATTGGGAGGGCTTGCTTATCAATCATCATGCACTCCTAGAATAGATTCACGGTTCTAAGGTACTTGGCGGAAGTTTTCTAACCCATCCACTTGTTTCCAATATTGATACCCACGTATGCTAAGGAGATATGCGTATGAATTACTAGGACCAACATGAGCTTAGCGTGGCACATGGGTGGAACATCCATAGATTCCTAACTTGTGTCCTGCCCTACCAGGATAGAGATTGGAGCACGTACATGGGCTTTGTGGGGGACTACCGTGATGTATGGGTTTTACCTACGCTGTTCATCCATCCCATTTTTTTTTAGATCATTTTAGGACATGAGCCAAAAATGAGACAGATCCAAAGCTCAAATGGATCATATTAAAGAAGCAGCAGTGATAATGACAACCTTTCTAGGCCATGTTGATGTTTCTTTACCATTTAACCTACAGATATAAGGTAAAAGGGGAAAACATAAGGGCCCGTTTGAATTGTAAGTTACTTAAGATAAGCTACTCATCAGATAAGTTACTTATCTTGGTTTTTACTTATTAAGTAGATAAGTATGTTTGGTACACAATGTACTTATCAGCCAATAAATAAATAAGTATGTTCGGTAATAACACATTGATAAGTAACCTTTCAAAAGAAAATTTCAAATCTACACATAATAAGCAACATATTGACATGAAAAGAAAAAGCTAAGTGTTGAAGCAGTTTTCCTAACTGAATGAGCTTTTCTAATCCCACGTGCGTGCAATAAAGCTCATGTACATGCCATGCATGTGCTAGTATAGGACGATTGGTCCGAGATACATTCCATCCATCAGAATAGGACCACTATATGGATGCCCTGGCACAAGAATCAAGTTGATCCACTGGTCAGGTGGGGCGACAGTCTACAAAACAAATGTACAGCTCTAGAAGACTTGGTTGAAGTTTTCTAACCCATTCACTTATTTCCTGTTAGTGCACTTTTCTGTGGTATACTAGTGCACCTTGCTTGTCAATCACTTAGGTCAGTGAGTCTAGTGTCGGTTGAGCTTAATGAAGATGAAGACCGAAGACTCAAGTGGCCATGCTCCATCAAGAAAGAAGAAACAGGTAAAAGTGATGCCTTAATGTGCCTTAACCTTAACCAAAACTTAACCCTTAACCTCTTAATGACCTTGACCTTATTAGCAAAACCTTTAGTCATCATAGATTGGCCCTAGGTATCCCAAAAGATCACCCATACTATGGCCTTAGAGATTGGGTTGTGAAAAAGTTAGGTCAGCAAACTGTTTGGCTGAATCCAGGCTTGTCTGACCAATCACGACCCGACAAGACCGGTCGGACTGGCTTCCAGTCCAGACAACATTTCCTATAGTGTGCAAGCCATTAGGCTGACCGGTCAGACCGGATAGACCCCCCCCCCCCCCCCCCCCCCCCCCCCTAGACAGTGTCTTCCTGTCCTCACTAGCCATTGGCCGACTGGTCGGGACAGGTCAGGACTAGCCGTTTTTTGCCCGTTTTCTGTCCGTTTGAACATCTTTTATAAAGATGCTTGGCTCATTTTGAGGGGAAAGAAGAGGGATTTTGAGATGAGTGAAGCCACCATTGTTAGAGACCATTTGAGGCTCATTCCCAACCTATGCAAGGCATCTTCCTTGTGCTTTAACACAAGATTAGAGCATTCCAAGCTCTTCAAGAAGATGACCTTCATCTCCTCTTGATCTCTAGAGTTTGGATATTCCTTGATAGGCATATCCTTATCTAAACATCTAAGATGAGATCGTTGTAAGTGAGAAACTCTAGGCAACCCATTCCTATTAGTTATAGAGCTCTCAAACCTACCCTCCTATCACCTTAGGCATCTCAAAGGCATCACAAGCAAGGTGATTGATTAAGTATAGCTGAGGCATTAGCGACGCAACGGCAATACATGTCGGGGGAGCAAGGGAAGCTAATTGAAGCACGGGAGATCGGAGATCAAGGAACCCGAACCAGCGCTGAATAAGGGACTCATCCGATAAGTAAAGTTGTCTTTGTTGAGAGTCCATTCACTCAATTCCCTGTGGGAGTTGAGTGTAGAGTTTGTTTGTCAAACTCGAACTAGGAACATTGGCCGTTCCTTGGCCTATTTGTCGGCCTAAAGACTAGAGGTTGTTTGGTACTCTTTGGCCCGTTTGCCAGGCCTAAACAAAGTCTTCAAGAGGGAACATCTGACACAGGAGTGAACGTGCATCGGGTTGAGAGTTAGCATATGTTCAAAACTCCGTTTGGGTTGAAAGTTAGCCATTTGTCTAAAACTCCGGTTATGGTTGAGAGGTGAATCGGTAAAACCTCCGTGTAAAGGTTGAGAGGTAAACCTCATTTAAAACCTCCGATAGTGAATACCGGTGTGCTCAAAGGAGTTAAGTGCTTGAACCGGGAGTGGAGTAGACTCAAAGTCAAACCACTATACATGCTTGTATTTGTGATTGATTGAGCACATTGATATCTTACCATTGCATGTTTAAATGTTTAATTATGAATGCTCGATAGGAATGTATGCTAGGCACTAGATAGGCACATCCACACACAAGATGTACTTTCACTAGTTGTGTAGACTTGAGCTCATTGATCCATTCTCATAAGTCTACACAAGTTACATATGTTAGGAGCTTAATTAGTTAAATCATTTGATTATCTATGCATGCTTAGACTAGGTTGTTTACTGTTTAAATCATATGCTGGTCTTGTGATTGGACCCACTTAGGCTTGGAAGCCGAAGTATTCTTGCTTACTTCGTTTAATTTATTAAATTATGTAAATAAGCGAAAAGAATTTCAAGTTGCTCTTTAAGCTTCCGCACATACGAAGGTGTCGTGTTAAACTACCGACGTAATTTCATTTCCAATAGTCAATCCGCATGGTGAGTGGATTAGAACCATTTTTGGGAAAGATGCAGAAGATAAGATCAACCTGTTTGGTGGATTGGATCTTGCACCAATTAATGTAGGGCCCATCTTTAATGTGGGCCATCTAGTGTGAGCCCCACCTTTGATGGGACAGTCCATCATGTGGGGCCTCCTTTGACATGGACGGTATGAGAGAGTAGTAATTGAGTGAACCATGAGAGAGAATTTTGATATGTAGCATGACCTGAGAGAGATAAGTAGAAAAGCCAAATTGGAGGGTGGTTAATTAACATTGGAGGGTGACTAACAATGTGGGTGAGTACTAACCCTATAAAAAAAAATAAAAAGCATGACATGAGAGAGATAGGTAGAAAAGTCAAAAGTAAAAAAGGTAAAAAAAATATTTATTAAGACCAGTAATTTTTAAAAAATAAGTTACTTTCCAATTATACTCACCAAACGAACGTAGGTTCCAAAAGTAACTTAACGTCTTAAGTTATTTGGTAGTATCCAAGCAGGCCCTAAATGTCAGCTTGATTCAAAACTTCCCCAGAGAACAAATCTTCAGTGGCCGCCAAGAAGTATTTAATGGTGGGGTGTTCAATCCCCATGGGTGGTCCACTTGAGATTTGCATAAGTTTTGGGCTCATACTACCCTAAAATAAAAAAAAATGGATAGACTGCGTGGATAAAATCCATACATCATGGTGAGCCCCTTAGAGCCCTTGCACAGTCCAAATTGGCTCCGGAGGCGTGGCAGACGTACGGTGCAATATCCAAGCCATCATAGAAGAGGAAAGAGTACTGATATGTAGGCTCATAATCTATCCTATGAATTAAGCTATTCCACAAGTGAGGTGGTCCAAAATTAATGGCATAAATGTGCGGTTATGAAAGGTAGGCTAAAGTTTTCTAACCTGTCCACTTGGGCATGGTTTGGGTGCATCCCCAGATCCAGTGGGGTCGATAGATCCCTAGCTATGGGGCCACTATGATGTATGTGACTTACATCCACACCGTTCATCCATTTTGACAGCTCATTTTAGGGCATGATCCAAAAAATGAAGCAGATCCAAATCTTAGGTGGACCATACCATAGGAAATAGTCGTGATTGAATCCTCACCATTAAAAACTTCATCAGCGCCACCAAAATGTTTATTTTCCATCCAACATGTTGATAACGTTACAAAGACATGGATAAAGAGACCACACAAATATTAGCTTGATTGAAATTTTTTGCGCCCCACAAGATGTTTTTAATGGTCAATTATTATTACTGTTTCCTGTATTATGGTCCACGTGAGATTTGGATCTGCTTCATTTCGGAATCTCATTCTTAAAATGGTTGGACGGCATGGATATAAGGCACATATATGGTGGGCCCCATGGTCGGGGATCCACCGAAGCCGTTCCCGTATTTCTAACATCAATGAATCCGTACTGTGTGGACCACCTTCATCTTTTGAAAATACAATTTACACGTCCGTTCCACGTGCTAGATAGCTTTGATGTTTCAACTGTTTGGGTCCTCACCATAGGTTGTGATGTGTACATTAGCCGCAGGCTGTATGTCTGTGGGCTCTGAAAAGCTTTGGCGGAAAACGAGTAAAAGCTTTCACTGTCATTTACTGTCAAAAGGACCTGGTTTGGTAGGGAGCGGATCTGTGTGGCCCTTGCCAGGGGCGCGCGGATTAGGTACTACCCTCCGCCTGCGGACCACCAAGGGACCACCGTGATGTATGGCTTTTATCTACACTGTTCATCCATTTTTCCATGTCATTTTAGATTATTAGCCCAAAAATAAGGCAGATCCGAGGCTCAAATGGCCCACACCACAAGAAGCAGCAGTGCTAAGGACGGCGTCCATTGAAACCTTCTTAGGTCCCACCATGTTATTTATTTGCCATCCAACCTGCACATGGATGAAGTGAAAAAACAAATATCATCTTGATCCAAAACTTCTGTGGTCCCCAAAAAATTTTCAACAATAGGAATTTAATACTCACTGTGTGGTCCACTTTATCCTTGGATTTTTTTTTTTTTTTTGGGCTCATAATAAAAAATAGTATGGAAAAATGGATGGACAGTATAGCCCTCGGACCCAGCCTGTCCTCAGTGTGCGGATCGGGCGCGGATTGGGTACTACCCTCAGCAGGACCTATCCAAAGATGGACGGTCGTGTCAGGGGATCTGTGGGGACCACCGTGGTGTATATGTATTATTGTAGACACCCCACCTTCGGCTACAAAATTGGTACAGATAGCTGAATGAATGGAGGACCATACACCCAAATCCCATGTTCAAACTCAGCCAAACTCACCCTTGTAAGCCCCAATCCATAGCCCAACTCAAGCCTGAACCCAGTCAACTCACCCCTAAACATCAGCCTGAAAAACCCCCATAAGAAAAACCAGTCAAAAAATCCAAAAAAAAAAAAGTCAAACTCGGCGAGTCAACTCGCTGAATCAAATCACCGAGTCAACCCATCGAGTCAACTCATCGTGTCAACCCATCTCTTAAACCCAGTTAACTCACCGAGTTCCAGACCGCAGCCTCGGAGCAAGTCCGTACTGCCCGTTGAATCCCAATAAAGGCCGTACCCCAAACTTATTTATGGGTTCTGCTACTCCTCGCTACTATAAATACCCCCTCCCCTTCTCACTCAAGCATCCCTCAAAAGCCCTCAAGCCCGAGTGCGATCCCGTTCAGTCCGAGCCCTCCTCCACCCTTTTAGCCTATCTTTCCACCAAGGAGAGCCTGAGTGAGGAAAGCCTAGCCCTGGTCCAGCCCAGCCTGACCACTAGTCCAAGTCTCCCAAGCCATCCAAATCTTGATCTAGCTACTGGAAGCAAACCTTTGCGACACCTCCGTCCATCCAGCTATTCTTTTACTAGCATCATCTCACTCGCATCTAGCATAAGTGCAACATTTACTTTTCTTCCAACCCCCCTGCTTCACTACAAACACTTTGATTATTCAAACACATGGCATGCATCCCGCATAAAAGCACCTGTCAATTCGAGCGTATGCTCTGGGCTTGCCTGTTAATGGAAACCTGCCCATCAGAAACTCTTACTGTTCAGACCTGCATTCATGCATCAGCCACTACAAGCACTTTGATCATTCAAACACACCGCATGCATCTCGCATAAAGCACCTGTCAGTTCGAGCGTATGCTCTGAGCTTGCCTGTTAATGGAAACCTGCCCATCAGAAACTCTTACTGTTCAGACCTGCATTCATGCATCATGTCATCCATGAGAATGTACGAAGATTAAAACAGACTTTCAAGTATTAGTTCGATTCTGTGAAGTAGAGACCGTACTTCGGTACGGGTAGTGTGTGGGATGCTTAACCTCTTCCCACCCTGTAACCGTGATCCCTTACCTCAAATCTCTGGCCGCAGATCAAAAGGAATCATTTTAGATAAATGAATCTTCGGATCCCCTTTTTTAACGTTTCTACGGGGTCTAGCCGACTGTAGATTCGAAGTAACTGGCTAGTGGCGACTCTGGTCTTATACAAACTCATCTAATACATCCAGTTTAACACGACAATTGAATAAAGCCTTCGAGAACGAGGCAAGCCAGTGGCACAAACGGCGATTCACGCGCACGCACCCCTCTTCTTTTTCCGAAAGGAAGAGAGAACGTCCGGAAACGCGGAATGGCGAGGGTCCACAATTATCCACGCCGTTCATTCATTTTGAAAGATACTTTTAGGCAATAGGTTCCAAAACTAAGCAGATTGAAGGACCAAGTGGACCACACTACAGGAATTGGTGAAGATTGAAATCTGACCGTTGAAAATTTCCTCAGGGACACAAATTTTGGATCAAGCTGATATTAATATTTTCCCTTCGTACAGGTCTATGTAACCTTATGAACAGTTTAGATGGAAAATATACATCACGATGGACCATAGGAAGTTTTGAATGGTATGAATTAAATATCCACTGCTTTGTGTGGTGTGGTCCACCTGCGCTTTCAATCTGCCTCCATTTTGGGCTTATGGTCTAAAATGATCTCCCAAAATGGATGGACGGCGTGGATAAAACACATACATCACAGTGGGCCCCACAGAGCCCCAGCCAGGACCATCCATCTCTAGCTAAGTCCTGGTGGGGGTAGTACCCAATCCGCGGCCGCGCGAAACAGGCGGTGTAATACCTAATCCCCATCACCCTGCCTCCTCTCAGTACGGTGTGGCCTGACCGTGGAGCCCACCTTGATGTATGTATGTGTAGTATATCCACGCCATCCATCCGTTTTGCCAGTCATTTTAAGGCATGAGCACAAAAATGAAGCCGGTAAAATCTCAGGTGGACTACACTACAAGAAGCAGTGGTGATTGGACAACCATCATTAAAGACTTCCATTAAAGTTTATTTGTCATCCAACCTAGTGGTGATTGGACAACCATCATTAAAGACTTCCATTAAAGTTTATTTGTCATCCAACCTGTGCGTTGGTAAGACCCATCTCACATCTTGCAGACTTTTTAACCCACACACACACACACAACAATGGGTACTCAAACCCACAGTCATTAGTGTTGAAATGCTCATCAGTCTACCGCTAAGCCATGAGAAAAGACCTTGGATCCTCTAGATTAAGGGTGCACACCGAACTGGTGGAACTAGTAAACCGGATCAGAAGTGACCAGGATGCATGGTTTGGCCCGGATCTAAAGTGCGCCGGTTCAGTTTCAATTTCAAAAATCAAAGAACCAGTTAGTTTGGTTCAACTCTTGGTTTGGGGTTTTGTAGAACCGAATCGGACCATGAATCAAACTAGAGAACTGGACGGTAGAATTGGACCACATAACCGAACTGTAGAACCATAGCATAAAACTGTGAAACTGGACCACAGAACTGAACACCGGAACTGGACCCCTCAGTCAATAAATATTTAACTTTTATTTTTTTATAAACATAAAAAACTGAAAAAAAAAAAAAAAAAAGAAGCAGAAAACCTTGATCTCTCTTTATTCTCCCCTTCTTTCGTACCTCTCTCTCTCTCTCTCTCTCTCTCTCTCATCAAATTGATCACAATATAGATGACATTGGCAGCAAAATCATTTTGAAAAGACGAAAGAGTCATAAAAATAAACCATGATATGATTACTCTCTATGGAAATTTTTATTAGAGAAGCTTGGGTTGGATTATAAATAAATAAATAAATAAAAACACTATGCAATTGGGCTGGATTATAAAAAATCCAAAATAGTAGAACTAAATCGGAATCAGAAACGAACCAGTTTTTTACATTCCGGTTCCAATTCGATTATAGGGTGCAAACAGTCCAGTTCCTATTCTGGTATTCCTAGAACTGTTGGAAACAATTTAGCTCTGATTTCACCCCAAAACCAAACCGAATTGAACCGCGTGAACCCCGACACTAGACTTAAAAACCTATCTTAATTGGGTACTCACAACCATGTAACGAAGGTTGTGAACATGTGGAAGCTTTCTATAAATGATCATACCATCAATTTGGCATGCCCTTATTTAAAGGGCGCGGATCAGCTAGTCCCACTGGGAGTAGCATAAGGGGTGGTTTCAAATCTCCATGGGCCCCACGATGATGTATGTGTTTTATCCACGCCGTCCATCCATTTTTCCATCTTATTATAAGGCACGAGTCCAAAAATGAGACAGATCCAAATCTCAGGTGGACCACACCACAGGAAAACATTGGGAATTGATGCTTAACGTTGAAAACTTTTTGGGGGCCACAGAAGTTTGGTATCAAGATGGTATTTGTTTTTTCCCTTCATCTAGATCTATGTGGCCTTATCAAGAGGTTGGATGGAAAATAAACATTACAGTGGGCCCTAGGAAGATTTTAATGGTGGAAGTTCAATCCCCACTGTTTTCCTGTGGTGTGGTCCACCTGAGATTTTGATCTGTCTCATTTTTGGCCTCATGCCTTAAAATAAGATGGAAAAATGGATAGACGGCGTGGATAAAACACATACATTGTGGTGGGGCCCACAGAGATTTGAAACCACCCGTTATGCTAGTCCCAGTGGGACTAGCTGATCCGTGCCCTTATTTAAATGACTGTGATAACCCAATCAACATCCAGAGCAGATTAGGTGAGGCCCTGACCGCTGGGCCACCTTTGATTTATGCATCGTATATCCACACTTTCTATCTTTTTTGCCAAAAAAAATGGAGCAGATCTATTAGGACATGAGCCAAAAAATGAAGCAGATCTCCGGTGGAACATGCATACCAACCAGGGGTGATTGAATGCCCACCATTAAAAACTTCCTAAGCCCCACCGTAATGTTAATGTTTCATCCAACCTGTTCATAAGGTCAGGATGACCTGGTGAAGGGAACAGACACATATCAGCTTTATCCCATAACTTTTGTGGCCCACAAGAAGTTTTTAATGGTCAATCACCACTGTGTCTTGTGGTGTGGTCCACCTAAGACTTGGATCTGCTTCGTTTTTGGATCATACCCTCAAAATGAGTTGGAAAAAAAAGATGCACGTCATGGATATGCAATACATACATCAAGGTGGGCCTCATAGTCAGGGCTGCACCGTGTTGAGGGAGGCACGGGTGCACCTAATCAGTTCCCATTGATGATACTTAGGCCATGTGCAGACCGTGATTGTAGAAGCTCTGCTTGGGCCCCACATATAGGTACCAAGAATTCCTTATTTGTTTTGGCTGACATTCAAATGCCGTAAGGGTTATGCATCAACGGTCTAAGATTGGCCACTGCTAAGGCTATAGGCTCTTAGGTAAAATGGGCAAAAGCATAGAAGTCTCATAACGCATTTAGTTCAACCAAATATGAAGAAATTTCATAATATTTTAAGATCATTCATTCTAATTTGATGCAATTTTTTTTTGTCATATTTCAAGAAATTTGGTGCAACCAAACGCGCCCTAATGAAATTAAATAATTTACATTGCAAAAAAGGACGCAGGCTTGTTTCTGCATGTAAATTCCTACGTTAGTTCATGAGGCACTAAAAAAATTGTAGTGACCAATCCTCTCATCATGTGGGCCATGCCAATCTGTTGAGTCAGACTGTCATCTTTCCATTGATTCTAACAGTGTGGCGCCCACCTGATGATCAGACCTACATGCATTTTTTTTTCTAGGAGATCTCCATGGTAGAGCTTATTGTTTACATGGTATGAATGTGATACATAAGTGGCTATACAATCAGTTATGGTAATTCTGTGTGCATATGATTAGACTCTTTTAATTGAGAAAATTGGAAGAACTAGTCTTTTCAAATCATACACGCCATTCGTCAGGTGTGATAAGTGAGGCCAACTCCATAATTGGTATGTACAGAGCATTGAAAATCTAATACTAGAAGATCCCATTGACAGGGTTAGAACTTTTTCCATTCCCAAGGGCCCATTTTTTATGTGCAGGCAATAAATTGAAATATTAATAGTCCTACAAAGGAAGTGGTCTTAAGTTATCATCTACTGGTGGTGGGCCACAATGTTGACATGGTGGTACTGTTGTAGACATGTGAAACACATTTATGCATTCTTAGACTTCTCTCTCCCCACCTTATGTGCACATGTGACGTTTAATTTCTAGGCTTTAAGCAACTCTATCACTCTCTTATATGTGTGGTCTGTAAAAGAGGAACATTATGCAGAGAGAACGTTCATCTTCAAAGGATTTCTCGACAAGTGATTTTTTGTACGGTGAAAGAGCGCAAGAGAGAAAAAAAAAAAAAAAAAAAAAGCCTTGTATTTTTTTATTTTTTTGTTGTTTAGCGGGAAAAAAAAGAGCTTGTATTGCTACCCTATAGACATAGTTAAATTTCAAACATGTAAATCTTAATGCTTCTTGCCTCTTTTATGTTCTTTTCTTTTGGGTTTTACTTGTTAGAACGAACTGCTATGAAAGCAATCACCAAGTAGAACGAAACAAGCAATATTAGAAACCAAACGAACACAAGCAATCTAGAGAACACAGAAATTTTTTAAAATGAATTACAAGAAACGGAAATCAAACTTATAAATTAGAAAATCCTCGTTTTCTCCTTTGCTTGCTCTCTTAGAATACTTAGGATCACTTAATCCCGTATTAACAAGGCTTTATATAAGACCCATGCAAAATTAGAAACTAAAACCGCACACTTACACAAAACAATGTGGCGCCATCAATCGATTGACCGAATAACATCAACCAACTGTTGATTGATCGAGGTCCTATGTTCGATTGACCTAATATGACCAGAATTGTCCAACGAGCAAACTACAAAAAAACGGGTATTTTCAATCAATCGACCCGAGTGGTTATTCGTCATCTCCAAGTGCAAGGCCGCGATGTAGTAATAATTGATCATGAGATCAAGATCGTCCTCAAGGATTATGTAACTAACCCAATTCCAATCGTTCTAATAACTAGACTAAGATTTTAAAAAATTCAGAATAAAACACAAATAGGAATTCAATTAAGAAAAATCTCAGAATTTAAAGTAACTAGAGCACCAAGGATCCACTTGTAGATAATGTTAATCCATCCACCAAGCACAATCACAATTGGAATCGAAGTCCTATTTCTATCCAATTGAAAGATATAACATTCAAAAGCACATAACAGTTCAAACTCAAATCTGAACTTCAACTTCTAGTTCTACTTAAGCATGGAGAACATGAACTTGTGACACTTCGAAGCATCAACCATATCCTGAGATCATGACGGATTTAGGGTTTTTAAAATTCAATTCTCATAAAACCATAATCATTAATCTCAAAAACTCATAAGTAACTCATGTACTTGGCACATAAGCTCTCAGAATTCTCTAAAAATATCAACTTTATTCAAACTAGAACTTGAAAATTCTATAATAAAAGCTTAGAGTATTTGCATGAATGAATTAAACATTAAACACTACTATAAGCTTCACCTCTTAGCTCTAGCAAAGAGCTTCTAACCAACCAAAGACATAATTGAGCTAGAATACAAAAGAAAAATTAGGAAAAACATAAAAACTAAAACAAACTAGAAGAACTTGGAGTTGTAAAAGTTCCAATTCCAATCTCTCCACCTCCAGCACTACTAGAACTCTTTTAGGCTGATTTAGAAATGATGTGGAGGTGTCATTTTATAGAGAAAATCTGCCACCGACTTGGAATCTTTGAGAAACAGCGTAACTCTTCTGCAGTTGAATGACGGTGGCCAACCGGTCGATGCTCAAGATCAATGGACTTAACAGAATTCTGTACATTTGGATCTTCATGGCCGATCGGTCGGGTGACCAGTCGTGAATTGGTAAAAATAGTCTAACAAGCTCTGGACAAAAATCCTTCTTCCTTCTGAATTTTTGACCGGTCGGACGACCAGTCATGGCAAGTCCAAAACTGTCTAATGCGTTCATTGAACAACCGGTCCTTGCAATGGACGACCGGTCGTGGAGACTATTCTTTCAGTGTTTTCCTTTCTTCTTTTCTTCTTTCTTGCTTCTTTCCTTCACCTCTTGGCTCTTCTTCTTTTGTACTTTTGAGTGCTTTAAAGGGTCCTAGTTATCATCAAAATCATGAGGTCTCTCTCTCCTTTTCCTACAAACACAAATACATATATAAGATGACTTCTTTAACACTGTAAACCATGCATAATATGTGATAATCGGGGTTAGAATATGCACAATTCAGAACTCAACACATCCCCCAACCAGCAATTTTCTAGTCCCGAGCAAAACATGCGTAAAAACAATTCAATTCCTCCACCTTCAACTCTCTCTCTCATAAACTAACTTCTTTAGAATCCAAGTCATCTAATAATGAAATTCAAAATACTTAGCAATACATTCTGAAATCTTAATCTTCCAATGACATCGTGAGTATTCAAATAAAGTCCCTATTGATTAATTGACATATAGAATTCGTTCAAACAATTATCATCTAGTGTGCTTAGTAAATGCTTAACTCATTATTTCTAGGATTACCCTTCTTTTTGTGGATCAAGTGGACTATAGATCCAAAAGTATACAGATGAACCACAAGCATATGACAAGAGTTTGCCTTACTGTTTTATTGACGACTTTCACACTATTTGCCATTGCCATCTTGGGTGATCAAGCCTCCCCTAAGTGGTGATAGGTAGCCCTTTTCGATATTCACTTTTACTGATTTTCAACTCTACTCTTTTTTTCTTTTATATTAATAGATGAAGATTCCGAAAGACTCACTTCGTACTAAAGCTTTAAGCATATAATGATAATAACATAGATTTTTAAAAATCATTTTTTTTAAAACCCGGCCCATAGCACCCGAAGGTGATGTCATGGTGTCTTGAACCTAGGACTTGCTGGTTGTTAAACTCGGACACAACCAGCGAGGTAACAGGCTGTTGATTCATTTTCTTAGTTTACTCTTTTGAATGTGATGGACAAAACTCCCTAGCTTGATTCCTCAATATTTTAGACCATAATCTAATCAATTTAAATATCCTTTTTAATCTTTTTAAGATGAGATTTGTGTAATATGAACTAGACTTCAATAATGTTTAAACTTTCTATCAGCCAAATAAAGAGAGAACACATATAGAAAATCACTGAATCAAGAGAATTTTGAGTTTTTCAAAACAAATCACTTTGTATCTTATCATCTCATAATCACATAGACTCAATTCTATAGAAATAAAACTTAAAAGAGTTTTGAAGACAAAAAAATCAAAATTTTTTTACAAAAATTGCTCAAAATGTTGTAGATACTAGTAGATTCAGCAGAAATCTCAACCCCCAACCTAAAGCTTATATTATTCCCAATGTATGAAACATATGCAATATGCAGCAACATGAGAGCAATGACAAAATAAATGAGAGTGAGAAAGAGAGTACCTGAGAAATTCGAAATAGTTCTTCTACATCTTAAAAAATATAACTAAACTAGTATAATCTAATCAAAGAAATAAAAGAAAATAAAAATAACCTAATCCTATTTTTAGAAAAAGAATCACCATCAGACTAGGAGATTAATTATTCTTATACACAAGATCTTTCAGAGGGATGGACATGTCCTCTGAATCAAACTTCTCTACTAACGGTTTTAACCTTTGGCTATTCACTTTAAAACTGTTACTGTTTGTCAAATTCTCTATCTCAACAGCCCCGTGAGGCTATACTACTTTAACAATGTAAGAGTCGGTCCATCGAGATCTTAATTTACCCAGAAAAAGATAAAGTCTCGAATTATACAAAAGTACTTTCTGGTCAGGCTCAAAAGCTTTTCTGAATATGGTTTACCATGAAATGCCTTCATCTTACTCTTGTATATCAAGAACTCTCATATGCGTCGTTTCGGATCTTGTCAAGCTCATTTAATTAGAGTTTGTGAAGCGAGCTGACTTTGTCAACATTAAAGTTCAATGCCCGTATCGCCCAATAGGCTTTGTGTTCAAGTTCCACGGGCAAGTGGTAAACTTTTCCATAGATAAGTCTATAGGGGGACATTCTAATCGGGGTCTTGTATGCAGTACGGTAAGCCCAAAACGCATCGACTAATCTAAGCGATCATTCCTTATAATCCGGTTTTACCGTTTTCTTGAGCATATGCTTGATTTCCCGATTTGAAATTTTAGCTTGCCCACTTATTTGTGGGTGGTATGGGGTACTCTATGCGAAATGTAATATTTCTTCATTAAGGTCTCAAAAGGCCTATTGCAAAAGTGAGAGCCACCAAAACTTATAATGGCTCTAGGGGTTCCAAATCTAGACAAGATGTTTTCTTTAAAAAATCATAGAACTATACGATGATCATTGGTTCTACATGGAATCACCTCTACCCACTTAGAAACATAGTCTATCACTACAATATGTAGATATATCCAAAAGATGAGAAGAATGGTCCCATGAAATTGATGCCCCAATAATTAAATACTTCTATGTGTTGGATCAGGTGGAGAGGCATTATATTTCTACGGGATAATCCACTTAACATTGACATCATTCACATGTTGTACAAAAATTGTGGGTGTCTGTAAACATGGTAGGCCAATAACTCTAAACATGGTAGGCCAATAAAAACTATACTGTGGAATTTTTTCGTGATTTTCTTGACGAAAAAATGACCACCACACAATTGAGCATGACAAAAGGAGATGATACTTTGTTGCTCATTATCAAGAACATATTTCTTTATAATTTGATTTGGACAATATTTAGATAGCAGAGGCTCATCCCAGAAAAATCTGCACACTTCCCTTAGAAATTTAAATTTGTCTTGCGCAGTCCAATGTGATGGCATCACACCAATGTCAGTCAACCGGTCATAACCGGTCGAACCACCCTGATGGCTTGACTTTCTTCTCTTTTCTTACCTTCTTTCCTTACTTCTTCACTCCATCTTCTTAGCACATCTTCCTTTGTTCTTCAATGTCTATTAAAGTGGTCTTTTAAACACCAAAATGATGAAGTCTCTCTCTCATTCCTACATTCATAAAAGCATGCATTAGATGATTCTTTTAGGCATAGAAACCATGCATAATGTATAATAAAAATGGGTTAGAATATGTATAATTGTGGGCTCAACATTAAGACCAATAACAAGAGCACAAAACTCCCACATGTGAAATGTAATAGACTATCACGTAGGTTAATTACAATCAAATGCTATTTAATAGCTTATTACAAAAGTTGATTATAATTATTGAGTTTGATTACATGTAACATAAGTAAAAAACCACACCTTTAAGAGTAAGATGGTATTAGTTGTCCTTTAAAAGGGCAATCATAAGGCCTAAAAGAGCTCAAATTAAGGTAGTGAGAATGGACTTACCTTTGGTCTTAGATTAAGGTACTAACCTTGATTATGAGCCCCACCTTCCACTCCATCTATCCATCTTGCGTCCTCATTTTAGGGCATGAGCACAAAAATGAAGTGGACCCAAATCTCAGGTGGACCACACCATAGGAAACAATGGTGATTGGACACCCACCATTAAAAACTTCCCAAGGTCCAACTTAATGCTTATCCATTCAACTTGTTGATACGGTCACACAGATTTGAATGAGGGGGAGAATATATATATATATATATATATATATATATATATATATATATATATATATATATATATATATATATATATCAGCTTGAGCCAAAACTTTTAGGGCTCACAGGAAGTTCTTAACGGTTGTTTCCTCTGATGTGATCTACGTTGGATTTGGAACTGCTTCCTTTTTTAGCTCATGCCCTAAAATAAGTTGGCAAAACGGATGAACGGAGTGGATATACAATATACATATTAAGGTAGATCCCGTGACTAGGGTTGTACCATGTTGGGTGAGGCCAGGGCCGCACCTAATCCACTACCTATGGACACGTGTCCCATTGGATCAACGTTCAGGTCAATGCACGTATGTTCCATGTGTGTACTATGTGGAGGGAAATGCAATGAACCCATATGCAATGGCCTGCACGCTAGCATTTCCTATTATTAACGAGATTTTTGGGAGAATATGGCGAGAAAATTTGAGCACACGCCATCATAGAACTTCAATGATATGAGGCTCCACCAAAATAGGGAGGCCTTGGATTTCGATTCGGTAATGACCCCTCCAGTATCCAGGTCAGTACTGGTTGTTGCTAGAAAAGTTCCGTGGTGAGGGCCATGAAGAATGTGTTTCATCCATGCCATTCATCCATTTTCCAAGCTCATTTTATGGCATGACCCCAAAAATGAGGATGATCCAAATCTCAAGTGGACCAAATTATAGGAAATGGTGGTAATTGAACTCCTACCATTAAAAGCTTCTAGAGTGCCACAAAAGTTTTGAATCAAGCTGATATTTTTGTTTTCCCTTTCTCCAGGTCCGTGTGACCTAATCAACAGGTTGGATGGCAAATAAACATAACAGTGGACCCTACAAACTTTGAAATGGTGGGCGTACAATCATCACTGTTTCCTTCAGTATGGTCCACTTGAGATTTAGATCTATCTCAATTTTGGGATCATGTACTAAAATAAGCTTCTAAAATGGACGGACCGAGTGGGATCAGTGGATATTGCTAGGTCTTGAGACAAAAAAATGAAGCATATCCAAAGATACAGTGATTCACACCACAGGAAAGTGTGAATTGAATGTTTACCGTTGAAAATTTATTGGTTTTATAGAAGTTTAGGATAAAGCTGATATTTATGTTTTCCCTTCATCCATATTTGTGTGATCTTATGAATAGTTTGGGTGACAAATAAACATCATTGTGAGCAGGGGCGGAGCCACGTAGGGGCGAGGGGGGGCATTTTCAACCATAAGGGTTCAATCAACTTATTCATGTGGTGTGGTCCACTTGAGCCTTCGATCTGCCTCCTTTTTTAGCTGAAGCCTTAAAATGATATTTCAAAATAGATGGACAGCTTGGATAAAATATATAGATCACCATGGACCTACGGAGCCTCTGAAAGGACCGTCCGTCTGAAGCTAGGTCATTGTCGGCAGGAAATTTTGGACTCGGAACGGACCGGAATTTCCTTTTGCCGGAAGTTCTTGCGCTGGAACCTAGTTGAGTCAAACCATGATGTTTGTGAGAAATCCACCTTGTCCATCCATTTTTTAGCTCATTTTAGGACACGAGACCGAAAATGAGCTGGATCCAACACTCAAGTGGGCCGCACTCAAGGAAAAGGTGGGTAGGGAAATTCCTACCGTTGAAACCTCCCTGGGGTCAACAGTGATGTTTATATGCCATCTCTACCGTTCATAAAGTCATTCCTACTTGGATGAACTGAAAACATAAATATTAGCCTGATTGAAAACTTTTGTGGCCCACGAATGTTTCAATTGTGGTATTTCAATCCTCACATTTTCGGCCCACTTGAGTCTTGGATCCGGCTTAATTTTGGTGCTAGGTCCTAGAATGATCTTAAAAAACGGATGAACTGGGTGGATTTCTCATAAACATCATGGTGGGCCCCACCTAAATTCCCAGCACAGGAACTTCCTAATAAAGAAACACGCTTCCAGCTCTGACTGTTCACCCATGAAGTGACGTCACCAAGTTCTATGGCCCCACCGTGATGTATGTGTTGTATCCACACCATCCAGCCATTTAGAGAGATCATTTTATGGCTTGAAAAAAAAGATGGGGCATATTCAAAGCTCAAATGGACCCACCATAGAAACAGTGGGGACGATGGCGCCGTTGCTTCATGCTTGTGCCTTGCCCCCTCTGGAAGAAAATTCTAGCTCCGCCCCTGATTGTGGGTCCTAGGAAGGTTTCAACAGTGAAAATCATTATTCCCACTGCTTCCTGTGGTATGGTCCACTTGAGCAGTGGATATAATTTAATTTTTGGCTCAATCTCTAAACTAACACGGAAGGTGGGCTAACCAGTACTGATATCTCTGTACTGTAGGATCACTACCGAGTTGGGGTCTGGATGGAAGCGGATTGCGTACTGATTAAACTCTATGGGGCCCACTGTGATTTATGTAATTATCAACTCCGTTTATCCCTTTTATCAGATAATTTTAGGTCCTAAGCAAAAAATGAAGCATATCCAATACTCAAGTGGACCACACCAAAGGAAACAGTGTATCATGAATGTTTACCGTTGAAAGTTCTGAGGATCAGCAGAAGTGTTGGATCTGAGTTCAACGGAGTTTAACCAAGTTCCGCAGTGTCGATCCGAAGTAATCAAGGTGAATTAATATTTTAAAAAGTTTATTTGAGTTTTAAACCCTTACTCAAATTTCTTAAATCTTATTCATAGTTTCTAAGCAGGTTGTGCTTTAAGTTGGATGTATGCTAATTGAGGTACTGAGGTTTGAATCCATTCCATTTTGACTCAAGAGGTAGGACCTAATTGTCTCTATGTAGATATTTTCATGTTATATGAATCTCTAATGCAATTTTGGGTTTAAGATAGATTTAGGTCATGATTTTTCCTTGATTTCGATTTTAATGCATTAATTGTAATAATCCAAGCTAATAGTATGATTCACATAAATTAGGGAGTGGAATTGACCTTAAGAACCATCCACATATTCAAACCCTAGTCAAGAGGAATCCAAATAGATTGTGAGGGATCACCCTTCAAGCTTTCCATTATTCTAATTATTTAGTATAACTCTCTAATTTCATTATTTGCTTAGTTTAATATTCATGCTGAATCAAGTATAGAATATATTATATATGATAATTCATGTTGACTATTTCCCAATACATAATTGATATTTAGATGTAAATTGATGTGATCTTACATGCTATAGACTTTAATATGCTTTAGTTTATTTTAATTGGAATTAGTTGTGTTAATTTGAATTTGGGTAGAGTAGCTTACTTGTATATTGATAATGGAGATGTATATTAATGTAAGTAATGGGTGGACTTTATATGTGCCTTGGTTTACCATTTAGAGGTTTGGGTTTGGATTGATGGTTGATGGGTTTTGGAGGTTGGACTTTACATGTGGCTTGGTTGTTATTTAGAGGTGTGGATTTGATTGAATTGCTAATTCGTTGGTGATTGTATGAAATTGTAATATTAGTTGTGGTGGAAGAAGATGATGGAACATATCCTCTAACTAGTGGCTCATTTTGAAAAATATATTGAATATGATGTTCTTATAAACTTACCATATTTATGAATCAGTTACGCCTACATGGTTTTGGAATTGACCTTTTTGTTTGTCCTTAAATGGACTTTTTGCCCAATGTGGCTTTTGTATCATTTTCATTAAGTTGATGATTGTAAGTTTTATTTGTTGAATCTTTATAGGCCACTAATTGTAGAGGTTTATGATCCCATTGTATTTTAGACACTGCTTGAACCATTGTAATATTTTCTAACCTTACTTGCTAAGTCTTATGAGTTGGGGATGGTGGTATTGGACACTATGCCCAAGCTGTTGACCTATGCTGGGTTGCACGCACCCCTATAGTGATCGTGAGTAATAATATGATTGTTTGTAAACTGGACTAATAAAGGCTGGCAAATCATGCATACATGGCATGCGGGCATTATCAAGTGTCTGGTCGACTGTTTGAAAGACTAGAGTATTGTTCGAGCAACCCATTTACAAATGGGCGTTATTAGGTGCCTGGTCGACTCTTTGAAAGACCAGAGTACTATTCAAACAACCCATTTACATATGGGTGTTATCGAGTGCCTAGTTGACTGTTTGAAAGACCAGGGTACTATTTGAATGACCATTCTTGCATTGGAATGAGCCGACTGTTTGAAAGGCTCATTCCTCGGTCCAGATAGGTGTGCATCCCTAGTTGATGAACATATACATGCATCCATACATTTAAATAAGAATAATTTTATGAAAGGTGGATGGACATTATGACTTGTAGTGTTTTGTTTGCAACATTGTTGGGTTATGGTTTATGACATTTGGATTGGATATCTTAGAACTTTGTAACTTTGCTTTTTTGTTATATGTGTGTGTATGAGTGTGTGTTGTCATGATGAATTAGATTACATTACTTAGTAAATCTTGGAGGGTTTTTACCTCATTATAATATCGACTAACATTGTCAAATTATACCAGTTAGTGCAGGGGTTACATAAGATCAACAGATACTCGATGTCATGGATGAAGAGCTGGATGGACCATGTAGTTTGTGACTAACTGTAGTTTTATTTGCCATCAGATTTTCTTTGATTGATTTAATTCTTGAGACATTTGATTTGTATAAGTATTATGGACACCGATTAGATATTTTTGAACATATGTTAGCCACTTCTTTTATTCATGTCTTGGTTTTTTTCATTGCGATGCCCATAAAAAATACCTGGTGAAATGTGAGCTATCTTTATAGGTGAACACTCGAATTTTCAGAACATGGATCTAAAACTCAGGTTACGAAAATCGGGGCGTTATAAGACCACCCCATCAAAAGATCATCACATCTTCACTATGTAACTTTCATGCATTTGTAACTATGCAGTATGATCATGATCATGTGCACCACACAACTACACAAAATTCAAGCTAGTGGTCAATTTCTCATAACCGCCCATTTGTATTAAGGTATAGCCCATTAGACTAACATATGTCTATATAGAGTGTTAGGATCACCAAATTAGCAGCTTTGATCTTAGCAACATCTTTTAATGTGTGGCACGTGGATTAGAAAAGGTGTAGCCAAACTAAAGTTGTTGATTGAAGTATTCCCAATTCATGATGGAAGTTATGGAATGAGTTTAACTCTAGTTGCCAAATAATGCAATCATTTTTTATTTGAGTTAGGTGATTTGGTTCCCTCAATAAAGCTCAGGCCTTGGGCACACTCAATTGTATAGGCCAAGCCTGTTTCCAATATAGTTGAGATCACAACCATAGCCTTCATCAAATCCTGTCACCGGACTTGACTACAAACAATGATTAGAACTCCAATTAAACCAACATCAACAAGCAAGAACACCTATCTCAAATTTCACAAAAGATACATGAACTATCCATCAATAGGTTCTAATAGAGATTCCATTGTTTTGATTCATAGGGAACTCGAAGCATTCACCATATTCAAAATTCACGATAAATCAAAGGCTTCCATCAATCAATAACCCATATACCAATCTGATTAATCTCATAAATCCAACAAGAACTCATGCACTTGGCACACAAACTCCCTGAATTATTTAAAACTATCAATTTTATTCAAACCATAATGTATCATTCAAAAGTTAAAACATAATTCAAAATCAAAGGATCAAAGCATTATTAAAAACCAAAAAGTTTCACCTTTCAGCTCTAGTTGAAAGTTAACTAAAAGAAAGCATAAAAAGAACTAGAATTAGAACTAAAAGAAGAAGAATAATTAGTTGTAGGAGGCTAGGAAGCCTCCTAAGTTTTGATCCATTTGATCCCTACATTACTAGATTCCTTAGGAAGGGATTGGAGGTGTCTTTTTATAGCTTAGATCCCCCATTGAGTGAGAATGTTTTAGAAACTATGTATCCCTCTCACACTAAGAAACCCGAAATTCGAAATTAGAAACTGAATTTCTGTACTCTATAAGTGGTCGACCGGTTATGACCGATCAGACTCACCCTGGTTCAGTCCAGCATGCATAGAAGGGGCAACAGTGTGGTGGTCGACCAGTTAGCCGATCGGTCATGACCGGTCGGATCACCATGTTGGCTTGACTTTTTTCTCTTTTCTTATCTTCTTTCCATGCTTCTTCACTCCACTTTCTTAGCTCACCTTCCTTTGTTCTTCAATGTATATTAGAGTGGTCTTTTAAACACTAAAAGATGAAGTCTCTCTCTCATTTTTACTTCATAAAAGCATGGATTAGATGATTCTTTTAGGCATAGAAACCATGCATAATGTGTAATAAAAAGGGGTTAGAATATGTATAATTGAGGTCTTAACATTAGGACCGATAACGAGAGCACAAAACTCCCACATGTGAAATGTAATAAACTATCACATAAGTTAATTATAATCAAATGCTATTTAATAGCTTATTACAAAAGTTGATTATAATTATTGAGTTTGATTACATGTAACACAAGTAAAAAACCACACCTTTAAGAGTAAGATGGTATTAGTTGTCCTTTAAAAGGGCAATCAGAAGGCTTAAAAGAGCGCAAATTAAGGTAGTGAGAATGGACTTACCTTTGGTCTTAGGTTAAGGTACTATCCTTGATTATGAGCCCCACCTTCCACTCCATATATCCATCTTGCTTCCTCATTTTAGGGCATGAGCACAAAAAAAGTAGACCCAAATCTCAGGTGGACCACACCATAGGAAACAATGGTGATTGGACACCCACCATTAAAAACTTCCCAAGGTCTAACTTAATGCTTATCCATTCAACTTGTTGATATGGTCACACAGATCTGAATGAGGGGGAGAAATATATATATATATATATATATATTGAAATTGCAGTTTTACTGCTTGTAGAGATACTCGGAAATATGCCTAATGTCCTAGAGGGAGGTGAATAGGACTTTTTGAATTTCCAATTACAAGTTAAAACTAAATCAAGTCAATCTTACCAACCAAGATTATCACAATAACATTCAAGGCAATTATATGATTAATTTACAAGTAAAGACTATCATAGGCATTTCATCAAACAGTTAGCATTCATGATTGATTAAACCATTCAACACATAGCAATCATTTAATCTCACAATGCACAACAATTTATAGTGGTTCGATTTCCCTACTCCACTCTCGGTTCATGATCTCAACCTATGAGACCACCGGATTTCACTATAGTCGAGGTTTTAAATCAGGTTAACCATCAACCTTAACATCCTTTGATCTAGGACCGCGTTTACCATCCATCGGTGGCCCAATCCAGGGACTTGACGAGTTTGGATCTCAAACTCTCACAAATCCTAATCCAAGGACGGCCACGTACACTCCCGCCGGAGTTTTCCAATCCAGGGAATAGTGATTCAATAAATAGACTCTCAAATACTAGACATACCTAGACGATTGAGCCCCTGATTCAATGTCTTTGATGAGTAGCTTCAGCTCCACGTGCTTCAGCTTCTCTTTGTGCTCCCAATATCAGCTACCGATGCAAATAATGTGTGTATGATTATGCCGGGTAGTTGGGAGAGAGATGGTCAAGTTCCTCTTGCCTATTCAATGTAATGGTTATGAGGGAACTACCAAACTTCAGCATTCAATGGCTATAAACGACCTCATAAAGATATTTCGAAGGTAGGTCAGCCATAAATGCATATCTTGAGTTCATACTTCAAACCGAGCTTTGAATACTCAATGACAAGCCATTAATGGCTAGGTTTGAATGATGAACTCAAGGAAGTTAAGAGCAAGGAGGGTAGGAATATGTGAGTAAAGACTCTCTCACTTTGCTTTTGATGGGTGTTGAATGCATACCAAGAAGGACCACAAGATATGGCTATATAGAACCCCTAATGATGGCCCTAACGGATAAAAAACGGTCACGTCCAACCTGTCAGAGAGAGGCCTCAACCGATCTGACAGACCGGTCGTAATTCAAACTGCTGCGCTTCATTTGGGTTTGTCTGACCGGTCGGCTGACCTCGCTGGACAGTATTAGGAAAGCAGTCCTACCGGTCAAGACCGTTCGGCTGAGCTTGCTGGACTACCTGATATGTGCAGTCCGACCAGACAAGACCGGTCGGATGCCTTCCCGGATCAATGCAGCATAGCAACTAGACACATATGAACTATTGGCCGACCGGTCAAGACCGGTCGACTATCCAGCTTTTCAATCCCAGCAAGGCTGCTAGATAGAGTATACACCTTAGGCCAATCGGTCAACACCGGTCGGCTGTCCAGCTGAATATATCACAGCAAGGTTGTATGTTGATGTGCCTGGCTGACCGATCAAGACCCGTCGGATGTCTAGACCTTTTCATTACAGCAAGGTTGCTGGACAATACTTGTAGTTCTAGCTGACCGGTCAAGGCCGGTCGGCTGTCTAGATGTTTTTATCACAGCAAGCTTTCTGTCCTAATTGCTCTGATGGACCAACCGGTCAAGACCAGTCGGCTGCCTGTTCAGCAAGGCAAATTTCAATCATAAGCTGCTGGTCTTAGGAGAAGGGTCAGTCCGACCAGTCATGACCGGTCGGCTGCCTTGTACTCTTTACACATCAGCCGCAGAACACTTCAAGAATGAAGTATGAAGTGTTTGGTGCATGGAGTCCAATGTTTGGACATGTTTTCAATCATGATTAGCACCTGTCATCGAAAGTCAAGTCTGATCAACTTGAGCTAAAGGGTCGAGAAGGAATGGGATGAGTTAGGTCGGTAATTACACCATTCATTGATGTTTTGGGTTTCCTAAGGTCGATCTATATGCAACTTATCTGAGATCTTGTTTCGGCTTGAGCTTGAGCAATGGAAGAAGCATAATCTTCAAGTTTTGAGCTTCAAATCTTCGACCGGGGCTCACACGACAAGACACGACCAACCATCACGACAATTGGCAAAATAAAGTGTACTAACAATCTCCCCATTTGTCAATTTGTTGAGCTCTTAATTGTGCATATTCTAACCCTAATTCGTCAGTCATTATGCATGGTTTTCACAATTTAAAGACTAATCTAAGGCATGTTTCGTTATTGTAGGAATGAGAGTCGACTTCACTCAATTGAAGATGAAAATGGTCCATTTAGAGCCATTGAATGAAGATAGAAGGAGGACCAAGAGGAAGAAGGAAGCAAGGAGTAAAAGAGAGAAGTCATCAAATGAGGGCTAAGATAGGTCATTTATGCATCTTGAAGGTCAAAGAATGAAGGACCAAAGGTGGAGCAAAAGCACATTGAAGATGAAGGAGGAGAATCTGAAGATTTCAGCCAAGTTCATGTCCACTGGCCGGCCAGTCACAGCCATCGACCGGCCGGCCAAACCCTCCAGAAAGAGCAAAATCTCTGGACATATTTTTATGAAGGCCGACCCACTGACCGACCGGCCGGACAGACTGGCCGACCGGCTGGCTGAAGGGTCGGCCTATCCATTACAATGTCCAGAAACTCAGCAGAATGAAGGTCGACCCACTGACTGACCGGCCGGACAGACTGACCGACCGGCTGGCCGACGGGTCGATTGGTGGGTTGGACTGTGAAAAAAACACTCCAGTGAAAATTTCAATTGCAAGCACTTTGGCCTACCGGCCGGACAAGGGGTCCGACCGGTCGGCTGCGTAAGAAAACTTCTTCTGCAAGCCCCGAAAATCTCTGCGCAAAACGCAAATCTGCGGGATTTCTAGAAGTTTCTTCACACCTAGGATTCCAAAGCTATAAAAGGACACCTAGGGATTGTTCCTAAGGCATCTAAGAAGATTTGAGCAAGGTGGGAGGCGGCGGAAGTGGATTTCGGAGTTCCACAACTCCTTCTAGTTTGTTTTGCTGTTTTTATGATTTTTCTAGTTGTTTCATGTTTCCTTGGATCATGAGCAGCTGAACCTCTTAGATAGGGCTACGAGGTGAAGCTTGTAGTGGATCTAAGATGTTTCAATTCGTTATAAGTTGGTTTTAAGATTGAATTTCATGTTTATGAATAATGGTTAGAAGTTTATACAAGTTCTAAGTAGTTTTTCTTAGTCTTATGATGACTCATGGATGTTTGGGAGAATTGCTTGAGTTCTTAATGGTTGTGTGCTAGTCTAGACCTGTATGATCCGAGGAATTGGAGTACGCTCTAGTACTATGATCTTCATGTGGGAACTTCCTACCAAAGTTCTACTTTTATGGTTTTCTGAATTATGTATGGGACTGTGCATGTGATTTGATTCAAGTTCAAATCATGATCTAGCTTTGTCTGGTGACAGGACTTAATGATGATCATGATTATGAACTTAGTTTATTGGAATTGGGACTGACCTATGCAATTGAGCATGCTCATCCTAGCTTGCATTGAGTGAATCATATACATTGGCCTTACATATGACAGATTGTTTGGTTTAACAGCTCTACCATCTGGCTAGATAGATCTTAATATCGATTCTAGTTGAGAAAGTGAGAAACCACAGCGGATTGAGCATCAAGGATTGCTACAAGTGGATCCTTGAACGCCTAGTGCCTTTTTATAATTGTTTACCTTCAAATTAGTTTAAAGTTGTTACTTACATCAATCTCATACAAAATTTGGTTGTTAGCTCTCAATAGACACTATTGGATGTGTTTGTGAATTCCTACACAAGTCCCTGTGAATTGACCTCGGTCTTACCGAGTTTATTACTACATCGCAACCCTACACTTGGGGAAGCGAACACAATTGCGTGACAAAACATCTAACCTAGACATATCATGACTGACTTATCATGATGGACCCTTAAACAGAAAGAAACATACACCCAATTACATGTCTATACAGATATACAAAATGATCTTTACAAAAGGACATGTACAAACTCGATTTTCTTCAAAATCTCCCCCTCAATGGTTGCACCTAAAAGTCCTGCAAAAAGATATAATTGGACCTTCTAGGTGGGATGATTCTCCCCCTTTTTGTTAGTAATTGACAAGGGTTAGCCAGCAAAAAGATATGCGTAAGAAAGCTGCAAGGCTAGCGCCGAAAATATGTCAATCACATAAAATGGGGAAGAGATATAGAAATTGAAGCCCCGAGGAGATTTAAAGAAATAAACATGCTAGATATACAAGAAATCATGAAAGCATAGAGGGCTTATAGCCCAATCAACAACCACCCCTCCAGATGTATATCCAGACACATAAAGAACACAAATCATGAGCTAAATAGGGCGAATATGCCCGAACCATCCAACCTCCCACAAATATGCAATAAGGATCAAGAGCTCATAAAGAGAAAAAGATATGACTAGAGTGAATAGAAATAGCATCCATATATACACCAAAATGGGCAAGCAGCCCAATGTAAATATGCATCAATTCGTGCAAAATATACAAACAAACCCATAGAAAAATAGTACATGAAATCCAGACGATGTCATTGGTCATACAAAAAGGGAACTGTGACCAAGACATGAGACTAGTAATCTGATCCATCTCCCAGATCGGGGGGTGGAACATCCCCATGTGCCGCACGCTCCCACATCTCCATCCGTCTCTCCAATTGTGCGAGGCGAGTCACAATGGCCTCCTGCTGGACAAGAATAGTGGCCTGTCCCTGTAAAATCTAATGCTCGCTCTGCTCGATCCCGTCAAGTCGCTGAAATAGACACTCCTAATGCTGGCGAAGCTCAACAATATATGATGGAGGATCCAAGGAAGGAGATCGACGTCGAGAGAAAGCTTGAGGAGGCGTACTGAATCGACTCGAAGCAGACCGAGGATCAAGGGAAGGATCAGAGGAAGGAGCTAAAAGTGAAGCCTGGGAAGGTCCAGTGGAGATAGGTGGAGCCTCAGGCTGGGATGGCTCTGCCGGATCATGCTGTTGATCCTGCAAATGACGACTCTGTATGGCCTCCTGGGTAAGCTCCATACGAGCAATGATAGTGCGATTTATAATGATGGGCTTGTGAACTTTATCATAACTGACAATGTCAATTGCATCAGCAAATTTGCATATGAGATGCCCAAAAAGAAGACTGGAGGATTTTTCATTGTCATGCAAGATAACCTGGTGAATGATAGACATGATCCGAGATGGTAGGCAAAGTGGATTCCCTTGACCCACTCGATAGAGAAGACGAAACATGGTTTCAGTGACATCCGCCTTGTTGCTCTTTCTGAGATATACATTGCGGAAGAATAGGTTGTGAAGAATACGATAATCTCATAGCATGGAGGACGCCCGAAGTGCTCCTCCGACCCATTTGGGTGTCCCATCACCACATAGAAATTTAGCAATGACTTCGTTAGGTTTGGGACCCAGAGTGGAGAAATCAAAAGGGGTCTCATCAACAATCGGAACTCCAACGAATTGAGAGATGGAGTTCAAAGTAAAGACGTAAACTCGTTCACCAACCTCAACTTTAAAAGAGGGGGGAGAGGCGGTGACATGAACACAGGAGGAATAGAACCTCCGAACGACCTCAAACTGGATAGGGCCCCCCATGTGGAGTACGGGAGCCCAATTGATGGCATTCAACATGGAAAGGACATTATATTTGGCCAGGTCATTCAAATTTCTGGACTTTTCACACACCACCTCTTTATCCTTGAAGTCATCCCAATGGGTGAGATGTGATGAGACATTTTGACCCAAGGATTGAGATTGAGGAGGGGGAATGGAAGATGAGGCAGCCCCTTGCCCTTTTGTTAGGGTTTTCTTTGATTTTAAAGGGCGAGGAGGAAGTTTAGCTTTTGCCTTGGACCGACTACTCCGCCTCAAGGGGAGCTCATCTTCACTCTCTTGGGAAGACATTGAAGACACAACAAAGCACCCTAAATCACTCCTAGATATGAAAGGAAAGGATTTATCAAAGAAGGATGGGAGTGAATCCCTTACCTATGGAATGAGAGTGGAGAAGAGCAAGGTAGAGGAGGTTGGAAACTCCAATCTTGGCAAAAATCACCTTGGAATCACCTTGGAATGCAAGAGGAGAAGCTAGAAGCAGCAAGTGGAGGTGAGAAATGGAGAAATGAGGGACCTAAATGAGCTCCAGATGTTTATAAAGACCCCCACGGACGGACGGTCACACGGGCTGACCGGTCTAGGGTTGCACAACCGGTCTTGACCGGTCGTAGGTAGTGAAAGAGGGCGTCCAGACTTGTTTGTTGGTAGCCCAACCGGTCTTGACCGGTTGGATGGCTTGAAAGGGGGTGTCCAAACAAGTTTCGTTGTAGCCCGACCGGTCTTGATCGGACGGCTGACCTGTCGGCCAGCAATTTTAACAGTAGCAGAGTGATTCTGCACTGGATTGACAGGATAGAAGGTCTGTCCTTTGGACAGACCATTAGTTTTTAAAACTGAATACCTTTACTAAGGATACAACACCCATGCTCATGGTGTACCAAAATAACTACACGACACAAAATGAGAGACCCTTAAAGGTCCAGATTTATCGATACAAGACAAAAAATGGGACTATGTTCCCGGATATTCTTAGAGAGCAATGAGAATAGAGGCAAAGGTCCTCAGATATACCTATAAAGATTAGATAGAGAGGCTTAATCCTCAGATATTACCTGCAAAACATACACTTGTTAGATGAGCAAGACACACCTAACACCAATGGACTTCTGGAGGTTTGCAAAGCGAACTGAGTCCAAGGGTTTCGTTAGGATGTCAGCTAGCTGATTCTCGGTAGGCACATGTTCGATAGATACTATGTGATCTTCAACCAATTCTTAAATAAAGTGGTGCCTAATATCGATGTGCTTAGTGTGCGAGTGCTGTACTGGATTTTTTGAAATATTTATGGCACTAGTATTGTCGCAAAATAGAGTCATTGTGCCTTGGTTGATCCCATAATTGATCAAGGTTTGTTTCATCCATAATAATTGTGCACAACAACTTCCAGTAGCAATATACTCTGCTTCGGTTGTGGACAGAGAGATGGAGTTCTGTTTCTTACTGTGCCAAGCAACAAGACAATTTCCAACATAGAAACATCCACCACTAGTTGATTTACGGTCATCAATGTTACCAGCCCAATCGGCATCTGAATACCCCGCAATATTTTGTAGATGAATCAAAGGGTTACCAAAGACCGTATTCAGTAGTGCATCCTACAAACCGGATGATTCGCTTAACAGCGGTGAGGTGAGATTCTTTGGGATCAGCCTGAAACCAAGCACATGCACCTACACTAAATGCAATATCTGGTCTACTTGCAGTGAGATAGAGAAGACTACCAATCATGCTTCTATAAAGATGTTGATCTACACTTTTCCCTGCAAGATCTTTCGATAGTTTAACAGTGGTGCTCATAAGAGTAGTGTAAGATCGACCAGAGTCTAAGCCAAATCTCTTAACAAGATCTTTAGCATACTTGGATTGGGTAATGAATATTCCTGATGCAAGTTGTTTTACTTGTAACCCTAGAAACATGTTAAGTTCTCCTAACATACTCATTTCAAATTCTGATGTCATTAATGTAGCAAAGGAGATGGACATTTTCTCACATGTGGATCTAAAAATAATGTCATCCACATAAATCTGGGCAATTAACACCGAATTCTCGGCTTCTCTTATAAAGAGAGTTTTGTCAACGCTCCCCCTAGCAAAATTATGGTCTATAAGGAAGTGAGTTAGGCGTTCATACCATGCACGGGGAACTTGCTTGAGTCCGTAAAGAGCCTTTTTCAATCGGTACTTTGTGAGGATATTTAGGATCAATGAATCCTTTTGGTTGTTCAACATACACTTCCTCATCAAGAATACCATTCAAGAAGGCGCTTTTTACATCCATTTGAAATAGTTTGAACTTCAAAGCACAAGCAACAGCCATAAGAATTCTAATAGACTCGAGTCTAGCTACAGGGGCAAATGTTTCATCAAAATCAATACCTTCAATTTGTGAATATCCCTGAGCAACTAACCGAGCCTTATTTCGTATTACATTCTCAGATTCATCGATTTATTCTTAAAAATCCATTTGGTTCCAATAACATTTTTCCTTTCAGGCCTGTCGACCAGATACCAAACCTCATTTCTAATGAATTGTTGAAGCTATTCTTGCATTGCAAGGATCCAAAATTCATTGTTTAGAGCTTCATCAGCATTTTTTGGTTCTATTTTAGAAGTGAAACACAAGTGACTGTTAATTGCCTCCAACTGTCTCCTAGTTTTGATACCAGCGTTAGGATCCCCAATGATTTGATTGAGGGGGTGATCATTGACAACTTGCACATCACCAGTAGTGGGGGCATTTGGAGATGAGGGTTGTTTATCAGATTTGCCTATCTTGCATATACCCTCATCTTCTTCTTCATCACCTGGAGACACTGATTATCCAAGTTATCATCTACAGTCACATTGATTGACTCTTGAACTGATGAGGTTAGAATGTTGTAGACACGAAAGGCTCTACTATTTAATGAGTACCCTAAGAAGATACCCTCATCACTCTTGGAGTCAAACTTTCCCAAATTTTCACGATCTCTTAGAATATAACATGTACTACCAAAGACCTTAAAGTATTCCACATTTGGTGTCTTTCTACACCACAGTTCATAAGCAGTTTTGTTTAAACCTACCCTCAAATAAACTCGATTTATAATATAGCAGGCAGTGTTTACTGCTTCGGCCCACAGATTTTGTGCAAGATTCTTATTATTAAGCATAGCTGTGGCCATATCCAACAATACTCGATTTTTTCTTTCAGCAACCCCATTTTGTTGAGGTGTTTTGGGTGCTGAGAACTCATGGCGAATACCCAATTCATCACACAATTCCTTCAAACGATGATCTTCAAATTTACCGCCGTCATCACTCCTGATTCTCGCTACCATGTATCCCTTCTCATTTTGAAGTCGCTTCACTAGTTTTTGGAATTCTTCAAATGTGTCAGATTTTTCTCTTAGGAAGGCGACCCATGTGAATCTAGAGTAATCATTAACGACTACAAAGAAGTATTGTTTTCCACCTTGGCTAAGTACCCTGGTAGGACCAACTAAGTCCATGTGTAGCAGTTCAAATGGTTTTGATGTGACCAGGATAGAGGTTCTCTTGTGTGCAACCTTGATTTGTTTACCTTTTTGGCAAGCGATGCACACAGCATTAGGTCTTTTACCCATCTTAAGTAGACCTCTCACCAAATTTTTTTGACTCAGTTTAAATAGATTTTTATAATGAACATGACCAAGTCGATGGTGCCACAATTCTATTTCATCCTTAATGGCCACGTGACACATGGTGGAGGAGCTTGGATTGTTGTGATTTTCAATGACATAGCAGTTGTCTCCTGTGCATAGACCTTTTATAACTAATTTTCTTGTGGAGTTCAGAATCTTGCACACATCTTTGGAGAAGCTTACTGAGTGCTCTTCATCACAAATTTGTGAGATACTCAGAAGGTTATGTTTAAGACCATCAACATAAAGCACATTTTTTTATTTCGGGCAAACCTGGCCCAGTGATGGTTCCTTTACCAATGATTTTAGCCATGCTCCCATCACCAAATGTGACAGACCCACCATCAAATTCGTTATATGCATAAAATTGAGATCTATCACCGGTCATGTGTCTAGAGCAACCACTATCCAAGTACCATCTAGGGGTATTCCCAGCTTTTAGGGCAGTATGAATGACCAAACACTTGTTCTTAACTACCCATTTAGTTGTTGTCCTTTTATGAGGGGTATTCTTATGGTGAGATTCTCTAGTTTTCTTAGGAGAATCAGACTTTCCTTTTTCACGCAAGAGAAGAGCAGTTTTCAAATTCAGCATTTTAAGCTTGCTCCAACAATTCATCCATCCTCTTGTCCTTTCTAGGAAGTGTAGGATAATTATTTCGTATGTTTCCTCTTTTTGGTGAAGTATGCATAGGAGGATTCCAATTGGCTTGCACATTTTTTCCGGTCATTACAAATTTTCCTTTCAAGTTTCTGACCGAATTTTTGAAAATCATGCATTCAAACTTTAGGTGGCCAATGTCACCACAAGCATGGCAAATAGGAGATGTTTTGGTTTTACTCCCCGATGCACCATGATCTTTTCTTGCCATCGGATGGACTGAGGTAGTTTTTGAAGAGTGACTGTCATAGCCCAAACCTCTTCTGTCCATTGGTGATCTTACAACACCTAAGAGTTTTTCAAGGCTTTCTTCTCCTTGGGCGAAACATCTTCTGGAGTCAACGACTTGACACTTAAGACGATCAATTTCAGTGTTCGCCTCTTTGAGTTCTTTCTCAAGTCTAACATGCTTGTCTAGAGATTCACCACTTATGAACGTTTTTCTTTTCTTGTTCAAGCTCATCATTCTTCCTTTTCAGTTCTTCTAGATCTTGACCCATCTTTTGATTCTCAATTTTCAATCCGTCAAGACTTTTTGTCAATTTATCATTTTCAGCCTTCATTTAGCCCAACTTTTTAATGGTATTCATATTTTCAATGTATAGTTGGTTATATACCTCCTGAAGGCCTTCATCCTCATCCTCATCATCGCTCAAGGAATCATTTTCAGTGTTAGAGGATTCATGATCATCAATGTCTCTGGTGATCTTTGCAATGGGCTCAATTTGAGGCACAATATCAGTGATGGAAGCCATTAAAATTTTGCTTGAACCTTGTTCCTCATCACTTTAGTATATGTTTGATTCTGATTCAGATTCTTCAATATCATCCAATGTAGCCGCCATTGCCTTTTTCTTAGTCTTTTTATCAGTGCGCTCGGATGCAATATGACCAAATCATCTACACTTGTAACATTGAAGATCTTTTGGCTTAAAAAGTTTTCCTTTGTTGTTCTTAGAGTCAAAAGGTTTACCCTTCTGGTAGGGTTTCCTTTTAGAAGTATTTCTCCTAGTTTTGAAATTTTTTTAAAATTTCTTGGCCATAAGTGTCATTTCTTCTATGTCTGGATCTTCCTTAATTTCATATTTAGAATCTTGTTTCTTGTGAGAAGATTTCAGGGATGTACTTTGGATTTGGAGGGAGTTTTGAAATGTAACTCATGGATTTGAAGGGACCCTAGTAATTCTTCAACTTTCATGGTATCTAGGTCCCGACATTCTTCTAAAGTAATGACTTTGGTAATGAACCATTCCGGTAGGGATCTCAGAATTTTCCTACACAGTCTATTCTCTGGAACAGGTTCCCCCAAGCCCCACATGTCATTTATGATCTTGTTCAGTCTGGTATAGAAGTCCGTAAATGTTTCATGCTCCTCCATGGTTATGTTTTCGAATTGTGTAGTGAGGCCCTGAAGTTTTGAGTGTTTGACAACGCTTGTTCCTTCATGTGTAACTTCAAGAATATCCCATGCATGCTTACTGGTTGTGCAATTTTGAATCCGACTAAATTCATCTTTAGACACTGAGAAAAATGGCATTCAGGCCTTTGGCATTATGAACACGTTGAGCTTTATCATAATCGGTCCATATAGCCTTCTTTCTTGGCCTAAGGACATCTGGTTCACCTTCCTTACATATAATGTCCATTAGGGGTTTATATCCAATATCAACCATGTTCCTAACGTCCGAATCGATGGATTCTAAAAAGATGCGCATTCGGGCTTTCCAATATGGATAGTTAGACCCATCAAAGAAGGGAGGTTTAGTAATGGATGTAGAGTCCTCTCTAAACATATTTTCAAGTTCTCTTAGAATCTTACTCCGGGTTTTTAAACCTAAGCGGAGGAACCCACTTTGATACCAATTGAAAATGCGGTTTTACCGCTTGTAGAGATACTCGGAGATATGCCTAATGTCCTAGAGGGGGGTGAATAGGACTTTTTGAATTTTCAATTACAAGTTAAAACTAAATCAAGTCAATCTTACCAACCAAGATTATCACAATAACATTCAAGGCAATTATATGATTAATTTGCAAGTAAAGACTATCATAGGCATTTCATCAAACTGTTAACATTCATGATTGATTAAACCATTCAACACATAGCAATTATTCAATCTCACAATGCACAACGATTTATAGTGGTTTGGTTTCCCTACTCCACTCCCGGTTCACGATCTCAACCTACGAGACCACCGGATTTCACTATAGTCAAGGTTTTAAATCAGGTTAACTATCAACCTTAACATCCTTTGATCTAGGACCACGTTTACCATCTGCCGATGGCCCAATCTAGGGACTTGACGAGTTTGGATCTCAGACTCTCACAAATCCTAATCCAAGGACGGCCACGTACACTCCCGTCGGAGTTTCCAATCCAGGGAATAGTGATTCAATAAATGGACTCTCAAATACTAGACATACCTAAACGATTGAGCCCCGGTTCAATGCCTTTGATGAGTAGCTTCAGCTCCACGTGCTTCAGCTTCTCTTTGTGCTCCCAATATTAGCTACCGATGCAAATGATGTGTGTATGATTATGCCGGGTAGTTGGGAGAGAGATGGTCAAGTTCCTCTTGCCTATTCAATGCAATGGTTATGAGGGAACTACCAAACTTCAGCATTCAATGGCTATAAACGACCTCATAAAGATATTTCGAAGGTAGGTCAGCCATGAATGCATATCTTGAGTTCATACTTCAAACCGAGCTTTGAATACTCAATGACAAGCCATTAATGGCTAGGTTTGAATGATGAACTCAAGGGAGTTAAGAGCAAGGAGGGTAGGAAGATGTGAGTAAAGACTCTCTCACTTTGCTCTTGATGGGTGTTGAATGCATACCAAGAAGGATCACAAGATATGGCTATATAGAACCCCTAATAATGGCCCCAGCGGATAAAAAACGGTCACGTTCGACCTGTTAGAGAGAGGCCTCAACCGGTCAGACAGACCGGTCGTAATTCAAACTGCTGTGCTTCATTTGGGTCTGTCCGACCGGTCAAGACCGGTCGGCTGACCTCGCTGGACAGTATTAGGAAAGCAGTCCGACCGGTCAAGATCGGTCGGCTGAGCTTGCTGGACTACCTGATATATGCAGTCCGACCGGTCAAGACCGGTCGGATGCCTTCCTGGATCAATGCAACATAGTTGCTGGACACATATGAACTACTGGCCGACCGGTCAAGACCGGTCGGCTGTCCAGCTTTTCAATCCCAGCAAGGCTCCTAGATAGAGTTTGCACCTTAGGTTGACCGGTCAAGACCGGTCAGCTTCCAGCTGAATATATCACAGCAAGGTTGTTGTGTATGTTGATGTGCCTGGCCAACCGGTCAAGACTGGTCGGCTGTCTAGACCTTTTCATTACAGCAAGGTTGCTGGACAATACTTGTAGTTCTGGCCGACCGGTTAAGACCGGTTAGCTATCTAGATGTTTTTATCAAAACAAGCTTTCTATCCTAATTGCTCTAATGGACCGATCGGTCAAGACTAGTCGGCTGCCTGTTCAGCAAAGGCAAATTCCAATCACAAGCTGCTGGTCTTAGAAGAAGGGTCAGTCCGACCGGTCATGACCGGTCGGCTGCCTTGTACTCTTTACACATCAGCCACAGAACACTTCACGAATGAAGTATGAAGTGTTTGGTGCATGGAGTCTAATGTTTGGACATGTTTTCAATCACGATTATCACCTGTCATCGAAAGTCAAGTCTGATCAACTTGAGCTAAAGGGTTGAGAAGGAATGGGATGAGTTAGGTCGGTAATTATGCCATTCATTGATGTTTTGGGTTTCCTAAGGTCGATCTATATGCAACTTACCTGAGATCTTCTTTTGGCTTGAGCTTGAGCAATGGAAGAAACATAATCTTCAAGTCTTTAACTTCAAATCTTCGACCGGGGCTTATACGACAAGACGCGACCAACCAATACTACAATTGACAAAATAAAGTGTACTAACATATATATATATATATATATATATATATATATATATATATATATATATATATATATATATATATATATATATAAGTTTGAGGCAAAACTTTCGGGGCCCACAGGAAGTTCTTCACAGTTGTGTTTCTCTGATGTGATCTACGTTGGATTTGGAACTACTTCCTTTTTTAGCTCATGCCTTAAAATAAGCTGGTAAAACGGATGAACGGTGTGGATATAGAATACACATATTAAGGTAGATCCCGTGGCTAGGGCTGTACCATGTTGGGTGAGGCCAGGGCCACACCTAATCCACTACCTATGGACATGTGTCCCATTAGATCAACGGTCAGATCAATGCACATATGTTCCATGTGTGTACTATGTGGAGGAAAATGCAATGAACCCATATGCAACAGCCTGCACACTAGCATTTTCTATTATTAATGAGATTTTTTGGAGAATATGGCGAGAAAATCTGAGCACACGCCATCGTAGAACTTCAATGATACGAGGCTCCACCAAAATAGGGAGGCCTTGGATTTTGATTCAGTAGTGATCCCTCTTGTATCTAGGTCGGTATTGGTTGTTGCTGGAAAGGTTCTGTGTCGTGGGGCACGAAGAATGTGTTTCATCCATGCCATTCATCCGTTTTCCAAGCTCATTTTATGGCATGACCCCAAAAATGAGGCAGATCTAAATCTCAAGTGGACCACATTATAGGAAACAGTGGTAATTGAACTCCTACCATTAAAAACTTCTAGAGAGCCACAAAAGTTTTGAATCAAGCTGATATTTTTGTTTTCCCTTTCTCCAGGTCTGTGTGACCTAATCAACAGGTTGGATGGCAAATAAACATAACAGTGGGCCTATGAACTTTTGAATGGTGGGCGTATAATCATCACAGTTTCCTTCAATATGGTCCACCTAAGATTTAGATCTGTCCCAATTTTGGGATCATGTATTAAAATAAGCTTTTAAAATGGACGGACCAAGTGGGATTGTTGTAGGCCAATACAGTCTGACAAGAAGTGAAGGGTCGCGACCATAAGGGGTCACGTCTCCCGGATGCGAGCAGCTCGGCTCGTGCTCTTCAGAAGGGGTCACGTCTCCCGGATGTGAGCAGCTCGGCTCGTGCTCTTCAGAAGGGGTCGCGTATCCCTGATGCGAGCAGCTCGGCTCGTGCTCTTCAGAAGAGGTCGCATCTCCCGGATGCGAGCAGCTCTGCTCGGGCTCGTCAGGAGGGGTCGCACCTCACGAAAGCGAGCATCCCTGACACGAGCAGCTCCCGACATCAGAATAGCCCTGAGTCTTCGTTTTTGGTTTGGATGGTCTTCGGCACTAGCACCCGATTCCCGTCGAGCAATTTCCCCAATCCCTCTGCGACACTAAGCAGGGCTACATCCAGTTCGGTGGTTTCCATCTTGTTGGCGTCTCCTTCCTTTTCGGAGGCTATGACTCCAACTATGGGCGTCTCCTTCCTTTTCGGAGGCTATGACTCCAACTACGGCTTCCAGTTTATCATGACATGTCAGCGCTATTACCACGCTTACTGGCAGCCTGTATAGGTTGGCTTTTGGGTTTATCTTCTTTAAATGGATCCGGATCTCAAGGGATTGCCATCAAGGGGCGTGATTGTTGGAGTAAATCATTGGGTTGGATCTGACTCGAAAGATAGGATCTTATCCCATGATTTCAGCAAGATCTCAGTATCGTACGCGACATCAATGGGATTTCGACATCTTACGTAACAAATTGGATTGCTTCAGATCTATATAAAGGGGTGGCTCCATTAAGAGCAGGTACACGTAGAACATTCAATCTTGGTCCCGTTTTTGCTTAGCTTCTCTTCTTACGGTGGCCTAACTTAAGCATCGGAGGGCTAACGGCTGGTCCCCAGCCACCCTTATTTGCTGTCTCGTTTCAGGTATGGTGGTGGAAGTTCCTGCTGGAGTGAAGGAGGAAAGTCGGAGGATCTCGTTACAAAATCTGACATTAACAGTTTGGCGCCGTCTGTGGGATCGACTTGATCGTTAAAATCAATCGTGTTAACCACCGATCAAAATCCTTCGGTGATGCCTCCTAAAAAGGCTGTTCATCCTTCAACTTCGAGGCAGGCACCACCTCCACCTGATGAGACGGAATCCGCACCTGCCCTCCCACCCGTTCCGACGGATATCCCTCAAGGAGCCCCAAATATGCCATCAACGAACCCATTATTGGAGGCCTCTGGAAATCAAGATGATGTCCTACGTTTCCTCGGAAACACTCTCCTAACTCTAAATGCCGGAGTTCAGGCGCTGTCAAATCGGCTAGATCAACACTTCCCTGAACCGTAAAAACAACCCTCCGGAGGGTTACCACCGCAACCCATACCGGTAGCCTCCAGACATTCTATGGACGAACCACAGGTCCCGCCACTCGGCGGCCATCCCCCTGTACCGTCTCCACATTCCATACATTCCAGTTTGTCTCGACAACCTCAACCGCAAGGCTCCACCGCCGAAACATCTAGCTATACCCTACCATGGGAAGGAGATCTCAAAAGAATCCAAGATCGTTTTGATGTCATGGAACAGCGATACCAGGCAAATCGGCCATCTGCCGTCACGGCGGCGATACACCAATCTGAATCTCCCTTCGCCAGCGAGGTCATGGAAGCCCCATTACCCAGAAAGTATCGAGCGCCTATTATCGCTCCGTACACAGGAATTGGCGACCCTCTGGAACATCTGGAAACATATAGGTCCCTCATGGAGTTGGAGGGACATGGTTCAGAAATCATGTGTAGGGCTTTTCCCCTTACATTGAAGGATGCAGCTCGTACGTGGTTCCGGGGGTTAAAGCCCCGTTCCATCAATTCCTTTTCCCAGTTATCAGAGATATTCCTTTCTCAATTCATGGGGAGTATTCGCATTAAGAAGCCAGCCTCCCATCTGATGAATCTGAAACAACAGCATGGGGAGACGATAAAGGAGTTCACAGTACGATTCACTGCCGAAGCCGTTCAAACTGAGGGTTACACTGAAGAAAAGGGTCTTACAGCCCTCATTGCCGGAATAACAAGCGAGAAATTCAGGTTTGCCTTAGATAAAAGCCCGCCGAAAACTATGGCAGAATTCCAAGCCAAAGCTTAGAAATATATCAATGCAGAAGAAGTCGCATTGATACGCCATGGAGTACAGAGTAAGAAGCGCAAGCCAGAAGGAACCTCTTCTACAGATAAGAAATTCCGTCGTGACCAGCGCGATCGTTCTCCCAAGAAGCCTTACTCTGGTAAATATCATAATTACACTCCTCTTAATCAGTCTCCTGAAAAGGTTCTAATGGAGATTAAACACAAGCCATATGTGAAGTGGCCTGCAAAGATCAAATCCGATCCCGAGAAGAGGGACAAGAGCAAGTTCTGTTACTTTCACAAAGATCACGGGCATAGGACCCAGGACTGCATTTCTTTACGAGACCATATCGAAGCCCTTATTCGAAAAGGCCGTCTCCAGGATTATGTTGCTCGTAAAAATCGATCACCAGAAAGGGCGAAGACCTCATCTCGCCAAAAGGAACCACCTCATCATCAAACCGACCAGGAGGACGCCGAGCCCACGGGAGAAATTCGCACTATCGTCGGGGGACCAGCTTGCAGGGGTGACTCTCAAGCTTCAAGAAAGGCATACGCTCGAAAGGCGTCCAAAGAACCCCAGCAGATCTATTGGCTGGAACAAGCGTCCAACTCATCGAAAGCTAGCCATCCTCCAATTTCTTTTACCCTCGAAGATGCAGCAGGAATTCACTTCCCTCATGAAGATTCCATCGTAGTCACATTGAAGGTATCAAATTATCTAACTCATCAAATTATGGTGGATACAGGTAGCTCAGCCGATATTCTATATTTGGAGGCTTTCGACAAGATGGCACTTGCCAGAAACCTCCTCAAGCCAGTATCGACCCCTCTTGTCGGCTTTGGAGGAGAGGTAGTAACACCTGAAAGAAGTATCGATCTCCCAGTCACTTTTAGGGAGAGTCCAGCGAAGACCACCGTCTTCGTTAACTTCCTCGTCGTGGATCGAAAATCAGCATATAACGTCATCTTGGGGCGGCCGTCTCTAACTAAGGTTGGAGCGGCCTTGCACCCTTCATATTTATGTGTTAAATTTCCTACCCCAAATGGCATCGGGGTCGTGCGAGGAAGTCAGCAAGAGGCACGGTCTTGTTACCAGATAGCCCTCCAAGATCGAAAGAAGGCTCAAGCGACGCCCGTCCTGGAAATAGCTCAAGGATCGCCCGGCGTTCCCTCGACCACCTCGTTGGATCCGAGAGAAAATGCTCTGAAGTCGGGAACTCCAGGGGAGGAAACAGTGGTGATCCACCTGACCGAAGACGACCCATCTAAGATCGTGTGCATCGGGTCCTCCTTGACCACAGTCGATCGTGAAAATTTGATCCGTTTCCTCACCGAATACAAGGATGTGTTTGCTTGGTCTCATAAAGATATGCCAGGCATCGATCCTGATGTCATCGCACATCGTCTCAACATTGACCCGAAGCATAAACCCGTACATCAGCGTCGACGTGCCTTTACTGCAGAAAGACAAATGGCAATCAAAACTGAAGTTGAAAAGCTACTCGCGGCTAATTTCATAAAGGAAGTTGACTACCCAGAGTGGGTCGCAAACGTAGTTCTCGTCCGGAAAGCTAATGGCAAATGGAGGATGTGTGTCGACTATTCAGACTTAAACAAAGCATGCCCCAAAGATAGCTTTCCGACACCGCGGATCGACCAGTTGGTCGACTCAACAGCTAGACATGCTCTCCTCAGCTTTATGGATGCTTATTCTGGTTACAACCAGATTATGATGCATCCACCTGATAGCTAGCATACTGCCTTCATCACAGATCGAGGACTATATTGCTACCAGGTAATGTCGTTTGGTCTTAAAAATGCAGGGGCCACTTATCAACGTCTTGTCAACAAAATGTTCGCTGCTCAAATCGGTAGGAATATGGAAGTGTATGTCGACGATATGCTCGTGAAAAGCATCGTTGAAGATAACCACATTTCAGATCTTCGAGAAGCCTTTGATCTGATGAGGAAGTATCAAATGAAGTTAAATCCAGAAAAATGCGCGTTTAGAGTGTCTGCAGGGAAATTTCTTGGGTTCATGGTTGGCCAGCGTGGAATTGAGGCAAATCCTAAAAAGATTAAAGCATTGATAGAGATGAAATCCCCTGTTACTCTGAAGGACGTTCAGCGTCTGGCAGGTCGCATCGCATCATTGAACAGGTTCATCTCGCGAGCATCAGACAAGTGCTTGCCCTTCTTCAAACTCCTTCGTGCAACGGCCAAATCTGATTGGAAGTGGACACCTCAGTGTGAAGAAGCTTTCCAACAACTGAAGCAATACATGAGCACTCCTCCCATTTTATCTAAACCTGTAGCACATGAGCAACTCATTCTTTATTTATCTGTGTCTTCCACGGCTGTTAGTGCCGCTTTAATAAGAGAAGATTCCGGGGTGCAAAGGCCCGTTTATTATATCAGTCGAGCAATGGTCGATGCAGAAACTAGGTATTCTGATATGGAGAAACTGGCCCTAGCCTTAGTCACCGCGGCTTGAAAACTGCGACCTTACTTTCAAGCCCATGCTATTTTAGTACCAACAAATCATCCACTACGACAAGTCCTTCAAAAACCTGAGGCTTCCGGGCGCTTAACTAAGTGAGCGGTCGAGATCAGTGAGCACGATATCTCATTCTGTCCTAGGACCGCGGTCAAGGGCCAGGCCGTGGCTGACTTCATAGCCGAATTTACATATTCTTCTGAAGATAATGTCATGACCAGCGACCAGCCTCCATGGTCACTCTTCGTGGACGGGTCGTCACGGGCCACTGGCAGTGGAGCGGGCCTGATTTTAGCGGCTCCCGACGGGTCGCATTTTCAATACGCTCTGCGTTTCGAATCACGCGTCTCCAATAATGAAGCAGAATATGAGGCCCTAATTGTTGGCCTCGAACTGGCCATTGTCCTCGCAGTCCAGAATTTGATAATTCATAGCGACTCCCAGCTCATTGTCAATCAAGTTCTTGGTGAATTCGAAGCCAAAGAAGAAAGAATGGCCTTATACAAGTCTCGTGTCCTCATCCTGCTCGCTAAATTGAAGACTTATAAAATAATTCATATCCCTCGCGAGCAGAACCAACTTGCTGATTCCTTGGCAAAACTCGCTTCTGCGCCGGATTCGGAGTTATCACATTCGATCCCCATCGAACATCGTCAGAACTTGAGTATCGACCAAGTGACTCTAGAGCAAGTTCTATCGGTACAATCGTCTCCATGCTGGATGGATCCTATCATTTCTTTACCTCAGAGATGGATACCTACCAGAAGACAAGAAAGCTGCGAGACAAATTCGACTTCGAGCTGCCAGGTACACCTTACAAGATGGAATATTGTTGCGAAAAAGCTTCTCCTTGCCATATCTAAGGTGTCTTCATCCAGAAGAAGCACATCGTGTTCTAGATGAAATACACCAGGGGGCATGTGGTAATCATCCCAGGGGGCGATCCCTGGCATATAAAACGATGAGGCAAGGATATTATTGGCCCACGATGAAAGCAGACGCCATCGAATTTTCTAAAAAATGCGACAAGTGTCAACGATATCTACCTATACCTCGTGTACCGTCTGAGCGGATGACCCCAGTTGATAGCCCTTGGCCTTTTGCCCAGTGGGGGATCGATATCATCGGGCCCTTACCTATGGGAAAAGGACAGAATAGGTTCGCGATCGTGGCGGTTGATTATTTCACCAAATGGGCCGAGGCAGAACCATTAGCCAAGATTACTGAAAAACAAACTACTAAGTTTATATGGAGAAATATCATATGTCGTTTCGGACTTCCTCATACTATAATTACCGATAACGGAACGCAGTTCGACAACGCAGCCTTTGATGAATTTTGCGACAAATGGAAAATACGTAATCTCCGCACTTCTCCATATCATCCTCAGGCGAATGGGCAGGTCGAAGCAGTGAATAAAATAATAAAGCACCATTTAAAGACCAAGCTAGGTGAATGTAAAGGGGTGTGGCCAGAACTTCTGCCAGAGGTATTATGGGCCTATAGAACCACGGCTTGTACATCAACAGGTGAAACTCCTTTCTCCTTAGCATTTGGTGTTGACGCAGTGGTACCAGTGGAAATTCAAGTCCCCTCATATCGGATCGAGCAGTACGATCCCGCGAGCAATCACGAAAATGTCCGACTTCATCTTGATCTCCTGGAAGAGCGAAGAAATGCTTCTCAAGTGCGAGTGGCAGCGTATCAACAACGTATTGCTCGATATCGAAATGCTAGGGTTCGGCCTAGATCCTTCCAACCCGGAAATTTGGTACTAAGGCAAAATCTCGGAGTTCCTGCTCGTTCATTAGATCCAAATTGGGAAGGCCCGTATCGGGTTATTAGGGTTGTGCGACCCGGTACTTATTATCTTGAAGACATGCTGGGGAAGCCCGTACGTCGCCCTTGGCACGTGGAGCATTTGCTACGATACTACCCCTAGATTCGATGTAGTTCATTACAACATTTTATGAATAAAATAGAAGATATCAGTTGGTTGCTTTTCCATTTACATGGACCTGGATAGCCCTGAAGAGAATGCTTACACATCCTCTTGGCCAATTGCCTACCCTTGGTAGGATTGAAGTCGTTACTAGTTGGTTGCTTCTCCATTTACATGGACCTGAATAGCCCTGAAGAGAATGTATACCATCTCTTGACCAACCTTCTGCCCTTGGTAGAATCGAAATCTCAATCGATAGATCAGTCTATCTCACCGTGGACATGGTCACACGACCCCCGGATTGAGTCTGATTCATTTTTTCATGAGTTAGTTGCTCGCAACTGATGAAAGAGATCGCATTTCCAAAATGCGAGCATCATAGCTCGTGCTCGAATAAGGGTCGCAGTCATGCACCCTAATCGCGAGCACTGCGGCTTGTGATCGAATTCGCAGTCATGCACCCTAATCGCGAGCACTGCGGCTCGTGATCGAATTCGCAGTCATGCACCCTAATCGCGAGCAGCGAAGCTCGTGCTCGCATTAATGGGTCGCATCCCCTGATGAATCAAATGGGATCAACACAAAGCAACAATGAAGGAAAGAGAAGAATACACAATACTAAAAAAGTAAGTGTTCATTAAAATAATGACCTTACAATTACAGATCTCTTCTCAAAAAAAAAAAATACATGATATGGGAAGCTGCCGAGGTCAGGGTTGGTCATCCTCTGGCGCAGGTTCGCGGCTCTCAGCTTCAGGACCAGCTTCAGGAGCAGGAGCAGCATCTGTTGCCCCGGTGACTTCGTTCTCAGCAGCAGCCCGTTCTTTAGCTGCAACCTCGAATGCCACTCTGTCGAACTCCTCAATGTTAAAAGTTGGAGCAATTAGCTACATAACCCTGACCGCAAAATCGCGACCAACGATGTACGCATCATATCGCTCCTCGTCATAAAGTTGAGAAGTACGAAACTCCTAAACTGCGCGAGGACCCTCATCAGATACCATCTGAACGAGAGCCACTCGCTCTTCCTCCCAGTGGATGGAGTCATCCTTCAGCTGATTAAGTCGCTTTTGGGCCTCCTCGAGCTGGGTCCGAGCCTCCTCGAACTTGGTCCGAGCATCCTTGAGCCATTCTTCAAGCTGGACCTTATCCTTGCGAAAAATCTCCTTCTCCTTCTCGCTCTTAGTATGGATTTCTTGAAGCTTTGCGAGCTGGAGGTCCACTGACTGAAAGCGCTCAGTCAGGGATTGGATCTTGACCAGGAGAATCTTCTTCTCTTCGTCCAACTTGGTGATTTGAACCTCCAAGGCCTTCACCAAGCGGTCCCTCCCTTGGACCTCGACTTCCATTATCTTCTTCTTCTTCTCCGCATCCTCCACGCTGCGGCGAGCTGCTTCGATGTCACGTCTGCTCGAAGCGTGAGATCCAAGCTCTATATAAATAAAAAAATACATATGTGTGTGAGAAAGGAAGTAAATTAAAGCAATCCACCATATCAGAGACGAAAAGTACGAATCGTGTAGTGCTTGTTACCTGCAACAATCTCACCCCGATGTCGATGGAGAGGTCTTCGGGGCTTGGTTCGGGGAGACTCCCGAAGGAGTTGGGGGAAATTTTGTCAAACATAAACTCGCATATTGGATGCAAGTGTGGAGGAATGACAAAAGTCCCCGAGCCCGAAGCCTGGGCTATGACCATCTCCTTGGGCCCCGAGTCGCGAGCACTCGCGGCGCCAGGGGCGGGCACCAACAACTCGCGAGCAGTAGTAGGCTCGCTTGGAGGCCCCTTTGGAGGGAGGCCTCCCCCTCTCCGATCACCTTTCGGTGAGTTGTCGGCTACCTCGATGATTGGAGGGCGAGGTAGGTCAGCTGGCGGGGGCACGGTGGAGAGAGGGGTCGCGTTGACCGGAGGGGTCGCGGTCGTACGAGAAGTGGTCGCGACCCCTCCCGAGGCGGTTTGGGGTCCGCGAGCAGGCCCCTCTGCGGGAGTAGACTCATTTGAAGGACCCCCCGCAGTTTTCTTTTGCCTCTTCGAGGCAGTGCCCTTCAGCCGGGGAAGTACCCCCAGTGCGCCTCTCTTATCGCCAACATTCGTCATCTCTTCTCGGAAGGTGAGACCCGCTGCACAAAGATGACGAAGTTCTAGAGCAGTGTTGACGTGGCGTGCAGCCGCGGGGAGTTTGTAGACTTTGACAAGTTTTTCGTTGAGCCCTCCTCGCATATTTGGCTTCACACCAATTGAAATTCCTGCGAGCAAAAAAGAAAGTTCATTAAATCGTCAATGCAGCAAGGCTATTGTTTCCTTTCGGACAAGTAAACAGGCACTTAACCCACCTTCGCCAAAATGGCGATTAACATTATGGCCTTTGGGGTCGGATCCCATCTCGGACTCCCAGTTGCCGGAGGCATAGAACCACTTCTTTCTCCATCCCGGGCAGTTGGAAGAAGGGTTCCCCAAAATGAAGTTATTCCGGTGCCAGAAGCAGAGGTAGTACCAACCCTCGCTAGCTGGCGCCTTCTTCAGCTGGAATAACCTCAAAAATTCCTTAGCGGTTAACTCCTCGTTACCCGCCTGCTTCCAAAGGACGAAAGCACTTAGAAGAACCCGCCAGCCGTTAACTATAAGTTGGCCCGGGGCAATCTTGTAGAGACGGAGGAAGTTTCGAATAAAGGGGTGGAGGGGAAGACGTACGCCCACTTTGAAGAAGTATTCATAAACAGCCACACACCCAGGCGGTGGTGCATCGGCTGTCTCCCCTCTCCCAGGCAGTCTGAATAAAACAGAGTCTGGAACCCTATAAACCTCTCTAAGGTTAGAGAGTCTTTCCTCCGTCAAGATGGAAGAGTAACCGGAGGCAGAATACCTCCCAGCCGGTACTCTGGCGTTATTGGATTCAGAGGAGTCAGGGGTTTCATCTCCCAGAGGAACAATCTCTTCGTCAGAGATTTCCGCCATTATAAAAGGGAGATAGAGGAAGACATGAATGAGGAAAAAGAAAGAATGGTACCTCCGTAAAGAGGTTTTTCACTCTAGAATAGAGAAGGAAGAAGAAGAAGAAAACTTCGCAGCAATGGAATTCGGAAATGAAGGAATTTCTCTAAGTCCGATATTTATACGCAATCATTCCGCCTGATTTGCTGGACACGCGGCAGCTTCTCATCCGGCACGTCAGACGAACGGACGCTAGCATTAAATACGGAAACACGTGGCACCTGACGCTTCATCTCTGGCGGCAGAGAAAGCTGCGCAAAAGCTGGCCATCATAAATGCGGAAGCACGTTAAGTGAATCATGCGCGATTGTCTCCCAGAACCCAGCTGTCAACACTAGCAAACCCTTGGCATAGTTCCTCAATACCAAGGGTTTGGGGGGCATCTGTTGTAGGCCAATACAATCTGACAAGAAGTGAAGGGTCGCGACCATAAGGGGTCACGTCTCCCGGATGCGAGCAGCTCGGCTCGTGCTCTTCAGAAGGGGTCACGTCTCCCGGATGCGAGCAGCTCGGCTCGTGCTCTTCAGAAGGGGTCGCGTATCCCTGATGCGAGCAGCTCGGCTCGTGCTCTTCAGAAGAGGTCGCATCTCCCGGATGCGAGCAGCTCTGCTCGGGCTCGTCAGGAGGGGTCGCACCTCACGAAAGCAAGCATCCCTGATACGAGCAGCTCCCGACATCAGAATAGCCCTGAGTCTTCGTTTTTGGTTTGGATGGTCTTCGGCACTAGCACCCGATTCCCGTCGAGCAATTTCCCCAATCCCTCTGCGACACTAAGCAGGGCTACATCCAGTTCGGTGGTTTCCGTCTTGTTGGCGTCTCCTTCCTTTTCGGAGGCTATGACTCCAACTATGGGCGTCTCCTTCCTTTTCGGAGGCTATGACTCCAACTACGGCTTCCAGTTTATCATGACATGTCAGCGCTATTACCACGCTTACTGGCAGCCTGTATAGGTTGGCTTTTGGGTTTATCTTCTTTAAATGGATCCGGATCTCAAGGGATTGCCATCAAGGGGCGTGATTGTTGGAGTAAATCATTGGGTTGGATCTGACTCGAAAGATAGGATCTTATCCCATGATTTCAGCAAGATCTCAGTATCGTACGCGACATCAACGGGATTTCGACATCTTACGTAACAAATTGGATTGCTTCAGATCTATATAAAGGGGTGGCTCCATTAAGAGCAGGTACACGTAGAACATTCAATCTTGGTCCCGTTTTTGCTTAGCTTCTCTTCTTACGGTGGCCTAACTTAAGCATCGGAGGGCTAACGGCTGGTCCCCAGCCACCCTTATTTGCTGTCTCGTTTCAGGTCTGGTGGTGGAAGTTCCTGCTGGAGTGAAGGAGGAAAGTCGGAGGATCTCGTTACAAAATCTGACATTAACAGGGATCAATGGATATTGCTAGGTCGTGAGACAAAAAAGGAAGCATATCCAAAGATAAAGTGATTCACACCACAGGAAAGTGTGAATTGAACGTTTACCGTTGAAAAATTCTTGGTGCTACAAAACTTTTGTATAAAGGTGATATTTATGTTTTCCCTTCATCCATATCTGTGTGATCTTATGAATAGGTTGGATGACAAATAAACATCATTGTGGGTCTTTGGAAGGTTTCAACGGTGAAAATCATTATTCCCACTGCTTCTTGTGGTATAGTACACTTCAGTAGTGGATATAATTTAATTTTTGGCTCATTCTCTCAACTGACATGAAAGGTGGGCCAACCAATAATGAGATCTCCGTACTGTAGAATCACTACCGAGTTGGAGTCCGAATGGAAGCGGATTGTCTACTAATTAAACTCTATGGGGCCCACTGTGATTTATGTAATTTATCAACTCCGTTCATCCCTTTTATCAGATAATTTTAGATTCTAAGCAAAAAAATAAGCATATCCAATACTCAAGTGGACCACACCAAAGGAAACAATGTATCTTGAACGTCTATCCTTGGAAATTCTTAAGATCAGCAGAAGTGTTGGATAAAGCTGATATTTGTGTTTTCCCTCCATCCATGTTTGTGCGATCTTATGAACAGGATGGATGACAAATAAACATTACTATGGGCCTTATGAAGGTTTCAACGGCGGAAAACATTGGACTCGGTTTGCATCCTTCCTCATTATGGATGCTTTTGAGCTGTGGAGGGGCCCACCGTTATGTATCTGTTTATCACGCTATTCATCCCCTTTCTATGACCATTCTAAGCCATACGACCTAGAACCAGGCATATCCAACGCTCAGGTCAAATACACCAAAGATTACTCTTACATTTAATGTTGAGGAGCATTTAATGCACCCGAGGTCATTATTTGGTGTGGCCGGCCTGAGCGTTGGATCTACCTCATTCTGAGCTCATGGCTTAAAATATCATTGAAAAAGGATGGATGACGTGGATAAAAAGATACATAACGATGGGCCCTCCACAGCTTAGTTTGGACGCAAAGCCTCCATATTGAGGAAGGACGCAATCCTCGTCGGAAATCATTATTCCCATTGTTTCTTGGGGTACGGTCCACTTGGGCTTTCGATAGGACTTGAATTTCCTTGAGAGTGGATTAGGTGAAACCTCAATGCACCGGCGAGAGCGGATTAGATACTACCCCCACCAGGACTCTGAGGAGACAGACGGGGTGCGTGGCACCTTGCCATTGTTGGAGACCAGTGGAGCCCGCATCGATATGACAGGGCTGTCACTACACCACCGTCACATCAGTGCGGGCTCGACCAGCTCTCTGCCAATGACGAGGTGCCACGCACCCGTCCATCTCCTCAGCGTCTTTGGTTGGGGTAGTACCTAATCCGCTTCCTCCACCCAGGTGGGTGGGACCCCTGACTGTGGGGCTTACTGTGATGTATGTGACCACATCTGTCCACCCGTATTGAAAGCTCATTTTAGGGCATGATCCATGCAATGCCATCATAGTACACAAAACAGGGGTGATCGACCATTAAAAACTGCTTGAGGGCCACAAAAGCTTTGGATCAAGATGATATTTGTGTGATCTCTTCATCTAAGGTGTTTATGTCCTTATCAACAAGTTGGATGACAAATAAACATTCCGGTGGAATCCATGAAGTTTTTAATGGTGGGGAATCAAACAAGATTGTTTCCTGTGGTTTTGTTTCTCGTGGTGTAGTCTACCTAAGATTTTAGTCAGCTTCATTTTTGGAAGCGTGTCCACAACGGTGTGGATTTAAGGCATATACATCACTGTAAGCCCTCAGTCATGGGTCCTACCCACCTCGGTGGATCCGGGTCTCAACTAATGCGGTCCCCATATCCTTGGAAAGAAGTTCTTGCGATGGAAATCTAGGTGGGGCCACCGTGATGTTTACAAATAATCTAAGTGACCATCTGTTTTTTTTAGCTCAGTTTAGGACAAGTGCGTCAAAAAATGAGTAGGATCCAAGACTCAAGTGGGCTGAAAACGTGAGGATTGAACGTCCATAGTTGAAATATTTGTGCGGCCACATGAGTTTTGAATCAGGCTAATATTTGTGTTTTCAGTTCATCCTAGTAGGAATGCCATTATGAACGGTATGGATGGCATATAAACATCATTATGGGCCCTAGGGAGGTTTCAACGGTGGGAATTTTCCTACCACGGCCCAATTGAGCCTTGGATCCGGCTCATTTTTTGTTGCACTTCCTAAAATGCGCTCACAAAACGGATGGACGGTGTGGATTTCTCATAAACATCATGGTGGGCCCCATCTAGATTTCCAGCGCAGGAACTTCTTGGGTAAGGCTTTCGCAGGAAATCCGCGTCCCTTTGGGATCAACCCCTGGTGAGCAGGAAAAATGGATGGACGGCCTAGATAAACCACGTACATTCACAGTGGGCCCAAAAGAGTACTGTGCTCCTCAATGCGCATTCCGATTTCAGTCCGGAGGCGTTGGTCTGCACACACCAACATCCCAACACGTGATAAAACAAAATACTCGGCTATGTAACCAAATCATTCTCAGCCCTCCACGTGTCAAAACCAACGGTCACTTCCTCCCACCTCCATTTTGTCTGAATGCTTGTTTCTTCCATTTAAAAGGCACCCACGAGAGCGAGAGAGAGAGAGAGAGAGAGAAACCCAAGCAAAAACGAAAGGCTAGGATTGCTCACAAATCCATGAAAGGGTAAACCCAAAACCCTTATCCTATCCTCAACACCCCCTTTACAGATTTCCATTACAATCCCCTCTTCTTTTATTTGCTTTCTCCTTTCAATTGAATAGAAGCTCTTAATAATAGCTTTTGCTAATTCATATATCATTGCTTTTCTTTCTCTGTTTTTTTTTTTAATTATTATTATTAGCTGATGTTATTCAAATGCTATAAAGGTCTGAAAAGAGTCTATAAAGGGTTCCCCAAAAGCTAGCTAGCTCTTTCCAGGAAAATGGCCCCCAAAAATGGCCGTGGTAAGGCAAATAAAGCTAAGGGAGAGAAGAAGAAAAAGGAAGAGAAAGGTTAGCTCGTACTACATATGTACATGCTTTTATATATTGGTTAATCACATTCATATCTCTCTTTTATCAATGAATACTCACCTTTTTCGAACTTTTGGTGTTAGAAGATACTCTTCTGATACCAAAAAGTAGAAAAAAGGTGTGTACATTAATATGGGGATGTGTTTAGTATTCCCTAATTTTTATTTAGCCTTTTACTATATACCACCATTTTTTTTTATTTTTTCTTTTTCGTAATTTTTTCATACACCCAATTCTCTATTTTGGTAATTGAAATGGTTCACTTTTTGTGCTGTTTCAATTCCCAAAATGCAAAGTGGGTGTCTGAAAACCAATCGGGGTGGGTTTATGTATCAATTCCTTGTTTCTTTTGTGACTTTTTATGTATTTTTCTATCAAAGGATAATATTTCTTTTCCTTTTGTTTTTTTTTTTTTTGGTTCTCTTTTTTCTTACACAGTTGTTCCTAGCGTTCTTGATATAACTGTTTTGACACCTTATGATTCTCAAGTTTTTAGCTGATCTCGTACTACATATGTACATGCTTTTATATATTGGTTAATCACATTCATATCTCTCTTTTATCAATGAATACACACCTTTTTTGAACTTTTGGTGTTAGAAGATACTCTTCTGATACCAAAAAGTAGAAAAAAGTTGGTTTTCTCTTTTTTCTTACACAGTTGTTCCTAGCGTTCTTGATATAACTGTTTTGACACCTTATGATTCTCAAGTTTTTAGCTGATCGTACTACATATGTACATGCTTTTATATATTGGTTAATCACATTCATATCTCTCTTTTTTCAATGAATACACACCTTTTTTGAACTTTTGGTGTTAGAAGATACTCTTCTGATACCAAAAAGTAGAAAAAAGGTGTGTACATTAAAAAATATGGGGTTCACTATTCTACTTTTAGTATCCCCTAATTTTTATTTGGCCTTTTAATATATACCACCATTTTTTTTCTTTTTTCTTTTTCGTAATTTTTTCATACACCCAATTCTCTATTTTGGTAATTGAAATGGTTCACTTTTTGTGCTGTTTCAATTCCCAAAATCCAAGTGGGTGTCTGAAAACCAATCAGGGTGGGTTTATGTATCGATTCCTTGTTTCTTTTGTGACTTTTATGTATTTTTCTACCAAAGGATAATATTTCTTTTCCTTTTTTTTTTTTTTTTGGTTTTCTCTTTTTTCTTACACAGTTGTTCCTAGCGTTCTTGATATAACTGTTTTGACACCTTATGATTCTCAAGTTATACTGAAGGTATGTTCCCCTTTTTTTTTTTTCCTTTTTATTTATTTATTTATTGGCTAGGTTCCTATGTTCCTGGAATAACCATCTAGACCGTTCAAATAGCAGGTCCCATTGTAGATGGATCATGTCTCTAAAATCACAGTCATTAAGCAATCCTAACCATCCAGTTGATGGCTATAAAATAGACTAATAGACTACTGGTCCAAATTGGAAGGGAACAAAATCAGATAGTATTATCTGCTTAACGCAAAATTTCTGTTCTGGGGTTCTGCGGTTTGGACGGTTGATTTCGTCACAACTATAACTATGTGTCTATTTGAAGAGTCACTGCCATTTCTTAAATGGTTGAGAAAAAACAAACAATGCAATTTCTTTTCTTCTCTTTGTAAATGTAGGGAATCTCCACCGATAAGATTCTTGACGTAAGAAGGCTATTAGCTGCTAATACAGAGACATGCCACATTACCAACTATTCTCTATCTCATGAGGTAAAATCAAAGCCCTTAATTTACATTTGTTGGTCCACCTAAGCCTCCAACCGTCACTTGGGGCATTTTGGTTAATATAGATTGGACCTTTGATTAGGTGGGCCAATCAGCTCACCCTTGTTTTGAGCCACAGATGCACCGATTCCTTACTATTGCTAAGATAACAGTACAAGGTTGTATTGTTGTACTACCAAAAGTAGAAAAAGGGTGTATCTGTCAAATGGGGTGGGTGTAGATATTAATTTCTTTAATTAATTTCATTGTTTTTTTTTTTAATATTTTATTTTCTTGATTTATTTATTCGAAATATTGCAGGTTCGAGGGCAGAGGTTAAACGATGCGGTGGAGATTGTTTCCCTGAAACCCTGCACTCTAACCATTGTGGAAGGTAGGTTTACCCAACCTTCTCTACTTTGATTTTATTCGAAAAATATAGTACGTATGGGGAAAAGTTGTTAAACGCCTCTGACATAAAACTATTAAGAAAACGTTTTTCACCACGTGTGGTGGATTACCAATGTTTGGGGCCGTCCAAGATAGAATTGGGCTATCCTTACAATCCTAACCGTTGATACAAGTTACTGATACCATTTATCGGGATAAAAACTCATTAAATGAGTCGGGGACAACAGGCTGTAAATGATGTTATTCACCTCATGGCTGAGCCAGTGGTGAAACCTTATAGGATGTGGATTGCTTGTGATAGGGTGCTGCAGGAATTTCCTGTCCTTGGAAGCTAGTTGGGGCCCAACGTGATGTTTGGGAAAAATCCACTCCGTCCATCTGTTTTGTCAGCTCATTTTAGGTCATGAGACAAAAAATGAGATAGATACAAAGCTTGAGTGCGCCACAAGAGAGGAAATAGTGGGGATTGAATGACTACCACCGTTGAATTATATACAGGGCCATCAAGGTGGACCCAGAAGGGTTTCAACTGTAAGCATATCTTTCCCCACTTTTTCTTCTGATGTGGCCCACTTGAGCTTTGAATCTACCACATTTTTTTGTCCCATGACTAAAATGAGCAGGAAAGACAGATTGGGCGGAGTGGATTTCTGGCAGCAACTTCCTGCCATACATTGTCGCATGCAATCCGCGTGTCCCTCTTCTTAACAAGACGGGTGCCAGTTATGAACTTCCAATCCATGGGAACTTTTGGTGATGGGTCATCCGAAAGTGGTCCACTAATCAGAAGGTGGAGAAACCAGCATGTTGCACCCAAATTCAGATGGTGGGGGTTCTCTGATGGATGATGTCATGTGGGTGGGGCCCAGTGAATTATACAATTGAAAGCGCCGCTATACAAATAGACACGCACGTATAGTTTTTTCAGTCAAAGCATCTGATTCTGGTTATATATATATATATATATATATATTTCTTCACATAAGCAACATCGCCACTCAAGTTCGGTGTTTCCTTGGATTTTGATTCGTAAGATGACAAAACTGGCCGTATCCTATAAAAAAAATGTATGAACACCTCTACTGCATGATTCGTTCATAGGTCACTGTGTAGACTGCAATGGGCCATTGAATTCTGTCCGTTGGATGATCAGAATCATCCAGCTGGCAAAATTCTGACGGCTATTGGTTATGGATCTTAGATAGTGAGGTCCACCTGATAACTTTAAATTTGGGGAGCGGATTAGTGGGTGCTACCCTTACGGTGGGACCCACCTTGATGTTGTGTTGTATATCCACACTGTCCATCCGTTTCTCCAGCTCGTTTTACAGTGTGGCCCCAAACATTATGCAGATCCAAATCTCGGGTGGACCCCAACACTTGAAATAGTGGAGATTGAGTGCCTAACCGTTAAAAATTTCAGAGAGCCCATTGTAAGGTTTTCGTAATGTTTACTTCCGATCTAACCTCTTGATAATGTCAAGAAGACCTGGATGAAGGGAAAAATGCAAAGATCAGCTTGATCCAAAACTTTCGTTGCCCTCAAAAAGTTTTAATGTTCATTCGTCACTGTTTCCGATGGTATGGTCCACCTGAGATTTGGATCTTCTTAAGGTTTGGGTTCGCACCATACAATGAGATGGAAAAACAGATGGACGGCGTGGATATACAAAAAATATATCAAGGTGGGCCCACACGGTTGGGATAACACCCACTAAGGTGTTACCCGGGTAACAGCTAAGCCGCTCCCGTAAATTTGATCACACGGACGTCGGACGGTGGTAATTCAGTGTAATTATTGCACGTCCTCCGATCAGCTTTATGGTTGAATTTTGGGCTGTGGCGTGTCCCACGTGGTAATTTATTAGCTAAACGGCTCAAATGATGCTATTATCACGTGGACGCGGCTCACCTTAACCCGTGGCTCTGTGGGGCCCACCACGGCGTTTGTGTTATATCCCATCCGTTTCGAGGGAGATCCAAAACTCAAGTGGGCCATGCTGTAGGAAACAGTGGGGACGGAGGCACCCACCGTTGAAAACTTCCCGGGCGCACCCTGATGTTTAGATGACATCCAACCCGTTGGGAGGGTGATTCCACCCTCATAAAGGGAATACACAAATCTAACCCTCCCACTAAGGTTTCAACAGTAGGCGTTTAATCTTCAATCGTGTGGCCCACTTTTGTATTGGATATCTCTCATGTTTGGCCTCATGTCCTAAAGTGAGCTGACGAAACTGATGGACGGACTGGATATATAAAAAAAAAATAATGGTAATGGGCCCCACAGAGCTTTGGGTAACACAAGCAAGTGGCGTCCCACAAACAAGCTACCCTACAAAGGAATATCCATTCCATTGCCCTTCGGTCTGGCTGCTTGTAGAAAACGCCAAACGGGGCCTCAGCAAACGGCATGGAACCTTTTAAATTGATAAAAGTTTCACGCATTTTTGCTCAAATATATTTGATACTCCAACTCATGGATGGACCCATCATCTGAAGTTGCACCGATTGGATGTTTATTACTTTTTAATCTATGTGCTTTTTCTTGGACGAGTTTTAAAGGGTCCTGTTCACCAGAGATTCTATCCATGTGGGCCCATTATTTGGTAATCCAAATCATTGATCTGATTGGCCTGTCTGTGGAGGGGAAACCCTCTGAAATTTCTAGTCTAGAAGAGCCTGACACCTCAATGTGGAACGGTTCACATTCAATAGAAAAAAAATCAAATTTTTGGATGGTTAGGATCTTCGAATATGTAAATCCACCATTCATGGTGGGCCACCAAATCAAGGGTTTGGATCACCAAAGTGTAGGATCTCCAGCCTTTTATCCCATGCACGTCATCTCGTTTCCATGTATGAAGAGTGTATGGGTACGAACCGTTTAGCAAATGGGCCAAGAATTCTTGCCCAAACCGGACCTTTGACCCTTTGACATGATTTGATCCAACCCAACCCATTTGACAATAAATGGGTTGGAACTCCATTAACCCGACTCAACCCTGCATGACCCAACTCAAGTTTAAGAGTGGGATATGAAGCTAAGCAATAACTTAAACTACTTAGTGAATACCAAAAAAAAAAAAAAAAAAAAAAAAAAAATCGTATATGCTTTTCTTCTGATTTTATTTAGGTTTTGAGTTGGGCAAGATGTGGAAATCTTGCCCAACTGACAGGTCGAGTTGCGTCAGGTTCCACCCAAGCCCAACTTATTTATTTGAAAGTGTCAGATTTCCAGCCCAGCGCCTCAAAAGCGGGTCGGGAGGCTGGTTCGGGCCAGTTGACCCTCGGGCTGACATGATCCATTGTGTCTATTGTTAAAATACTCGGTGACTCGATTGACTAGTTCAGCGTTGACTCGAGTCGACTCAAAGGGCAACTCGCTGTGTCCAATCGGATCTGAGTCGCAACGAGTCTTAAAACCGTGATTTACACCTCGAATGCATCCGTCATCTCACTTCACTAAATGGTACATGACCGCACACCTGGGTCCCATTCCTTTTGAAAAAATCTGCCACAGAAAACGGTGCACCAACCTCTCCTGGTACCCACCCATTTTCTCTGTGGTCCTCGAAAAGCGATATTAATTAAACTCCATTGTTTTTTGTGTGGAATCCCCACTTCAGCAGCCATGAAAACACGGCAGAGATTGAAGGGTGATTCTCAGCAGATTGTTTGATGTCAGGCCCATTAATGAGATGAATCCCATCTTTAACACACACAAGCGGAAAAAAAATGAGGAGGCTTTATCCATTCATCAGGTGGGCCACATTTCTACATAGAATGAAGGAAGCGGACTGCGTAGTGAGTAACTCCGCACGCTTAGCTTGCGGAGTAAACTCTGTGGGGCCCACTGTGATTTACGTATTTTATCCACTCCGTCCATCCATCTTAACAGAAAATTTTAGTTATGGTGCCAAAAAATGAAGGATATCAAAATCTAAAGTGGACCACACCACAGGAAAAGTGTGAACTGAATGTCTACCATTGAAAAATTCTCGGAGGACACAGAAGTTTTGGATCAAGCTGATATTTGTGTTTTCCCTTCATCCATATCCATGTGATCTTATGAACAAGTTGGATGACAAATAAACATCACTGTAGGCCCGGGAAGGTTTCAACAGTGGAAATCATTATTTCCACTGTTCCCGTGGCATAGTCCCCTTGAGATTTGGACATGCTTAAATTTTTGGCTCAACCCCTAAAATGTGCTGGAAAAACATATATGGATGGAAAAGATTAAGCACATACATTCTAGGTGGGCCAACAGAGTTTACTCCGCAATCCGATTCCTAGAATGAAACCTTCATGTCACTTCGTAATGTCCATGTCATCGTAGATTTGTGGGGTCCACCAGATGAATGTACCTATCTGCTTTTTTGGGTCATGTTCATTATGGTCCCCACCTGATGAAAGGTCAGTGTCTCCTACACGTGTCACTTTTGTAACTATTTCTTTTTTTTGGTTGGTAAGCAATGGCATATGCTCTACCTAATCCACTCCTACCTTGCGAAGTGTTAAATGGTTGATAGTAGTCGCTGGTCTACTCTCATCAAACTAACTAGTGAATCCAAGCCTCTCGTCAGGTGGGTCCCATCTGTTGAATTTCCTGGGCCAATATCTGGCCTATGAGCTGCACATGTGTGAAAAGAAATGGACTTGTGCATAATCAACCCGACTTTTAGTGGTCCACAGTAGAAATGGCGACCTCAGCATTTGTCCGGAGTGGATCAGGTGTTACCCTGACTGTGGGTCTACCTTGGTGTATTTGTTGTATATTTATTCCGCCCATCATTTTTTCCCCTAGGATCATTTGTTGGCTTCTAAGGTATCCCTGCTTGAGCTTTTTCATTGGTCCACATGATACTTACACGATGTCATTTGACCAGGTTGCATTGAGGATGTGATAGGGTTGAGGACTTATGTGATCATCTTGTGGGCCAATGGAAAGATTCTAAGCAATGATTTTTCTTTATTTTGAGGCATGATACAAAAAAATGTAATAGATCCAAATCTCAACTAAACTGCACCACAAGAAACTATGGTTATTAACCCTTACAATTAAAACTTTCTAAGGCCCACGTTAATGTTTACTTTCCATCCAATCTGCTGATAAGGTTATGCTGGCCGGCTGGATGAAAGGAAAATACAAATATTAGCTTGATCCAAAACTCTCATGGCCCACAAAAAGCTTTTAATGGTCAATCACCACTTTTTCCAGTGGTGTGTTCCACCTGAGAGTAGCCCTGAAATGAACTGAAAAAAACTGATGGACGGCGTAGATATACAACATATACATCAAGGTGGCCCCACAGCCAAGGAAAATACCCGGTGACAACTGATTTGCTCCCACTTTTGTCAGAGGGAATCACATGTTAGATGGATTAGTTCGTCCAATTGGTGCAATTTGTCAACCATTTGTGTGAGGCCCACTAGATGGACGTTTTCATACACGTAAAAAATGTGAAGAGAGGCCCACCAGATGACGCTTTCATGCACGTAAAAAACGTACCTACCGTACCATATCATTGTCAGGAAGGGTAATCCAGTCAATTCATAAACACTCACGGACGAAATTGCCCCTGAAATCTCGATTTATTTATGAACATGCCATTGTACGTGCAGAGGAGTACAGCGAAGAGGAGCAGGCGGTTGCGCACGTGAGAAGGCTGCTGGACATAGTCGCGTGCACCACCGCCTTCGGCAAGCAAAGCAATGGAAGGACGGAGGCGACAGCGTCGAAGACGAAGAAGCAGATACCAGGCCCACCTCCTAATGGAAAATTACCGTCCTTGCCCTCTCCTTCAGAAGCAGAGATTCCGGCCATCTCGGAGAAGTACGGCATGGCTGCGATTCAGCCCCCTCCAAAGCTCTCCAACTTCTACGACTTCTTCTCCTTCTCTCACCTCAGCTCCCCTCTTATCTGTGGGTATTTTCGTCTTTTTCTTCCCCCCTCATTTTTTTTAATTATAAATTGTAGTATTTTTATATTATTTAATCTTTTATTTATTTATTTGCAGTTGTTAGGAGATGTGATCGGCGGGGAATTGAAGAGAGGCGTGAGGATGACTATTTTGAAATGGAGGTGAGTCTACCATACCTTCTAATTTTATTTTCTATTTTTGTTCTTTTGGGATTTTTCTATATAGCTGCCTCTTTTCGGCTACAGACCAAAAACCGCCTTACTTTAAACTATTTTAATAAAGCTGCCTGCCCTTTCAACATAATTTTATTTTCTATTTTTGTTCTTTTGGGATTTTTGGGCTCGTTTGGGAGCTTTTATTTTTTATTTTTTATGGGTTAATTCATACACCCCATTGTTAGTACACCCACCCACCCCTGTTAGTCACATCACAATGTTAGCCACCCCCACTATGGGAATTGATACCATGACCTCAGCGTGCTCGTTTGGGAGCTTGTAAATGAAGGTAAATGGGAAATGGAGTTGGAGGTAAATGAATTGGAAGTAAACGACTTACCCAATTGGCTTTGGATGGGAGTAAATGGGAGGAATTGGAATGAATGGGAATTTTCAATATATTCACGGGAACATATGTGATATCTCAAATCAGATTTAATACCCTAAAGAAGTTTACATATATGATATTTAAGAAAATGATTGTAATAAGCCCATTGAAATATATACTTCAGCCAAAAACGAGGAAATCTCGAGCCTCAGGTGGGCCACAAATGTAAGGATCATAAATAAGTAACCTGCCAACATATTTTAATTGTCCATTTAGATGGCCAACCTTCTGATCGTTTGGATTATTCTATTGGTGTGATTTTAGTGATGTATCTGATAATTGGATTGTTTTGGAGTATCATCAGTGTGCCACATGCATGACGAACATGTGCGTAACGGCACCTTTGTTTACTCGTGAGACTCTCCAAGGGAGCTCAAAAAGTCATTTCATCTCATTTACTTCCAAATCCCCTCTCATTTCATTTCCATGCATCCACTTCCATCCAAACACACCTTAAATGCTGTTTACCTCAATTTACTCCCAATTCTTGTCATTTACCTCCATTTACCTCATGGAAGATCTTGAGGCAAATAGAAAACTTAGGTGGGCCACACCACAAGAAACAATGGGATTGAACACAAACCATTGAACATCCTGTTGCCTGTGTGGTGGACCACCCAAGCACTGGATTTGCGTAATTTTTGGGCTCTGTTGTTCCACAACTTGTGCATCTAATGGACGGAGTGGATGTCATGAAAGCATTGCGGTGGACCACACCACAAGAACAATGGGGATTAAACGCTCGCTGTTGAAAACTTCTTGGGGGCCACAAACGTTTTGGATCAAGCTGGTATTTGTGTTTTCCCTTCACCAAGGTCTATGTGACCTTGTGAACAGGTTGGATGACAAATAAACATCAAGATGGGCCTTATGAAGGTTTCAATGGTGGTTGTCATTATCCCCATCGTTTCCTATGGTTTGGTTCAATTGAGCTTTGGATTTGCCTCATTTTTGGGCTCATGCCCTAAAATGAGTTGGCAAAACAGATGGGCGGCGTGGATAAAACACATACATCACGATGGGCCCCACGTGTAAAAAGGAGACCGAAATCCACTGCAACACTAATGAGTCCTCTTCTTCTTCTTCTTCTTCTTCTCTCTCTCTCTCTCTCTCTCTCTCTCTCTCTCTCTCTCTCGCTCTCTCTCTCTCCCTATCCCTCCCTCCCTCCCTCCCTCTCCCTCTCTATTTTCCATTCCAGTGTCTGAAAAATAGTGGGATTGAACTCACCGTGGAAAAACTTGTGGGGCCTACCATGATGTTTGTGACAAATCCACCTCGTCCACTAGTTTCACCAAATCTGCTTAGGGGTGGGCCCAAAAATGAGGTAGATCGAAAACTCAAGTGGTCCACAAGGCATGAAATAGTGGGTATTAAATGCCCATCGTTGAAACAATTGGGGCCCACCGCGATGTCCTCTCTCTCTCTCTCTCTCTCTCTCTCTCTCTCTTCCATTCTCGTGTTGAAACATTGGGTATTGAACCACATTGTTAAAAAAATTGTGGGGCCCACCATGATGTTTCTTAGAAATCCACCTTGTCCACTAGCTTAACCAGATCATTTTAGAGCTTGAGCCCAACAATGAGACATCTAAAAATCAAGTGGGCCACATGGCATGAAACAATGGGGTATTGAACGCCCATCGTAGAAACAGTCGTGGGGCCCAACGTTATGTTTCTTAGAAATCCACCACGTTCATTAGTTCCACTCGATCTTTTTAGGGTGTAAGCCTAAAAATGAAGCAGATCCAAAACTCAAATGGGTCACACGGCAGGAAACAATGGGTTATAAAAGGCCCGTCGTTGAAACTCTCTCTCTCTCCCTCCCTCGTTTTGATTCTAGGGACCATTGAAAAACTTGTAGGGCCCACTGTGATGTTTGTGACAAATCCACCCCATGATTGTTTGAATGGTGGGCGTTCAATACCTCATCGTTTCCTACAGTGTGGCCCACTAGAGTTTTGGGTCTGCCTCATTTTCTGGCCCACAACCTAAAATGATATGGCAAAACTGGTGGATGAAGTGGATTTCTAAAAACAATTATAGTGGGTTCCACGATCTTGTTAACATTAGGCGTTTAAAATGCACTGTTTCCGAAATGTCCCATTTGTAATGTCTTTTAATGTGACCGCCAAAGCTAGGTGGGGCCCACCATCGTGATATTTATGACAAATCCACCCTATCCACCAATTTCAGCAGATCATCTTAGGTTGTGGGCCCAAAATGAGGCATATTCAAAACTCAAGCAAGCCACATGGCTGGAAAAAGTGGGGAGGGAAATGCCTACCCATGAGACCTTTCAAGGGTCCACCACAATGTTTATATACCATACAAACCGATCATATGGTCATTCAAACCCTTCGTAAGGTCATTCCCATTGGGATGAACTTGAAAAACCAAAATAAGAGCCTGATTCAAAACTTCCGTGGCCCCACGAGTGTGCTAATTGTGGGCGCTCAATATCCACTGTTTCCTGCTGTGGCCCACTTTAGTTTTGGATCTGACTCATTTTTTTGGCTCAAGCCCTAAAATGCTCTACCGAAACTGGTGGATAGGGCAGATTTCTCAGAAACATCATGGTGGCCTTGAGTGTTTCAACGTTCATTGTTATTTGCCGTGTGGCCCACTTGAGCTTTGGATCTGACTTATTTTGGGGCTCACATCCTAAAATGATCTGGCCAAACTAATGGACGGGGTATTTCTCACAAACATTATGGTGGCCCCCACAACTGTTTGAATGGTGGGCATTTAATACTCTTGTTTCCTGCCGTGTGGCCTACTTGAGTTTTGCATCTGTCTCATTTTTGGACCCCTGCCCTAAAATGATCTGGCAAAACTAGTGGACAGGGTGGATTTCCCAAAAAAATTATGGTGGGCCCCATGATCTTGTCAGCAATCGGCATTTAATATGCACTGTTTCCGAAATGTATGTTCATGACATCCTTTCATGCAATTGCCAAAGTCGGGTGGGCGCATCATCGTGATGTTTGTGACACATCCACCCCGTCCACTAGTCTCGCCAATTCATTGTAGGTTGTGGGCTAAACATGAGGCAAAGTCAAAACTCAAGTGGGGTATATGATAGGGAAAAGTGGGGACGAAATGTCCATCATTGAAATCTTCCAAGGGTCCACTATGATATTTATATGCCACCTAAACTGTTCATAAGGTCATTCTCATTAGGCTTGCCCCTAAAACGATAAGGCAAAACTAATGGATGGGGTGGATTTGTCACAAACATCATGACAGTGGACCCGCCTAGCTTCGACGATTGTAGGAAAAGTGGTTACGAATAGGTTTGTAGGAAAATGTTATTTTGGTCAACGTGAGAAAAAAAACAGAAGACTAATCGCAAGTGGTTTTATGGAAAGTGTAAAGTAAGAAGTTTTTACTCCATAGCTAGAAAGGCGAGTTGCTATATTGAAAAATCCCTATTCTTTTTAGGAGTTTTGTTGAGCCTCTAATTTATACATATTCTAGCCCATTACACCACATTGTGCGCGTGATTTGCATGTTAAAAGACTTATCTTATGTTTTGTGGATATTGTGAAAGTTCGGGGAATATGGATTAAAACAGTTTTGTTTGGCTAGCTGTTGGGGTATGAAATAAAATGGTCTTTGGGCTCTCATGGGTGAAGAATATAGGATCCTCAAACTGACAATATGTAGTGTACTCAGGTGTTGGTTTGCACAAGTAGGTCCAATGTTTTTGTTCTAGGATGTTTGATTTGTTGGACCCCAGCCTGGAGTGCCTGGATGCGAATTTCTTGTTAGTGGTAGTCCCTGTAACCCTAAGCTCTATGGGGCCCACCGTTATGCCTATTTTATATCCACTCTGTGCATAAGTTTCACCAAATTATGTGAGCATAAAAATAAGGCAGATCCAAAACTCAAATGGGCTACACCACAAGAAACAATGGGGATTGGACATGCACTGTTGAAACTTTCTTGGGGCCCACCGAAGTTTTAGATCAGGCTAATATTTATGTGTTCCATTCCTCATGGGAATCACCTTATGAATGGATTGGATGGCAAATAAACATCACAGTGGGCCTTAGGAAGGTTTCAACGGTGGGCATCCAATCCCTACTGTTTCTTGTGGTATAGCCCACTTCAGTTTAGGTCTGCCGAGATTTGGGCTCACGTCCTAACATGAGCTAGTGAAACTGATGGATGGAGTGGATATAACATGGACATCATGGGGGGCCCTACAAAGCTTAAGTTACAGGGGCTCTTGTAACAGAAAATTTGCATCCATCGCACCCTAAAAATCCTCAGCGGGATGATTTGGGCCTTTCAGTTTGTAGCCTTGATGGATGGTTGGGATGATTGGTGGTTGCGATCTTCTAATTTGAGTGGATTTTTGGGGATGGTCCATCCATGGTCTACTCCACCAGGTCAATCATTGGATTATTGAACCATGGGCCAAACAACCTATCTTGACAACTTATTGGACCATGGTCCAGGCCCACTTTTACAGAATAAAAATATAGTATACTGTGTAGTGCTGTTAATGATCGGATCATGATATGGATTGTGATTTGAACTCAGTCCGATTAAATTGGATTTGGATCAATAACTGGATTTATCAGATCGAATTCGGGTCATGAAAATTGGATCCATATATAATTGGATCGGATTCGGATCTACCCCAATTCAATTCGATGAAGATCCGATCATATATATATATATATATATATATAGAGAGAGAGAGAGAGAGAGAGAGAGAGAGAGAGAGAGAGAGAGAGAGAGAGGAGAGAGAGAGAGACTATGCGCTTGACCTCATGGGAAGTTCCCATGAGGTCGAGCTGTGTGGGCTCCACTGTGCCATCAGTCAGATGCACCATTCCGTGGTGGAAGATGGGCCTAAAACTCAGGCCAATCCATGACTTGGGTGGGCCACACCATAGACAACAGTTAAGAGTGGATATCCACCCATTGAAACCTTTATGATCGTTTACAGGATCGACTGAGATGTGGTTAAGAAATCCAGCCCATCCATTGTGCGTATCCCACTTAAACAAGAGGTCACACCAAGTTTGAATCGTATCCAAAACTCAGGTGGGCCCCAACAATTGCTTTTAGATGTTTTAGGCATGATTTTACACTCTTTCAGTTGGTATGGCCCACTTGAGTTTCGGATACAGCTTATTTTTGGGATATCCCATAATCAATAGGGGAGCCACCAAATGCATAGTGAAGATGCCCATCACACATCACAGTGGGGCCCACACAGCTTGACCTCATGGGAACTTCCCATGAGGTCGAGCGCATAGTACCTTTTCCCATATATATATATATATATATATATATATATATATATATATATATATATATATATATATATATATATCAGGTTGATTTTACCTCGCAAATTGCAAGGGGACATGAAAAATAGTAAGGGTATTTGTATATAGAAAAAGGAAAAAAAATGCATTAACAGTGTATTCAAATTGAATTCAGATTTTTGAACCTTTAATAATAAATTCGAACTTGGATAGGGTTTTTAAGGATCCGTCAGTTATTGGATCGGATTTGGATCTCAGTTATTGTTAATCGGATTGGATTTAGATTTAGATATAACACAAATCCTCTCCAAATCTAATCCATTTTCAGCCCTAAAATTGTGCAAATCCTCCCCTTGCAATCCTTCCTCATTTTTTAGCACGTATGGGACCCACTTGTTTTCAGTCTATTGGAGCATTGGACTTAGGCCAGTTGTGCTAGGTGGGCCTGGCCTAGCCATGATGGGTGGCCCAAAATCGAGATTTCAGTCCTGATAACCAATAGTCTTGGGCCTGGGTTGGGGACATGACATAACTAATGCATGGAATGAAAACTGGTTGTTACCCAGTTTACTCAGCCAAAACACGCATATTTTCAAAGACAAGTTGCAACGGAGTCAACATTGGCCTTTAAACGAGTCGCATTTGGAACCAAGTTTTTGTTGGAAATCCGGTTAGCGGAAGCACCGAAGAGGATCAAACAATCAACACACGTCACACAAGCAACCAACGCAAAGACAAACAAATTTTACGTGGAAAACCCTTGCGGGAAAAAACCACGGCACAAAGCGACACCTCCACTATGAATTCCAGATGATTACTGAGCTAATCTACCCACAAGTAGATCCCAAAGATGAACAAAGTACTCTCAAACCTCACAATCCTCTCCCCCAAACCCTAAACTCGTAATAGGACTCCTTGGTATTGATTAGGATACTTCTAAGACGGATTAGGAGGTGTTTATATAGGCTTCCAACCCGATTTAGAAACATGCAACGCGAAACCGCGTAACTCCGCACGTCTGTCGACTGGTTGGCCGACCTACAAAAAACGTCCAGAGAGATTGCTCCACAAAACAGCCTTGCTGCCTCAAACGACCGATCAGAGCCCCCTGCAGACCGGTCGGCCGACCGGTTTGAGGCTCCCAGAAATCTGTCTAGACCTCGCTGTGACAATCTGTCCATTGGCCGACCGGTCGGCCGATCGGTCGGTGGACACTATTTTTGCACAGTTTTGAGGACTCTCTAACAAACTTCACCGAGGCTTTAAAATATTGAACCACTTCTCTTTTCTTCATAAATCAACTCCTCATCAAACATAGTGCCATCGCTTCTCATGCACCAGTGCGTCTTCATTAAGCCTTTGCCAATCATAGAGAGGTTACGCAGTACTTGAACTTCTCTGTTGGGACCACTTTGGTCAGCGTATCTGCCAGATTCACATTAGTGTGAATCTTATCCAGAGTCACATTAGTGTGAATCTTATCTAGAGTCACATCTCCTTCCTTAAGCACCTGTCGAATAAAATGGTGACGTACATCAATGTGTTTAGTATGAGAGTGATAAAAAGAATTTTTAGCTAAATTTATAGCACCAGAGCTGTCAGAATTAATCGGCACGGCTTCTTGCTGAAGCTCCGACTGATTTATCATTTCTTTCAACTAAACAGCTTCTTTGAAAGCTTCTGTCACCGCCATATACTCAACTTCAGTAGTGGAAAGAGCCACCACAGACTGAAGCTTAAACATCCAACTAATCGCTGTACCCTCTAAACCAAACGAGTACCCTGAAGTCGATCTCTTATAATCCACACTACCTGCTTAGTTAGAATCGACGTATCCAACCAACTTGTCTTTGGATTTTTCAAACGTCAAGACGTAGTCCTGCGTACCCCGAATGTATTGAAGTAGTTAGACATGAATCGGCTAACAACACCCATAGCCTGTGAAATATCCGGTCTTGTATAGACCATGACATACATTAAACTGCCTACAACACTTGAATAGGGCATATGAGACATAACATGCTTTTCTTCATCTGTCTTAGGACATTGTTCAGAAGAAAGCTTGAAGTGAGCTGTGTGGGGAATGCTAACCGGTTTGGACTTGTCTATCTCGTACTTTTTTAACACCTTCTCAAGATATTCTTCCTAAGATAACCACAGCCTGCTCCTCTTCTTGTCTCTATGAATATCTATGCCAAGAACTCTCTTTGCAGCCCCCAGATCCTTCATCTTGAATGTCCCTAAAAGCTGAGTCTTCAACATATCGATGTCAGACATGCTATGACTGACAATAAGCATGTCATCGATGCACAACACCAGTATGAGAAACTTCTCATCATTCAGTGTCTTGAAATAGACCCTATGATTGTATTCGCTCCTGGAAAAGCCTTGACTCATCATGAAGGAATCAAATTTCTTGTACAACTGCCTAGGCGACTGTTTGAGACCATACAATGATCTCCTCAGCCTGCAAACCTTGTTCTCGGCCCCTTGCATTGTATAACCTTCTAGCTGCACTATGTAAATTTGCTCTTCCAATTCCCAATGTAGGAAGGCAGTCTTTACATCCATCTGTTCCAGCTTGAGGTCGTATTGAGCAACTAGCGCCAACAGGAACCTAATAGATACTTGCTTCACAACCGGCATAAAAATCTCACTGAAGTCCACGCCTTCACGCTGAGCATACCCTTTTGCTACCAACCTTGCTTTATATCTATCTTGTTTTTTCCGAAAAATCCACTTGCACCAAATCGCTTTTCGGCTCACAGGAAGCTCCATAAGCTCCCAAGTCTCATTCTTGTACAGAGAGTCCATCTCGTCTTGCATTGCCACCTTCCACTTTTTAACATCTATATCATGTAGTGCCTCCTCAAAGTTAGACAGATCCCCCTCATCCGTAATGAGAGCGAATGTAATGTTCGAGTCATCCCTATACCTTGCCGGTAACCTGCGATTTCTAGGTGGATTTCTTCGCATAGGTGACTGCTCCACCTGATCCTGTACCTCTGTCTGCGTCTCAGTGTCGGCCCGCATCTCATCTCTGTCATTCTGTATGTCAACAATCTCTAATTTTTCTAGTTCCTTTGTAGCATCCTTTCGGAACAAAGAACCCTCATCAAACTTGATATCTCGGCTTAGGGTGATCTTCCGTGTGACAGGCTCATATATGCGATAACCCTTCACACCATCACCATAGCCCACAAAGATGCCTTTTCTGACCCTATGGTCTAGCTTATCTCTCCCAACTGACGGTACATGAGAGTAAGACTCACAACCAAAGACCTGCATACACGAGTATAAAGTACGACCACTCCACACTTCCTTAGGGATTTTACATTCAATTGCCATAGAGGGTGACCGATTTATCAAGTAACAAGTCGTGTTAATGGCCTCAGTCCACAACTCTTTGCCCAACTCAGCATTACTGATCATGGATCGAGCTTTTTCTAAGAGAGTCTAATTCATCCGCTCTACCACATTATTCTGCTCTGGCGTGTGGTGCACTGTTTTGTGCCTCACAATCCCCTCATCCTTACAATATGTGTTAAATTCCCTAGAAGTGAACTCACCTCCATTGTCGGTTCTAAAAACCTTCAGTTTCTGCCCTGACTGATTCTCCACTATCGCCTTCCAATACTTGAAGGTCGTGAAGATATCGGATTTATTTTTCAGAAAATAGACCCAAACCTTCTTGCTATAGTCATCGATAAACGACAAGAACCACGATGATCCCCCAACAGAAATAATGGGCGACGACCCCTATACATCAGAATGAACATACTCAAGCACCCTTTTACATACATGTTTCCCCCCTTTTAAATGACAATTTAGACTGTTTCCCATACATGCAATGTTCACATATACTAAAGTCTACAGATTTAAATGAAGGAATCAAAGATCGTTCAGAAAGTACCTTCATGCCCCGCTCGCTCATGTGGCCTAAGCGTGCATGCCACATACGTGCAGACGTGGAATCCGTTACAATCGCTGCAGCTCCACCTACTTAAGTGCTCCCAATCAGCCTGTAAATATTTCCATGCATCTGTCCCTTCATAATTACTAGGGCCACCTTCGAAACTTTGCAGAATCGGTCAAAACCGATGAACTTGCACCCCAATGCCTCGAGTGCACCAAGGGAAATCAGATTCTTCCTTAGTCTAGGAATGTGCCTAACTTCCGTCAATGTCTGTTTGATCCCATCGAACATCTTGATGCACACAGTACCAATTTCCACAACCTCTTGCAGTCTTTCTTCATGTGCTCAACTTGGCCACATCCCCAACACTTCAACTTCGCTTTGCCCTTGCCCTTCGACTTGGATCGAGAACACGACAATTCTTTACCCCGCTCCGAATTCCTTCCCCTCATAACCAGTGCATCGAAGGAAGAACCAGCATCACCGCTCTTCTGTCTCATGGCCTTCGACTGAAGGATTGAGACTACGATCTCCACGCTAATAGTATCCCTGTCTGCGCACAACGAGTCCCTAAGTGACTCATAAGAACTAGGAAGCGAGTTCAATAGGATCAAGGCTTGATACTCGTCCTTCATTTGTTCACCAATGTCCAGCAACTTGCAAATCAACTTATTAAAAGTGCTGATGTAGTCCTCCACATCTGTCCCCTTCGCCATCTTCAAAATGAAGAGCTGCATCATTAGATACATGCGATTTTCTAGAGACTTCTTCGCACAAACGTTCTCTAGCTTAGTCCATGTCTCTATAGCGGTCTTCTCCTTCATGACGTTATAGAGGACATCATCTACTAGGCACAATTGTATTGAGGCCATAGCCGTCTCATCCATCTTATTCCACTCATCATCTTCCATGTCCGTTGGTCGCTTTCCAAGGGCGTTCACGACCCCTTGCTGAGTTAGGATGGCCTTCATCTTCACCTTCCACAACTCAAAGTTGTTTTTACCCGAAAAATTTTCAACGTCGAACTTTGTACTTGATGCCATGAGATTGTCTCAGAAAACTTCTTCTTCAACCTTCCAACGATAGCTCTAATACTTCTTGTTGGAAATCCGGTCAGAGGAAGCACCGAAGAGGATCAAACAATCAACACACGTCACACAAGCAATCAACACAAAGACAAACGAATTTTACGTGGAAAACCCTTGTGGAAAAAAACCACGGCACAAAGGGACACCTCCACTATGAATTCCGGATGATTACAGAGCTAATCTACCCATAAGTAGATCCCAAAGATGAACAAAGCACTCTCAAACCTCACAATCCTCTCCCCTAAACCTTAAACTCGTAATAGGACTCTTTGGTATTGATTATGATACTTCTAAGATGGATTATGAGGTGTTTATATAGGCCTCCAACCCGATTTAGAAACATGCAACGTGAAACCGCGTAACTCCACACGTCTGTCGACTGGTTGGCTGACCTGCAAAAAAGTCCAGAGAGTGCTCCACAAAACAGCCTTGCTGCCTCAAATACAACCAGTAGGGCCCCCTTGCAGACCGGTTGGCCGACCGGTCTGAGGCTCCCAGAATTTTGTCCAGACCTCGTTGTGACAATCTGTCCACTGGCCGACTGGTCGGCCGACCGGTCTGTGGACACTGTTTTTGCACAGTTTTGAGGACTCTCCAACAGTTTTTAGTTCTTTTCTGCCTTTGAGAAAATGCAGTATCTACCTTGCCCACCTGAAGATAGGACGAGCTTGATTTTCAGCTATTGAGATGCATACTTCATCAGCCCTGAAACTCACTTAGCTTGATCTCCAGCTGGGTCCATTAAACTTGAAGACTTGAATTGACTCAGCATATCAAAATTAAAAATATTTAAAAGTAGTTTATATGCTGTTAAAGTACATAAAATAGCTAAAATAACTAACATGGCTAGCATCATGGTGATTTGGGACTTCATTTCCTTGATTTTACAAGCCTTTCAAGGGTCCATTTACATGATAGGTGAAAATCATCTGAACTAATTTTAGAACTGCCTTGGGGTGTGTCAGCGCATGTCACTGCTGAGTTATGTCGAGATAACTGAGTTAGAAAGCTGACTCAATGAGTCTTGCTGGTTCGGAAATGAGTGACAGTTACCAACAAGTTTCCCAGCGACTCGGACTGAGATCTCAAGGAGTTGAGTTGACTCAGACAAGTTTCAAGTCAAATCTACTAGTTTTAGAACAATAAAGTCACATTGAAGTGGTTCCCACTTTATGAACAGCTGGATCCCACGTCTGCCATATTTGGTCATGGGAATCAACTAATCCTATGGTTTATCAGGCTTAGGGCTGCAACTTGGGTTTTGAGTCAACCTGAACTAGATTAACCCAACCTGAGTTTGGGTCAGGTTGTCAAGGTCCTTTAGGTGTTCAGGTTGGGAAATGCCAACCTGATTTGGATTCAGGTTCTGAATTTGGGTCAGGTTAGGTCAGGTTGGGAAAAGATCACATGTATTTGGGTCAGGTCGGGTTCAAGGTGTCCCATAACGGTAACAGTGGCCGTAATGGCCACCACCGTTACCGTTACGATACGGGCCGTAACGGCCGTTACGGACCCCGTATCGGGCAATACAACCCTTTTTTATTTTTTGAAAAAAACTGTTATTAGACCGTTACGGGGCCGTATCGGTCCAATACGGTCCGATACGGGGCCGTTACGGCCTGTTTTTTCTGTAACAGCCGTTTCAACCCCATAACGCGTAACGGTCATGACCGTTTCCGTTACGTATCGGCCGATACGTAACCGTTTTGGGATACCTTGGTCGGGTTGGGTCAGGTTGGTTCTAGTATGGAGGATTTTGGGTTGGGCACCTCAGGTTGGAATTTGGGTGGGTCGGGTTGCAGGTTGGGTTCTCTTGAGGGCGGGTTGAGCTCTGGTTGACCCTCAACCTCACCAACCTGCCCGAGTTGCAACCCTAGTCAGGTTTCATTTCCTTACTTTTTTCCTCTTTGCATAAGATGAGTTTTGCTATTTCTCCAGATCTGAGGGAGCAAAATGGCTTTGCACCATTGTCCACCTTGTATTACAGCGAAACTCAACTGGTTGAGAATAACCCAGTCCACTTGACAAAACCAACATAGTGCCAGCTCAATGCAATTCATTTGTACTCTCTTGCTACTTTCCATTGGAGAATTGAAGACTGTTTTCCTTTGGTGGTTATGTTCATCAGCTTCCATTAGTAACTTAGCATGATGGGGACTTGGTTATGTTTACCCACAATAGTGATTTTTGGAGTTTATCACTGTGATATAGCACAAACTAGGCATTGGAGCATGCCATGTGGCATTTATATGAAGGCGCATGTGGCTCCTGTTTTATTTGTTTTCTTCTCCTTCTAATTGCATGTGCTGCCTCAATGGCTGAGCAATGTGGATAACCAAGTGGTAACATTGAAATGTACTTTCTATCTTGTCATGAGTGTCATGGTTTGTGCTGCATTGCCGATGACCATGCCATATTTCTGGTGTTCATGGTTGCTCAATGTCGCATGTACCTCATGCTTGGCATGCTATTTGAAGTATCTAACCTTTCTTTCAATAACAGGTTGTCTTGTTTCTTCCACTGATGGAAAAAAAGATCTTTTTATTTTATTTTTTCTAAATGAGAGTTGGATGTGTAGGTTAAGATATGCAACGGGAAGCTAGTGACTGTGGTTGCTTCCACCAAAGGATTCTATACCGACGGGAAGCAGTTTATTCAGAGCCACTCTCTGGTGGATCTATTGCAACAGCTTAGCAGGGCCTTCGCTAATGTGGGTACTTCCTCTCTACATTGCTTGACAAGTTTCCATATCCGAGTTTATGATTTACATTCAATAACTTACTGTAAATGATAGCATGGACATAAGTTTGCTTAGGTTCATTTATTTTTGGCTGGAAAGAGTACTTTCTTGAATGCCTTCTTAATTGTATGCAGGCTTATGACTCCCTTATGAAAGCTTTTGTAGAACACAATAAGGTGACATTTTGAAACTTTTTGTTTTTAACCTGTTATAATCAAAATTTCGTATGTGCAAATTGCTAATAGTTCATGCATGAGCTTTTCTTTATGGAGATATTGAGATTTCCTTGCAAACTTCCAGTTCGGTAATCTCCCGTATGGATTCCGTGCAAATACATGGCTAGTAACTCCAATGGTCGCCGACTCTCTGTTGAAATTTCCTCCTCTCCCAACAGAAGATGAAAACTGGGGTGGCAATGGTGGTGGGCAGGGAAGAAAAGGGGAACATGATCATAGGCCATGGGCCACAGAATTTTCAATTCTGGCAAACATGCCTTGTAACACTGAGGAGGAGAGACAGACCCGGGACCGAAAAGCCTTTTTACTGCACAATCTATTTGTCGACACCTCGGTCTTTAAGGCCGTTTCCGCAATTCGCCGTCTCATAGATTGTGATACACACTCAAACAAGTTGCTACAAATTAGCCCAGATTTGATATTGCATGAAGAACGAGTTGGGGACTTAAGTATTATAGTGAAAAGAGATTCGGAGGATGCGAGCTCGAAGCTGGTGGACAAAATCGATGCTCGTCAGGGATCAGATATGTCTGCTAAGGAGGTTGTGCAAAGGAAGCTTCTTAAAGGGTTAACTGCAGATGAGAGTGTGATTATTCATGTAAGAAGCTGTACAAATTCCTGATTGATTTTTTTCTTTTTTCTAAAAACTAATTTAGTGATCTTTCTCATAATGCAAGATCTGAACAGAGGTACTGCCCTTGCAGGATACTGCTACTCTAGGAGTTGTTGTTGTGAGACATTGCGGATACACTGCAGTCGTAAAAGTTTCAGGTGATATGAAGAAGGGAAGAAATACAGCACATGATATTGACATTGAAGATCAGCCAGAAGGAGGTGCCAATGCCTTGAATATCAATAGGTATGATACTCAGAAAGTACTCATTTGCATAAGTGATCTTTCAGTTTCATTTGTACATACACATTTAGTCATATGAATATGCAATTGGGAGTTATATAGGTAGATAAAGACGAGGCCTTTCTGCAATCTGATGCATCAGGACATGCATAATGTCCTGATATGTCCAGCTCATACAAGCATTTAGCTGTGGATGAGGAATGACCCAATAAATCTCCCGAACTGGAAAATCCCAGCCATCCAGTTTTCAGCCTTTTTCAAAGCATTGCTGCACTTTCTCTTAACCATCTACTTGCACGTAACTGATCAACAGGCTATGATCTTACAATCTTTGAAGTTTTGTTGGTTCCCAAGTCGGGCACATCAGATCAAGGGTCAGGATGACCAAACCACAGACCCTGCATGTACGCAATGTTTTAAATATCATTATCGGGTAATGTATCGCACCCTTGGGATACAGATACATATCGGTTATCGCATGGGATATATTGGTTGTATCGCGTAATGTATTGCTGTTGTTGGAAAACATGGGAACATTGGGAAATTGGTCAAAATTTTCAATGAAACTTCAGGTATTGTTGAAAAAAACATCAATACACACTTGGAAATCAAAACATTACAAAAAAAGTGTACATAATAGGGGTTTCCTTTGTATGGGGTCCTAATATATATGCTATCTAACTGAACTAATGCAAGTATATTCGAAGTCTGTTCATATAATTTATAAACTAAGAAGACATGTATGGAAACACAAGCAATACATTCAAAAACAAAAGAAGAATCAGTAAATCAGGTGACATACATGTTTGATTTTGTGTTTGGATACGAAGATTGCAACTGATTTGCGAGAAATTTCTATTTTTCTCATTTTCCGCAACTTGGCTCATCTCTCCCAAATCTTGAAATCGAAGCTCCAAATCCATGATTTTTCATTCAAAACATGAAAAATCATAGATTTGCAACCATTTGACACTGACTTAACATGATTTATAGCAAAAATAAAAAATAAAAAATAAAAAATAAAAAATAAAAAATAAAAAATAAATAAAAAATGCTCACCAGATCGAATAGGTGGGATATATTGGCACTACCTGTTTGTTTCGTATCGCACAGGTGGGATACAAGATATATCGTGGGATATATTGGCCAATATCGTTGATACTTAAAACATTGCATGTACGGATCAGGGCATCAGGAAACTATCCATAGCCTGATGAACTAGGCTACTATGATTCCTCCACACACACACACACACACACACACACACACATGTTCCCAAATAGCATGGAGTGGCATGTATCTGGACCTATTTATATTGTATCCATTTAACCTAATGGAATGAAAATCCAGAGTGTCTTTTACCAATTATGATACGCTGACTGGATTTTAAAATTTGCTGCAGCTTAAGAGTTCTTCTCCACAAGCCATGCAGCACAGAATCATATGTAGGAGTCCCGCATTCTCCTTCTCAATCTGATGATCAAAGGGCTGCTTGGAGCTTAGCGCGAAGAGTAGTTAATGATAGTTTGACCAAGTTACTGGAGACACCGGCCGTTGATGGAAGGACTATCCGGTGGGAACTTGGTTCATGTTGGTTACAACATTTACAGAAGCAGGAAACTTCAACAACCAAGAATTCTAATGGAAACGGAGAAGACACTAAGTTTGAACCTGCTGTTAAGGGTCTTGGAAAGAAATTTGAACTATTGAAGAAGATAAAGAAGAAAACAGATGCAAGTAGTAACGTATCAGATGCAGAGAAGGAAGATAAAAGCACCAACAGCATTCATGCCAAAGAGAAAATGGGTGAATGCGAAAATGAAGCTGCAATAAAGGCAATGCTTTCTGAAGAAGCCTTCTTGCGGTTGAAAGAATCTGGAACTGGTCTTCATCAAAAGGTCTCTGATCTCTGGTTTTCAAAATTACTGCTTCATGATCATCAATCACTTGTAGTTGTTGTTCACATGATACTCCCAGTTAATTTGACATGTTTGTGATAGTCTTGGCACACAAACACGTGAGAAAACCAACATTGGAAGGTTTTCCTTTCAATGATTGCTATAAAAACCAGAAAGCAGGAGCAGACTTTAGTATCGCATAATTAACTTTCAAACAAATCAGAAAAAAGAAAAATTACCATCATTTTGCTATGGCTTTGTTTGGTTTCCTTGAAAATGTCAGTGGGCAAGTGCTTTTCTGGCGAAATAAAACCTGGATCATTTTGTCAAACTCAAAATGTTTCTGGATATTGATTTTGTATGGGAGAGTCTTGAAAATGAGATCCTGTATGATGTGCCCCACTGCCCCAAATGAAACCCATCCATTCCGCTGAAATATGTAGCTTGCTGGAGATTTGTGGTGCACACAAGCTCACCGTAAAGGATATAGAGGAAATTTAATGAAATGGATACCCACAGAGACCGCACGCACACACATTCGCAGACACACACACACACACTTTGCAAAATTTTTAAGTGACACGCGGCACACGTCCAAACATCACTTTGAACTGGCCATTCATACCATTGGGAGCAAGCCATGGTGAAAAATGACACTGATCGGATGATCTTAACCATCTGATTGATACCATGAAAATTGGATGGTCAAGATTGAGTGGATAAACAGAATAGATTGAATTATCATCTTGAAACATCTATTCAATAGGTCTCACTATGGATTACTCATGATTCCAAAGATGCACCATGGTTTGATGATGCTGATCTATGGCCTTGTAAAGATGGATGGTTGTAGCAAAATGGCCCACATTCAAAGGCTTAGGCCATCATATCGGCATGATTTGTTCACCTTGGCTTTCCCCTAGTGCTGCAAATAAATGGATGGTGTAGGTCGATGATTTGATGTGCCACATGCCACTTAAAAATTTCAAAGACGTTGCTAATGTCCCCATCCCTATGAAATTGTGTGTGTGTGTGTGTGCGAGCGCGCGCGCGTGCGTGCGTGCGTGCGTGTGTGCTCGTGTGTGCGTGTGGGTGCATGCATGCATGTGTGTGTGAACTGACAGGTCTCTGTAGACAGTTTATATGTATTCTTTGAAGACCAATTTTAGTCTAACGTTATGTGCTATGGTTTGATTTGTTGCTTGCAAACAGTCATTGGATGAGCTCATTGACATGGCACATGAGTATTATGATGATGTTGCTTTACCAAAGCTGGTAAGCTCCATTCTCATATTGTGATTCATGTTTCGATATCCACAGCAGAAGATCATGAAGTGCTGAATTGTGGTACTGATTTCTGTAGGTAGCAGATTTTGGCTCACTCGAACTTTCTCCAGTTGATGGACGCACACTAACTGAATTCATGCATACAAGGGGACTACAAATGCGTTCGTTGGGTCGTGTGGTTAGAATACTGACATTCCAGCTCCTAAACCATTTTGCCTGTTACTTTCTTTCAGTTATTTTAGCTGCGCTAATTATGGATTCGGTCATGGGCTGTATAGTGCAATCATGTTTATATTTTAGGGTAGTTGCAAATCCTGTTCTAGAGGGGTATTGAGTTTTGGCAATTTTTTTTTTTGAAGGGGAAATGTTAATCAGCATAGGGCACCAATTTCCTTATGTGCTCTGCACTTAAATTGGACATGGTAAAATGGATCCAGACCATTCATTGGGTGTCCTACCATGGATGGATTTTATCCTCATGTCACATGGATTGAACAGATCTTCCCATCAGATTGAACTTTTCTATTCAAATGCCAACCATTGCCAATATTCTTCTCAAACATCCATCTATTGGTCAAGATTTGTATAAATAGTGAGACTTTACTATCAGCACTGATCCATGATGGGACCCATTTGGGGTGGGATCATGGACTATTGTGCCGCATGCCCTACTTTTTGTTGAGAATCAAGAATAAAGGAGGTCTGGGAGATTGTGAATCAAAGATGTAGTCTCTATTTTAGACGTCTAAATGCTATGAAGATAAAATTTTCCTTCTGATACTTTTCATGTCGGGCCTATTTTCAAGCATTTAGGTAGCATTTTGCTCGGCGACATACTATGTTATATAGATTACTAATTTCAACTGTTCCTTCTCATCAAAATTCCAGGTTCAACTTGCGGAAAAGCTTCCTCATATTCAGTCTCTTTGTGTTCATGAGATGGTTATTAGAGCCTTCAAGCACATATTACAAGCTGTCATTGCTGCTGTTGAGAATGTATCCGACTTGTCTGCAGCAATAGCTTCGTGTTTGAATATTTTATTAGGATCCTCAACAAAGGAAAAAGGCGATCAAGAATTAGCCACCAACCATATTCTCAAAATGAGATTGTTAGAAACCTTCCTCTCTAAAAGATTTGGTTGGGAATTAAAGGATGAATTTCAACACTTGAGGAGGTTTGCAATTCTACGAGGACTTTGCCAGAAGGTAACATCTCTCATCTACTGATCCAAGCTGAAGAGGTGTTTTCAGGTCCCTTTCACACACAAATTTGAGCCATTCCTGTTCAAAGTTGTAATAAAAAAATCACTGAAACTGTGTTGACTCGGTCGGGTTACTCAGTTCTGATTTAGAGTGACCTGACCTGCCATCGAAACAAATTTGTTTTGGGATGAGTCACCAAACTCCTTGTTTGTTTTGGCTAAAACCAAACAAGTCATAATGTTTTAGATCCTAGGCAAGCCACACTCCAAAACCAAGTCTTAAAACCTTTGTTTGAGGTGAAAATCTTACATTTCATTTTTCATTTTTTTTTTCTTATTTATTTATTATTATTATTTTGCTTCAGGTTGGACTGGAGTTGGTTCCTAAAGATTATGATATGGATGGCCCACACCCATTTAAGAAATCCGATATTATCAGCTTGGTCCCTGTGTGCAAAGTAAGATGCAAGACCTTTCAGTGCACAACTTGAGATTTCATCTCAAAATGCTTCTACTAATGCCTTTTACCATGGTATTGAATTTTGTTCTACAGCATGTGGCATGCTCATCTGCAGATGGTCGAACCTTATTGGAATCAGCCAAGACAGCATTGGATAAAGGAAAGCTAGAGGATGCCGTCAACTATGGAACAAAGGTAAACAGGCTTTTTGTATTGCTTTATTACTTCTAAAACATAATTTTCATCTAGTGATGTGTTCTATACGTTTTGAAATTGAAGGCACTGTCAAAAATGATAGCAGTCTGTGGTCCCTACCATCGAGCAACTGCTAGTGCATACAGTCTTTTGTCAGTTGTTCTTTACCATACAGGAGACTTCAATCAGGTAACTGCGGTAAGAACGACATTTCAAATCATTTTACCACTCCCTTATCCAATCTCCATATATTGATGCCATGTTGGGCTTTGAGATTGAATTTCTTCCATGAACTTATCCCACGTCAGAATACTTCTTTAGATGTTTTAATCTGTATGAAACTGTTGTTTGTTTTGTATTCATAAGGTCAATGTGTGGCATCTTATCTTTTATGGACAGGCAACTAAATTCTTCTATTGTATTAGAAAGTCCTTTACTGCTACCAGTACCATGGGAAAATTACTTATTTGCAGACTTGTGTATGAATGAACAATCTGTCAATGTGTTTGAATCTGAATTTTCTTCTATATAAAGTATGAGATGCTTTAAAGGGAACATATTAAAACACCAAGGACAAAAGCAAGACTACAAAATGGTAGTAAGTACAACTTTGAACCCTGTATGCTTGTCGACTGTCAATATTATTAGGTTCCTTATAACACCAGAGTTCCAACGCCCCTGTCAACTGTAGTCTCCAAGATATTTTTATGTTTCGAGTTCAAGCACCAAGAGAAACTAAATTTCATTCGAATTGAATGAAATTCAAGGCATTGCTAGTAGGAAAGAAGCAAGCCACGAAATGAAAGAAATGAGCTCGAATCATGTGAAGACTCTCTGGCTTCCATGGTTTCTATAATATCTCTTAACATCAACAGATTATGCATGTACTCTTAAGTCTTAACCATATCACATAACATGAAAGCAGTGTTCAAAATATCACTGATAGTATCGACAATTTTGGCTGATATTATCTGCATCACACTTCAACAATACAGATAGTAGAGGAGTGATATGATTACTAGGGATGATAACACAGTTTACAAGCATCCTTGATATTATCGACAATGTCACCAATGTTATTTCGGTAAATACATTCAACCAACCCCAATCCTTTTACCAATTAACATCCTAGAAGAACCTCGCGATATTTAAAATATTGTGAGATATTGGCAGACTCCTCTAATTATAAATGCAAGTTCTCGTAAATACATGCAATGATGACTTGAGTGAAATTACGTGTGAAAATTAAAAAATTTGAAAAGCCAAGCTAATCTTTTTGGGGATCTCTTCTTCGGGGTGTGTTAACCACTCTCACTTGAGTTGTTCCCATCAAATCACAAATTTAGGGGAGAAATCGCAACTAGAGAGTGGAAACTGGTCAAAGCTTGAAGGTGAGAAAATTTTGTTTTATTTTGACATGCTAACTTGGATTCTAATAGAAATCCATGTCTATTCATGATCTTCATGCATGCATAGACATTGATTTAAGGGGGAAAAATGAAGGAATTTGGAGAACCTTAAAATGATAATGTAAGCGTGGAAAATCTATAAGTTGATTGATTGTTGACTAATCTACATACTGGCCACTCTCTTTCCTTTTCTTCAACAAAATATATTTTAAATAATTAATAATTATAAAAGTATAGAACTCTGTTCATTTTAAAATATATGTTGATGAGTTTTGGCTCATCAACAAATTGGTGCCACTCTTTACTTTTTATTTTTTTTTAAATAATTAAAAACTAATAAAATATAAAAACTCTTTACACAAGCCTGCCTCATGAGTGAATGTGGGTTTGAGGTAAGTTATATTTTTTAGTCTCTTTAGGCAATGTTTGGCCAATTGAAAGGAAAAGGTAATGAGTTGGCAATGATTATGTCCATGAGCACTATTGAAACATGGATTCCATTTTTAGGGGCCGTGTTCACAAGTGGAAAGCTCATATTTTTGAGACAACTATCACTTAGTTTCTTGTTTAATAGAATCCAAACTATGGAAAAGTGCAATCATTGGTTGGCGGAATCCTCCCTTTTCTTTCCTACCCAAACATCTCAAACTATCACAACAATGGAAAACCTTTTTCCATTTCCATCGAATTCCATGAAATTGGTGATATCCAAATATGCCCTTATTTTCTAGTTATATTTTGTGTTCTACTACTTGCATGCATTGTATGCTATTTGAATGATATGAACTAGTTTTGGATATAATTGTATTGCTTTTATTCAATAACGTATGGTTTAGGCCCGTATACAATGGAAATCTATTATGTGTAGTTTTTTTTTTGGTAATATTTTGAGTCCTATGTGTGTAATTGTGTATATTTTAACTTCTCCTGAAGTTTCACTGAAAAAGTCCACTTTTTTCCTAATGTTTTCCCAATATTTCCCTCAGAGAGTGATTTATTCCTTAGTATCTGCGGCTGCTTTATTATTGATAATATCATTACATGTTCCAGTATCCTAGGGTTGTGATACTTGTAACGATAACCATATGAAAAAACCTTGTGGGAAAGAAATACAAGGTAAGATTATAAAAAAGAAGAAGTGCATTTACACTACACTATTGTGTAAATATGCACACCTCTCAAACACTCCACCTTAAATTGATGCGGGTAATCATGTAGCATCAATTTTGCCAACAAGAAAGGCATGGCAAGAGATTCTCATGGCTTTCGTGAAGAGGTTGACAAGTTGTTATTGAGGTGAAACATGTGGTAAGATGATGTTTCCTGAAGATCAATGTTGCTGAATGGAAAATTGGATTTGGATAAATTTGAATGGCAGTGGTATTGTCTTCATGCAGTGGCATTGGATTTGTGATGGGAAACCCAAATTCCTCACCAAGGCTTATTAAAGGTGATTGTCACTTTGTACATATGATCGAGGGTTGTCTGTTTGCCAATCATGGTCATCTTCAGGTTCAGGAATACTACGATGTAGGCTGGCAAGTGTCTTTTAGTGATACGAAGTCAACGACTGGCTATTGTATGTTTGTGGGAGGTAATTTGTCTTGTCATAAAGCAAAGAAGCTAACAGTTGTTGCGCGCTCAACTGCAAAGATGTAATATCACTCTATGGCTCATGACACCTATGAGCAATGTTGTCAGAATCGTTAATGTAGTAGGGGTTGAATCATATCGAATCGCAAATCGTAAGATTTTTTTACAATTTTCTAAAAAAAATATTAAAAATATAAATAAATCAGATTAAAGAAAAAAAAAAAAAAAAAAAAACTCATCAATTTGCCTTTTGTCATCAATGTGCACCAAGTAATACCATGTCATGATGGTGTTAAAGGATTCTTATTCCTTTATTTTTTTTGTCTTTCAAGAAACTTTCCTAAAAAACATACAAGGGTCCTTTAATAATTTATGTTCTTGTTCCCTTTCTTGAATGTAGAATCACGGTGGAAAAGCGGCCTTTGATATTGTAAATCGATGAAAAAAGATATTATGATTTCTATACATCATTCCATAATACATGTAAGTCAGCATGATCGTAACCATCCATAAAAACATAACAAGTTAGTCATACATCAATTTGGTGTTTTAGCCAGTTAAGAAGTAAAATCACAAAGAAGAAAAAAAAGAAAAGAAGAAAGATACATGATCTAACATTGAAGAGAATATATATCATTTAATCTCTTATAAAAAATAAAATAAAATAATTTACCTTTTCCAAATGATTCTTAAAGTCCCCTTCGATTTGAAAACATAAAATGAAAGCCAAGTAAAGCTTTTAGAAGAGAATAAGTATAATTTGAATCATAAATCATAGGATTCATATAAAAGGGATTCAAGGTTGGGATTCAAATCATTTTGCTTAAGATTTGACTAAACTCATATATTGTAAATTGTAAGATTTTGACAACATTGCCTATGAGATTATATTGCTTAGATCACTTCTTAGAAAATGGGAATCGAGTCATCCACTCAAGCTCCATTGTATTGGAAGAATCAAGCATGTACTCATATTGCTTCTAATCTTGTCTTTCACGAGAGAACAAAACACACCAAAGTTGATTGTCACTTTGTTTGTGAGATCTCCCTGATGTTGTCTACTCCATATGTGTGGTCCATTGATCAGTTAGCAGATATCCTCACCAAGGCCATCCCTTCTTTTCAGTTTCAGGAGATTGTGTGCAAGCTGTTTGAGGGCCAGTGTAGGAAATTGTGTGCGTAGCGGGTACTTTTGTTGGGGTGTCTATCTTTTACTTTGGTGGTCCTTCATGACACCATATCTTTTCATGTTTAGGGCTTAATAGTAAAAAGGTATTAGATGAGAGAGAGAGAGAGAGAGAGAGAGAGAGCGCCCGGGGGGGGGGGGGGGGTGTAAATCTCTCTACATATCCTCTCCAAATACTTTCTACTTTTCTTTTCCTCTCTCTATATTACACCATGTTATCTGATAGCAACAAAACTATACTAATGTAAAATAGTGTAGACTAATAACATGTTTACATGAACCAATATTTTCATTATTAATATGTGTCGGTATTACCATATGATTGCATCACCTTTATGTATATGTTCGTGTATCTATCCATTGAGTCAATACCTAATGTCGATATGTATTTGTTTGTACTAGTTGTTAAGAAATCTTATCGTAAATGTTGAACAAAATAATGGTTTAGTTACATTCTTATCATCACTTGATTTCCTTTCTCCTTGCATAGGCAACAGTATATCAACAAAAGGCTCTTGATATCAATGAAAGAGAGCTTGGCTTTGATCATCCAGATACCATGAAAAGCTATGGGGACCTCTCTGTGTTTTACTATCGACTCCAATACACTGAACTAGCTCTAAAGTAAGTTGAGAATGATTTGTCTTTGACTTCAAGTACCCTACATCTTTGAATTAATATTTTGTATGCAATCCTGTACCATTGAATTAAATTCTTCATTCTGCTTCTTCTTCTTCTTCTTCTTCTTCTTCTTCTTTTTTATTTTTTTATTTTTATTTTTTATGTCAATGGGTGTATAGATATCCACCTCAAATTCTCTCCATTAGACATTGAGTATTTCAAGTAATTATTGCCTGCACAATAAAAGTTTACTTTGATATGCTAGATTTGGAATAATATGTCAGTCGAAGAAATTTCATTTAAGAAGTAGAAATGACAATCAAGGTATACGAAAACAGTTATGTAACGGGACAGATATAGGGTCGTAACAGCCCATATCAAAATTTCAGACTGTCAAGCCATTATGTGTAAAAAGTACTTTGGGGGTTGTCCCCCCCCCCCCCCCCCCCCACTTGTGTAATTTTTTCAGATTAAACACATAATTTAAGCCATTTTCGAAATTGAAGATCAGAGGCCAAATTTGGGGAAAACCAAATAGGTTTATGTTTGGTTTGGCCATGTTTGTACATTTTTTTTTTTTTTTTTTTTTTTTTTTTTTTGTATTGGTTTTTCTATAATTTCCAGCAATTTTCATTTTTTTTTTTTTTTTGTGTAAAATATTTGAATTGTAGATTGTTTAAATACATTTATGGAGTTTAGATCTACATATGCATGTGCTAAATTAGTGCTTTTCGTTTCTTTTTCTATTTCTTTTGTATTTTTGACAATTTTAGGCCACTTTTTGGGATGAATAGTGACAATATTTTTATTCTCATTTTTTCACTAAATTTTTTTAGGAGAGTAATGTCAAATGTTTAGGGATATGCTTTAGTGGGATGAATCCCATGATGGCATGAATGCCCGTTTTGAGAGCATTCGAGTAGTGGGATGAATTTAATTGGCATGACACTATTCATCCGAATGTAATTTTAATTTTTTTCATCAATTTGTTTAGGGAAATGGCATTAAATGGCTAGGGATATTCATTAGTGGGATGAGTTTCACAAATTGCCTGTATTTCAGACCATTTTGGGGGCCATCAAATGTACCCAAATTGACCCTATACTATTCATCCGAATTTAATTTTTAATTTTTTCCTTAAATTAATATTGAATCATTGACATATTTAGAATATTAAATATAGGAGTTTTCAAGTCAGTCTAAGCCTCTTGGGTTAATAATATCATCAGGCAGCTCAAGACAACATTCTCGCCAAAGAATGGCCTATTGCATCATCATTAACATGTTTAAAATTAGAAGAGAATATATATTTAGAATCCTCTCATTTATCTGAATTTTTCTAGTATTTTTTTTTTCACTTTTTCTAAAAAAAATTCAACCATTACAACCCATAATGTAATGGTCCAATGGTACCATTGTTGTATACCTTGATGACGATAGTAGTGGAAAAACTGTTACCATTAAATAAAGTTTTTTAGTGCATGGATTGTTTTGTGACCATTTTGAAGGGGTATCTTAGTAATTTGACATTCAATAATTCTTTAGGGTTATATATACTAAACATGTTGCACACGCACACAAGCATGTATGCACTGTATGTGTGTTTGTGTGTATAGGTTGGCTAAGCAGGCTTGCATATGGAGCCTTGCACATCCACATGCAAGCACACCCTCCAATAGAGAACATGTGTCTAAGATCTGAGGTTTCAATTAAGTGTGCCATACTGTCTATATCTTTTTGTTTTTTGGAAGGTCACTGTTTAGATTTTTCAGCTTGAAAATCAGCCCGTTTTACTCCATGAGTGGGTGTTACCTACACATTTTGTATGTGTGCTTGTGTGTAGGTTTGTTAAGCCAAAAAGCATGTGGAGTCTTGCCTATCAACATGCAAGCACACCTACCCGTACTATGGAACACATGCATAAGGTTTGAGGTCTCCATCAGGTGTGCCACACTTTTTAATCTTCTAGCTTGAAAATCAGGCTGTTTTAACTCCTCGAGTTGGTGTGATGCACTTGATTGGAAGCTTAGGCCATTTTAACTCAAAGTGGGTGTGACCCACTTCATGGGAAGCTCAGGCCATTTTAACTCCTCAAGTGAGTGTGACCCACTTGCTGGGAAGCTTGGCTTGCTTGTTGGTGGGTAGTACTCCACTTGGGCTTAGCAAAATGTTTGCATGCATGTGTACACGTGGCGTGCAAGAGTTAGGATGCATGTGTGTGCATGCGTGCGTGTTTGTGCAAATAGGGGTTGTGATGGGTTGGGTTGCTCTGTGGGTCAATTGACCTGACCTGCTTCAGAGTTTGGGTTTGGGTCTGGGTCAATTTAAATGGGTAGTGGGTTGGGCTTGGGTTAGAAAATGTGGCCCATGCAAATAGTTGGGTTCAGTTTGAACACTATCCCACAGTTAACCTGCCCTGCACAAATAGCTTATCATTGGGCTGGGTCAGATGACCTGACCCGACCCATACCAAAACCTGAAACAAATTAATAGACAGCAAGTATAGATATAAACACATGATATATGTACGTTTGTATGTATTAGGGCTAGGCATGCCTTTAGCCTCATATTCCATTGTTTAATGAAAGTGTGGTTGTGCTGGTTTGGTCAACCCTGACCCAATTGGGTCAGGTCAGGCTTGGGCTTGATGAATTTTAAGTAGATTGGGTTGGGCCATAGGGTCATGGGTTGCAGTTTGGGTTCAAACCACAATTCTTGGATCGTTTAATAAACAGGTTGGGCTCAGGCTGAACCCGAACTCAACCCTTTGCCACCCCGATGTGTGTGTGTGTGCAGCATTTGTGTGTGCATGTCTGCTGTGTGCGTATGCATGTGTGCTCTTATGTATGCTGTGTGTATGTACGCACTCATGCGCATGTGAGACTTCTCAGTTTAATGATAAGTTCATGCTCGTCAAAATCTAGTTTATTCACTTCACATGGTAGAGGAACTGACCATAGGGCGCTTAGGTGGATCCTAGTGCCAATGTAAAGAAGTATCTTGTAAGCACCACTATCATCCGTGGTACTTCCAATAGCTTATCCATCCCTCCATGACATTTTCTTCCAATAGCTCAATCTCATATCTCAAACTGTAAACTCTTACCTAAATCCTGTAATCCAACAAAGAACCAAAATCATGTGAGGAAGTATAGGATACTTGATGTGAGAATATGCACAGCAGGATAGTTTTCTGTTTGTAGTAGCAGGATCATTGTTCAATGATCTAGGCAGTTGATTGACAGCACTATAGAGGATGGATAATGCCCCAAAAAATCCTGTGGGCCAATCCTGACCAGTGGATAGGTGGCCTTTAAATATCACCACCATCATCACCGTCATCATCATCATACATTGTTTTAGCTTTTCTGGTTGGGCCTTATGAACCATGTTTAAATCGGAATTTCAATGATTGCTGGGCGCAAGTTTGATGACTAGCTTCCCACTTGTCATCGGCCCTCCTCTATGCATGCTAGGGACTAACCATCACAAAAGCTGCTTGTTGGAGTTGAAAGAAGCAAAATATTTTCACATTCTCAGAAGAAATTCATCTTGAGATCAAATAAAAAAAATCTATCCCTGATGGCGACAATTTGGTATGGGCTCAGAGAAATGACATCGTGCATTGTAATCACATGGGCTCTCCATGACAGGCTGCATCACGTCCATGGTTCAGATAATTGAAACACGAGCCCCATTCTTACTAACTGAAATCTGATCCATAGGTTGAGGATCACACAATTCCTAAGGTTATAGTAATCATCCGTTGAGTAAAAAGGTGTCAATGAACAAATTAGATGTGACGCTCCGCCAACTCAACAACTCATTGACCATTGACCTGTACAATAGAAAATGATAATTTTCTCTTCAAAAATCAAGTTTCCGTTGAGTAAAAAAGGAGTCGATGAATATTTCATTCGCAAATTAAATGTGACGCTCCAATTGAAAATGATCAGTTTCTCTTTAAAAATCCAGTTCCATGGAACCAAAAATTCTCAATAAAAAAAATTTCTTTGTGAATACTAATTGCGTGAAATAAATTTCCCCCAACTAAAAAATTCCTTTTTCTATTTTTTCTCCTCTTCATTGGTGATTATGTTATGATTTTAACATTTTGTAATTGCGTGAAATAAATTTTCCCCAACTAAAAATTTCCTTTTTTCTGTTGTTTCTCGTCTTCATTGGTGATTATGTTATGATTTTAACATTTTGTACTCTCTTTCATCTTCTCCTTTCATACATGCTAGTGCCTCACGGTTTCTAGATGTAAAAATGGAAGTTATTGTGATATGTAACCTTCTTCTTTTGCAAATGATTTCATTGGATCCCCTAGTATATAATAATCAAAGGTAGCACCCTTATGTATGCTGCCTTCTCATTTCCGTCTCTCTATTTTCAGGTATGTCAACCGTGCATTGTACCTCCTTCAATTTACATGTGGACTCTCACACCCAAACACTGCTGCAACGTATATAAATGTGGCTATGATGGAAGAGGGCATGGGGAATGTTCATGTTGCTCTCAGATACCTGCATGAGGCCCTTAAGTGCAACCAAAGATTATTGGGAGCTGATCACATACAAGTCTCTCTCTCTCTCTCTCTCTCTCTCTCTCTCTCTCTCTCTCTCTCTCTCTCTCTCTCTCTCTCACACACACACACACACACACACACACACACACACACACACATGCACACACACAAATATGATCCATTAGGCATCTGTACACATGCATGCGTCCTTATCAAGTAAGAATTGGCATCAACATGCTACACAAGCATACTTCAATATATGTGCACTCTCTTTAGGCATCTGTACAGAAATATGATCCATTAGGCATCTGTACACATGCATGCGTCCTTGTCAAGTAAGAATTGGCATCAACATGCTACACAAGCATACTTCAATATATGTACACTCTCTTTAGGCTGTAAGGTTATGTATTGCCATGCCTCTGCTCAGATATCCATTCAACCCAAATGTCACTTGCACGTGTTGGTTAGACACGTGGGATGGCCATAAGGCCCCCTTTGACTAACTTCTCTCCACCTAGTAACTTTTTTCCTTTATTATTGTTAATTTTTTTAATGCGTGTGTGTATGCACGTGCGTGTGTGTGCGCGTGCGCGTGCGTGTTACTCACCACCCTGCTGTGGGCCAAATACGTTGGGATTTGAGGGCTGTTTTCTCATGGTTTGTTGTGAGAAATCCGACCAGCCCATGTCTATAAGAGGTCATGCATGTGAGATTTTGATTGATTATCCTTAAGAATAAAAAATAGTTCTGATTGTCAGAAATCAAATAGGCCGGGGCTCATCAGCCTCATGGCTTGCCCATGACTCTTGGTGATGATTGAGTTATTGTGATCTATTAGTCACATGATATCTGTAAGCACTGTGATAGGAATTAACACTGCAAATAACAAATTTCCTACAGTAAACCCATTGATGCCACTACAAAACTAAGCAATTTTATGCACTTTTCCTCTGACAGACTGCTGCAAGCTACCACGCCATTGCCATAGCTCTTTCTTTGATGGATGCCTATTCCCTCAGCGTGCAGCATGAGCAAACCACGCTACAGATACTCCAAGCCAAACTTGGATCAGAAGATCTCCGTACTCAGGTATTTTCTGCATGCAATATTATGAACTGTCTGGCAGATTCCAACGTATCAAAACTTGCTGAAACTAAGTCCAGAAGTCTCGAGTCAACTCATATTGGTTTGAGCTTTTACAATTCTTTTTCAACCATCCCTGTTGTTTTCAATCAGTTTCGGTCAGTTTTCAGTTAGTGTGGAAAAAGGTGTGTTTTCACTTTTAGCATGGTTTTGTCCGGGAGTGAGTCACACTCCAAATCTGTGATCCAATTCCTTAATGAATCTACTTAGAATGACAATGTTCAGATTCTTCAAAATTGACTGCTATGTTTTCTCATGCAGGATGCTGCTGCGTGGCTTGAATATTTTGAATCGAAAGCTTTGGAGCAGCAAGAGGCTGCCCGCAATGGTACTCCAAAGCCAGATGCATCCATTGCAAGCAAAGGCCACCTTAGGTACGGACATGGTATTACCTGTTTACTTGGTTTAAACGTAAGAATTATTTGCGCTGAAACTGAATACAAGTGATCCACTGTGTCAGTGTTTCAGATCTCCTTGACTACATAAACCCAGATCAAGACGTGAAAGGAAGAGATGTGCAGAAGAAACAACGGCGTGCGAAGGTATTCACAGAATCCTCTCTAACATTAATCGTAAAGATTTGCAATTTTAAATCTTCTGACTACCAAATGTAATCAATCACTTGGAAACATTGGTTGTGGAACGACATCAACAGTTTTATCGGTTATCCATCTATTCTTCCTTCAAAGTTGAGAAATCTTGGGTTCGAGTGCATAGCTCAAGGGTAGGCTCTTTGCTTCAACAAGGAGGTCTAAGGTTCGAGCCCAACATACCTAGTCAAATTAAAATAACAGAAGCAGCAACAACAACTACTTCTTTATGGTGGGGCCCACTATTTGGTTATCTGACTCTCTCATATGATGGGCTCCATTCTGGGAGGAAGGTACCCAAACATGTGGGGACTACTGTTTGGTGATCTGACTTGCTTGTATCATTCTGGAAGGTACCAAAAAATGGCCCCCATTAGTTCACATGGTTACTGTCCTTTTCATTGGATGGCAGAATCATCTGATAGGGAAGATACCATGGCATGGCCCCCTAAATTAATGGATTATATTATCAATTGATGGGCCCCACCACCTGTATCTCTGCTATGCCAAGCAATAAAACGCTTCTTCTGTCGACCAAGCATCATTTGACACCTCACTTTCAAATATTTGAAATTAAGTCTCTTTTTAAGAAGCATGAAGAAAATCTATGTTACTTTTGCTACTTGGCGCATTTGAAAATTTGATCTCATAGCACTTTTGATTGCTCTATGTACGCATTGGTGTTTCAAATAATGTGACAAGTTCTTGTTGTTGATTCTTCCAATATCATCTATGAGTTCCAAGTTCTTGCCAATGTCTTTGCAATTTTTATTTGTTCTCCCACATTTCATCTTTTGACTGCCTACTTTCCATGTTCTGGTAGGTTTTGCAGAATCATGATAGGCCCAGCCAAGAACATGCCAATCCATATGCAGATGACATTCAACATGATGTTAATCCAGTAGAAACTCCCATCATAGCTGAAGATGCTAAAAGAGAAATAAGCTCTGAAGAATCTCAGCAAGAAAAGTTTAAAGAAAATGATGACATCAATTCATGTAATGAGCCAGCAGCAGTAGATGCGGCATCGCCGGAAGCGATGTCTGATGAAGGATGGCAAGAAGCCAATTCAAGAGGCCGTTCTGCAAATGTTGGAGGGAGGAAGTTTGGCTCAAGACGACCAGCACTCGCAAAGCTAAACATAAACAGCTCAGAGCGCTCAGATTTTAGAGAGGTCACCTATAAGAGGACAACCATGTCTCCAGCTCAAAAAACCAACTTTGCCAGCCCAAAAACTGCTTCAACTGATGTGGGTGCCGCCACAAAGATTCCGAAGTCAACAAGATTGACTGTCGGAGATGAGCTGAATCAAAAGCAGGCAAAGAATCCAAATCCGGAAGCTGAACCAAAACAGAACCCGAAGGCTGTGCCAGCCTTTAAGATTTCTTTGGTACCAGCAGCAAATTCTCCAATCGCTTCGAAATCTCCTTCCTACAAAGAAGTAGCTTTGGCACCTGCTGGCACGGTCTTGAAAGCAGCATTGGAGAGTCCAGATGAAATAAACAAGGAGACGGTTGATACCCAGACCCACAGAAATTCAGTAGAGATATCCAAGGAGGAAGATATGGCTGGTGAAGTAGCAATGCAGGAAGAAGAGGAAAAGAAATCTTCAGTCACTAGTGAGCAAGAAACTCAACCTTTTTCTGTGGAGGCGCCTTCACATGACACAGAAAACCCTGCATCTGAATCTAGTGAGATTCCATGCGCGGGGAATGACAACAAGGCTACAGAAGCTAACAGCAGCAAGCTTTCGGCTGCAGCACAGCCATTCAGTCCTGGGGCACTGTCGTTGATGACCCATCTGTTCCACACAACTGCCATAGCTGGTTTCTATGATGTCAGAGCTGATAATGGACCTCACCTGGCGGGCATCCCGACACAGTCAGTTGCTTCTAGGGTCCCTTGTGGACCACGATCGCCTTTCTATTATAGAACTGGCCACTCTTTCCGTATGAAACCTGGCTATCCAAACTGCCACCATGCTGTCATAGACAGGAGCAGCTTTACTTCCCCAAAAGTCATGAACCCAAATGCGGCCGAGTTCGTCCCAAAGAAAGCATATGTAAAAGTTCAGTGTGGTGGGGCTGAATCAAATCAGCAGATGGATTCATTGGTCAGTGCAAACAAGGAGTCTCCACCCACAGTGTTTTCAGAAGATAAAAGCTGTAATGAGAAAGCTGTTAATGAAGCTAAAGACAACAGAGGGAAAAACAGCATTAATAAGATGCAAAAATCGGAGCTTGCAAAGCAGATTCTGCTTAGTTTTATCATTAAGTCAGTCCAAAACAACATTGATCCACCAAACAAGAAGGGCAATGAAAGGAACAATGAAGTTTCAGACCGTTCTTTTGAACCATTTTATAGAGACAGCACCATAGCCAAAGTACATGGAGATGATGGTAAGATGGAATTGTCTAAGAAGGCGGATTTAAATAAAGCTAAGACAAAGGATGTAGAAGGATTTACAGTGGTGTCTAAGAGGCGAAGAAACAAGCAGCAAGTCACCAATTCGGTAAATGGGTTATACACTCAGAAATCTATCTGCACTTCAGTCAACTGAAAGAGTAAACAAGTAGGGAATATACCAACCCTCAAATGGAGGAAAGTAAAGAGTTCTAGCGTACTGATTTGTTGCAAGGAGAGTTTTATGAGAAGGTAATAAGGTATGTACAATAAATGTTTGCTCTCTAGGTGTTTTTTTTTTCCTCCTCGGGACATTCTTTTCTAACTGACAGAGGTATCCAAGTGCTGCCATCTTTAGTATTTTCTCCGTATTTGGAAATGAAGGGTGGTGGTTCACTGAAATTGGATGAGTTTGATAGTTGTACAAAAGCCTCTGAAAGGTTATGTAGAGATTGAATGTTTCATTTTTCTAGAGCTTATGCCTAATCAATAAAATCCTTCTACTGAAGTTTCAATTCTTCTGTGTGTTTGTATTTTATGTCTACTTCAATAAAAACCAAGCATGGCGATTGGTGTTGTGTGTTGAAAACAAATAATGAGAAGGGTGGGTGATGATGGGTAGGCAATTTCACTTCAATATTGAGGTCTCAAGTTCAGGTGCAGCTTTCATAATACAAAGAGAGAGTAGAGTTGGTGATGATGGCCCTGTTCAGAGTTACTCCATTATTTTGTAGATGAATATTTAGGACTGGGGAGGTAGCAATAGGTTGGGGTCATACTGAGCCTAAATGTGCCAAGAATTCCGGCCTGAAGCCGACAACCCGACCTAGTTAATATTTTTTGGAAGGGAAGCAAAAAACTTATATTTCCTACCAAAGAGCATGCAGCCCAAAAATACATGGGGGCCATGCTCTGGACAAGAAAGAAGAAAAAAAAAGAAGAGAACCCACACCTTGGCCAGGGAAAGAGCCCACACCACGGACCACAGAAAAGAAGTTAGAAGCAAGAGGAAAAGAGGAGGAAGAGGGGAGCAATAACTAGCTTTGAAATGAGGGCTTTCTTGTGTGAGCAACTGGGAAGGTGCTATGGTCTCATACTTGAAGTGCAATAGAAGATTGTTGTGCTGCAACCCACTTAAAGTTCATCAAGCCCAACCCCATCCTTACTCGACCGATTTAATTGTAACCGAGGTATGCTCATTGTACTTGACCTGACCTGGCACCATGAGACTTGGGCATTGTTCCAAAAGTTGGTGACTCAACTCTGAACTCTGCTGAGTCAATTCAATCAGATTTTGAGCGAGTCACCATGAAACTCAATTATGAGAGGACTCGGTCTTGACTCAACATGACTTGTTGACTTGACTCAATGATTGGTCAACATGGCGCAACTTGCAACCATCATTTGAAGTTTTCTTCTTCTTCTTCTTTTAATAAAAGTATGAGGGATGGTTCCAACCCAAGACCTGTCTTAGAGTACAGACATCACTAACCAGCATTCCAAGCTCTTCTTTCTTTCCTTCTTTATTATTTTATTTTTTTTATCCTAATACAACTGGGTGGAAATCATTACTCACACTGTTTCCTGTGGTGTAGTCAACTTGAGCTTTGGATATGCTTCAATTTTAGGCTCTACTCCTAAATGAGCTGGAAAAATGGATTGACAGCGTGGATAAACCACACACATTCACAGTGGGCCCAACGGAGTTTAACTCAGTACGAAAAAAGCATACTGAGTAAGTCAATACGCGATCCCATGTCCTCAAAAAACTTTGGAGATGGCCTGTTTGTCTCTTAGTTCTTGAAAATAAAACTGGTCCGTTGCCCCATGGGCCTTCCATATGGTCCCAACCTATAATTTTTCAGATCAAACTTGACATTCTTTTAGGCAAGTATGGCCCATTGTCAGCCCTTAGGCCCACTGAAGAAGGAGCGAAAACAACTTACGATTGTGGTTGGGCCCGTTGTCCCATGGTTTTTTATCCAAATTGTTACATTGATGGCCCCAAAATAGGCTGAACATTACCCAAAAATCTCCCTTTGGGACTATCTTAACCCACTGGTCCATGCTCTTTAGACAAATAACAAAAAAACGGCTGTCTACATTCAACAGAAAAAAATGACAAATATCGGATGGTTAGGATCTCCTTTGGGGATTTTTGGGGTATCTGCCTTCCACAATGAAGCCCATCAGATTAATGATCTGAATCTTTGTTCCCTGGACCCCATTTGTATGAACTTAAGTCATGAAGATGCTATAGTTCCTTGCATCTGTATAGACAAAGGGCTTGTGAGGATCCAACCCTAGATTTGCTCAATGCTAAATGCATCACCCCATGCATGTTTTGGCAGTCAATGATCATCTACTGTGTCCCACAAAATTCGGACAGTGGGATGCCGTAAATGCTAATCTGCCCTAGAAAAGTGGGTTGGATTAGTTACTATTCAATTGGGGCTAGGCTTTCAACAGCCCAGTATTTAATTGGACCATCAAACATCAAAATCAGGTCCAGTCCCACCTATTTAGTTCAAAGATGAGATTTTTCCTGTGGCTGGCCTAGGTTTCAATAGAAAACTTCACAAAACCTGGTTCCAGGCCCAACCCGGTTATTACATAGTCCAGAAATCAGGCATAGACTCCGCCAATGTGATGTCCACCAAGAACTCTAAACCCAAGTGATTTATGGTTTTCTTTTGCTCTGCCCAGCAAGTGACAGATGGGCCCCACCATTTGGTGATCCAAATCATCCATCTAGCGTCTTGCATCTTTAGTAGGGGTGTTAAAAAGGTGTTCCCCACCCAGCTATCCACATAGAAAGTCGAACTTATGTTTTCATGCAAGGTACTTTGATCATATAAGATAGTTGCGACTATCTAATTTTACGATAGTAATGAACAGGGTAGGATTGTAATCAATTGATCTAGTGAATCCAACCCTTTGGTTGTCCATTTTTTATATGTCACCACAATGAATAAAAATCCAACGTGTCAATCAATAAATCGTCACAAACACTAGTGATGTATATTAAAGAGGTCAAACAAAACAAAGAAGACTCATAAAAGCAACAAAACAACAATGGCAATGGTAGGATGGTATCTACATGCAGTGACAATGTTGGGATCCTAGCAAGGGCGTGATGGGGTTGGCAGAGGTCAGCCAGATCTGATTGTCACCAAAAGACAAGGGTGTGGCGCTCAAGGTAGTAGGCATACAGTTAGGTGGTTGCCATAGCTGATGTGGGAGGGGCGGTGAGCAAGGGGTGCGGGGTGAGTGGTAGACAGGGATGTGTTGGGAATATCCAGAGCGGAAGTGAATCACACGAGGCAAACCACAATGATAACAATCAAGCAAATCAACAATCTAAGAGAAGGCAATCTGAATTTTACGTGAAAAAACCACTCAGGATAAAAAAAAAAAAACCCTGGCACAAATCGAATAATCTACTATGAATCAGAAGTTACAAGAGATTACAGAAAAATGACTTACCCAGATCACAGCCCACAAGAGAAATCTCAAGCTAACAAGCTAATCCTCACATGAGAATGACAAACACAACCATTTCCCTCATCCCAAAGAACTCCAAGCTTTCCCCTAGTGTTTGCTCACCTCAAGTGCAATGCTGCGATGTAGTAATAATTCTCAGTAAGACCGATGTCGATCCACAAGGAAAGAGGTAAGCACTTCCAACTACTCTAATAACTTGAATCTAAGAAGTTTAGGAAATCAGTTTTAATAACGAAGTAAAAACATAAAACAAGAAAATCTCATAATTGAGGATAACTAGAGCATTGAGGATCCACTTATAGTAGTCCAATACCAATCCATTCATCCAAGCACAAACACAATTAGAATCAAAGCCCTATCTCTCATCTAATTGGAAAGTTTAGCATTCAACACAAACACTCCCACTTAAATCTGGAAATCAAATTTTTGGTTCTATTGAAGCATATAGAACTTGAACTTGTAGCCTTCGAAGTAACAACCATACCAGGAGATCATGGCATGCTCTAAGGTTACTACAATTCAATTATAATGAAAACAATCATGGCAATCTCAGAGAATTGCAAGGAACCCATGTTCAAAGTACACAAGCTTTTATAATTCATCTAAAAGTTCAATTTAAACTAGAATTTGAAAATTTAAAGTTTAAGAAAATAATACTTGTATAAACGAATTAAGTATTGAAACTAACTACAAACTTTACCTTTTAGCTCTAGTTAAGAGGTTAACTAAAAGAAAGCATATTAAACTAAAACTAGAACTAAAAGAAGAAGAAGAAATAGTTGTAGGAGGCTAGGAAGCCTCCTAGGTCTTAATCCCTTTGCTCCCCACGTTGTTAGATGCCTTACGAAGAGGGTGGAGGTGTCTTTTTATAACTTAGATGCGCCACCGAGTGAGAAGAATCGGGAAACCGCGTATCCCTCTCGCATTAGGAGACCCAAAAATCGAAATTAGAAATTTGGAAAATTCTGCAACTTTGCATTTGTGTGTGACCGACGGTCATGACCTGTTGGACCCATCTGGGTCTTGGTCCAGCAGCATTTAGTTATTAAATCCGGAGGAGATTGGGCTTGGATAGTCCAATCCTCCTCATTAGTGGGGATTGATTTAGTGTTCCCAATTTCAGGCTCAACGTCTTCAAAGGATGGTGAGTAGGCTTGATTTGATTGCTGTTGAGCTCTAAATTGTGCATATTTTAACCCCAATTCATCACACATTATGCATGATTTTCATAGTTTAAAAACTAATCTAATGCATAGTTTTGTGGTTGTAGGAATGAGAGAGAGAGAGACTTCTTCATTATGATGTTTAAAGGCCCTTCTTACATGCCTTGAAGATCAAAGAAATAAAGGATAAGAGATGGATGAAAGATGGAATGCAATGGAGGAAGAAAAACTAGAAAAATTATATTTTTCATGCCCACCGGCCAGCCGGTCAAACCCTCAAGAAACAACAAATTCTCTGGACTAATTTTATGAAGGCCAACCTGTTGTCCGGCCGGCCAACTAGCCGGCTGGCTGACAGGTCGACCATGCACTTTTAGAAGTCAGATTTCAAACAAAGGCAGTGTCACGCCCCAAACCCAGGGACTGGGCTCACTAAATTCCCGATCGCCGACCTTGGTGCCAACAGCCTCCGTAATACCCCATTCTCGGCTCCTAGCTCTCATATGCCAGGTTCCGATCTTGGGATCCTACCAGGAGGATTTTCAGGGTAAATTTTTTGTGTAAAGGAGCATAATCAAAACCATAAAACATCATCAAATATCCACTATAAAGTTTGTTGAGTACAGTGCTGGAAAGAAAAATACAAAAATGTAGCAAAAGCCCAAAATAGCAGGTACATGAACCGCGCTCAACGCTGCTGATGTGCCCTAGTACCTGCAGAGTAAACAAACGCGCATAAGTTTCATACGAAGCTCAGTAGAGTGCATGTGTGCGTGTGTGATGCATATGACAAGTATACAGATATCAGAGTAAGCGAAAGTGATAGAGAGCTAAATTACTAAGTTCATGAATGCTATCAGCCATCCCAAGGCTATGCGATGTAAGGGCTTACATGGCCGAGTGTTACATGCTAGAGATGCAATGCAAACACGTCAATCCTTAACTAATCCACGTATCAAAATGGTTCTCATCTGAGACATTACCGGGGTCTAGTACACTCTGATACAGGCTGCCGCACATCGCGCGCATAACCAAGCGAGTAGAAAAGACCTCACTATTCGCCTCGTCAGTGGTATGCCAATGCCCACCCGGCTCGTCGATAGCGGACCCATTCCATGAGCTGGTCAAACTCGACCTAGCTTATAGCTCACTACACCTGGACGGATAAGGTCACACCCCTTTCCAACCGACCTCGACACAGTGGGAGACGCGGCCTACTGGTATTTGGCACATGGGCGCTTATGTTATCCACTTGGTCTCGACGTTGGAGCATCATACTGGTACCACAGGGTTTAGGGACTTTCACTCAAGGACATCCATAGCGCCCACGTGCTAGAACAAGTTTCTGGTGTCCATTACTGCCAACCACGATGTGACTATGGTGGCCACCACCCTGATGCTGCTATGGTGTGAAGGCAATCGTGACATACATAATGCGAAATGCATGAGTCATACAATCCAAGTCATGCACCAAACTTACGCATACTGCGTAATCATGTGGGGCGACCCTATCTCGCACGAGTCCCCTAAGTATAACAAGCCAACTAGCATATGCTATGATTAATCATGATCCATAACAGGCATACAAATGATGCGTATGGGCATATAAATAAGCATGGTATTCATTATACTAAGCTTGTTATCAGTGTTAAGTATTAAGCTAGGTATACTAGCATGTTGTCAGACATATCATGTAATGTTGGCCTTAAATGGCCCAATATATATACAGAGTGTGGGACCCAAACTGTGGCCCCATTAGAAATGTAAAGGTCTTCGTGGCATAGCCCACTTGAGACCACATCAGCCCCATACTTGGGCCTGCACATACCAAATCGGCTAACAAAAATAGGTGTACGGCATGGATAAAACATATATATCAAAGGAATGACCATGGTGGGCCCCGCCCATTGGTCGGATAACAAATATACATCATCGGTCTTAGAAAGTTTCAGTGGTATGTATTCAATCACCACCATTTTCTAAGTGAAGCCCACTCAAATTGGGCCCCACGCATTGGTCAAGACAGGTGGTATGATACACAATGCATCCATCAAGGTGGAACCCAAAGATGGGCCCAAAACCTTTGGTTGGATAGAAAATAACCAATAGAGTGGCCCCAATGATATTTTCAATGGTGGGCATCAATGACCACTATTCCCTGCGGGTGTGGTCCATCTTACGTTTGGATCTACCTCATATTTGGGGCCACGTCCTAAAATAATATGAGGAAAATAGATGAGCAGCATGAATAAAATAGGTACATCATGGTGGGACTAACAGATACATCACGTTGGGACTCACAGGGTGGGCCACCTGCTGGGCAGTGTGGTACCCAGCTGGGTCTCAGGAAGTGTTGGGATCAAGCAGTTATTTGTATTTTCCCCCTCCATCCATATCCATGGGATCTTATGAACAGGTCGGATGACAAATAAACATCACTGTAGGGCCTGGGAAGGTTTCAACTGTGGAAATCATTATTCCCACTGTTTCCCGTGGCATGGTCCATTTGACATTTGGATATGCTTAAATTTTGGGCTCAGCCACTAAAATGAGCTGGAAAACATATGGACGGAATAGATAAAGCACGTACATTCTAGGTAGGCCCAACTGAGTTTTCGATCAAGCTGATATTTTTGTTTTCCCTCTTCCACACGTGTGTGGGCTTATGAACATGTTGGATCTCAAATAAACATCATGGTGGGCTGTAGGAAGGTTTCAACGGTAGGGTCACTGTTCCCACTGTTTTCTTAAAAGTGGGGTCCACTTGAGATTTGGGTCTGTCTCATTCTTCAGATAATGCCCTAAAATGATCTCTCCAAATGGACGGACGGTGTGGATATAACACGTACAACACGCTGGGGCCCATTGAAGTTGGTGACGTCACGTCAGTAGGTAGTTAGCTACTCAACGTGGTAGCTAGGTACTCCCAGCGTCAGAGACGCTGGGAGCCCTCTCCCTTCTCTTTTTTTTTTCCTTTGGTTTTTATCGAGTGGGGCCCACAAGAGGACAATCCACTTCGTTCATCAGTTGGGACATCTCATGGTGGGCCCAATGAGCCCTATATTGGGTACGTTACGAGGCCCAGAAACATCAACGTGGGCCAAAGAAATTCTAACAGTAGTCATCATTATTTCCACTGTTTCATGTGGTGCGGTCCGCTTAAGATTTGGATCAGTTTCATATTTGGGCCTTGGCCTTAAAATGATCTGGGAAAACAGATAGACGGTGTGGATACAACATAAACATCAAGGTGGGTCCACGAGTGGGGACCCACTCCCACGTTCCAGGTGACGCCGGATTGTTCCAGCGTCTCCGACGCTGTGAATGTCCAGCGTCTAATGCCCTTTTTTTTCTTTATTATTATTATTATTTTTTTGTTTTTGTCCAGTGGGGCCCGCATAAGGATGGTTCACTCCGTCTATCAGGTTCCCCAGCTCGTGGGGGACCCAATGAGCCCAATATTGGGCAGTGGACAGGGTCTACAAACATCACGGTGGGCCCAAGAAGTTTCGACAATGGGCATCCTTGCCTCCACTGTTTTCTATGGTGTGGTCCACCTGAGATCTGGATCTACTTCATTTTTGGTGTCCGCCATAAAATGGACTGGAGAAACATACGGACGGCGTGGATCGAATACATACATCAAGGTGGGTCCCATGAGTCAGGCCCATGGTCAACGCCCACAAGGGGCTTCACCCCAAGCGTTGCTGGGCAGCAGCGTCCTCTGGACGCTGTCTGTCCAGCGGCCAATCTCCTTTTTTTCTTTTCTTTTCTTTTTTTTATATATATTAATATAATAATAATAATTATTATTATTCTTAGGTTGTGGGGCCCATTCATGAACGATACAGCCCATCCATCTCATTGCCCATCGCAAGGTGGGCCCAAGGAAAGAAAATGAAAGGTAAACGAGAAAAAAGGGAGGAAGTTTATGCCCTCGTTGCACTCACCTCGAAATATGAACGGTTGGATTGGGTCGGGTTGTCGATCGGATGGTCTGGATGATGGTTGGGGCCCTCCAAGCTTTGATATCCTCCTTCAAATCTCTCTTTCTCTCTCTTGATCTCCCTCTAAATCTCTCTCTACTTCTCTGTCTTCTCTTTCCCTCTCCTTTCTTTCTTTCTTGCAAATATGGAAAATTAGAAGCCCCCCTCCTACTATGGATCTTGTATGGGTAGAGAGGGGGGTGCATGAGGTGATGATGATGATGATGATGGTAGCTAGCATGGGAGGGGGCATGGGAGGCATGGTTTGTGTTGACTTTGGAGGTGAGAGAGGGATGGGGTGGGTATGGTGTGTGTAGACTAGGGTGATGAGAGGAGTATGGGTGAGGGTGAGGGTGATTGATTTGACATATTCTCAGGATTTGTGCAAGTGGGGCCCACGCCACACTCGCGTTGCGCGCCGCACCTCGGATTGCGCAAATGATCGCAACTTTTACACCGGGTATCGCAATGGGGCGTGCCGTGTGGCGTTGGAATCGCAGCGCCTACGCGGTCGCCAGGGTATAGGTATTGGGTCGATGCGGTACTAAAATAGGGTCACGATCAAAGCTCGCTAATCTGGTCCATCCAGGACGTACCGGTACTGAAAACTAAACATACGGAGGGCAATTCAGGGTACGGGTCTTACAGGCAGTCCCATTTTTTATTTTTTGGCCCAATTTTTAGGGCCTATCTTGACGATATTTTGAAATCCAACACATCCATGTCGAAGAGGAGCTTGACAAAGAAATAAATCAAGTAGTTTCGTGTCGATCGAAGCTACGGATTAACCGTGGTGGCCAAAACAATACGAACTATCCAGAAAGTTTCCAAATTCCGCCTACTCAACTCTGGGCCGGTCTAGGTGGCCCATCATTGATGATATGAAGAATCTAATTTGACTATCTTCTATATCACATCTATATATGAATAACCACAAAGTTTTAGGTCAAAAGGATGTGTGGTTTGATTGTTCCGGTCGAAGAAAGATGGACCATCCAGAGAGATTCCAACTGCGCAGATTTTATAAAAAGCCCTAAGTGTTATAATTTTTGGACCATATTCTGGTATTGTTTTGGACAATCTAATCCATTTATCATGTAGAGGAAGAAGTTTTCTACCAATATTCAAAATTTAAGATCAATCCGACCTCTGTACACTCCGTAGTGTTGAAAGTAAGATGATTGGTTTTGAAGGTACCCGAATTGCGCGATTTTGAGAGGCGGTTGCTGATCTGATTGGTGGGCCCATTCAGAAGATAATCTTGAAAATCTAAATCATCTATGAGGAATATCATATTACAAAGAAGCTACAAATCAAATTTGAAGGCAATCCGATCATTGGTTAAGCCGCACCAAGCGAAACAAAATCTGCTATGTTGCTGTACTATTGCTGCATTATAAAATGAGGTGCTCTCTTCTGTTCCAAATCAAGCAAGAAAGTGGGGAGCAAGGAGTTCAAGTCATAGGAGGCTTCCTAGCCTCCTCCAGCTAGTTTTTCTTCCTTTTCTTAGTTCTAGTTTTGTTTTTAATATGCTTTTCATTAGCTAATCTCTTAGCTAGAGGTAAGAGATGAACCTTATAGTTTTCTTAGATTGTTTAATTTGTTTTGAGGTTTCAAGTTTGAATTTAATGTTGAACAATGGTTTTGCTTAAGTTTGAATGAAGTTCTAAGTAGTTTTTCTTAATCTTATGATGACTCATGGATGTTTGAAAGAATTACATTATTTTCTTAATTGTTTTGCAAAGATCTAGACCTGTACGCTTCGAGAAATCAGATTCAAGACGCTCTAGAACTTGGATCTTCATGTGGGAACTTCAAACCAAAGTTCTATCTGTTTCAGAAATTCTGAAACATGTATTGTTTGTTTATGTGATTTGAATTAAGTTCAAACCATGGTATTAATTAAGCTTTGTGACAAGGTTTGATGATTATTATGGTTATGATCTTAATCTATTGGAACTAGGTTGACCTATGCAATTGAGTGTGCTTAAGTCCTAACTTGAATTGAGGAAATTATGTTGATGAACAACACGTGTTGGATTGTTTTGATAGTATAACCGCTCTATAATCCGGCTAGATAGGATCTGATTTCGATTCTAGTTGAGTAATTAAGAAACCTAAATGAATTATACATCAAGGAGAGCTATAAGTGGATCCTTGATGCTCTAGTTATTCTTTATTATTAGATTTTTCCTGTTTGATGTTTAAAACTGATTTCATACACCACTCTTAAGATTTTAGTTATTAGGATAGTTCGAATTGTTTACCTCCTTCCATGTGGATCAACCTCGGTCTTACCGAGATTATTACTACATCGCAGCCTTGCACTTGAGGAGAGCGAACAAGTTTTTGGCGCTGTTGTCGGGGAAAAGGTTAAACGGTTCTAATTGTTCTAGTAGCTATAGAGTAGACTTAGTTAGGTTGGATTTCTAGTTTTTAGAAGTAGTTTTTTTTATTTTTTTTCTAAATTACTAACAATTTTCTGTTTTTGGGTTTTGTAGGAACTTAGTTGCTGACATAGTTCTTACCTTCACGGGTAACATCTCCTCATCTCTCTTTCCTTTTGTTCTTTTTCCTAGATTAGGGTAGTTTCAACTTTTTATAATTTCATTATGAATGATTGGACGGGTGGATTGTCTAAATATCTTTTAGAAGATAAGAGGTCGGACCATGGAATCAAAACTCATTAGGATTGGAACCATTACAAGCATGAATATTTTCCTAAGACTCAATCTACTTCTAATATTCCCCCAAGTAAAATATTGCGAGATTACCGGAGTAAGAACAATGTGCATAACTTTTCGCTTGCTAAGACAATGGGAGAGTATTGTTGAGCCTCCAATTTATATATTTGCCGACCCATTACATCACATTATATGCATGGTTTTCATGTTTAAAGACTAATCTAATACATGTTTTTGTGATTGTAGGAATGAGAGGGAGATGTCATCAATTCATGGTTAAAAGAGTCACTTTGTATGCATTGAGGATCAATAGAACAAGTGCCAAAAGGTGGAAGAAAGAAGCAAGAAAGAAAGAGAAGAGAAAAAGAAGAGAATCTGAAAATTTTTCCTTAGACCTGTCTGTAGACCGGTCACAAGACCGGTTGCCAGACAGGTCGACAGTGTAATTTTTAGGCTGTAGTTTTTTCTTCTTAGACCGGTCGCCAGACAGGTCGAGGGTAGTCTAGAAACACGAAACTCACTGGACTGATTTCGAGGTTTTGAGACCGGTCGTGCGACCGGTCGTTCATGAGCTTAGACCGGTCGTGCGACCGGTCGTCAGTGTAACAGAGCTTGTCCGTGAAGCTCCGATTTTCTCTGCGCAATTGCGTGATTTCTTGCGCAATCTGGAATCTTCCTCTCCAACTTATAAAAGGCCACCTCCACTCTCTTCCTAGGGCATCTAGCAACGTGGGGAGCAAAGAGATCAAGACCTAGGAGGCTTCCTAGCCTCCTACAACTAGTTTTCTTCTTCTTCTAGTTCTAGTTTTTATGTTTTTTTCATGAGTTTTAGTTGTAGTATGACAATGCTCAGCTAGAATCTCTCAGCTAAGGCTGAGAGATGAAGCTTGTAGCCAATTTTCATGTTTGATTCAGTTTAATTTAAGCAATTTCAATTCAAGTTTGGGTTTTTAATCTTTTAGTCCCTTAAGTTGGTAGTTTGAGATGTTTTATGAGAGTTCATGTGCTTCGGACATGAATTCCTTGCAATTCTCTAAGATTATCATATGTTGTGGTGTTTAGATTCGAATTATAGTAATCCTTGAGCAAGCCATAGTCCATAGGCATGGCTGTTACTCTGAAGGCTATGATTTCGAAGTCTACATGTGTTGAATGGGACTAGAACTTGGAAGTTCAACTTGAATGGGATTGAATGTGTTTAATGCTTTATTTTCCAACTAGATGAGAGATAGGACTTCAAATCTAGTTGTGTATCTTGCTTGGATTGATTGGATTGACATGGGATTGCTACAAGTGGATCCTTGAATGCCTTAGTACCTTAAACTACTGATTTTCATTAAGTTACTGTTTTAGAATAAATATTTCAATTAAACCTCATATCTATTGCAAACTGAGTTGCTGGAATAGTTTGGAATCTGTTTTCCAATTCCCTGTGGATCGACCTCGGTCTTACCGAGTTTTATTACTACATCGCAGCCTTGCACTTGAGGCGAGCGAACAAGTATCGGAAAGAGATGAATAATGTTCCACTAGTTAGGACAATGTATGATCACTTATTTGGTTACACATGTCAACAAACATCTAATAGCTCAATATATGACATGCATAATCCTAATAGGTGGGAGCATCAAAATTTCAATTTGGGAGACGAGCCAACCATGGATGCCAACAATTATCCTCAAGAGTTTCTTTCTCATGAGCCACAATCGACACGAACTCTTGAGGATACATTGCGAGAGTTTATGGAAATAACTGAGCAATGCATACAAAACCTCTGGCCATCTCAAAATCCTGAACCCGACATTAGGAACTCTGAATCATTCCCCAACAATGAGGATGAGGCTATCCAAGCCCAACCCTATTCCTATTTGATGACTAAACTTTTAGGGGATATAGATCTCGGTTATCCCAACATTACCATCGATTATGGATAATCAACTATCTCTTTTAACTATTCTGATTTGAATGATGAAGAGATTTCAAGGACGGTTGAGAACTCGAGGAATCTACAAAATCTGAAAGTGATAGCTTGATTAACCACAATAAGGGTTCAATGGATGATTGTGAGTCCATGATTTCTTCTTTCGAAGGGCCGAATGATTATGAGTCGTCGGAAAATATTCTTGCTAGATAGATGGCCGAAGTGGATCTTTTTTAGTCCTCCCACCAACATAACATGACCAATTCTATTGTGGAAGATTTTCTTTTGACTGAAAATTCTGTTTCTTTGGATGATGTGGTGGCACAATATGAACTTTTAGATCAACCAATGTTAGATGATGTACTTACCACTGAGTCTGAAATTTTTTCTTTGGAAGACCTCCCCTCTATAGAGGAGGAATTCCTTACCATTGAAACAGACTTTCCTCAATCACTGAGGGAGAACGAGGACCCTTCATCCGACTCTCTCGATTTTCTAGAGGAATGCATGACCCACCCCTATGATCTGGATGATGAGATAATTATGGAGTTGGACATTTTGTTAGAAACGGTGTCGATGCTTGAAGAATACCATTCCACTGATTTACACTCTTTACCATTATTTGTGGAAATACGATGCAATTATGATTTGTGGAGGAGACAACCCAAACTAAAGAATACTTAATGAATGCCTCTCCACCATCATGGGTTCTTCAGCCCATTGAAAATTCTGATTGGGAGGACCCATTTTTAATCAATTACAACCCAATTCAGAACTTGAGGAGATATCTTTTTGCTGCTCTTATCTCCTCCTTACATGCATGTGGTGCACACTATGATTGGACCTTAATGACGAAACGCACCCATGTGTACATTCGAGCAGGACTTTGGATGGTCCTCATGAGAAACCTATTGAAATTCATGAAGATCCTGCTCAAATTTGATCATGTAGTCGATCGGACTAATAAAGGTAGGTAGGTAGGTTAGGATTTCTTTTCTGCATTTAGGTTTGAACAAGTCCCATCAAGACAATGGAAGATGCTAGAATTTATCAACTTGCTACCTCAAGTACTCTCGTTCTCACTCTCCTTTATTTTATGCCATTGCTCTCATGTCATGCATATTACATATCTTTGTACATTGAGGACAATGTAAGATTTTAGTTGGGGGTGAGAGATTCTTTAGATGAATCTACTAGCTTTTGTGACATTTCGAGCAATTATGTAGAAATTTTTCAATTTTTTCTAAAAATTCAAAACTCCTCTGGAAAACCGCATTTATATGCACTTGGGATGTCGTATATGAAAGGAAGAAATATGTAGTGAGATAATTTTGAAACTCTAAAAGGACTTGTAACATGATGGTTTTCTAATTGGATTCCCATATTGATTTGATTGATAGAAAAATTGAAACACTTTTACACCTAGTTCACTTTACACGATTCTCATGTTTTGAAAGGATTATGTAGATTTGTGGATTGGCAAGGTTTAGATTTGAGGTGTTGAGAAACCAAGCCGGGGTACTTTGTCCATCCTTGTCCATGGGAAAATAACGAAAGATATGCATTTCTAAAATCCTATCTAATATGTATAAAAAGCAAAGGAAGGATGAAAATATGGGAATGATTAAAAATATGGTGGAAAATTTCGAAAAAGGGCTACCTATTACCAACCGGGGGATGGTCTACCCATAACCAAAGTCGAAAATGGGACGTAGTGTGAAAGCCATTGGAAGGACGGTAAGGCAAATTCCTGTCATAGGCTTGTTGTTGATTTGTACACCTTAGATCCCTAATTTAGTTGATCTATGAAGAAGATAACCCCAAAAATTCATGAGATGAACATTCACTATGCACATTAGGTTAAATTTGTTTGGATCTTTCTATTTATCAATCCATCAGAAGGAATTCCATATGAACACTTGTTATGTTTTTAGAAGTTTAAGGTCTCAACTTCTATCACTCAGTTTTGCTGATTTTTGTACTTGCATGTCTTTGAATGTATAGAAACATAGTTTCTGAAGGAGAGTTGGGTTTTTGAGGATGGAACTTGTTTCACGCATGTTTTGCTCGGGACTAGCAAAATGCTAGTTTGGGGGGTGTGTTGAGCTCTGAATTGTGCATATTCTAACCCCAATTCATCACTCATTATATATGATTTTCATAGTTTAAAGACTAATCTAATGCATAGTTTTGTGGTTGTAGGAATGAGAGAGAGACTTCTTCATTATGATGTTTAGACGCCCTTCTTACATGCCTTGAAGATTAAAAAAATAAAGGATAAGAGATGGAGGAAAGACGCAATGCAATGGAGGAAGAAAAACTAGAAAAATCACATTTTTCATGGCCATCGTCTGGCCGGCCAAACCCTCCAGAAACAGCAAATTCTATGGACTAATTTTATGAAGGCCAACCTGTGGTCCGGCCGGCCGGTTGACAGGTCGGCCATGCACTTTCAAAAGTCAGATTTCAAACAGAGGCAGTCCCTTTTTGGTTTTTTGGCCCAATTTTCGAGACTCATCTTGATGATATTTGGAAATCCAACACATCCATGTTAAAGAGGAGCTCGACGCTGAAATAAACAAGTGGTTTCGTGTCGATCGGAGCTACGGATTGACCGTGGTGGCCAAAACAATACGATCTGTCCAGAAAGATTCTAGAATCCCCTACTCAACTCTGGGTCGGTCCAAGTGGCCCATCATTGATGATATGAAGAATCTACTTTGAATATCTTCTAGACCACATCTATATATGAATAACCACAAAGTTTCAGGTCAAAAGGATGTGTGGTTTGATTGTATCAGTCGAAGAAAGACGGACCATCTAGAGAGATTCCAATTGCACAGATTTTATAAAAAGCCCTAAGTGTTCTAATTTTCGGATCACATTATGGAATTGTTTTGCACAATCTAATCCATTTATTATGTAGAGGAGGAAGTGTTCTACTAATATTCAAAATTTGAGATCAATCCAACCTCTGTACACTCCGTAGCATTGAAAGTAAGATGACTAGTTCTGAAGGTACTCGAATGGCGCGATTTTGAGAGGCGGTCGCTGATCTGATTGGTGGACCCATTCAAAAGATAATCTTGAAAATCTAAATCATCTATGAGGAAGATCATATTACAAGCAATCTACAAATCAAATTTGAAGGCAATCCGATCATTGGTTAAGTCGCACCAAGCGAAACAATATCTGCTATATTGTTGTACTATTGCTGCATCATAAAAGGAGGTGCTCTCTTCTATTACAAATCAAGCAAGGACGTAGGGAGCAAGGAGTTCAAGTCGTAGGAGGCTTCCTAGCCTCCTCTAGCTAGTTTTTCTTCATTTTCTTAGTTCTAATTCTAGTTTTTAATATGCTTTCATTAGCTAATCTCTTAGCTAAAGCTAAGAGGTGAACCTTATAGTTTTCTTAAATTGTTTAATTCATTTTTAATGGTTTCAAGTTTGAATTTAATGTTGAACAGTGGTTTTGCTTAAGTTTAAATAAAGTTCTAAGTAGTTTTTCTTAATCTTATGATGACTCATGGATGTTTGGAAGAATTATATTAGTTTCTTAATTGTTTTGCAAAGATCTAGACCTGTATGCTCTGAGGAATCAGATTCAAGACGCTTTATAGCTTGGATCTTCATGTGGGAACTTCAAACCAAAGTTCTATCTTTTTCAGAAATTCTGAAACATGTATTGTTTGTTTATGTGATTTGAATCAAGTTCAAACCATGATATTAGTTAAGCTTTATGACAAGGTTTGATGATTATTATGGTTATGATCTTAATCTATTGGAACTAGAATTGACCTATGCAATTGAGTGTGCTCAACTCCTAACTTGAACTAAGGGAATCATGTTGATGAACAACACATGTGTTGGATTGTTTTGATAATATAACCGCTCTATAATCTGGCTAGATAGGATTTGATCTCGATTCTAGTTGAGTAATTGAGAAACCTAAATGAATTATACATCAAGGAGAGCTATAAGTGGATTGTTTGTTTATGTGATTTGAATCAAGTTCAAACCATGATATTAGTTAAGCTTTATGACAAGGTTTGATGATTATTATGGTTATGATCTTAATCTATTGGAACTAGAATTGACCTATGCAATTGAGTGTGCTCAACTCCTAACTTGAACTAAGGGAATCATGTTGATGAACAACACATGTGTTGGATTGTTTTGATAATATAACCGCTCTATAATCTGGCTAGATAGGATTTGATCTCGATTCTAGTTGAGTAATTGAGAAACCTAAATGAATTATACATCAAGGAGAGCTATAAGTGGATCATTGATGCTATAGTTATTCCTTATTATTAGATTTTTCCTGTTTGATGTTTAAAACTGATTTCATACACCACTCTTAAGATTCTAGTTATTAGGATAGTTCGAATTGTTTGCCTCCTTCCTTATGGATCGACCTTGGTCTTACCGAGATTGTTACTACATCGCAGCCTTGCACTTGAGGCAAGTGAACAATTGCTGATACTCGTACTCTTTTTCTAAGATCTTAAGAATTTTTATATACATGTCATCATAAGAGGAAGACATTTTAGAATAATTGTTAATTACCATAGTTTTTTCTTCCCTTGGACTAGAGGTGTGATGACTTTCCCGGCGAAGATCATACGTGTTGTAAGGAGAAGATTGATACGATGGTTGATAGGCATAACCGTACAAGTGATCACGTAATATCTTAACCGGTTGATCATTACTCCCCCGGTCCTTTTTCTTATTCTTACCTCCTATCATACTCGGTGGAACACTCATGTTATTTTCGATCTGATATTCACGAAGTATTTTCCCCGGTTGATCATTATATATTTTAGCTTCATTCCGCTACTCCTCCATCGTCTTACGCCTTGTCTCATCATATATATTACAGTAATCACGCAGCGTTATATGTTGGGGGTAGTGAAGGTTGTTTGAAACTCAGAAAAAGACTCATACTTAGAGGGGTTCTGATCACAATGATTTTGGGTCCCTTCATCCGATGTCTCATCCTCTAAAAGATAGTTATACGCACCACCCGTCCAATCATGCATGATGAAATTTATAAGGAATTGAAAACTACCCTAGTCTAAGAAAGAGAATAAAAAGAAGGGAGATGAGGAGATGTTACCCAAGAGGTTGAGATCTATGCGAGCAACAATGTTCCTATATATAAAAAAAAACAAATATTGTTAGTAATCTAGAAAAATCAGAAAATTTACTTCTAAAAAAATTGAAAATCCTACCTAACTAAGACTACTCTATAACTACTAGAACAATTTGAACCGTTTAACCTTTTCCCTGACAACAATGCCAAAAACTTGTTCGCTCGCCTCAACTGCAAGCGATGTACTAATAATTCTTGGTAAGACTGAGGTCGATTCATAGGAAAAGAGGTAAATACTTTCAACTACTTTAACAACTTGAATCTAAGAAGTTTAGGAAATCAGTTTTACTAACTAAGTAAAAACATACAACAGAAAAATCTGATAATTGAGGATAACTAGAGCATCGAGGATCCACTTGTAGTAGCCCAATACCAATCGATTCATTCAAGCACAAGCACAAACACAATTAGAATCAAAGTCTTATCTCTCATCTAATTGGAAAATATAACATTCAACACAAACAGTCCCATTTAAATCTGGAAATCAGATTTCTAGTTCTATTGAAGCACATAGAACTTGAACTTGTAGCCTTCGAAGTAATAGCCATACCAGGAGATCATGTCATGCTCCAGGGTTACTACAATTCAATTCTAATCATAACAATCATAGCAATCTCAGAGAATTGCAAGGAACCCATGTCCAAAGTACACAAGCTCTCATAATTCATCTAAAAGTCTAACTTTATTTAAACTAGAACTTGAAAATCCAAAGTTAAAGAAAATGGTACTTGAATAAATGAATTAAGTATTGAAATTAACTACAAACTTCACCATTTAACTCTAGCTAAAAGGCTAAAAGAAAGCATATTAAACTAGAACTAAAACTAGTAGAAGAAGAACTAGTTGTAGGAGGCTAGATCCATTTGCTCCCCACATTGCTAGATGCCTTAGGAAGAGGGTGGAGGTGTCTTTTTATAGCTTAGATGTGCCATCGAGTGAGAAGAATTGAGAAACCGTGTATCCCCCTCGCACTAGGAGACCCGAAAATTGAAATTAGAAATCTGGAAAATTCTGCAACTTTGCTTCTGCGTGTGGCCGACCGGTCATGACCGGTCGGACCCACCTGGGTCTTGGTCTAGTAGCATTTGTAGTGGGGCAGTTGTGTGGCCATCCAGTCAGCCACTTGGCGGACCGGTCAAGACCAGTCGGACCCACTGTTTGCATTGTTCCTTTCTTTCATTCTTTCTCTTCTTTCCTCTCTTGCTTCATCACTCCTTTTCTCCTTTCTTCCTTTGTTCTTCAATGATATTTAGAAGGTCTTTTAGCATTGAATTCATAAAATCACTCTCTCATTCCTACAATAATAAAAGTATGCATTAGAAGAGTCTTTAAACATAGAAACCATGCATAATGTGTGATGAAAATGGGTTAGAATGTGTATAATTCATGGCTCAACACCTAGCTCTTTCTCTCACTGTAGAATTCTCTCAATCCTTCTAGGATACTCGGCCCATTTGGAGGCAACCCTAATCCCACATTACACCCCTTAAAATAGGAAACAACTAAAATTAGAAACAAGTCTCATGCAAAATCGTGCAACCAACATTACAGTTCGTGCACCATTGGGTGCCCTACCCGACTTCGTCAGGCACCCGACATAATTAAATTCTGTCTAAAAAGTTCCAGCATAAATTCTGTCGAATATTGGAAGCTCGCCTGGACCCCGTCAGGTGCCCGACAACCCATTGTCAGCAATACTTTCAGATTTCAGAAATCGATCCGGGTGACCTCGGGCACCCGACCCAAACCCATCTGTGCCCAAAAACCCCTATCGGTATTCCAAGATTGAAGACAACCTCAACAATCTCTATCGTGACTTTAATCTTTAAGTGCTCCAAAGCTCTATTTTTCATCTCTACTTTATCTCCTTCATACTCCACCGCTTCTTATGCCTCCACCAACTATATTCTTGCACCTTCATGCCCCCTTACTCTTCTCATGTGGCCCTTGCGCACTTGCCACATATGAGCAACCATGGATCTTGCTGTCGATCCTGTAGCTCCACCGTGAAAAGTGCTCTCGATCACCTTGTAAAGATGGCTGCACCTTTACGCCTTCATCATCACGATTGCTCCCATTGTCACTTTACAAACATGATTGCAGCCGATGAACTGGCACTCAGTAACCTTGAGTGCACCAAGAGAGATCAAATTCTTTTTAAACTTAGGGACATGCTTCACATCCGTTAGGACTCGTTCGATCCCATCGAACATCCTAATGCGCATTGTGCCAATACCGACAACCTTACAGGCATAGTCATAGCCCATAAACATTGATGCACTATCATACTTCATCGTATGTCATGAATGAACTCCGGTCAAGACACATGTGATACGATGCAGCTGAATCTAAGAGCCACTCTCCACCGAGAGACCCCTTACAGGCTACATCGCTATCATCACAACTGTCCACTGTGGCTTCCACGGTTTAACCACCTCCCTAGAAGAATCTCCAGACTTCTCTTGCCATGATTGAGATATTGGATTTTTTATCCATCTTCTTCCACTCGACTTCTTTCATAGATGCTGATCGCTTTTGCATGTTCTTCTTTCACGGAATACTTCTCTATGTCAAATCTCATACTTGACGCCATTAAAACCTCATCTCAGATTCTGATGTACCTCCCAATGTTAGCTCTGATACCACTTATTGGGAATACCTGGTAGCGGAAGTGAATCACACAAGGCAAATCACAATGGCAACAATCAAGCAAATCAACAATCTAAGAGAAGGCAATCCGAATTTTATGTGGAAAAACCCCTCATATGTAAAAAACCATGACACAAAGCGAATAATCCACTATGAATCAGAAGTTATAAGAGATTATAGAAGAATGACTTACCTGAATCACAACCTATAAGAGAAATCCCAAGCCAACAAAGCTAATCCTCACATGAGAAGGACAAACACAACCCTTTCCTTCATCCTAAAGAACTCCAAGCTTTCACATAGTTATTTCTCTTACCCTAAAACTCTCTCAACCCCTCTAGGATACCCAATCCATTTGGCGGCAACCTTAATCTCGCATTACACCCCTTTAAATAGGAAACAACCGAGATCAGAAAAAAATCCTGTGCAAAATCGCACAACTAATATTACAGTTCGCGCATCATCGGGCGCCCTTCCCGACTTCATCGAGTGCTCGACAGAACCAAATTTTGTCCAAAGAGTTCTAGCATAAATCCAGTCGAATATCAGGCGCCCGACAACCCCTTGTCAGCAACACTTTTAGATTTTAGAAATTGATTCGGGTGACCTAGGGCGCTCAACAACCCCTATCAGTATTCCAAGATTGAAGACAACCTCAACAGGATGGGCAGCGTTGGTGATGGGTTTGTCGTAACCAAAAAAAGAAGAAGTCAGCTATGCTAGAGATGGGACTACAACACTAATGGGATTCATAGATTTGTTTTTAGGTTGCCGATGGTAGTGCTGACGAGTGAAGGTGAAAGAGAGAAAAGGAGAAGAAAAATGAAAAGTGAGCTAGTGTTTTACAAATTGTTAGATTTGATGGTTAATGAACCGTCGATCCATCCGCAGCGAAAGATTGTGGAAGATCTGTCGGATGCGTCTCACGTTGTCAGAAAATGGATTTGCTCTCTTCACTAGTGAAAAGATAGATTTACTAAAAACCTTCCTTCCCTATTGGAATTCCACACTGTAAATCATGTGGACTACAAATTCTTTGCCCTGTCCAAATTCTCTCAGCCTTCTCTATTTTAAGGACATAGAATTATCGCAGTTGCAATAACTCCATTAAAGTGAGCTAGCTGTTACAACCAATGAATTCCCCTTCAGTCACATGTTAAACATGGGTGGGGCCCACTAAGACGTAACGTCCTTCATCTCCCACTCGGACAAGTCAGGCACCAGCCTAACTATTGACCCTATTACAAAAGGCAAAAGAAATTTTTATACCACAAAATGCAGCGTGCTACCAGTGGAGTGCATAACCCCAGTAAAGAGTAATTATACCAAGCTTTCATTTAATTAGCATAATACATCTCATTTTTTGCAACACTAACCTGCCCCAGACTCGTCTTGGTTACACCAGACTAGATATACACCAACCTCTCAAGGATTCTCTTAACTCGAGTGAATTTCTAGTACTTGTTCGTAGCTATGAGTTCGAACGTGCTGAGGAACACATTAGCCAGCTATAAACTCATCTTGCTTGTGCAGATGAACTTATAAGGTGTAAAACTAGACAGTCTTCCTGAAGCACTCATTCTTATCCATCTTGGCTTGATTGCTTTCCAATACTCGCTCCATTATACCAGTTTTTACATGGTCTTTGAAAACGAGCTAGAGCAGCAACATTAAGCTTTCACTTCAAGGCATAACTCATGGTCATAAGGGCACAAGGGTCACCTACGCACCAATTTTCTCACAAGGAGGAGAAACTCATATCCATTCTCCATCCACTTTAGGTGTTTATGGTTGTCTCTAGCATATGCTGTATGAAAGCATGCTACGGTGGAGTTCCTGAAAGAAATACGTTAACCTCCACACCTACAAATCTTGACCCAAATGCCATCCGGGCGCTTAGTCTGAGCCACTCAACTCAGTCGCTCTCACGAGCGCCTAGATGAAGTCTCACATCCGACTTATTCAGGTTGCATGACTGTAATGCCCCGGTTTTCATTACTCGGGTGTTGACCCCAAGTTCTGAAAACCTAAGTATAAACACTCAAAGATCCACTTTACAGTATAATTTTTTTAAATTTAAATCGTAATGGAAGTAGATTAAGACATGCAATGTCTAACATATATTAAACTATACAAGTGGCTCCCCATAGGGCTTATACAAATCAAGGGTCTCAAAATTTACATTAATTGAAAGATAACAAAAACTATACTGGAGTTGCATGATCCAACCAACTCCCATCCAGCGTCACTTGCACCACTTGATATAGTTCGACAGCGTTAAAACGCTATCATAGTGAGGTAAAAAACCCTCCAAATTTTCAAGCATGATAACAATTACATAAAAATTAACTAAAGATAACAGTTCGCATGATGACAAGTTATAAAATTTTAGGAGATAATATTCAATAAAATCTAATATAGAATTTCAAAAGAGATGATTATTAACGCAACCAAATATAATATCACAAACACAATTAATTTCCATATTCAATCCACAAGTTATAAACTTCAGTCTTGTTCAAGTTCAATGAATGCATGCACATGTTCATCAGCCTAGGGATGCATATCCAGATGGTAAGTTTCAAACCGACAATAACATGGCTCGTCACCAATGTTACTCGTAATGCAATGCGCATCAAACCGACAGTAATGTGTCTCGTCACCAACATTACCCGCGAATGCCATGTATGCATGATTAGCCAGCCTTTATTAGTTTGATTTAATAAACAAACAATTAAAATAGCTCACGGTCACTATGGTGGGCTTACGCAACCCAGCATAGGCCGACGGCTCGGGCATAGCATCCTAGAACACCATCCCCGGCCCATGAGATGTCAAACAAAAGAATTTCATTTTACACTAATCAGAAATCTCTACACTAGTAGCCATTCAATCTACAAGTACACATTGCCATCTTAGGTTCATACCGAGTTTCCAACAAAGGATTTTCTTCCCAATCAAAGCCACTTGGACAATAAGTCCATTTATGGACACCAATAAAAGGGGATCTCCCCAATCAAAAGCCACATGGGCACTAAGTCCAATAAAGGACACCATAAAATAAATTCCACTTCATGACTTCCAATGGCAAACAAGCCAACGTCTAAAATACATTAAATATCATTTCCTACCCAAATCTCTAAATGACATTCAAGTCATAACAAAACAGTTTCATGTTAATAATTACATCAACATTGATCAATTTAAAGATAAACAATTCTATAAACAATGACTAGCATGAGACAATTATCATAAACCGAATATTATGAGACAATTATTGTAAGACGATTATAATAAATCAACTATGGAAGTAAATAATTTCATAGATGTTCGCTCCCCAAGTGTAGGGTTGCGATGTAGTAATAATTCGGTAGAGACCAAGATCGTTCTCAAGGACTAATATAGAAATTCTCAGACTTTCTTTTAATAATCTCCAATTAAAATCAAACTACAATAATCTGAAAAATATGAATATAGGAGAATAATCTATAACTTGAGATGGAATTAACAATCTAAAGAAGCACTAGGGTGTCGAGGATCCACTTGTAGCGATCCTTGATGCATAACTCGCATTAGTTTCTCAATTTCACAACTAGAATCGAAGTCAAATCCTATCTAGCCGGAATATAGAGCAGTTAATTCAGCAAAACAGTTTGTCCCATGTGTTGGTCATCAACATGATTCACTCAATTCAAGTTAAGACTTGAACACACTCAATGTATAGGTCAATCCTAGTTTCAATAGGTTAAGTTCACAATCATAATAATCATCAAACCCTGTCACTAGGCTTAACTATATTATGATTTAAACTTCATCCAAATCATATAAATAAGCAATACATGTTTCAGACTTCTCATAAAAAGTAGAACTTTGGTTTGAAGTTCCCACATGAAGAACCAAGTCTAAAGCGTTTTGAATCCGATTCCTCGGAGCGGACATGTCTAGATCTATGCAAAACAACTAAGAACTAAAGCAATTCTTCCAAACATCCATGAGTCATCATAAGATTAAGAAAAACTACTTAAAACTTTATTCAAAATCAACAAACCATTGTTCTTCAATCAAAATCTAACTAGAAACCAATAAAAATGAATTAAAGCATCTTAGATCTACTATAAGCTTCACCTCTTAGCCCGAGCTAAGAGGTTAACTAATGAAAAACATAAAAACAAACTAGAACTAGAACTAGAAGAAGAAAACTAGTTGTAGGAGGCTAGGAAGCCTCCTAGGTTTTAAATCCTTTGCTCCCCACGTTACTAGATGCCCTAGGAATGAAGTGGAGGTCTCCTTTTATAGCTTTCACACTAAAAAAATGAAGAATCTTCTATAATTGGCGTAGAATTTACGCACTGTGCAGAGAAAATCGGAGCCAGTCTTGGAAATTTCTAAACCGGGTGTATGGTCGATTGATCGCTCAGACTGGGCGATCAATCGGTAGTTCAAATAACTGTAAAAACTGCCTTTTTTGGATCTGGCGATTAATCGACTAGCTGAGAGATCAATCGGTCACTTTAGGCGATCAATCGATCAGTGTCCAATGATCAATCGGAGGGTGCAAAAAGTGTCCAGAGAGTTTTTTCAAATTTCTTAAAAATCTGCATTCTGGCGATTGATCTACGGGATGGGCGATCAATCGCTCAGGCTGGGCGATCAATCGCAACTCTGCACTTTAGTCCAGCAACAATTTTGTCAATTTTTGCTGTGAGCTATCAATCGCTCAAGTCTGTTGATCAATCGCTCAGGCTAAGTGATCAGTCGACGGATCAATCTCTGGATCAATCTTCAGAAACTGCAACTTTCTGCATTTTACTTTTATGGCCTTACAGCTCTGCACTTTGCTTTTTCTGGCCCTGCCAGGTCTTTTAACATGATTTCTTCAGTGTTTTTCTTTATTTTTCAACTCCATCTTTCATAGCTTCTTTCTTCCATTCTTGGGCTTTCTTCCTTTGATCCTCAAGGTGTCTTAAAGCGGTCTTTTAGCATTGAATTCAAAAGGTCTCTCTCTCTCTCTCTCTCATTCCTACAATAATAAATCATACATTAAATTATTCTTTAAATCATAAAAACCATGCATAATGTGTGATGAATTTGGGTTAGATTATGCACAATTCAGAGCTCAACAATAGAGAAAATAATTATCATAAGCATGTAATGAAAATTAAGAAATTTCAAATAAAATAATGGGAAGCTTGAAGGGTGAGAACCTCACCTTGAACTTGAGATTGCACGATCGACTCGGATCAACTCGATTAGGATGCACTTAATTGAGTTCCGACTTAAACATGAAAAATGGTGGGAATAATTTCCTACATACAAATTAAAAGTTAAAACATCAAATCACCTATAGTTGCACTAAGGAGTTGTAATGTTCCTCAAACAAGAAGTACAAATTTTAGAAAAAATACCATTTGATAAACACATCCCCAAATTGAAATTAAACCCAAATCCTGGTGTAAACTCAAAAGATTAAATACCCAATGGACGACTCAGTTAACTGTTGCTAGAAGTTGGATTTATACCTCAAGATAGGAAAATCCCAACTCTAAACTAATTCCCCAACCAGCAATACCTGCCCCCACTACACACTTGCAAGACTAAAATACCATAAATATAACTCAGGCCCCCATTTTAACCCAAACTCAATGAGTTTCGATCGAAATGGCTTAACCACAACCATTATAATCTAGCCCAACTTGAAACAAATTAGAATTCAATTAATGATGAATTTACATGAATTAAATAAAAAATGTTGGATAGATCTAACTGCTCAATAGCTCAGCATTGACCTCACAGCTAATTCACTTAATTAAACTAAAAAAATAAAAACGAACCGAGTTGACTCGGTTTGCAATTTCACATAAACCTTGTCAACATAGTCCCGCCATAAACCAAAACAGGATTGCAGAAGTGACTGACCTGAAATTAGCACCAGGAAGAATTCTTACTGGCAGCCAAAACTCCAGCAACGACTAGATTCCGGCCACCCAGCAACGAGTCACAAATGAATAGCAACCTAGGCGATACCAGCAACAGTCGCGCCTAACCAGCTCCCTCCTATCTGATCTTGATGGAGATCTAGAGATTGGACGTTCACAAAGGCTATCGGATGGACGAACCAAATCTGATCTTTGGCCCCATCAACGATCATGTGATTTCACCGCTAGCCAAGGAAGAAAGCCTCGCTCTAATGGTGCAATCTATCCCGAGATAAATTTTGAGCTGAAGCTTCTAGACATGATAGATCTGACCCAGAAGGGTTGTAGGAGGAAGAAAGTGAAGCTACAACTTCCCAGCAAGGAAGATGACGGGGTTTTCATGGCGGCTCTTCAAAACGTCGGCTCTACCTTCGAACCGAGGTTGGAAAACCATGGAAACTGATGGCAGGAAGCTTGGAGGAAGGAAGTTTTGAAGTTCCAGCGTTAGAACTCCGACGGCTCGAAGGTTGGAAAGTTCACAGCTGGAGATCTCTTGCAGCCGCAAAAGAGGAAGAAGACGCACAAGGTGCTGAGATCCAGGCTTTCTCAGTAGAGCAGAAGGGTAGAGTGGATGAGCAGGATCATAGCTAGGGCTTCCAGATGCAAGAAAGGGGGAAATGAGTGGCATGGATCGATTTACAACTAGGGTTTCCATTTCTGGAAACCAAAAAGAGAAAGAAACGAAAAACCTTTCCGTTTATATACATAGACTAACGATCCGTGTGATGAGCAACCAATGGCTGAGATAGCTTGCCTTTACCACTCCAAGGACGACTGAGATTTAACAAAAGAAAAGCACATGGATCGTGGCTTGATTTGCAAAAGAAACGGAAGAATGGTTTCTGTTTTCGGAAAATAAGTTAACTCGACCCAACTTTGGCTCTAAATCTACCTGTAACTAATAGACCCCATGAGAGGAAACCTACATGGTTAATTTTAGCACCATACGCACCACACGATGGATGGTTCAGATTGTCTATAAGTGGGCCACGACGATCACAAACGAGGGAATAACAAGCTGCTGGAAAATAGTTTGCATTTGAACAGCTTGATTTCAAGCTCGAACTGAGCATACTAACCAGCTCCAAAAATGGTGCAGAACACTAAGGGTTTGGTCCACATCACATCCTCTACAAGATGGACGGATCGGATCACTCATATAATTCCCAAAGGTAGGCCACGTTACCATCAAAACGGATCTGTCCAATTTGGAAATCTCGCCAGCGGGAATCCGTGAAAGAGAGAGGGAGTTATCTCTTCTTTTAGAAATAGGTTGGGTTAGCATGTCCTGGCCAATTCTGTCCTTCCAGTACACATCATGTGCATAGCACATTGGTGTGCATGCACCACAAACGCGAGGCCCACATGGATGTGTGATCCAATCCATAACGTCCATTCGTTTTTACCAACTATTCTAAGACTAATGGCCTACTGATGGTTTGTTCAAAAGTAAATTGGATGGACAACACACGTTGATTCAACCATCACTAGTAGTATTATACATGTTTTAATAGTTGGTTTCCTCCCACAAATATTTCAACGGTTGAAAACTCCTAAAGCCTAAAATGGTTCACACCACACCATTCAATCCCAATGGTTAATCATTAAAATCAAATCTATATATGACATAAATTATTATTATTATTTTAATTATTTATTGTTAAAATCAATAATGGTTATAAAAATAGTAATTTGCCATTAAATGGCTTAACGTTTTACTAAGTTTCTTTGTGATTTGGATCTTTTAAATGGATTTTTAAAATTAATGATATTTCTTAAGTAACACCCAAGTACTGAAAAGTACAGGGTGTTACAATCTACCCCCCTTAAAATGAATTTTGTCCCTGAAATTCAGTAATTCTACATGAATGCAAACAAGATGATTCACTCCACAATGTCTAAGTTTCCACTGTTAACTTAGTTAGGTAAATTTGTGTGTACAAGTGTGTTTAAATGCATGAAACTGGTTAACTAAACTGGGGTTATGACAATGACCCTAGTGGGAACAATCATATCCACTCTTATGTGGACCTCATCTCAAACTCAGCTCAAGGTGATGTGCTTGTAATTAATTCTACCTATCACATCTCATCCTGCTCACAAAGAATGCGCCAAGGTGGTTGTCGTGTGAGATACACAACCTTTGCCTGGTGACGTATTTCAATCCATGTCTCACATAGAAGAACGCGACGAATGTGTGTGTCATCAATGTGTTAGTCCACAAACACAAATAAAGGAATATATAGGTATGAATATAAATAATCTGACAAAGAAAAAGAATCAAAGTGTTCCTATCACAAAATCACATCTTACGGAAACCCAGACTCCTGATGTGAGTTTAAAAAGCATTTCGGGCAATCAGCTTGTTAAGCAGATCAACAACCATCTCACCACTAGGTACATGCATCAGGATCACTTTCTTCTTCGCCACCATATCTCAAGCATAGTGATAGCAAATCTGGATGTGCTTCGATTTTCCATGATATCTGGGGTCCTTCGCATAAGCAATGGCTACCATGTTATCACAATGCAATCTAACGGAGTCATCAGCATGCAATGCACATTTTAAATGTCGAAGGAACCTCCTTAACCATATAACTTCCTACATGGCAAAGCAACCCACAATATATTCTGACTCCATGGTGTAGACACCCCACCTTCGGCTACACTGTTGGTAGAGATAGCTGGATGAATGGAGGACCATACCCCCAAATCCCAAGTCCAAACTCAGCCAAACTCACCCTTGTAAGCCCCAATCCATAGCCCAACTCAAGCCTGAACCCAGTCAACCCACTCCTAAACATCAGCCTGAAAAACCCCCCATAAGAAAAACCAGTAAAAAAATCCTAAAAAAGTCAAACTCATTGAGTCAACCCACTGAGTCAACCCGCTGAGTTAACCCGTTGAGTCAATCCGCTGAGTCAACCCGTCGAGTCAAAACACTGAGTTAACCCGCCGAGTCAAATCACCGAGTCGACCCGCTGAGTCAACTCACCGAGTTAACCCACCGAGTCAAAACAGCAGCCCTGAGAAATGACCGTACCACGCGTTGAAAACCGAGGAGCGTCCGTACGAGCGGCCCACAGGGGGCCGCCCAAACATATTTACGTGTTCTGCCACTGCCCGCTGCTATAAATACCCCCCTCCCCTTCTTATTTCAATACACCATTCAGCCCAGAGAGAGCCCGTCCGTTCCGAGTTTCCTTCTCCACCCTTTAGCCCATTTTTCCACTAAGGAGAGCCCGAGTGAGGAGAGCCTAGCCGTGGTCCAGCCCAGCCTGACCACTGGCCCAAGTCTCCCAAGCCATCCAAATATTTATCCAGCCACTCAAAGCCAATCCTTGCGACACCTCCGTCCATCTGCCTACTCTTTTACCAGCATCATCTCATTCGCATCTAGCATAAGTGCAACATTTACTTTTCTTCCAACCCCACTGCTTCACTACAAGCACCTTAATTATTCAAACACACTGCATGTATCTCGCATAAAGCACCTGTCAGTTCGAGCGTATGCTCTGGGCTTGCCTGTTAATGGAACCTGCCCATCAGAAACTCTTACTATTCAGACCCGCATTCATGTACATATCACTACAAGCACCTTGATCATTCAAGCACACAGCATGCATTCCGCATAAAGCACCTGTCAGTTCGAGCGTATGCTCTGGGCTTGCCTGTTAGTGGAACCTGCCCATCAGAAACTCTTACTGTTCAGACCTGCATTCATGCATCATGTCATCTATGAGAATATACGAGGATTAAAACAGACTTTCAAGTATTAGTTCGATTCTGTGAAGTAGAGACTGTACCTCGGTATGGGCAGTGTGTGGGGTGCTTAACCTCTTCCCACCCTGTAACCTGTTCGCTCGCCTCAAGTGTAAGGCTGCGATGTAGTAATAAATCTCGGTAAGACCGAGGTCGATCCACAGGGAAAGAGTAACAGCTTCCTAATTACTCCAGCAACTCAGTTTAATAGAGTAAATTCAGATTCAATGGGATGTTTAATTAAAACAGTAACTTAATGAAAAATCAGAGATTTAATGTACTAAGGCTTTCAAGGATCCACTTGTAGCAATCCTATGTCAATTCAGTCAATCCAAGTAGAGAACACAACTAGATTTGAAGTCCCATCTCTCATCTAGTTGGAAAGTAAAGCATTCACACACATTTATCCAATTCAAGTTGAACTTTCCAAGTTCAAGTCCATTCAATCAATGTAGAATTCAAATTCATAGCCTGCGGAGTAACAGCCATGCCTATGGACTATGGCCTGCTCAAGGATTACTATAATTCGAATCTAAACAAGCAACCTATGATAATCTCAGAGAATTAAAAGGAATTCATGTCCGGAGCACATAAACTCAGATAAGACATCTCAAACTACCACCTATTGGACTGAAACATAAGAAAAATCTAACTTTGAATTGAAAAATACTTGAATCAAACTGAAATTAACATAGAACTGGCTACAAGCTTCACCTCTCAGCCTTAGCTAAGAGGTTTTAGCCGAGCATAGTCATGCAACAACTAAAAACTCCGAAATAAAAGCATAAACTAAGAAAAACCGGATAGAAGAGTTGCAGTCGCTCCACAGTCGCTTCCTCCCTCCAAACTCACGTTCCTTCCCTTCTCTGATACCTTAGGGAGAGCCCCTAGGTGGCCTTTTATAGCAACAATCCTCCCTTGCGTCGGATTCTGCGAAATCCTACGCATTGCGCAGCAATATTCGGAGTCCCAATTTAGAAAGGATTCTTCTTACGCAGAGCCGACCGGTCGTGACCGGTCGGCCTGGCTTTTCAAATACTCTAGAGAGCACAGCCGACCGGTCATGACCGGTCGGTGTGGACTGTCCACTGTTCCAGCAACTGTGGCCGACCGGTCATGACCGGTCGGACCACATTGTCCATCCATCCAACGTATGCAGCCTTGATCCAGAGAGCTTGGCCGACCGGTCATGACCGGTCGGCCCTTCATACAGTGCACATGGCTGACCGGTCATGACTGGTCGGCCTCTCTTCTACTTGCTTCCTTTAATGTGGCTGACCGGTTGGACGACCGGTCAGCCCTGTTTTTCTTCATTTCTTCTTCCTCTTTTCTCTCTTTGGTCCATCCTAGGACTTCATGCAATGTCTTCAAATCCATTCTTTTGGCTCCAATTTGATGAAATCCACTCTCATCCCTACAATCACAAAAACACGTGTTAGGTGGGCCTTTAAACCATGAAAATCATGCAAACTATGTAGTGTAATGGGCAATGCAATGTATAAATTAGAGGTTCAACACACCCCCCAACCAGCTTTTTGCTAGTCCCGAGCAAAACATGCGTGAAACAATTTCAAACCTCCAAATCCAACTCTCTTCCAGAAACCATGTTTCTATCCATTCCAAGATGTATAAGTGAAAAATTGGAAAAATTAGGTGATAGGAGCTGAACCTTGGACTCTCAAAGCATAAGAAGTGTTTACATGAAATCCCCGCTGACTGATTGATAAATAGAAGAATTCGAACAAATTCAACCTAGTGTGCATAGTGAAAGTTCATCTCATGAGTTCCTGGAATCATCTTCTTCATAGATTAAGTAGACCAAGGATTTCAAGGTGCACAGAGCAACAGCAAGCCTATGACAGGAATTTGTCTTACCGTCCTTCCGACGGCTTTCACACTACGTCCCATTTCCGGCTTTGGTTACGGTTCGACCATCCCCCGGTTGGTAATAGGTAGCCCTTTTCGGAATTTTCCACCATTTTTCTTTCCTTCCCGATTTCATCCTTTCTTTCCTTTTTCTTTTAAATTAGATAGGATTTTTAGAAATCCGTATCTTCCGTTATTTTCCCATGGACAAGGATGGACAAAATACCCCGGCTTGGCTGCTCAACACCTCAAAACCAAAGTCCGGCTAATCCACAAATCACATAAACCTGTTACTCATGAAAATCGTGTAATGTGAACTTGGTGTAAAGGTGTTCAAATTTTCTATCAATCACAACAATAGGGGAATTAACATATAAAGCCATTATGTTGGAAGAAATTCAAGACTACAACATCACACACTTCGTTTCTCCTCCTCTTCTTATACTCATATCATCTCGAATGCAGGGAAATACGGTTTTCTAAAAGAGTTTTGAAATTTTAGAAAATTCGAAAAAATTTTGTACATATGAAGCTCGAAATGGTGCAATATGCTAGATGAGGGATCTCATCTCACCCCCAACCAAATCTTGCATTGTCCTCAATGTAAAAGATATGCAATTAGCATGAACATGAGAGCAATGGTAAAATATGAGAGAGTGGGAACAATAGTACCTGAGAAAGCGATCATGGAAGTTTGCAACTCCAACACTAAATCCTACTAAAACAGTAAAACAAAACTAAACCTACCTATGCTATACCTCCATCAGACTAGGAGATCAATCATCCTGATAGACAGGATCATTCAGGGAGATGGACATGTCCTCTGAATCAAATTTCTCAACAAATGGTTTAAGGCGTTGTCCATTAACTTTGAAACAGTCACCATTCGCTGCATTCTCAATCTCAACAGCCCCATGAGGAAAAACTTCTTTAACAATATATGGGCCGGTCCATCGAGATCGTAATTTTCCCGGAAAAAGATGAAGTCGGGCATTATACAAGAGCACTTTCTATCCTTCATGGAAAGATTTCCTTAAGATGTGCTTGTCATGAAAGGCCTTCATCTTGCTCTTGTAAATTCTCGAATTCTCGTATGCATCGTTCCGGATCTCATCAAGCTCATTTAATTGAAGTTTGCGAAGCGAGCTAGCCTTGTCAATGTCAAAATTTAGAGCCCGAATTGCCCAATAGGCTTTGTGTTCTATCTCCACAGGCAAATGGCAAGCTTTCCCATAGACAAGTCTATAAGGGGACATTCCAATGGGTGTTTTGTAGGCAGTACGGTGAGCCCAAAGTGCATCATCTAATCTTAGGGACCAATCCTTGCGATCCGGTCTCACCGTCTTTTCCAAAATCTGCTTGATTTCCCTATTGGAGATTTCAGCTTGCCCACTTGTTTGTGGGTGGTATGGGGTACTCACTTTGTGCCTAATACCATATTTCTTCATCAAGGTTTCAAAAGGTCTATTGCAAAAGTGAGAACCACCATCACTAATAATGGCTCGAGGCGTCCCAAATCTAGAAAGTATGTTTTCTTTGAGAAACTTGAGAACCGTACGATGATCGTTAGTTCTACATGGGATAGCCTCTATCCATTTAGACACATAATCTACAGCCAACAGAATATAGACATGTCCAAAAGATGAGGGGAATGGTCCCATGAAATCGATGCCCCAACAGTCAAAGACTTCAAGATGTTGAATTGGGGTGAGAGGCATCATATTGCGACGGGATAATCCTCCTAACTTCTGGCAGCGCTCGCATGCTTTGCAAAACTCGTGGGTATCTTTAAATAATGTGGGCCAATAAAAACCACACTGCAGAATTTTTGCAGTTGTTTTCTTGGCTGAAAAATGACTCCCACATGCTTGATCATGACAAAAGGAGATGACTGAATTGTGTTCATCATCGGGGACGCATCTCCTTATAATTTGGTCTGGGCAATATTTAAACAATAGAGGTTCATCCCAGAAAAATCTGCGCACTTCCCTTAGAAATTTACGTTTGTCTTGCGCAGTCCAATGAGTCGGCATCGCACCTGTGGAAAGATAATTGGCTATATCAGCGTACCATGGTGGATGCGTAGCAACAAAGAGTTGCTCATCAGGGAATAAGTCCTCAATAGGTGACTCGTCAATGGAATTTGGTAGGACTAGACGGGATAGATGATCCGCCACCACATTTTCTACCCCCTTCTTATCTTTGATCTCCAAATCGAATTCTTGAAGGAGTAGGATCCATCTTAGCAAACGGGGCTTAGCATCCTTCTTGGAAAGAAGGTATTTCAGCGCCGCATGATCTGTATAAACAATAACTTTGGATCCTATTAAGTATGGCCTGAATTTGTCCAAGGCAAAAATGACAGCTAGGAGCTCTTTCTCCGTAGTCGAATAGTTAACTTGGGCAGGATTCAAGGTCCTACTTGCGTAGTAGATGACATGGGGCTTTTTATCCTTCTTTTGGCCTAACACCGCCCCAATAGCAAAATCGCTTGCATCGCACATCAACTCAAAAGGAGTGGACCAATCTGGTGGTTGCATGATAGGAGCGGTTGTTAACATGTCTTTTAGCTTTGAAAAAGCTAATTGACATTCGGCACTCCACTCAAATTGGTTTTCCTTTTGTAGAAGGTTGCATAAAGGCCTTGAGATGTGACTAAAGTCCTTTATAAACCTTCGATAGGAACCGGCGTGTCCAAGGAAGGACCGCACATCGCGTATGCTTTTGGGTGGTGGTAGATTGGAAATTATGTCAATTTTCGCCCGGTCTACTTCTATTCCATTAGACGAGATGATATGTCCAAGGACTATTCCTCTTTGTACCATGAAATGACACTTTTCTTAGTTTAATACAAGTTGCTTTTCCTCACACCTCATCAAGACCAACTTCAAGTGCTCGAGACACTCATCAAAAGTACAACCAAAACCAGAAAAGTCATCCATGAACACCTCAAGAAACTCACCCACCATGTCCGAGAAAATACTCAACATGCATCGTTGGAATGTGGCGGGTGCATTGCATAACCCGAATGGCATCCTTCGGTAAGCGAAGGTACCAAACGGGCATGTAAATGTGGTTTTCTCTTAGTCTTCCGGAGCTATCTCAATTTGGTTGTATCCGGAATAGCCATCTAGGAAGCAATAATAGGGATGGCCTGCCAACCTCTCCAAAATTTGATCCATAAATGGGAGAGGGAAGTGGTCTTTCCTAATAACCGTGTTGAGCTTCCTATAATCAATGCACATACGCCAACCGGTAGTCACCCTAGTCGGTATAAGCTCGTTGTTGGTGTTTTCAATGATGGTAATACCGGATTTCTTGGGGACAACTTGGGTGGGGCTCACCCATTGGCTATCTGAGATGGGGTAGATGATACCCACATCCAATAGCTTTAACACCTCGGCTTTGACAACCTCTATCATGTTTGGATTTAGCCTTCTTTGAGGTTGTCTAGATGTTTTTGCATTTTCTTCAAGGTGTATACGGTGAGTGCAAACCGAAGGATTTATCCCTTTGAGATCCGCTATTGTCCAACCTATGGCTTCCCGATGTTCTTTGAGTAGCTCAATCAACTTGAGCTCTTGGTCTTTCTCTAGGTGGGAGGCAATGACAACTGGGAATGTTTCCTCTTGACCCAAATATATGTATTTAAGCTCCGATGGCAGCGGTTTGAGGTCAAGCTTTGGTGGTTCGATGTTAGACGGTAGAGGCCTTGATGTGGTTGGTGGCAATTTTTCAAAATGGGGCCTCCACCGGCTAGCATCAACTACCGGTCTTTCTATATTTAATGCCTGCATACTTTCACTAATGATGGGATCTTCGGAATCCATGAAATGTGCTAAGCATGTCTCCAAGCTTTCTAGTGGTTCAAGTTGGAGGAGTTCTTCTTCTTCAAAAGTTTCGAGCATGTTCACATCGAAGAACTCATCATCATCGACATCCCTATGTCTTTTGCCCAAATGAAACACATTTACCTCTAGTGTCATGTTTCCAAAAGATAATTGCATCACCCCATTCCGGCAATTGATGATCGCATTTGATGTGGCAAGGAATGGGCGGCCTAATATCACCGGTATTTGGGTGCTAGCATCCAAAACCGGTTGTGTGTCCAAGACTATAAAATCTACCGGGTAGTAGAATTTGTCAACTTGGACTAGAACATCCTCAACTATCCCCCTCGGTACACGGATAGATTTATCAGCGAGTTGCAATGTGGTTTTGGTGGGTTTTAATTCACCAAGGCCCAATTGCTCATATACCGAGTATGGGATCAAGTTCACACTCGCCCCCAAGTCTAACAAGGCACGTTCAATCCGGTAGTCTCCAATGATACATGAGACGGTGGGACTACCGGGATCTTTGAATTTTGGGGGAGTCTTTTGAGTGAGGATGGCACTAACTTGCTCAGTTAAGAAGGCCTTTTGCTGCACATTATATTTGCGTTTTGTTGTGCATAGGTCTTTTAGAAACTTGGCATAAGAGGGAATTTGTTTGATGGCATCAAGCAAAGGGATATTGATCTTGACTTGTCTGAAAATCTCTAGAATATCTTGAGAATTTGGGAGAGATTTTGGGGCAACCAATCTCGATGGGAATGGTGCTATGGGCTTGTAAATGCATTCCGGTTTTTGTGGGGCTAAGTTAGATCCATTTTCATCCTCAGAGTTTACCGGATCATTAGGCTCATCGGCCTTCACCGGAATAGTTTTGTCAATTTGTTTACCATTTCTAAGGGTGGTAATGGATTTAGCTTGCTCCATGTTTTGGTTGGAAGAATTAGGGATGCTTACTTCATGTACTTGCTTAGGATTGGGCTGAGGTTGGGTCGGAAAGGTCCCTTCCCTAGCATTCAAGCGTCCCTTAATCTCATCAACCGAGACTTTCAGCTCTTGGAACAATTGCTGATTTGATTCATTTATTTGCGCTTGCCCTTGCATAAACGCTCTCAAGGTATCCTCCAATGAGAATTGAGGTGGGGCTATATTTTGCATGGGTGGCTCTCTTTGGGAGTTGGTAGGATTGCCCATAGGAGCATTCTTCCAACTGAAATTTGGGTGGTTCTTCCAACTCTCATTGTATGTATTACCTACCGGTCCATTGAAGGGCCGTTGATAACCATATGTGGCATTGGCTGTCTCTTGCAACACTTCCTTAAATGCAGGAATTGTGGGACAATCTTGCGTAGCGTGCAAGTCGGTGAGACAAATCCCACATGTGGTTTCAACAGCTTCCTTGGACTTGGAAACTCCATTTTTGCTAAGTTCCATGGCCTCAACCTTCCTTATGAGGTTGGCTATCCTTGCATTCACGTCGTCTTCCTCTTTAAGGACATATATCCCTCCTTTTTCTTGAGTAGGCTTGGGATTCTTGGGTTTATCCGAGGTATCCCAAGATTGGGCGTTTTCAGCCAACATGTCCAAGTAATTCCAAGCATCATCTGGATTTTTACTCATAAACTCGCCATTGCACATCATTTCCACGAATTGGCGCATATTGGAACTTAATCCATCATTGAAAAAATTTATAACTCGCCAACTCTCGTAGCCATGATGTGGGCAAGCAAGCAGGAGTTCCTTAAATCTCTCCCAACACTGAAAGAATGATTCACCCTCTTTAGCTGAGAAATTCATTATGGCCCTTCGAAGAGTGTTTGTTTTATGAACCGGGAAGAACTTTTTCAAGAATTCCCGGTTCATCTCAACCCATGACCCAATCGAATGTGGTCTAAGAGAGTGAAGCCAATCTTTGGCTCTCTCTTTCAAGGTGAAGGGAAAAAGTTTAAGTCTGATTGTATCCCCAGAAACATTGGGATAATGCAAGGTGGCCAACACTTCTTCGAATTCTTGCAAGTGTAAGTATGGGCGGTCAGAGTCTAGCCCATGGAATTTAGGTAAAAGTTGAATTACTCCCGGTTTTATGTTAAGGGTCCCACCATTAGCTGGTAGAACTATGCAAGAAGGTGTAATTGTACGAGCAGGTTGTAGGTAATCCCGTAGTGATCTCATTGGAGGGACATTATGTACCTCATTCTCTCCTACCCCTTCCTGATTTGCGTTTGTCGTTGGAGTAGGGGGGGGGGGGGGGGGGAGGATTCCTTAAGGGTGTTTGATCCATACTCCCCAAACTTTCACAATGCTCTTGATAATTCCGGACTCGTCTATGGACTGACAAAGGTCCAACTAAACCACCTTCAGATTGGAGACAATTTGAATGGTTACGTTCCCAACGGGACATAAACCACTCAACCAGAAACTGAAACTAATCCTATTCTAGAAAACTAAAATCTGAAACTGAAAGAAAATTCTGCAGAAGCTAAGTTAGAAAGGTATCACCTGATGCGCTTGAACTAGAGAAAAATTCCTACAAAACAGAAAAACTTGTTAGTTCTAAGAAAATCAGAAAAACTATCCACTGCTACTTCTACAACCACTGAAATTATTTGGAAATCGTTATCTATTTCCCCGGCAACGGCGCCAAAAACTTGTTCGCTCGCCTCAAGTGTAAGGCTGCGATGTAGTAATAAATCTCGGTAAGACCGAGGTCGATCCACAGGGAAAGAGTAACAGCTTCCTAATTACTCCAGCAACTCAGTTTAATAGAGTAAATTCAGATTCAATGGGATGTTTAATTAAAACAGTAACTTAATGAAAAATCAGAGATTTAATGTACTAAGGCTTTCAAGGATCCACTTGTAGCAATCCTATGTCAATTCAGTCAATCCAAGTAGAGAACACAACTAGATTTGAAGTCCCATCTCTCATCTAGTTGGAAAGTAAAGCATTCACACACATTCATCCAATTCAAGTTGAACTTTCCAAGTTCAAGTCCATTCAATCAATGTAGAATTCAAATTCATAGCCTACGGAGTAACAGCCATGCCTATGGACTATGACCTGCTCAAGGATTACTATAATTCGAATCTAAACAAGCAACCTGTGATAATCTCAGAGAATTAAAAGGAATTCATGTCCGGAGCACATAAACTCAGATAAGACATCTCAAACTACCACCTATTGGACTAAAACATAAGAAAAATCTAACTTTGAATTGAAAAATACTTGAATCAAACTGAAATTAACATAGAACTGGCTACAAGCTTCACCTCTCAGCCTTAGCTGAGAGGTTTTAGCCGAGCATAGTCATGCAACAACTAAAAACTCTGAAATAAAAGCATAAACTAAGAAAAACCGGATAGAAGAGTTGCAGTCGCTCCACAGTCGCTTCCTCCCTCCAAACTCACGTTCCTTCCCTTCTCTGATACCTTAGGGAGAGCCCCTAGGTGGCCTTTTATAGCAACAATCCTCCCTTGCGTCGGATTCTGCGAAATCCTACGCATTGCGCAGCAATATTCGGAGTCCCAATTTAGAAAGGATTCTTCTTAAGCAGAGCCGACCGGTCGTGACCGGTCGGCCTGGCTTTTCAAATACTCCAGAGAGCACAGCCGACCGGTCATGACCGGTCGGTGTGGACTGTCCACTGTTCCAGCAACTGTGGCCGACCGGTCATGACCGGTCGGACCACATTGTCCATCCATCCAACGTATACAGCCTTGATCCAGAGAGCTTAGCCGACTGGTTAGGACCGGTCGGCCCTTCATACAGTGCACATGGCTGACCGGTCATGACCGGTCGGCCTCTCTTCTACTTGCTTCCTTTAATGTGGCTGACCGGTTGGACGACCGGTCAGCCCTGTTTTTCTTCATTTCTTCTTCCTCTTTTCTCTCTTTGGTCCATCCTAGGACTTCATGCAATGTCTTCAAATCCATTCTTTTGGCTCCAATTTGATGAAATCCACTCTCATCCCTACAATCACAAAAACACGTGTTAGGTGGGCCTTTAAACCATGAAAATCATGCAAACTATGTAGTGTAATGGGCAATGCAATGTATAAATTAAAGGTTCAACATAACCGTGATCCCTTACCTCGAATCTCTGGCCGCAGATCAATAGGAGTCATTTTAGAGGAAGGAATCTTCGGATCCCCTTCTCTAACGTTTCTACGGGGTCTAGCCGACTGTAGATTTGAAGTAACTGGCTAGTGGCGACTCTGGTCTTATATAAACTCATTTAAACACATCCAGCTTAACACGACTACCAAACAAAGCCCTCGAGAACGAGGCAAGCCAGTGGCACAAACGGCGATTCGCACTCACGCATCCTCTCCTTCTTTTCCCGAAAGGAAAGGGACGAGAACATCGTGTGGGAGCGTGGAACGGCGAGGGTCCACAGAATGGTGACTCCGCTGGGGATAAGCTAGTCCCACTAGTCGTGATCCGACTTGAAAACAAAATCCCTCCCATACTTGAAAGTCAATAGTCCTCATACAATCTCATCTGCATAGCATTCTACCCAAAACAAACAAAAAAATAGAAAATCCCAAAACCAAAAAAAAAATATATATATATAGAAAATCCCAAAACCCAAAAAGAGTATAGTCCTCACCATTGCGCCTCCTCGGGCTCAACGTGTTCGGAAACAACTTTCCTTCCGCAGCATAATCCGCACTTGGGTACAGCAAGCCATGTCCGACCACGAAGAAGAAACTCATCTCTTCCCTGCTCTTGAGATGACCGAAGCGCAACCTCCAGCGCAACAGCCAATTGAGAATACGCCAATCATACAAGAATTGGCACAAGGAATGAGAGCAATGCAAGAAATGCTCTTGCAATTCATGCAAGCACAAGCCACCGCAGCAGCCAACAATCAGGTTGGCCCAGTTCAGCAATCTTAGCAGCCATGCCGGGTCCTTCCGGCCTCCAGTTCAAATCAAGCACAACCATCAGAGTCTGCCCAAGACTACCGACAGCAGCCGTCTCAGCCCTTCGCTATAGAGCATTCTCCTCAATACCTCCCCGCGACGACAGGGCCATCTCAAAGCACTCCCGTCGCAGGGACTTCCAGTCAGCTTCCAGTCAATATTGCAAACAACAGTCTTAGTAGATCTCAGCATGTCCCCACCGAGGGGACCCCTTTTCAATTTCAGCACATCCCCGCCGATGGGATTTCAATTCAATTTCCAGCAACAGGGACAGCACTGGCGAATGCCCACAATGGGGGTCAGTGTCTAGCCCACATCAATCAGCGGACAGTGGCGAATACCCAACAAGGGGGTCACTTCCCAGCATCTCGGCCTCCTGCAAACAGGAGCACTTTTCAATTCCAACACATCCCCGCCGATGGGATTCCAATTAATTTCCAGCAATCTTCAATTCAGCAAACTCCACAATCTCCAGTTAATTTCCAGCAATCTTCAATTCAGCAAACTCCACAATCTCCAGTTAATTTCTAGCAAGTTCCAGTTCAACCTTCAGTACAGTCTCCAATTCAGTTACAGTCCTTTCAAGCACAAGTTCATCCGAATCCAGTTCAATCATCAAATCAACTTCAGTAACCCGCGGTTGCTTTTCAGCAAGTACATAGGGTCGAAGACATCGACCACTATGCCGAAGAAGAACGTGCCTTACTCCAAGAGGCACCAGTCGCTCGAACAGATCATTCAGGACTGGACGAGTTACGGGAGCAGTTTCAGATCTTGCAAAATCAGCTTTAGCGACAACAAGGAATCGATCTACCTTCGACCAAGTTCAGAGACTTGTGTCCTTTCCTAGATGCTCAAGTACCTCAAAGCTTTGAGGTACTAAAATTCAAAAGATATATGGCAGCGGTTGTCCCACAGCACATCTCAAGGCCTTCTGTGGAGAGCTGAGTGCAATCTCAGGAAATGAAGGGGCCCTCATTCGTTTGTTCTAAAAATCTCTGAAGGGCAATGCCCTAGATTGGTACACTTCATTGGATTGCCACCGCATCAGGACATGGGAACAACTTTCCCTGGCTTTCGTCGACATATTCGCGTACAATCTCAATATGGCACCCAGAAGAGTCGACCTCGCAGCTCTCAGGCAAAGGAGTGATGAAACGCTATCAGCCTATGTGGGACGTTGGCGAGCTATGGCAGCCAGAATGCGGACACCTATCGATGACGAAGAACAAATCTCCATGATTGTTCATTCAACATATCCAGGCATATCCGAATATCTTATCTCGCATCCATATGCGAATTTCTCACAGTTGATCCATGTTGGAGAGCAAGTTAAAGTAGGAATCCGTGCCGGGACAATCTCCCCATGGCCTCATCAAGCCACTCCAGTCAAAAGGAACAGAGTGGAGGGAAGACCCATCGAATATGGTAACGGAATCCGCAGCGGTTCTCCTCCCTGCCCGACAGAGGTAAACAACATCAGCACCACTGCTCAGGGTAATCAATACGCTCCCCCACAGGGACATCAACAGCATCAGCAGAATTAGGCTCAGCACCAACCTCAGAGGTATCAACCACGACCAAATCCGCAACCACAGCCACATCAACCTCGACAGAAGCAGCAGTTCAGAGGGAACGGTTAATACTCATACCAGAATAGGCAGAATTATAGGGAGTTCAGGAAATGCACCCCACTCACTCAACCACTTAGTCAAGTCATGACTATGCTGGTACAGAAGCAGTTACTCACTCTAATGGCACCCAGGCCTCCTCCTCATCCTCTGCCTCCAAACTACCGAGAAAATGAGTACTGTGCCTACCATCAAGGGCGTGGCCACACCACTGATCAATGCTTTACTTTAAAGAATGCCATACAAGATCTGATCGACGACCGAAAGATCGTCATTTCGGTCCCTGGAACTCCTGCAGCAGCTCCCACCAACATTCTTCAGAATCCTCTGCCTCAACATCAGACGGACCCCAGTTCGTCTCGAGGCCCCACCGTCAACAGCATAGAAGAAGGGGAGCGCCTCGATCGCTTCTTCTCCCTTATCCAATCCATTCATGCCTACACTTATAGGCCAACAAATCCTCCTCCGATCCTGCAAGGGGCAAGTCCCTTTCCTCCCTCAGTCTCTGAGACAGTAGTACTCGAAGGAACACTTCCATATGATGTGCCAGTTATTCAAGGGGCATCTTACGGCCCTTCATGTTGGGAACCAGTCATCCTGGAAGGAGCACAATCATACATCGAGCCCACATACGAACCTGTCATCTTGCAAGGGGCAATTTCAGCACAGGAACAATACAATTTGCCATGGAGAAACCATACTCATCAGCAGTAAGAGCCCATTGTAATGGAAGGAGCTCCTCCAGTTGAGCCAGTCATATTGCAAGGGGCAAATTCCAGAGGCGTGTCAATCACACTACGGCAGCTGGGACGAACAGAGAAACCCCCTGCCATATCAAGAGGACCAGTATTCATTCCATGGGAGCCTCTTGCTCCAGGAACGGTCAAGCCAGGACCGCAACCTTATGTGATCTATGAAGACAAGCCTCGATATTACCCCTTCAGCACAGGCAACAATGTAGCTCTAAAGGCAAAAGCTCCGTACGAAGAAGATCTGGTACCCACACCAGCATCGTTGCAAGAACCGGTGGTCTTAGAAGGCAAAGGTGAGGAAAATTATAAAGAGGTCCCATGGCACTATCCAGAATGTGCGGAAGTGGGAAACATGAATCCCAATGGGCGTTGCATCCGAAGAGATAATCAAAACAGAGGAGATCCCAAAGGCGCTCTCTCAGGCCTTGGCAACAAAAATGAAGCCGCATACGATGTGGCGACTCAGCTCAAGGCAATCCCTGCACAAATCTCAGTATGGGAGCTACTCTGCACATCTCGCATACACCGAGAAATGTTTGCCAAAACCTTGAACGATGCTCACGTCTCCTCCGATACGGCACCAAAGATGATAGCATTGATGATTGGACAGCTCCTGGCTCCACGCGCCATCACCTTCACCGATAATGAGTTACCACCAGAAGGACGCGATCATGGGCGATCCCTCAACATAGCCTTACGATACAAAGACCTCTGCGTCCCACTGGTCCTTATCGATAATGGCTCAAGCTTAAACGTCTGCCCACTTAAGACTGCGGAACGTCTGGGAATCAGTCCTTCTTCATTCCAACCCAGCACCATATGTGTCAGAGCATTCGACAACACCCACCGATCAGTGGAAGGGGAGGTCAACATAGAGGTACAGATAGGTCCGGAAGTCTCTACTATCACATTCCAAATTCTGGATACATCAGCCTCTTTCAACATGTTGCTCGGACGACCTTGGCTGCACAAGGTTGGAGCTGTGCCATCAACCCTGCATCAACGAGTGAAATACATATGTGGAAATCAAGTGATCTCTATTCATGCAGAGAAGGAGCTCATCATTCCTTCCAATGCTGCTGCCACTGAACCAGACATCCCGGTCATCGATATCCAGCACTCTGAAGAAGACATCCCGTTTCACAGTTTCGAATTCAAGACTGTGAACTCTATCGCCAATCCAGAACCGATAAGGGTGGACCGTGTCTTTTCACCGGCAGAACGTCTGAGCCTCAAATACCGAATGAAGAATCATTTCAAGGCTAGAAAGGTACCACTAATATATAACCAACGCAAATGGGGACTCGGATATAGGGCAATCTTCATGGACAAAGGAAGGAAGAAATTGCGGTGCTCACCCATCCAGTTCATCAAGACAGGAGTACCTTGCAAAGATCCAGGAGGGAATTAACCGACTGCACTACACAAAGGCCTCCCGATGAGCCTAGTTTGGGCCACGTGGGCCCCCATTCGATGGGATCAGATTCTCGAACCGTCTAAGCCTCCAGCAGAAGAAGGAAAGGATGAAGAAGAAGGAAAAAATAAAATACAACAGCTTCAGGACCAGGTTACTCTGATACCTGCTCCCAACTAGGGGCACAACCTGCCCACTTCAACTCCTCCCAACCAAGGGCACAACCTGCCCACTCCAGCATCAATCAACCAGGGGTACAACCTGCCCATCTCAACATCAATCAGCAAGGGGCACGACTTGCCCATCTCTGCAGAATCAACATCATCAATCATCAGCCAGGGGCGGAAACAGCCCATTCATTGGACCAAGAAAGGGAAATGGCCAACCCTGGATTGGTCCGATGTCCAGATCCCAAACATGTGTCTCACTGTGGAACCAGACGAACTGCAATGCGGGGTAAGTGATCCGGAAGGGACTGAGTACGACTCAGATCTTGAACCTGACCAGTAAGAAATCATGGTCATTGGGCCAAACCGTGACTCTTCGCCCCCAATATTCAACCCCCACCTCTTTAGGGGAGGAAGTGTGGGGTCCTGAATGGTCATCCGTTCCCCTAACTTTTGAATAAGCCAAAGAGCCATCTGAGGGCTCTGGCTTCAAAAAAAAATGCCTGTTTAAGCAGCGATCGGAACTTTGGAACAAGTTGGGCTCAATCATGGTCTACAATGCCCACTTGTTCAAAGTCCCGTGAATTTTGAAAATCCAAAAAAATCGAAAACTTTCAAAAGCCAAAAACACCTAGCATTTCCATTTCAGAAAAATCTCAAAAACCAAAAAACATTTCTTTTCCTGCATTCAATAGTGTACCAAGTTCGTCTAAAGAATCACATGAGTTTGAAGTCGAATCATATGACTTTGACATCGAATTAGACTTTGAGCTCATGGGTCTGGACGAAGCTCGGGATGAGGAAGATGATGATCCGGCTCCCAAACTAGAGGATCTCCTCAAAAAGTCCAATATTGTAGCCGATGATTTCGAGATAGTAAACTTGGGGACACTTGAGATCCCTAGGGAAGTACGCATTGGAAAATCATTACCACCTGAGATGAAGCAGAAAATGATAGAGTTCCTAGCTCCAAGATTGTCCAACTTCGCGTTCTCATATGAAGACATGCCGGGGCTCGATGAAGAGCTCGTTGTACACCATTTGCCAACCAAAGCAGATATGAAGCCAGTGAAACAGAAACTTCAAAGAATGAAGCCAGAATGGGCTCTAAAAGTCCGAGATGAATGTTGAGCTCTTAATTGTGTATATTCTAACCCCAATTCATCACTCATTGTGCAAGATTTTCATGATTTAAAGACTAATTGAATGCATGCTTGGTGATTGCAGGATTGAGAGTGGACTCCGCCTAATTGAAGATGAAAAGAGCTTATTTGGGACTATTTGGATGAAGATCGAAGGAGGACCAAAGAAAGAAGGAAGCAAGGAAAGGAGAAAAGAATGGAAGAAAGAAGCCAGAGAAATGAAAGAAAGAATGCAGAAGAAGGTGCCTGCGACCGGTCGTCTGACCGGTCGTCCAAAGCCAAAGATCGGTCGTCCGACCGGTCCGAGCATGCACAGAGGAAGACCTAGAAGCCATTACTCTCTGGACCATTCACAACCGGTCGTGCGACCGGTCCTTAAATTAATTTTCTAAGCTGAAACTCTCTGGACTGTTTTTGGTCGTTTTGAGACCGGTCATCCAGCATCCATGACCGGTCGTCCAGCCACTGCGACCGGTGGTACGACCGGTCGCCTGCGTAAGATTCAAACCTTCTATTTTTTGCACCGATTTTCTCTGCGCAGTGCGTAAGTGTTATGCATATTCCCTAATCTTCTGAAGTTGCGGAGCCTCCCCACTATAAAAGGACACCTAGGGATCGTTCCTAGGGCATCTTAGGAGGGTTTAAGCAAGCTTGGAGGCGGCGGAAGCGGATCTCGGAGTTCCACAACTCCTTCTAGTTTGTTTTGCTGTTTTTATGAATTTTTTAGTTGTTTCATGTTTCCTTGGATCATGAGCAGCTAAACCTCTTAGCTAGGGCTAAGAGGTGAAGCTTGTAGTGGATCCAAGATGTTTCAATTCGTATTTAGTTGGTTTTAAGTGTGGAACTCATGTTTATGAACAATGGTTTGAAGTTTATACAAGTTTTTAAGTAGTTTTTCTTAGTCTTATGATGACTCATGGATGTTTGGGAGAATTACTTAACTTCTTAATTGGTTTGTATCAGTCTAGACCTGTATGATCCGAGGAATTGGAGTGCGCTCTAGTACTATGATCTTCATGAAGGGACTTCCTACCAAAGTTCTATTTTTCTGATTTTCTGTAATATGTATGGACTGTGCATGAGATTTAAATCAAGTTCAAATCCTGATCTAGACTTGTCTTGTTACAGGACTTGAGGATGGTTAGGATTGTGAACTGAACCTTTTGGAATGGAGGCTGGCCTATGCAATTGAGCATGCTCAGCTCAGCCCACATTGAGTGAATCCTATGCATTGAACTTACATATAAGAGATTGTTTGGTTTAACAGCTCTATCATCCGACTAGATAGATCTTAATATCGATTCTAGTTGAGAAAGTGAGAAACCACAGCGGATTGAACATCAAGGATTGCGACAAGTGGATCCTTGAACCCCTAGTGCCTTTTTATAATTGTTTACATTCAAATTAGTTTAAAATTGTTACTTGTTGAACCTCCAATTTATACATTGCATTGCCCATTACATGACATGGTTTGCATGATTTTCATGATTTAAAGGCCCATCTAACACATGTTTTGTGATTATAGGAATGAGAGCGGACTTCACTCAATTAGAGACCAAAAAGGGGCCATTTGGAGCCTTTGATGAAGGCCCAAGGTGGACCAAAGAAAGAAGGAAGCAAAGAAAGAAGAAAATAGAAGAAAGAAAGGAAGAAAACAAGAAGAAAAAGAGACCGACCGGTCTTGACCGGTCAGCCAAGGAAGCCCGACCGGTCTTGACCGGTCGGCCATGCAAGTTTCAGATTCCAGATTCTAAAACAGCAATGTACTCCCGCACCTGATTTTTCGGACCAGTTTTCTGAAGCCATCTTGATGATATTTGGAAATCCAACACATCCATGTCGAAGAGGAGCTCGACGCCGAACTAACCCAAGTGGTTTCGTGTCGATCGGAGCTACGGATTGACCGTGGTGGCCAAAACAATACGAACTGTCCAGAAAGTTCCAGATTTCGCTGTTCAACTCTGGGCCGGTCCAGAGGACTCATCATTGATGATATGAAGAATCTACTTTGACCATCTTTTAGATCACATCCATATATGAATAACCACAAAAGTTTCAGATCAAAAGGATGTGTGGTTTGATCGTACCGGTTGAAGAAAGATGGACCATCCAGAAAGATCCAACTGCGCAGAGTTTATAAAAGCCCTAAGTGTTCTAATTTTCGGACCACATTTTGGGATTTTTTTGGACAATCTAATCCATCTATCATGTAGAGGATGAAGTTTTCTACCAATGTTTAACATTTGAGATCAATCCGACCTCTGTACACTCCAGGGCGTTGAAAGCAAGATGACTGGTTCTGAAGGTACCCAAAGTGCGCGATTTTGAGAGGCGGTCGGTGATGTGATTGGTGGGCCCATTCAGAGGATAATCTTGGAAATCTAAATCATCTATTTGTAAGATCACATTACAAGGAAGCTACAAACCCAATTTGAAGGCAATCCGACCATTGGTTAAGCCGTACCAAGCGAAACAAATTCTGCTATGTTGCTGTACTATTGCTGCACTATAAAAGGAGGTGCTATCTTCTATTCCAAATCAACCAAGGACGTGGGAAGCAAGGAGTTCAAGTCCCAGGAGGCTACCTAGCCTCCTCCAGCTAGTTTTTCTTCCTTTTCTTAGTTCTAGTTCTAGTTTTAATATGTTTTTCCTTAGCTAACCTCTTAGCTAGAGCTAGAGGTGAAATTTGTAGTTGGTTTCAATGCTTTAATTCTTTTATTTCAAGTACCCTTTTCTTAATTTTGGATTTTGAAGTTCTAGTTTGAATAAAGTTTGTTTTTTTAGAAGTTTTGTGAGAGTTTGTGTGCTCCGGACATGAGTTCCTTGCAATTCTCTAAGATTACCATGATTGGGTTGTTTGAATTAGAATTGTAGTAACCCTTGAGCATGCCATAGTCCATAGGCATGGCTGTTACTCCGAAGGCTACAAGTTCAAGTTCTATGTGCTTCATTAGAACTAGAAATCTAATTTCCAGATTTAAGTGGGATTGTTTGTGCTTGAATGTTATATCTTCCAATTAGATGAGAGATAGGACTTTGATTCTAATTGTGTTGTACTTGGATGAATGGATTGGCATTAGACCACTACAAGTGGATCCTTGATGCTCTAGTTCTTCTTAATTTCAGATTTTCCTATTTTATGTGAAAAACTACTTTCTTAAACTTCTTAGATTCTAGTTATTAGAGTAGTTGGAATTGTTTACTTCTTTCCCTGTGGATCGACCTCGGTCTTACCGAGATTTATTACTACATCGCAGCCTTACACTTGAGGCGAGCGAACAAGTTTTTGGCGCCGCTGCCGGGGAAAAAGTTAAACGGTTTTAATTGTTCTAGTAGCTATAGAGTAATCTTAGTTAGGTAGGATTTTCAGTTTTTATAGAAGTAGATTTTCTGATTTTTTTTTTTAGCTTACTAACAAATTCTTTTTTGATTTTGTAGGACATTGTTGCTGACATAGATCTCACTCTATTGGGTAACATCTCCCCATATCCCTTCTTTTTGTTCTTTTTTTTTTATATTAGGGTAGTTTTCAATTTCTTAAAATTTCATCATGTATGATTGGACGAATGGTGCATATAAGCATCTTTTGGAAGATGAGATGTCAGACCATGAAATTGAAAGTCTTTATGATTGGAACCATTATAAGCATAAGTATTTTTCTAAGGTTCAATCAACCTCCACTGCCGCCCCACGTAAGACGATGCGTGATTACATTAATGAAAACAATACACATATTGAGACACGATGTAAGAGGATGGGGGAATACCGGAACGAAGCAAAATTGGATAATCATCCGGGAAAAACATTACGTGATTACCGGATTGAAAATAACATGAGTGTTCCACCGGTTATGGTAAGAGGTGTGCAACAACAAAAGGAACAGGTGAATAGTAGCCAACCGGTTAAGACAATGCGTGATTACTTGTATGGATATGCCTATCAACCATCATATAACTTTTCATCCTACAATGCGTACGGTCTTAATTGGGAAAACCACCATTCTCCTTGTTCAAGGGAGGAACCAACCATGGATGCCAACAACTATCCTCAAGAGTTTCTTTCTCATGAGCCGCAACCGACACGAACTCTTGAGGATGTGCTGCGAGAGTTTATGGAAATAACTGAGAAATGCATACAAAACCTCTCGCCATCTCAAAATATTAAACCCAACATTGGGAACACCGAATCAATCCCCAACAATGAGGAGGATGAGGCTATCCAAGCCCAACCCTCTTCTGATTTAATGGATAGACTTTTAAAGGAGATTGATTTCGATGATCCCAATGTCATCATCAATTATGGTGAGTCCACTATCTCTTTTGGATGCTTTGAACTTAATGATGAAGAGATTTCAATGACGGTTGACGAACCCGAGGAATCCATAAAATTTGAAAGTGGTAGTGGGGTTGCCTACAATGAGGGTGTGGTGAATGGTTATGAACCTATGGTTTCTTTTTCCCAAGGGCATAATGATTATGAGTCTCTAGAGGATATGCATGCTAGAGAGATGGCCGAAGTCGATCTTTTTGAGTCATTCCACCAACAACACATGCCAAATTCTAGTGTGGTAGACCTCCCTTTGATTGAAAATTCTATTCCTTTGGATGATGAGGTGGCACAATCTGAAATTTTCAAAGATCAACCAATGTTAAATGATGTGCTTACCACTGAATCTGAAGAATTCTCTTTGGAAGACCTCCTCTCTATAGAGGAGGAATTCCTTACCATTGAAACAGAATTTCTTCAATCATTAAGGGAGGATGAGGACCCTTCATCCGACTATCTCGATTTCCTAGAGGAATGCTTGGCCCACTCTTATGATCTTGATGATGAGATGATTAAGGAGTTGGATATTTTGTTAGACACGGTGTCGGTGCCTGAAGAACACCTTTCCACTGATTTACACTCTTTACCATTGTTTATGGAAACACCGTACAATTCTGAATTTGTGGAAGAGACAACTTTAACTAATGAAAACTTGATGAATGTCTCTCCACCATCATGGGTCCTTCAGCCCATTGAAAATTCTGATTGGGATGACCCATTTTTAATCAATCATAACCCAAATCAGAATTTGAGGAGATATCTTTTTGCTGCTCTTATCTCCTCCTTTTATGCATGTGATGCACAATACGATTGGACTTCAATGATAAGAAGCACACATGTTTACTGTCGAGCAGGACTTTGGATGGTCCTCATGAGAAATTTATTGAAATTCATGAAGATCCTGCTCAACTTTGATCATGTAGTTGATCGGACTAATCAAAGGTAGGTAGGTAGGTTAGGATTTATTTTTCTGCAATTAGGATTGAATAAGTCTCATCGAGACAATGGAAGATGCTAGAATTGATCAACTTGCTATCTCAGGTACTATTGTTCTCACTCATATTTTACCATTGCTCTCATGTTCATGCTAATTGCATATCTTTTTACATTGAGGACAATGCAAGATTTGGTTGGGGGGTGAGATGAGATTCCTCATCTAGCATGTTGCAACATTTCGAGCCTCACATGCGCAAATTTTTTCGAATTTTCTAAAATTTCAAAACTCTTTTAGAAAACCGTATTTCCATGCATTCGAGATGATATAAGTATAAGAAGAGGAGATACGAAGTGTGTGATGTTGTAAGTCTTGAATTCTCCCAACATAATGGTTTTATATGTTAGTTCCCCTATTGTTGTGATTGATAGAAAATTTGAACACCTTCACACCAAGTTCACATTACACGATTTTCATGAGTTGAAAGGTTTATGTGATTTGTGGATTAGCTAGACTTTGATATAAAGGTGTTGAGAAACCAAGCCGGGGTATTTTGTCCATCCTTGTCCATGGGAAAATAATGAAAGATATGGATTTTTAAAAATCCTATCTAATTTTAAAAGAAAAAGGAAAGAAAGGACGTGGGAAGCAAGGAGTTCAAGTCCCAAGAGGCTACCTAGCCTCCTACAGCTAGTTTTTCTTCCTTTTCTTAGTTCTAGTTCTAGTTTTAATATACTTTTCCTTAGCTAACCTCTTAGCTAGAGCTAGAGGTGAAATTTGTAGTTGGTTCCAATGCTTTAATTCTTTTATTTCAAGTACCCTTTTCTTAATTTTGGATTTTGAAGTTCTAGTTTGAATAAAGTTTGGTTTTTTTAGAAGTTTTGTGAGAGTTTGTGTGCTCCGGACATGAGTTCCTTGCAATTCTCTAAGATTACCATGATTGGGTTGTTTGAATTAGAATTGTAGTAACCCTTGAGCATGCCATAGTCCATAGGCATGGCTGTTACTCCGAAGGCTACAAGTTCAAGTTCTATGTGCTTCATTAGAACTAGAAATCTAATTTCCAGATTTAAGTGGGATTGTTTGTGCTTGAATGTTATATCTTCCAATTAGATGAGAGATAGGACTTTGATTCTAATTGTGTTGTACTTGGATGAATGGATTGGCATTAGACCACTACAAGTGGATCCTTGATGCTCTAGTTCTTCTTATTTTCAGATTTTCCTATTTTATGTGAAAAGCTACTTTCTTAAACTTCTTAGATTCTAGTTATTAGAGTACTTAGAATTGTTTACTTCTTTCCCTGTGGATCGACCTCGGTCTTACCGAGATTTATTACTACATCGCAGCCTTACACTTGAGGCGAGCGAACATTACTCATATCAATCTTATTCAAAATCTGATTATTAGTTTTCAATAGACACTTTTGGATGTGTTTGTGAAATCCTACATAAATCCCTGTGGATCGACCTCAGTCTTACCGAGTTTATTACTTCATTGCAAACCTACACTTGGGGAAGCGAACAAGTTTTTGGCACCGTTGCTGGGGATTTTGACGGTTTTCACAAATTTCTGAAATTAGTATCTATTTAGGATTTTTTTTAGGATTTTAGAACTAACTTAGTTTGTTTTATTTGATTTTTCTTTTTGCAGGGATTTCTAGGAAGCTGAAGAAGACATAAGGAATTCAAGTGCCAAATCAGGTTCCATCCTTCTAAACCTTACTCTTCTCCTTCTCCTATTCATTCCTATCATATTCATCTCTTGTAGAGTGGGTGGAGACTCCTTTTGGATCTCTGATAGGTTGGCCTTGTGCCACCTGGATTCCTATTGGTCGGTTCTGTCGTCTTGGATCACCTTGTGCTCAGAGATTTCTTTTCTCACCTCTACTCCTCTTTCTCCTTTTTCTACACTTTTTCTCAAAAGATTCAAAGAGTGGGTGGGGAGTTCTTTGAACCCCTATCGACCAGGAGAAATCGGTCTCTATCCTTGCTTCTGGCTTAGCCATTGTAAGACACCTTGTGCTTCGGTCTTAGAGAAAAGTAAAGAAAGGGAGGAAGAATTCTTCTTTCTCTTTATTTCTTAATTTTTTTAGTTTTGCATGCCACATTGGGCTCGGGATTCCAATAACCGACTCATAAGTGAAGGGGGGATAGTAGAAGGAATTGACAGAGAACCACGTGCTAGGAGACATCTAAACTCTCCAATTTTGTCTAAAAATATGGCTGCAAATCAACCTAATCCGGGCCAAAACCAAACTGAAACAGGGGAGAATGTGGTTGAGAATGTTCCCCGACCTAGAACTTTACGTGATTTCTTGCAACTCGCAAGAGCGAGCACGCCCTTATGCATAGTTTTTCCACAAAATGCAAGGAATGTGGATTTGAAACCAGGAGTGATTCAACTTCTCCCTAAATTCCATGGATTAGACAGTGAAAGTGCCTATCAACACCTTAAGGAGTTTGATGAGGTAATAACCACCATGCACTTTGCAAATGTGACTGAAGATGTGGTGAGACTCAAATTCTTCCCTTTCACTCTTAAAGATAAAGCTAAGGGTTGGCTTTATGCATTGAGGCCAAGATCAATTGGTGCATGGACTGATATGCACAGAGAATTCATAAAAAAATTCTTCCCTACTCACAAAACAAACATGTTGAAGCGCCTTATCATGAACTTTGCCCAAAAGGAAGATGAAACCTTCTTCCAATGTTGGGAGAGGTTTAAGGATTTATTAAATGCATGCCCACATCATGGCTATGAAATTTGGCGGGTTATAAGCTTTTTCTATAAAGGACTGACTTCACGCATGCGCCAATTTGTAGAGATGATGTGTAATGGGGAGTTCATGAATAAGGAAGCTGAGGAAGCATGGGATTATTTGGAAGATTTGGCTGAGAATGCACTGTCTTGGGACACATCGAAACCAATAAATTCCCAGACTGGCCAACAAAAGGAAAAGGGGGGAATGTATGTCTTATCAGAAGAAGATAGCATAAGTGCACGGGTGGCTAGCCTCACAAGAAAGGTCGAAGCCATGGAATTAAGGAAATGAGAAAAGATCAACTCCACTGACGTTGAAACTGTTTGTGGAATTTGTGCTGGAACTCAACATGCAACACAAGATTGTCCCACAATTTCAACAGTTCAAGGCATCTTACAAGAACAAACAAATGCCATAAACAGTTATCAACAGCAATTTGGTGCTCCAATTTCAAACACGTTTAATCCTAATTGGAAGAACCATCCCAACTTCAGTTGGAGGAATGGACCCACTGCAAATGCAAGCAACACTCCAAAAGTATCACTAGAGGAGATGTTGAGTGCATTCGTATCGGTCCAAGCTGAGTATAACAAGATAAATTCTCTAAAAATAGATGGGTTCATGCAAGAGCAATTGAAATTCAATTAAAATTCAACTCAAGCCATCAATGAATTGAAAACATCACTGGCTAGAGTTGAATCTCATCTTAGTGTTAGAGAGAAGGGCACACTTCCTGCCCAACCTCTTCCTAACCCAAGAACCCAGTTTGAGATACAAGATGCAAGCTCATCCTCACACCACATGGAACATGTTCAAGCGATCACCACTTTGAGAAGTGGGAAAGAATTGACAAATCTAATCCGATGAAGGCCCCAAAGCCTAAGGATCCGGAAACTTCCAAAGAGGATGATAGCTCGAACAACACCCCACAAGAGAAAGAACCGGAAAGGCAATACAAGCCGGTTGCTCCGTTTCCACAAAGGTTGATTTCACCTAAACCTTTAGATAAAAATCTGGAAATTTTAGAAGTATTCAAGCAGGTGAAGATCAACATCCCGTTGTTGGATGCAATAAAACAAATACCATCTTATGCCAAATTTCTAAAGGAATTATGTACAGTCAAAAGGAAACACAATGTTCACAACAAAGTTCTTTTGACTGAGAATTTGAGCGCCATTATCAAACAAGAGGTGCCCCAAAAATACAAGGATCTGGGTAGTCCAACCATCTCGTGCATCATAGGAGACTACCGGATTAAATAAGCCCTACTCGACTTGGGGGCAAGTGTGAATCTCATTCCATACTCGGTCTACGAACAACTTGGGTTAGGTGAATTGAAACCTACCAAAACCACACTCCAACTCGCTGATAGATCCATTCGTATACCGAGAGGAATGATTGAGGATGTTCTAGTCCAAGTTGATAAATTCTAGTACCCGATAGACTTTATTGTCTTGGATACACATCCCGTGATAGGCACCGGTGCTCAAATTCCTGTCATACTTGGACGACCGTTTCTAGCTACTTCAAATGCAATTATTAATTGTAAAAATGGACTTGTACAAATGTCCTTTGGAAATATGACCCTTGAGCTTAACATATTTGATTTATGCAAACAACCACGGGGAGTTGATGATGATGTCCACGAATTAAACATGATTGAATCATTCGTGGAAGATACAGTCCCCTTGTCACTATCGTCAGACCCTTTGGAGGCATGTGTAGCCCATTCTCATAAGATAAATGATGACACAATACAAGAGATGGATGCCATACTAGAGATGATGCCGGTGCATGATAATAAAAGATGGAGGGCCCTATTTGAGCCTTTGCCTGTAAACGAGAACAAGGCCCTCCCATCCAACATCAAGACACCAACACTCGACCTAAAACCATTACCAAGTGAGCTAAATACATTTATTTAGGTCGAGATGAGACATATCCAGTGGTGATATCTTCCCACTTGGATGAGGAACAAGAGAGTAGGCTAATAGCCACTCTATTAGAGCACAAGAGTGCCATTGGATGGTCAATTGCGGATCTCAAAGGCATAGACCCACTGATTTGTACTCATCGCATCCACCTTGAGGAGAATACGAAGACATCTAGGCAACCACAAAGACGACTAAATCCAAACATGAAGGATGTGGTTAAGGCCGAAGTGGTAAAACTATTGAATGTGGGTATTATTTACCCAATATCTGATAGCCAATGGGTGAGCCCAACTCAAGTGGTGCCTAAGAAATCCGGAATAACCATTGTAGCCAATGCCAATAATGAACTCGTCCCAACTAGAGTCACTACCGGTTGGAGAATGTGCATTGACTACAGGAAGCTAAACACTGTCACGAGGAAAGACCACTTCCCCCCACCATTTTTTGATCAAATTTTAGAACGGTTGGCGGGTCATTTCCACTTTTGCTTCCTTGATGGCTATTCAGGGTACAACCAAATAGAAATTGCCCGTGAAGACCAAGAAAAGACTACATTCACATGTCCATTCGGCACTTTCGCCTATCGACGGATGCCGTTTGGACTATGTAATGCCCCTGCCACCTTTCAACGTTGTATGATGAGTATCTTTTCTGACATGGTGGGGACCATTCTCGAAGTCTTCATGGATGATTTTTTCGTATTTGGTTGTAGCTTTGATGAGTGCCTTGAACACTTGAAATCTGTACTGCAAAGATGTGAAGAGAAGAACCTTGTGCTGAATTGGGAGAAGTGCCACTTCATGGTTCAAAAGGGAATTGTCCTTGGTCACATCGTTTCACAAAATGGAATCGAGGTGGACAAAGCAAAAATTGATCTTATCTCTAACCTTCCACCACCCAAGAGCATACGAGATGTACGGTCCTTTTTGGGACACGCAGGATTTTACAGAAGGTTTATAAAGGACTTCAGTTCACTCTCTCGCCCTTTATGTAACCTACTTCAAAAGGAAAATTCATTCGAGTGGAATGAAGAATGTCAAAAGGCCTTTACCACCCTTAAAGGTATGTTGACATGTGCTCCCATAATGCAACCACCTGATTGGAGCCTTCCTTTTGAGATTATGTGCGATGCTAGTGACTATGCTATTGAGGCCGTGCTAGGCCAAAGAAAAGAGAAAAAGCCATGTGTCATTTACTATGCAAGTAGAACCCTAAACTCAACCCAAGCAAACTACACCACTACTGAAAAAGAACTTTTAGCCATAGTTTTTGCCTTGGACAAGTTTAGGTCCTACTTGATTGGATCCAAGATCATTATATTCACTGACCATGCCGCGCTTAAGTATCTTCTCTCCAAGAAGGATGCTAAACCACGGTTGTTAAGATGGATCCTTCTACCCCAGGAATTCGACATAGAAATACGTGATAAGAAAGGAGTAGAAAATGTAGTAGCTGACCATCTCTCTAGACTTGTCCTCACAGATTCCCCTGAAACGACTGCAATTAATGGCATGTTCCCTGATGAACAACTTTTTGCTGTTTCCCAATTGCCATGGTATGCGGACATTGCTAACTATCTTGCTATAGGTACAATTCTTACACATTGGAAAAAGCAAGATAGGATAAATTCTTCACAGAGGTGCGGAAATTCTTATGGGACGACCCATACTTATTCAAGTATTGTCCCAATCAAATCATAAGGAGATGTGTTCCAGATGAGGAACAACAAAGTATCATCTCCTTCTGTCATTCTCAGGCATGTGGTGGCCACTTTTCGGCTAAAAAGACCACAGCGAAAATTCTGCAATGTGGGTTTTATTGGCCCACCATGTTCAAAGACACACATGAGTTTTGTAAAGCATGTGAAGCTTGTCAGAAATTAGGAGGAATCTCCCGTAGAAATATGATGCCACTCAATCCCATCTTAATAATCGAAATTTTTGATTGTTGGAGCATCGATTTCATGGGCCCATTGCCATCTTCTTTTGGAAACCTATACATCTTGCTTGCCGTTGATTATGTTTCCAAATGGGTCGAGGCCATCCCTTGCCGGAATAATGACCATAAAATGGTCATTCGCTTTTTAAAAGAGAATATTCTTTCCCGGTTTGGAACGCCTCGAGTCATCATAAGTGATGAAGGGTCTCACTTTTGCAATCGCCCTTTTGAAACCTTAATGAAGAAATATGGCGTAACACACAAAGTGAGCACTCCCTATCACCCACAAACTAGTGGACAAGCTGAGATATCCAATAGGGAGATTAAACACATTCTAGAGAAAACGGTGAACCCCGATCGCAAGGATTGGTCGCTTCGACTTACCGATGCGCTTTGGGCATACCGTACTGCTTTTAAGACCCCTATTGGAATGTCTCCCTATAGACTTGTCTATGGGAAGGCGTGTCACTTACCTGTGGAGTTAGAACATAGGGCATATTGGGCAATTAAGAAGATGAATTTCAATTCTGACAGGGCAAGCTCGTTGCGCAAACTACAATTAAATGAACTTGCAGAAATCCGGAACGAAGCATATGAGAATGCGAGAATTTACAAGGACAAGACGAAGATATTTCATGATAAGAATATTCTTCGCAAGACATTTACGATCAATCAAAAAGTCCTCATGTATAATTCTCGCTTACATCTATTTTCGGGAAAATTGAGATCTCGATGGACCGGTCCTTACATTGTACAAACTGTCTACCCATATGGGACTGTCGAGCTGTTAAATCCGAGGAACGACAACATTTTTAAGGCGAATGGGCAGCGATTAAAGCCGTTCTTTGAGAAATTTCCTTCAGAAGGTATGTCCATACCTCTGAATGATCCTGTGTATCAGGATGATTGATCTCCTAGTCTGATGGAGGTATAGAGTAGTTAGGATTAGGATTTTGCTGCTTTTGTTTTCTTTTTCATAGGTTTGTTAGAAGGAGGAAGAATTCCACTTTTCACTCTCTCAGGTACTATCATTCCTCACTCCCTTTTATTTTTCAAATTGCTCTCATGTTTTGCTCATTGCACATCTTTTACATTGAGGACAATGCAAGGTTTGGTTGCGGGGTGTAGGATCACTTGGATGAATCCAGCGTTTTGTAACATTTCAAGCAATTATGTGGAAATTTTTCGATTTTCCAAAAATTCGAAACTCTTTTGGAAAACATCGTTTCTATGCATTCAAGATGATATGAGCATAAGAGGAGGAGATATGAAGTGTATGGGGCTGTATGTCTGGAATCTCTCATAGCATAATGGTTTTATATGTGAATTCCCCTATTTCTGTGATTGATAGAAAATCTGAACACTTTTACACCTAGTCCACATTACACAATTTTCATGGGTGGAAGGGATTATGTGATTCATGGATTAGCTAGACTTTGAATTAAGGTGTTGAGAATTCAGGTCGGGGTACTTTGTCCATCCTTGTCCATAGGAAAACAATGAATGATATGGATTTCTAAAAATCCTATCTAAATTAAAAGAAAAAGGAAAAGGAAGGATGAAATTGGGAATGATGGAAAAAAGGGTGGAAAATTCCGATTAGGGCTACCTACTACCAACCGGGGGATGGTCTACCCGTAACCAAAGCCGAAAATGGGACGAGTGTGAAAGTCGTCGGAAGGACGGTAAGGAAAATTCCTGTCATTGGCTTGATGTGGCTCTATGTACCTTGAGTTCTATAGTCTAGTTGATCTATGAAGAAGATAATCCTAGAAACTCGTGAGATGAATTTTCACTATCCACACTAGATTGAATTTGTTCAAGTCCTTCTATTTATCAACCAATCAGCGGGAATCTCATATGAATGCTTATTATGTTTTGAGGGTTTATGGTTTCAACCTTTGTCGCCTAACATTTCTGAATCTTACACTTGTATGTCTTGGGATGTATAGAAGAATGGTTTCTGAAAGAGAGTTGAGTTTTGAAGGATGGAATTAGTTTCACGCATGTTTTGCTCGGGACTAGCAAAATGCTGGTTGGGGGGTGTGTTGAGCTCTTAATTGTGTATATTCTAACCCCAATTCATCACTCATTGTGCAAGATTTTTATGATTTAAAGACTAATTGAATGCATGTTTGGTGATTGCAGGATTGAGAGTGGACTCCGCCTAATTGAAGATGAAAAGAGCTTATTTGGGACTATTTGTATGAAGATCGAAGGAGGACCAAAGAAAGAAGGAAGCAAGGAAAGGAGAAAAGAATGGAAGAAAGAAGACAGAGAAATGAAAGAAAGAATGCAGAAGAAGGTGCCTGCGACCGATCGTCCAAAGCCAAAGACCGGTCGTCCGACCGGTCCGCGCATGCATAGAGGAAGACCCAGAAGCCATTACTCTCTGGACCATTCACGACCGGTCGTGCGACCGGTCGTCCACTTCTGCGACCGGTCGTGCGACCGGTCCTTAAATTAATTTTCTAAGCTGAAACTCTCTGGACTGTTTTTGGTCATTTTGAGACTGGTCGTCCAGCATCCACGACCGGTCGTCCAGCCACTACGACCGGTCGTACGACCGGTCGCCTGCGTAAGATTCAAACCTTCTATTTTTTGCGCCGATTTTCTCTGCACAGTGCGTAAGTGTTATGCAGATTCCCTAATCTTTTGAAGTTGCGGAGCCTCCCCACTATAAAAGGACACCTAGGGATCGTTCCTAGGGCATCTTAGGAGGGTTTAAGCAAGCTTGGAGGCGGCGGAAGCGGATCTCGGAGTTCCACAACTCCTTCTAGTTTGTTTTGCTGTTTTTATGAATTTTTTAGTTGTTTCATGTTTCCTTGGATCATGAGCAGCTAAACCTCTTAGCTAGGGCTAAGAGGTGAAGCTTGTAGTGGATCCAAGATGTTTCAATTCGTATTCAGTTGGTTTTAAGTGTGGAACTCATGTTTATGAACAATGGTTTGAAGTTTATACAAGTTTTTAAGTAGTTTTTCTTAGTCTTATGATGACTCATGGATGTTTGGGAGAATTACTTAACTTCTTAATTGGTTTGTATCAGTCTAGACCTGTATGATCCGAGGAATTGGAGTGCGCTCTAGTACTATGATCTTCATGAGGGCTTCCTACCAAAGTTCTATTTTTCTGATTTTCTATAATATGTATGGACTGTGCATGAAATTTAAATCAAGTTCAAATCCTGATCTAGACTTGTCTTGTTACAGGACTTGAGGATGGTTAGGATTGTGAACTGAACCTTTTGAAATGGAGGCTGACCTATGCAATTGAGCATGCTCAGCTCAGCCCACATTGAGTGAATCCTATGCATTGAACTTACATATAACAGATTGTTTGGTTTAACAGCTCTATCATCCGACTAGATAGATCTTAATATCGATTCTAGTTGAGAAAGTGAGAAACCACAGCGGATTGAACATCAAGGATTGCTACAAGTGGATCCTTAAACCCCTAGTGCCTTTTTATAATTGTTTACATTCAAATTAGTTTAAAATTGTTACTCATATCAATCTTATTCAAAATCTGATTATTAGTTTTCAATAGACACTTTTGGATGTGTTTGTGAAATCCTACATAAATCCCTGTGGATCGACCTCAGTCTTACCTAGTTTCTTACTACATCGCAACCCTACACTTGGGGAAGCGAACAATGAAGTCATCAAGCAGTACAATGCGGGATTCTTGGTAGTCTCCAACTACCCTGAATGGCTCGCCAACATCATACCAGTACCAAAGAAGGATGGCAAGGTTCGAATGTGCATCGACTTCCGAGATCTCAACAAAGCCAGTCTTAAAGACGACTTCCCCTTGCCACATATCGACACTCTGGTCGACAATACTACTGGATACAAAATCTTCTCATTTATGGACGGGTTCTCAGGTTACAATCAGATCAAGATGGCCGTCGAAGATCACGAGAAGACATCATTTATCATTCCTTAGGGAACCTTCTGTTACAGGGTGATGCCGTTCGGCCTGAAGAACGCAGGAGCAACATATCAGTGAGCAATGACAACACTATTCCACGACATGATGAACAAAGAGCTTGAAGTATATGTGGATGATATGATGTCAAATCTCGCACAATTGAAGGACACTTTGAAGATCTGAAGAAGTTATTCAACAGATTAGAAAAGTACAAGCTCCGCCTCAACCCTCAGAAATGTGTCTTCGGTGCAATGGGAGGTAAGCTCCTTGGCTTTATGGTGAGCGAGGATGGCATCAGGGTCGACGAAACCAAAACCAGAGCAGTCATCGAGATGCCCCCTCCTAAAACAGAAAAAGAAATTCGTGGCTTCCTCGGCAGAATTCAATACATCAGTCGCTTCATCGCACAGCTCACACCCATTTGTGAGCCCATTTTCAAGCTCCTTCAGAAGAATGTTCCAAAAGAATGGAATGATGATTGCCAAGTCGCCTTCGACCGCATCAAGAAATATCTCATGAATCCTCCAGTCCTAGTGCCGCCCACTCCTGGACAACCACTATCGTTATACATCTCGGTAGCAGCAGAAGCTATTGGCTGTGTCCTCGGCCAGCACGACGAGACCGGGAAGAACGAACAAGCAATATACTATTTGAGTCGAAAGTTCACCGACTACGAGACCAGGTATTCCCCGATCGAGAAGACTTGCCTCGCCCTAGTCTGGGCAACTCAATGACTCCGTCAATACATGATTGCATTCCCTATTCTCCTACTCGCTCACATGAATCCGCTCAAGTACCTGTTCGAAAAATCGGCACTCACTGGAAGGATAGCTAAATGGCAGCTACTCCTGTCTGAATTCGACATCACCTATGTCACTCAGAAGGCAATCAAGGGACAGGCCCTCGCCGATCATCTTGCGGCCCACTCCCTCCTGGATTATCAACCGCTCAAGACATTCTTCCCTGATGAAGATCTCTTGCATATCGAAGGTGAAGAAAAAAGATGAGTGGACATTATTCTTCGACGGCGCAGCAAATTCTAAAGGGAGTGGTATTGGAGCAATCCTCTACTCTCCAGATGATGTCCCTATTCCTATCTCAAGGCGCATAGCATTCGAGTGCACCAACAACATGGCAGAGTACGAAGCATGCATCGCTGGCTTAAAGGAAGCCATAATCCTGGGCGTCAAGAAGCTACGAGTATTAATTTGGAGATTCACAGCTTATCATCAATCAGACCAATGGCGAATGAAAAACCAAGGACGAGAAGTTGATACCATATCATGTGTATCTTGAGAATCTGATCGAGGAATTCAAAGAAGTCACCTTCTCATACATGCCCAGAGCCAAGAATCAGTTTGCAGATGCTCTCGCCACACTCGCGTCAATGCTCGAGATCCCGAAAGGAGCTTCAGAATGGGAGCTCACAGTCGAAATTCAAGAAGAACCTGCTTTTTGCCTGCAAATAGAAGAAGCCGAAGCTGCCCCTGACAAACCCTGGTATGCCGACATCAAGCAATATCTCGAAACCCAGGAGTATCCAGAGTCAGCAACAGCAACAGTCGCCGAACCATCCAGCTTTTGGCCGCCCAGTTCACCATCAGTGGCGAAGTTCTTTACAAGCGATCCTATAATCACATCCTCTTTCGATGCGTCGATGAAACAGAAGCTGCAAAGATCATGGAAGAAATACACGAAGGAATCTGTGGCCCACACATGAATGGGCACATGATGGCAAAGAAGATTCTACGACTCGGCTACTATTGCCTCGCCATGGAGACGGACTGTTGCAAGCATGTCAGAAAATGCTTCAAGTGCCAGGAGCATGCGAATCAAATCCATGCTCCCTCATCAGAATTATACAACCTGACCACCCCTTGGCCCTTCTCCATGTGGGGACTCGACATCATCGGCAAGATCAGTCCCAAAGCATCAAACGGTCATGAGTACATACTTGTGGCAGTCGACTACTTCACCAAGTGGGTAGAGGCAGCCTCCTACACCACAATTGCAGCATCTCAGGTGATCAAATTCATGAAGAACAACATCATATGCCGGTATGGAATCCCCAATGTTATCATCACAGATAATGGGACCCCGTTCGTCAACAGAAAGATGGATGACTTCCTCAGCAAATTCAAGATCCAACATCATCGATTAAGCCCCTACCGTCCCCAGATGAATGGTGGGGTAGAAGCTGCAAACAAGACAATCGTTAGGATACTCGAGAAGATGGTCGTGACCTATCGGGATTGGTCAGATATGCTCCTATATGCACTTTGGGCTTATCGAACGTCTGTACGGTCTGCTACGGGCGCTACTCCTTTCGAGCTTACTTATGGAATGGAAGCAGTTCTACCAGTCGAGGTGGAAATACCATTACTACGGGTGTTACTAGAAAGCGGAATTGAAGAAGGAGAATGGCAACTGGCCAGATTCGATCAGTTGCAGCTAGCAGATGAAAAGCGCATGCGTGCGCTAAGTCATTCTCAGTGTTATCTGAAAAGGATCGCTCGGGCTTACAACAAGAGAGTCCGAAAAAGAAGTTTCAAGGTAGGCGACATGGTCATGAAGAAGATTCTACCGTCGCACCTTCCGGATCCCAGAGGAAAGTTCAAACCCTCGTGGGACGGGCCGCTGATCGTCAGAGAAGTACTTCCCGGAGGCGCTCTCAGACTCACCAGCATGAGAGGGGTGGATCTTCTTGAGCCAACCAACGCCGACAACGTGAAGATCTTTCACGGGTAAGTCATTCTGACCTTATCAAGAGTTACTTTAATAGAGCTGAAGTCAAGAGGTCGAAGCTAAAGCCTCTGATGAATCATTTCCGTCCACCAACAAGTGTTTCAAATAAGGGGATTCAAAAGAAAAAGAAAAAAAATATACAAAAAAAGAGAAAAAGAATACAAAAGAAAAAAAAGAAGAAAAGAGAAAAGGGAAGCCAAAGCAAGGCACCCGAGAAAAAAATCAACCCAAGAAGAAATACAGTCATCCATCCATTCATCTCAGAAGAGTCTTTAGCTAAGACCAACAGCTCTATCATTCTTAGGATAAGGGCTGAAAGACTGCCATCGGCCGGCAACGACGGATTCCGGACCTCTAGCTGCCGCAGTCATTCAAAGATTCAGAAAAAGAAAAAAGAGAAAAAGAAAATGTGTGTCTAAACAAAGAGGGCGGAGTGAAAACCCGAAAGGGCACTCCGAGTAAAAACAGTGGGCATACAGTGGACTTGGTGAAAACCCGAAAGGGCGCCGAGGGTGAAAACAGCATAGTTGCCAAGGGGCAGGCAAGATCAAACACCCGGGACGTGGTGAAAACCCGAAAGGGCGCCACGGGCAAAAATGATGGGAAAAAGCCGGCTGTAGTGAAAACTCGAAAGAGCGCTGCAGGCAAAAATGGCTCAAATGGAAAAAGAAAAAAAAATAAAAGTGCAGGTACCAGGAAATCAGACAGTCCAGATCGGTTCAAGCATTTCCAGTTCAAGAACAAGAAGAAGTGCAGTCAGGAACGAAGAGCTCTACAAATTCTGATAATCTCAGGAAACAACAGTTTCCATTACCTACACCTCTAGGGAACCAAAGGAGCACTCAAGTCAAATCTCGAGACATCGGTCAAAGCATTGGCCGAGCCCCAGTTCTGATTCCTATATCCCGAAACAAAATTCAGACACACTCACAAGACAACTAATGGCACAATAGATTTTCAAACAGTTTTCTCTTTTCATTAAATGCATCATATTTCTTTTATACATATCATGTCATCTTTTTCAAAAAATACAAAAAAAATCATCATCATCAGTCATATATGCAAAAAAGAATGTGCAGGTGGCCAACACAATCAATCTCTACCCTCCTCCTCGGCCACATCAGGTAAGTCCCCTGACTCATAATGAAATAGTCTCGCTCTCAACCTGCTCACCTCCATACGCAGGTAATGCACCTCATCTCGCTCAAGGGTACGGATCGCCGTCTCCTCATCAGACCACCTCTGATCAGCAGCCAATCTCCTCGACATCATCTCACAATGATACCGAAGTGCGAAAATCTTAGACAGCAAATGGCCATGAGTGGCCAAAAGGAAGCCAGGATCGATGAATGGGCGCTCCTCAAAGGGCTCATATAAACCAGATGAAGAGCCAGCATCTCCAAGGATATCCTGCTCATCCTCATCAGCAGTCTGGTGCCAGCAAGGGATACGTCGATACAGAGACTGCTCAACAACCCAGTACTGATATGGGGCGGTCGCCATCGAAAAAGCCCGCAGCTCAAAACCAAGCAAATCAGCAGTCAAGTAACTCGCCCAGGATCCATCGACCTGAGTCCTAAAGTCAGAAGCTCTAGATGGAAGCACTCGACGCCCGATACCCGCAAAAGCAAAAAGAGGAACATCCTGCTCGTACCCAAATTGCCGCAGAAACCGGCTAGGATGATAAGAAAAATAAGATCGAAAGCCTACCAGCATCAGAGGAAGGCGGTGTGCATCGCAAAGCACTGGAGGAAGTGAAAGCCAAGATGACTCCCAACGAACATTCTAGTCACGAAGTTCAGCAAACATCCTGGATATAAAGGCTCGCTCGTCCTAGCTGTATGCGGAAGAAACTTCATGATGTGCCGCATAAGGTCTGGGCGACGGGTGTCAGGAAAAGGTACAGGAACGGTCAACGAAAGACGTTCCCATAGCCAAACCTAATCATAAGAAGGAAAAGAAGTTCAGCTAGAGCAAAGCAATTCCTAAAAAGCAAGAAGAGAAAGGTGCAGAAAAGATACCTGAAGAAATGCACAGCAGCCGCGAAGGACATTAGTGCGGCCCAGGGCACAGTCAGTCAGCCCATTAAACAGCTCGGCCAAGATGAGGGAAATGATCCCCTGCTGTTGAATAGCTCGGCTCATCACCTCAAAAAGCAAAGGAGTCTGGGACCTGCGCCATCCCGAGAATAGCACCTCAGCTATCAAGCAGAACATCAGTGAGTTCCGAGCAAGGATAGAATCGGCCACACTCCGAGGACCCGAAAAAAGATCATACAGTAAGTCCAAGGAGAACACTACAGCATCCTGGCCGGCAACTGCAGGCCGAACAAGATAGGTGATCCCGAACCAGTTCTGCGGTGTGGCAGTCTTCGGCGAGAAATACTGAGTATAATCCCAAGGTAGGCCCGTCAAGCGTGCAAGCTCCTCCAAAGAAGGTCCCATCTCCATATCGTTGAATGCGAACAAGTTCAACGAAGGGACCCAGTCAATCAAGGCAGCTCCGAGCATCCTCCAATCAATGTTAACTCTAGCCATATGGATCAGACTGCCGAAGCCATAGCACTCCAAATCTCGAATCTCATAAGCTGACAAACTATTAAGCCAAGCAAGCAGCCGTGGCAAGCAAGAAGGACGAGGAAGCAGCTGAAAAGTCCTCACTGGTACCCCCTCCAGAACAAAAGGTCCAGAAATCAATGACAGCTCATCGAGGATCGGAAGATCAATGGGCGAAGGAGAAGGAAAAGCTGGAACCTCTGCAGATTCGACAGCCCCTGACCTGCCCTCAGTAACGACTATGTTTGATATAGTCGCATCACTGTCTGAAACCGCCACGACCTCAGCCGCATGAGAAGACTCGCCCACCTCATGAACAGAGTGCGCAAAAGACCGACGATCAGGAGAAGAACGACACTCTCCATCAAAAGGGCTATCAATAAAGATCACACCACACATCGTGGCATCCTGGCCAATCTGACCATCAAAAAATGCATCTGAACCATCGAGAAGGGTCCCGGCAACCCCGATCGAAGAATCAACGATCAGATTTGGACCTACGACCCTCTCCAACAGGAAATCATGAATCCAGTCATCATCCTGGCCGATCAAAGGGATCATCGAGGCATCCACATCGTCCATCATCAGGGGGACATCATCAATGATCACATCAAGTCCACCCAAACAAGTATGCCGCACATCTCGGCCATCATCAAGAGCATCCAAACCATCAAAGGTATCATCTGAACCATCCATCCCATCCAGACATGAGATCAGCCCATCTATGTCCATCATGGTCCCATCACCTCCATCAATCACATCATCTAGGTGGCCCACATTCAAGGGGTGCATAGCCTCACCTATGTCCCATCCTCCCATCTCATCCATGCCATCCATCTCTCCCATAATGAGGGCCCCATTTAAATCTGAAATTTCAACGTAGCTGCCATTAAGGGGGCCATTCAAAGCTCCACCAACCACCATCCCTAACCCCTCATCAATGCCCCCATTCAATGCACCATCTCCACTATCCATTAAAGAAATCCCTCCATCATTAAAGCCTTCAACACTTTCTGAAGTGTGGGACCCACCATGGACAGCCCCCACAACCCCTAAATCTCCACCATCCATTGCCCAAGAAAGGACAAAGCAAGATGAGGACAAGATGAGGAGGAAAGAGGAGACAAAGGGAAGATTCATGGTTGAAATCAAACCTGGACGTACAGAGCAGGTGGAGACAAGGGCAGCAGACAACAGAGAATGTCCGAACCCGAGCCAGCCCAGGCCGCACAAGAGGCAAGCCTTGGGCGGCCCGCTCTGGGCCGCCCGTATGGACGCGCTCCCTCTCTCTCCGCGGGATTGGCTCCATGGTTCTTGGTAGGTGAGGCTGACAGTCCACATCAGTAGATGGCACCCTGAGGGCCGCCCAAGGCTCCAATCCATCCCAGATTTCGATTGAGATTGATCAGAATCATTTGGGAGGTACCCCACCTGCCCAATCATGAAGCGCTCGGTCAGAATGGGTCTGATCAAGTCAAAGAGAGGGAAAGATGATCAAGAGAGGGCCACAAGCAATCTGAGCCATTCGAAGACCAGATTATTATGATCCAAACCATGGAAGAGCTCGCATGGGTCATCAAATAGCAAGACCAAGGGTTTGATCATTAAAGGAAGGGTCAGAATCCAAGATCTGATCATCAAGTGGGCCCGCAAGGCCAAGTTAAGCGATCTGAGATGTTCAAGTCATCATCCACACCATGAGAAGCCTTCTTAGCCTCACAAAACGTCAAGAAAGGGTGCTCCAAAGCAAAGCTGAGGTCTAGAAGGGGCCCACATGGCCAAATCAAGCAATCTGAACCGTTCAAGTCATCATCCATGCAGTTAAGAAGTCTCATCTCCCACGAATCATTAAAGAATGAGTCAGAAGTCAAAGCATCTAGACATCATCAAGGAATCTGAGACAAGTCAAAGGTTGTATATTTATCGAAAAGATTTTGATACAAAAGAGGGTAAAAGCAAAAAGAAGAAGGTCATCCATCAAGTAAGCTGAATACAAAAGCAGGCTACAAGTAACCAACATAGTCGTCATCGTCCCTCCTCTCGTCCCGCTCTCGACGATAAAGGTCCATCAAAGGAGCTGTCATTGAGCCTCCAGCATATCTGCGACGGCCCCCTGGAACATAGAGCGGAGGAAGCAGAGGCCCCTGGCCGTATAGCAAATACCACTCATCATAGTCGCGATCTGGGATCGTGAAACGAAACTCGGTTGGCCCGCAAGAGCATTAGCCATCTCGTCAGCAGGGATCTGAGCAGCTGGAGGAGGTGCAGAACAAGGGACCCGAGTCACCCCAGTGACCTACCGAAGCAGCCTCTCACCCAGATACCACTGAAATGATTCAGCGTCAGAAAGCATGATACGGAGACATGAAGCATCATATGCCTCTACACGCTGAGGGGTGTAATAGAGAGGGAAGCTGGCATATGGCATCCGAGCGAGCTACAGCAAATGAGGTCACCACGGTCAATTACAGTACAGAGCGAGGGATAAGGAAAGCAAGATACTTACAACATCAACGGTCAACCCGTCTATGTCAGCGCGCCAATTGTCTCCAGAAACTCGGGAGTTCCGCTGACGGTTTTGTTGGTGCCAGTACATGTGGCGATACAAAGAGGGCTTAATATCGTCCCGCATCCTCGGCGCGAGGTGGGGAAAATGGTCATAAAAGCAAGTCTAGGCAGGGCACACCTAACAATTAGAGAGAGGAAGAGGGTAAATGTCTTCAAGACAGGAGAAAGAAGAAGTACCTCAACGACAGGCCAGAAACCTGTGTAAGGCCAACTATTCCGACAGGTCTTATCCAGACCCTGAAAAATATGAGTTAGGATAGCCCCGTTCCAATTGTAGGGGTGGTGTAGATCCTCAACCAAGCGAAGAAATTTAGGATCGACCCTCTCATTGGCGTGGCAGAGAAGGAAGGACGTGAAAGCGTAAGTGATCATGGCCCGTGCTTTGTGGAGGGCCTCTAGCTCAGTAGTGAGGATGACGGAGGCAAAAGTATTGTAGAACCATCGCATCTTCACTTGATGGCCTTGGAATTCATCTTCGGGCGGGACATCACCAACGAGCCGTAGCCAGTCGGTGGAAGTGATGGGAGCCAGAGAGCTGACTTGAGGAACAACTGCCCCATGAAATGGAAAGCCAATTTGCATATAAATATCCAGGGGAGTTATTCCCCATTCACCACAAGGGAGCTGGAAGGTGTGGGTCTCGTCTCGCCACCTCTCGCAAAGGGCCCGAGCATCATACGGTTGGCACTGTTGTTATGAAAGCGTAAGGTGAGGAGGCCAGCAAAAGGAGTACCAGCCAATACTCGTTCAAGCAAAGGCTGTGGATCCTTCACCCAGTTATCCCAGTGATCCCTGGTACCTCGACCCTTGATGGCGGGAAGAGGTTAGTGCTCCATAGCCACGGAACACATGTGGTCCCCTCGGCGGATGATGAAGGCAGGATCATCCTCATCAATCACTCGACGTCCTCTGGTACCGTCCGCCATTGAATCCTACAAGCTTGGCAAGGTAAGTCCCTATCCCTTACCTGTTAAAATCCAAATTATCATCCAGGAAACCCATGGGATTGGACTCACATTCAAATGCAAGATCTGAAGTCCAACTCCATGTGTTACCCAGGATATGTGTTGGGCCCATTGAAGAAAGCAAGGCCCACCTTAAAGAAGGTTGCGTGGCATGCCTTAGGCAAGAAAAGTCCATCATCCAAGGACACATTTTGGACAACAAATGCACTCAAGTGCCATGAGATCAACAAAGGATGAGAATCCTACTTCACATGAGAAGCTCCTCTTCAAAGTCCATATGTGGCCAAGGATTGATCTACTTTTTATACCAAGGCCATGATTCTCATCTTTTTACACATGTACATGGACAAGTGGGGAACAGGAAGGAAATGGGCCCCTAAGAGCAACCCAAATGACTAATCTCAATGGATTGAAGGGAGCACATAGCCCACTTGAAGAACATGAGGACCCATTCATGGGTTAACCATGGGCACCCCTATGTGCACCATCTTGATGAAAGTTTTGACCATGAGAGCACAACATGGCGGTCTACCCACAAACATATGAATCAAAAAAGCCAATGATAAATTTTTTTTGATGCACATAGCCCACATGAAGAATCAAAGTTGGAAACGTCCATACAAGGACAAGTTTGGGCAACTTATGTGCACCAATTTCTTTACAAAACAAGGGGGCCATTTGAGCACAAGAGGGCATGGCTTGATGAGTCACCTAGCCATCATGGAAATGACTAAGAATGGTATACATAGCCCACTTGAAGATCAAAATCCAAAACACCCCAAAGCATGGGACAAAATTAGGCAACTTATGGGTATCATTCTTTCTCACAAATTGAAAGAAAAATCACTCGTCTTTGAGAATGATGGCGGATGACCCATTAAGCACCACAAGAAAAGTTCAAGGAGCTATGGTCGCATGGAGAGTTCACTTGAAGGAGGATCATCCATTTGAGATTGACAACATCTAAGGAAACTCTTGAGGACCACTTTTCTCCCACAAGAAAAAACCATTTGAACTTAGTGAGATTGTTGGAACAACTCACTCATGGGACTTGTAGATGATCAAGTAACTCAAGTCCTCTATCCATCAAAAGAAAAAACATGAAAGGAAAAAAATCCTACATGAACAAAGTGTAGTGGTGCACACGTGGTCCAAAGAAATCCAAATTTCAATGAGGGCCCAAAAGCTCATCCATATGGAAAAATCCTAAGGAACCCACCACACTTTGTACATAAGGATGTACATCATAATCAAGAGATGGTGGAAGATTTGGGCTACTTGCCCATAAAGGCCCAACTAAGAAATCTAGCCCACTTGAGATCCAAGTGAAGAATGGGCTATTCACTTTTGTTCATACACATGTGAAGAAAGATGGGGCCACCCAAAGTGAGCCCCATGAGCCCAAAACTTAAGGTAGGCCCCACCATTCCCATGGGTCCAAACCTTGGAAAGAAGTTGGAAAAGAAAAGAAAGCTCCAAAGGAAATGACAAGAAAGAGAAAGTAAGAGAGAGCCCAAAATGAAGCATTGGGCCCATCAAATACACCAAGGGCCATAACTTCACTTTGAGCCCATTTGATACATATGAAAAGAGGCCCAACTCCCATGAAAAGATAGGATATTTTGCCATGCACACTTGATGGGCATGGCAAAATTACCCTTTACATACACATGAAGGGAGTGTGAAAAGAAGAGAAGAAAAAATGAAATGGAAAGCTTGCAATGTCCTTCTCCATGCACCACCTTTGAAAGAGATTTGAGATCTAGAAAAAGACCAAAAACACTTGTGCCCACCTTCACTCCTTTTAGAATAGCTACATGGAAAAAGAAAAGAGTCATGAGAAGAGACAATGAAGAAGGAAAAAGACAAAAGAGAAAGGGAGTGGTCCATACCTTTACCACTCACCAAAGAGGGACCATCTTGCTGTCCCAAAACTTCTCTAAGGCCCACCACTTGAGAGAAGCCAAGAACCACCAAAAGGAGAGAGAAAACTTTGAGAAAGAAAGAGTATGAGAGAGAGAAGAGAAAGATTGCACGTTGGATGGGGTAGGGGTGCCCCATGTTATATAGAAAAGGGGGGTGCACCCCTTTACCCAACCCATTGAAGAAACCAGGGGTTAGAGGCGATCTAGGCGGCGCCCAGGGGGCCGTCCTACCTCCCACCTAGTTGAAACGACCTCTCCTCCTCTCTCCTTGGGAAGAACTCCTTCTTGGGAAGGGTGGTTGCAAGTGAATCTTGTACCTCCTTGTAAGAATGAAGTGATGGAAGAGAATGGTGAGAAAAAGTAAGAAATCTCACCAAAATCTCATCTTATGAGAAATTGGCGAGAAATTGGGTTGATGATGTGGAAACGTTCCATGGAATTTTCAAGGAAAAGAAAGAAAAAAATTTGACTTGGTCAAACAGTGATCTCAACCATCCAAAGGCATGACCAGATGATCCGAACTATTCTAAGAAGAATCCCCGGAATCTCCCACCTTGATCGCTACTGTCTTGTACAAAAACTTGGTCTGAAGACCTTAAACTACGTCGGGATCGACATCTCGAGAGAGTTTCAATAAAAACCGGCATCGATCTTCATTAAGACCTGATGACTTCGGGCATTTTCTAAAAAACAAAAATGTGATTTCCAGCATCGCTTGTACATGTTCTGGTCCGAAGACCTTAAACTACCTCGGGATCAAGATCCCGAGGGACTTTTTAAATAAAAATCGGTAGCAGTTTGGATCGTTCGAATCAAGATCCGCTGACACCGGACATTTTTCAAAAAATAAAAAAAAAGTGTTTGCCCTGTTTTGTACAGTTTTGTGGTCCGAAGACCTTAAATTACGTCGAGACCAACATCCCGAGAGATTTTTAATAAAAACTGGCATCAATCCCAGCCGTTCGAGCTAGGATCTGACGACCTGGATCATTTCAAAAAAAAATGTGTTGCCCTATTCTGTACAAAGTTTTGGTCCGAAGACCTTAAACTACGTCGGGATCAGTATCCCGAGGGATTTTAATAAAAACCAGCATCGATCCCAGCCATTCAGGCCAAGATTTGATGACTTGGATCATTTCAAAAAAATCACAAAAAGAATGTATTTTCAGCATGTACATAAGTTCGGTCCGAAGACCTTAAACTACATTGGGATTAATTTCTCGGGAGACCTTTTCCTGCCTTCAACCAAAAACCGGCATCGACCTCAACCGCTGGGATCAAGGTTTGATAGCCCGGATCATTTTCAAAAATAACCAAAAAGATTTCAAGCTTTCCATAAAAACCAGCATCAACCCTGATTACCCGAGTTGAGTCTGGAGCTTTTTCAAAAAATACAAAAAGATAAAAAATAAAAATTTCACCATCAATTTCAACTGCACAAATTCATCTCCAGCAGTCCGAAGACCTAAAACTACACTGGGATTAACTTCTCGGGGGCTTTCTTTCCTAACCTATTCCAGACATGGCTGACACTTTGTTCGCTTCCTCAAGTGTAGGGTTGCGATATAGTAATAAACTCGGTAAGACCGAGGTCGATCCACAGGGACTTATGTAGGATTTCACAAACACATCCAAAAGTGTCTATTGAAAGCTAATAATCAGATTTTGAATAAGATTGATATGAGTAACAATTTTAAACTAATTTGAATGTAAACAATTATAAAAAGGCGTTAGGGGTTCAAGGATCCACTTGTAGCAATCCTTGATGGTCAATCCGCTGTGGTTTCACACTTTCTCAATTGGTTTCACACTTTCTCAACTAGAATTGATATTAAGATCTATCTAGTCGGATGATAGAGCTGTTAAACCAAACAATCTGCTATATGTAAGTTCAATGCATAGGATTCACTCAATGTGGGCTGAGATGAGCATGCTCAATTGCATAGGTCAGTCTCCATTCCAAAAGGTTCAGTTCACAATCATAACCATCCTCAAGTCCTGTCACAAGACAAGTCTAGATCAGGATTTGAACTTGATTTAAATCACATGCACAGTCCATACATAATTCAGAATATCAAAAAAATAGAACTTTGGTAGGAAGTCCCTTCATGAAGATCATAGTACTAGAGCGCACTCCAATTCCTCGGATCATACAGGTCTAGACTGATACAAACCAATTAAGAAGTTAAGTAATTCTCCCAAACATCCATGAGTCATCATAAGACTAAGAAAAACTACTTAAAAACTTGTATAAACTTCAAACCATAGTTCATAAACATGAATTCCACACTTAAAACCAACTGAATACGAATTGAAACATCTTGGATCCACTACAAGCTTCACCTCTTAGCCCTAGCTAAGAGGTTTAGCTGCTCATGATCCAAGGAAACATGAAACAACCAAAAAAATCATAAAAACACCAAAACAAACTAGAAGGAGTTGTGGAACTCCGAAATTCACTTCCGCAGCCTCCAAGCTTGCTTAAACCCTTCCAAGATACCCTAGGAACGATCCCTAGGTGTCCTTTTATAGTGGGGAGGCTGTTGAACCTCCAATTTATACATTGCATTGCCCATTACATGACATGGTTTGCATGATTTTCGTGATTGAAAGGCCCATCTAACACTTGTTTTGTGGTTATAGGGGATGAGAGCGGACTTCATTCAATTAGGGATTAAAAGGAAGCCTTTGGAGCCAGTGGATGAAGGATGAAAGAGGACCAAAGAAAGAATAAAGTAAGGAGAAGAGAGAGGAGAAAAGAAAGAAAGAAGAACAAAATGAAGAGAGCTAACCGGTCTTGACCGGTCGGCCAGAGGAGCCAGACCGGTCTTGACCGGTCGGCCATGTGCACTGATCAAAGGGGAAAGCCAGACCGACCGGTCTTGACCGGTCGGCCATGCGTCTGGAAGCTAGAATGAAGCCTGACCGGTCTTGACCAGTCGGCTATGCACGCTGTCCATCCTGTTAAAACAAGCCCGACCGGTCTTGACCGGTCGGTTGTACTCCTTAGACTGTTTAAAAGCCCAGTCCGACCGGTCTAGACCGGTCGGCTCTGCGTAAGTAGAGTTCTTTCTAAATCAGGACTCTGAAAACTGCTGCGCACTGCGTAACCTTTCGCAGATTCTGGATGTTTTCGACGCAAGGGAGGTTTCTTACTATAAAAGGATACCTAGGGGCTCTTCCTAGGTCATCAGAGAAGCTAAGGGACGTGGTTTTGGAGAGAGGAAGCTGTCGTGGAGCGTCTGCAACTCTTCTATTTTCGATTTTTCTAGTTTTATGCTTTCATTAAGAGTTTTTAGTTGTAGCATGAATATGCTCGGCTAGAACCTCTCAGCTAAGGCTGAGAGGTGAAGCTTGTAGCCAATTCTATGTTGGATTCAGTTTAATTCAAGTAATTTTAATTCAAGTTTGAATTTTTCTTATGTTCTAGTTTCCAAAAGTGGTAGTTTAAGATGTTTTATGAGAGTTCATGTGCTCCGGACATGAGTTCCTTGCAATTCTCTGAGATTATCATATAATGCTTGTTTAGATTCGAATTATAGTAACCCTTGAGCAGGCCATAGTCCATAGGCATGGCTGTTACTCCGCAGGCTATGGTTTTGAATTCTATATTGATTGAATGGGACTAGAACTTGGAAGTTCAACTTGATTTGGATTGAATGTGTGTGAATGCTTTATTTTCCAACTAGATGAGAGATAGGACTTCAAATCTAGTTGTGTTCTCTACTTGGATTGATTGAATTGACATGGGATTGCTACAAGTGGATCCTTGAATGCCTTAGTACTTTGAATTACTGATTTCTATTAAAGTTACTGTTTTAGTTAATTACTCAATTAATCTGATTTTCTTCCAAAAACTGAGTTGCTGGAGTAGTTTGGAGATTGTTTCTAATTCCCTGTGGATCGACCTTGGTTCTTACCGAGATTTATTACTACATCGCAGCCTTACACTTGAGGCGAGCGAACAAGTTTTTGGCGCCGCTGCCGGGGAAATAGATAACGGTTTTCAAATAGTCAGTGGCTGTAAAAGTAGAAGTAGATAGGTTTTTCTGATTTTCTTAGAACTAACAAATTTTTCTGTTTTGTAGGAATTCTCCTCTAAGTTCAAGCGCATCAGGTGATACCTTTCTAACTTAGTTTTTTCAGATTAATTTCAGATTTCAGTTTTCTAGGTTAGGATTAGTTTTGATTTTTGGTTGAGTGGTTTATGTCCCGTTGGGAACGTAATCACTCAAATCGTCTCCAATCTGAAGGTGGTTTAGTTGGACCATTGTTAGTTCATAGACGAGTCCGAAATTATCAAGAGCATTGTGAAAGTGTGGGAAGTATGGAACAAACACCTTTAAGGAATCCTCCCCCCCTACTCCAACTACAAACGCAAATCAGGAAGGAGTAGGAGAGAATGAGGTACATAATGTTCCTCCAATGAGATCACTACGGGACTACCTACAACCTGCCCGAACAATTACACCCTCTTGCGTGGTTCTACCAGCAAACGGTGGAAATTTTGACATAAAACCAGGTGTAATTCAACTCTTACCAAAGTTCCATGGGCTAGATTCTGACCGCCCATACTTACACTTGAAAGAATTTGAAGAAGTGTTGGCCACCTTGCATTACACCAATGTTTCCGAGGATACTATCAGACTTAAACTTTTTTCTTTCACTTTGAAAGAAAGAGCCAAGGATTGGCTTCACTCTCTCAGACCACATTCGATTGGGTCATGGGTTGAGATGAACCGGGAATTCTTGAAAAAGTTCTTCCCGGCTCATAAAACGAACACCCTTCGAAGGGCCATAATGAATTTCTCGGCCAAAGAAGGTGAATCTTTCTTTCAATGTTGGGAAAGATTTAAAGATCTCTTGCTTGCTTGCCCACATCATGGCTATGAGAGTTGGCGAATTATAAACTTTTTCAATGATGGATTAAGTTCCAATATGTGCCAATTTGTGGAGATGATGTGCAATGGCGAGTTTATGAGTAAAAATCCAAATGAGGCTTGAGTTACTTGGACATGTTGGCTGAAAATGCCCAATCTTGGGATACATCGGATAAACCCAATAACTCCAAGCCCACTCAAGAGAAAGGAGGGATCTATGTCCTTAAGGAGGAAGACGATGTGAATGCAAGGATAGCCAACCTCACAAGGAAGGTTGAAGCCATGGAACTTAGTAAAAGTGGAGTTCCCAAGTCCAATGAAGCTGTTGAAACCATATGTGGGATTTGCCTCACCGATTTACACGCTACGCAAGATTGTCCCACAATTCCTGCATTCCAAGAGGTATTACATGAACACGCCAATGCCACATATAGTTATCAACGACCTTTCAATGGACCGGTAGGTAATATGTACAATGAGAGTTGGAAGAACCACCCAAATTTTAGTTGGAAGAATGCTCCTACGAGCAATTCTACCAATTCTCAAAGAGGGCCACCCATGCAAAATATGGCCCCACCTCAATTCTCAATGGAGGATACTTTGAAGGCGTTTATGCAAGGGCAAACACAAATCAATCAATCGAATCAGCAAATGTTCCAAGAGCTTAAAGCCTCGGTTGATGAGATTGAGGGACGCTTGAATGCTAGGGAAGGGACCTTTCCGGCCCAACCTCAGCCTAATCCAAAGCAAGTACATGAAGTGAGCATCCCTAATCCTCCCAAACAAAACATGGAGCAAGCTAAATCCATCACCACCCTTAGAAGTGGTAAACAAATTGACAAAACTATTCCAGTGAAGGCCGATGAGCCTAATGATCCGGTAAATTCTGAGGATGAAGATGGATCTAACTTAGCCCCACAACAACCGGAACGCATTTACAAGCCCGTGGCACCATTCCCTTCAAGATTGGTTGCCCCAAAATCTCTCCCAAATTCTCATGATATTCTAGAGATTTTCAGACAAGTTAAGATTGATATCCCTTTGCTTGATGCCATCAAACAAATCCCCTCTTATGCCAAGTTTCTAAAAGACATATGCACAACAAAACGCAAATATAATGTGCAGCAGAAGGCCTTCTTAACCGAGCAAATGAGTGCCATCCTCACTCAAAAGACCCCCCCAAAATTCAAAGATCCCGGTAGTCCCACCGTCTCATGTATCATTGGAGACTACCAGATTGAGTGTGACTTGTTAGATTTGGGGGCAAGTGTGAATTTGATCCCATACTCGGTATATGAGCAATTGGGTCTTGGTGAATTAAAACCCACCAAAACCACGTTGCAACTCGCTGATAGATCTATCCGTGTACCAAGGGGGATAGTTGAGGATGTTCTAGTCCAAGTTGACAAATTCTACTACCCGGTAGATTTTATCATCTTGGACACACAACCGGTTTTGGATGCTAGCACCCAAATACCGGTAATATTAGGCCGCCCATTCCTTGCAACATCAAACGCAATCATCAATTGCCGGAATGGGGTGATGCAACTATCTTTTGGAAACATGACACTAGAGGTAAATGTGTTTCACTTGGGCAAAAGGCATAGGGATGTCGATGATGATGAGTTTTTCGAGGTAAACATGCTTGAAACTTTTGAAGAAGAAGAACTCCTCCAACTTGAACCACTAGAAAGCTTGGAGACATGCTTAGCACATTTCATGGATTCTGAAGACCCCATCATTAGTGAAATTGTGCAAGCATTGAATATAGAAAGACCGGTAGTTGGTACTAGCCGGTGGAGGCCCCATTTTGAAAAATTGCCACCAACCACATCAATGCCTCTACCGTCTAACATCAAACCACCGAAGCTTGACCTCAAACCATTGCCATCCGAGCTTAAATACGTATATTTGGGTCAAGAGGAAACGTTCCCAATTGTCATTGCCTCCCACCTTTAGAAAGACCAAGAGCTCAAGTTGATTGAGTTACTCAAAGAACATAGGGAAGCCATAGGTTGGACAATAGCGGATCTCAAAGGGATAGATCCTTCGGTTTGCACTCACCGAATACACCTTGAAGAAAATGCAAAAACGACTAGACAACCTCAAAGACGGATAAATCTAAACATGATGGAGGTTGTCAAAGCCGAGGTGTTAAAGCTATTAGATGTGGGTATTATCTACCCTATCTCAGATAGCCAATGGGTGAGTCCTACCCAAGTTGTCCCCAAGAAATTCGGTATTACCATCATTGAAAACGCCAACAACGAGCTTATACCAACTAGGGTGACCACCGGTTGGCGTATGTGCATTGATTATAGGAAGCTCAACACAGTTACTAGGAAAGACCACTTCCCTCTCCCATTTATGGATCAAATTTTGGAGAGGTTGGCAGGCCATTCCTATTATTGCTTCCTAGATGGTTATTCCGGATACAACCAAATTGAGATAGCTCCGGAAGACCAAGAGAAAACCACATTTACATGCCCATTTGGCACCTTCGCTTACCGAAGGATGCCATTCGGGTTATGTAATGCACCCGCCACATTCCAACGATGCATATTGAGTATTTTCTCGAACATGGTGGGTGAGTTTCTTGAGGTATTCATGGATGACTTTTCTGTTTTTGGTAGTACATTTGATGAGTGTCTCAACCACTTGAAGTTGGTCTTGATGAGGTGTGAGGAGAAGCAACTTGTATTAAACTGGGAAAAGTGTCATTTCATGGTACAAAGAGGAATAGTCCTTGGACATATCATCTCGTCCAATGGAATAGAGGTAGACCGGGCAAAAATTGACATAATTTCCAATCTACGACCACCCAAAAGCATACGCGATGTGCGGTCCTTCCTTGGACACGCCGGTTTCTATCGAAGGTTTATAAAGGATTTTAGTCATATCTCAAGGCCTTTATGCAACCTTTTACAAAAGGAGAACCAATTTGAGTGGAGTACCGAATGTCAACTAGCTTTTTCAAAGCTAAAAGACATGTTGACAACCGCTGTATCATGCAACCACCAAATTGGTCCATTCCTTTTGAGTTGATGTGCGATGCGAGCGATTTTGCTATTGGGGCAGTGTTAGGCCAAAAGAAGGAAAAGAAGCCTCATGTTATCTACTACGCAAGTAGGACCTTGAATCCCGCCCAAGTTAATTATTCGACTACGGAGAAAGAGCTCCTAGCTATCATTTTTGCCTTAGACAAATTCAGGCCATACTTAATAGGATCCAAAGTCATTGTTTATACGGATCATGCGGTGCTGAAATACCTTCTTTCTAAGAAGGATGCTAAGCCCCGTTTGCTTAGATGGATCCTACTCCTTCAAGAATTCGACTTAGAGATCAAAGACAAGAAGGGGGTAGAAAATGTGGTGGCAGATCATCTATCCCGCCTAGTCCTACCAAATTCCATTGACGAGTCACCTATTGAGGACTCATTCCCTGATGAGCAACTCTTTGTTGCTATGCATCCACCATGGTACGCTGATATAGCTAATTATCTTTCCACAGGTGCGATGCTGATTCATTGGACCGCGCAAGACAAACTTAAATTTCTAAGGGAAGTGCGCAGATTTTTCTGGGATGAACCTCTATTGTTTAAATATTGCCCAGACCAAATTATAAGGAGATGCATCCCCGATGATGAACACAATTCAGTCATCTCCTTTTGTCATGATCAAGCATGTGGGGGTCATTTTTCATCCAAGAAAACAACTGTGAAAATTCTGCAGTGTGGTTTTTATTGGCCCACGCTATTCAAGGACACCCACGAGTTTTGCAAAGCGTGCGAGCGCTGCCAGAAGTTAGGAAGATTATCCCGTCGAAATATGATTCCTCTCACCCCAATTCAACATCTTGAAGTCTTTGACTGTTGGGGCATCGATTTCATGGGACCATTCCCCTCATCTTTTGGACATGTCTATATTTTGCTTGCCGTAGACTATGTGTCTAAATGGATAGAGGGTATCCCATGTAGAACCAACGATCATCGTACGGTTCTCAAGTTCCTCAAAGAAAACATACTTTCTAGATTTGGGACGCCTCGGGCCATCATTAGTGATGGTGGTTCTCACTTTTGCAATAGACCTTTCGAAACTTTAATGAAGAAATATGGTATTAGGCACAAAGTGAGTACCCCATACCACCCACAAACAAGTGGGCAAGCTGAAATCTCCAATAGGGAAATCAAGCAGATTTTGAAAAAGACGGTGAGACCGGATCGCAAGGACTGGTCCCTAAGATTAGATGATGCACTTTGGGCTCATCGTACCGCCTATAAGACACCCATTGGAATGTCCCCTTATAGACTTGTCTATGGGAAAGCTTGCCACTTGCCGGTGTAAATAGAACACAAAGCCTATTGGGCAATTCGGGCTTTAAATTTTGACATGGACAAGGCTAGCTCGCTTCGCAAACTCCAATTAAATGAGCTTGATGAAATCCGGAACAATGCATATGAGAACTCGAGAATTTACAAGAGTAAGATGAAGGCTTTCCATGACAAACACATCTTCAGGAAATCTTTCCATGAAGGACAGAAAGTACTCTTGTATAATTCCCAACTTCACCTTTTTCTGGGAAAATTACGATCTCGATGGACCGGCCCATATATTATCAAAGAAAATTTTCCTCATGGGGCTGTTGAGATTGAAAATGCAGCAAATGGTAACTGTTTTAAAGTTAATGGACAACGCCTTGAACCATTTGTTGAGAAATTTGATTCAGAGGACGTGTCCATCACTCTGAATGATCCTGTCTATCAGGATGATTGATCTCCTAGTCTGATGGAGGTATAGCATAGGTAGGTTTTCTTCAGTTTTACTATTTTAGTAGGTTTTAGTTGTTGGGTTGGAGACTTCCATGATCGCTCTCTCAGGTACTATTGATTCTCACTCTCTCATATTTTATCATTGCTCTCATGTTCATGCTACTTGAATATCTTTTTACATTGAGGACAATGCAAGATTTGGTTGGGGGGTGAGATGAGATTCCTCATCTAGCATATTGCAACATTCCGAGCTTCATATGCGCAAATTTTTTTTTCGAATTTTCTAACATCTCAAAACTCTTTTAGAAAATCTTGTTTCTATACATTTGAGATGCTATGAGTATAAGAAGAGGAGATACGAAGTGTGTGATGTTGTAGGTCTTGATTTTCTCCCGACATAATGGTTTTATATGTTAGTTCCCCTATTGTTGTGATTGATAGAAAATTTGAACACCTTTACACCAAGTTCACATTACACGATTTTCATGAGTTGATAGGGCTATGTGATTTCTGGATTAGCTAGACTTTGATTTAAAGGTGTTGAGCAGCCAAGCCGGGGTATTTTGTCCATCCTTGTCCATGGGAAAATAACAGAAGATATGGATTTCTAAAAATCCTATCTAATTTAAAAGAAAAAGGAAAGAAATGATGAAATCGGGAAGGAAAGAAAAATGGTGGAAAATTCCGAAAAGGGCTACCTATTACCAACCGGGGGATGGTTGAACCGTAACCAAAGCCAGAAATGGGACGTAGTGTGAAAGCCGTCGGAAGGACGGTAAGGCAAATTCCTGTCATAGGCTTGTTGTTGCTCTGTGCACCTTAAAATCCTTGGTTTACTTAATCTATGAAGAAGATGATCCCAGGAACTCATGAGATGAACTTTCACTATGCACACTAGGTTGAATTTGTTCGAGTTCTTCTATTTATCAATCAGTCAGTGGGAATTTCATGTAGACACCTTTTATGTTTTGAGAGTCCAAGGTTTCAGCTTCTATCACCTAATTTTTCCAAATTTTATACTTATACACCTTGGAATGGATAGAATCATGGGTTCTGAAGGAGAGTTGGGTTTGGAGGTTTGAAATTATTTCACGCATGTTTTGCTCGGGACTAGCAAAAAGCTGGTTTGGGGTTGTGTTGAACCTCCAATTTATACATTGCATTGCCCATTACATGACATGGTTTGCATGATTTTCATGATTGAAAGGCCCATCTAACACTTGTTTTGTGATTATAGGGGATGAGAGCGGACTTCATTCAATTAGGGATTAAAAGGAAGCCTTTGGAGCCAGTGGATGAAGGATGAAAGAGGACCAAAGAAAGAATAAAGCAAGGAGAAGAGAGAGGAGAAAAGAAAGAAAGAAGAACAAAATGAAGAGAGCTGACCGGTCTTGACCGGTCGGCCAGAGGAGCCAGACTGGTCTTGACCGGTCGGCCATGTGCACTGATCAAAGGGGAAAGCCAGACCGATCGGTCTTGACTGGTCGGCCATGCGTACTGGAAGCTAGAATGAAGCCCGACCGGTCTTGACCGGTCGGCTATGCACGCTGTCCATCCTGTTAAAACAAGCCCGACCGGTCTTGACCGGTCGGTTGTACTCCCTGGACTGTTTAAAAGCCCAGTCCGACCGGTCTAGACCGGTCGGCTCTGCGTAAGTAGAGTTCTTTCTAAATCAGAACTCTGAAAACTGCTGCGCACTGTGTAACCTTTCGCAGATTCTAGATGTTTCCGACGCAAGGGAGGTTTCTTACTATAAAAGGACACCTAGGGGCTCTTCCTAGGTCATCAGAGAAGCTAAGGGACGTGGTTTTGGAGAGAGGAAGCTGTCGTGGAGCGTCTACAACTCTTCTATTTCCGATTTTTCTAGTTTTATGCTTTCATTAAGAGTTTTTAGTTGTAGCATGAATATGCTCGGCTAGAACCTCTCAGCTAAGGCTGAGAGGTGAAGCTTGTAGCCAATTCTATGTTGGATTCAGTTTAATTCAAGTAATTTTAATTCAAGTTTGAATTTTTCTTATGTTCTAGTTTCCAAAAGTGGTAGTTTAAGATGTTTTATGAGAGTTCATGTGCTCCGGACATGAGTTCCTTTCAATTCTCTGAGATTATCATATAATGCTTGTTTAGATTCGAATTATAGTAACCCTTGAGCAGGCCATAGTCCATAGGCATGGCTGTTACTCCGCAGGCTATGGTTTTGAATTCTATATTGATTCAATGTGACTAGAACTTGGAAGTTCAACTTGATTTGGATTGAATGTGTGTGAATGCTTTATTTTCCAACTAGATGAGAGATAGGACTTCAAATCTAGTTGTGTTCTCTACTTGGATTGATTGAATTGACATGGGATTGCTACAAGTGGATCCTTGAATGCCTTAGTACTTTGAATTACTGATTTTCTATTAAAGTTACTGTTTTAGTTAATTACTCAATTAATTTGATTTTCTTCAAAAAACTGAGTTGCTGGAATAGTTTGGAGATTGTTTCTAATTCCCTGTGGATCGACCTCGGTTCTTACCGAGATTTATTACTACATCGCAGCCTTAGACTTGAGGCGAGCGAACAGAGGCTCCACAACTTCAGAAGATTGGAGAATCTGCGTAACACTTACGCACTGCGCAGAGAAAATCGACACCAGAAATAGAAGGTTTGAATCTTACGCAGGCGACCCGTCGTACGACCGGTCGCAGTGGCTGGACGACCGGTCGTGGATGCTGGACGACCGGTCTCAAAACAACCAAAAACAGTCCAGAGAGTTTCATCTTGGAAAATTAAATTAAGGACTGGTCGCACGATCGGTCGCAGAAGTGGACGACCGGTTGCACGACCTGTCGTGAATGGTCCAGAGAGTAATGGCTTCTGAGTCTTCCTCTGTGCATGCGCGGACCGGTCGGACAACCGGTCCTTGGCTTTGGACGACCGGTCGGATAACCGGTCGTGGGCACCTTCTTCTGCATTCTTTCTTTCATTTCTCTGGCTTCTTTCTTCCATTCTTTTCTCCTTTCCTTGCTTCCTTCTTTCTTTGGTCCTCCTTCGATCTTCATCCAAATAGTCCCAAATAAGCTCTTTTCATCTTCAATTAGGCGGAGTCCACTCTCAATCCTGCAATCACCAAACATGCATTCAATTAGTCTTTAAATCATGAAAATCTTGCACAATGAGTGATGAATTGGGGTTAGAATATACACAATTAAGAGCTCAACACACCCCCCAACCAGCATTTTGCTAGTCCCGAGCAAAACATGCGTGAAACTAATTCCATCCTTCAAAACTCAACTCTCTTTCAGAAACCATTCTTCTATACATCCCAAGACATACAAGTGTAAGATTCAGAAATGTTAGGCGACAAAGATTGAAACCGTAAACCCTCAAAACATAATAAGCATTCATATGAGATTCTTGCTGATTGGTTGATAAATAGAAGGACTTGAACAAATTCAATCTAGTGTGGATAGTGAAAATTCATCTCACGAGTTTCTAGGATTATCTTCTTCATAGATCAACTAGACTATAGAACTCAAGGTACATAGAGCCACATTAAGCCAATGACAGGAATTTGCCTTACCGTCCTTCCGACGACTTTCACACTACGTCCCATTTTCGGCTTTGGTTACGGGTAGACCATCCCCCGGTTGGTAGTAGGTAGCCCTAATCGGAATTTTCCACCCTTTTTTCCATCATTCCCAATTTCATCCTTCCTTTTCCTTTTTCTTTTAATTTAGATAGGATTTTTAGAAATCCATATCATTCGTTGTTTTCCTATGGACAAGGATGGACAAAGTACCCCGACCTGAATTCTCAACACCTTAATTCAAAGTCTAGCTAATCCATGAATCACATAATCCCTTCAACCCATGAAAATTGTGTAATGTGGACTAGGTGTAAATGTGTTCAGATTTTCTATCAATCACAGAAATAGGGGAATTCACATATAAAACCATTATGCTATGAGAGATTCCAGACATACAGCCCCATACACTTCATATCTCCTCCTCTTATGCTCATATCATCTTGAATGCATAGAAACAATGTTTTCCAAAACAGTTTCGAATTTTGGAAAAATTGAAAAATTTCCACATAATTGCTTGAAATGTTACAAAACGCTGGATTCATCCAAGTGATCCTACACCCCCCAACCAAACATTGCATTGTCCTCAATGTAAAAGATGTGCAATGAGCAAAACATGAGAGCAATTTGAAAAATAAAAGGGAGTGAGGAATGATAGTACCTGAGAGAGTGAAAAGTGGAATTCTTCCTCCTTCTAACAACCCTATGAAAAAGAAAACAAAAGCAGCAAAATCCTAATCCTAACTACTCTATACCTCCATCAGACTAGGTGATCAATCATCCTGATACACAGGATCATTCAGAGGTATGGACATACCTTCTGAAGGAAATTTCTCAAAGAACGGCTTTAATCGCTGCCCATTCACCTTAAAAATGTTGCCGTTCCTCGGATTTAACAGCTCAACAGTCCCATATGGGTAGACAGTTTGTACAATGTAGGGACCGGTCCATCGAGATCTCAATTTTTTCGAAAATAGATGTAAGCGAGAATTATACATGAGGACTTTTTGATTGATCGTGAATGTCTTGCGAAGAATATTCTTATCATGAAATATCTTCGTCTTGTCCTTGTAAATTCTCACATTCTCATATGCTTCGTTCCGGATTTCTGCAAGTTCATTCAATTGTAGTTTGCACAACGAGCTTGCCTTGTCAGAATTGAAATTCATCTTCTTAATTGCCCAATATGCCCTATGTTCCAACTACACAGGAAAGTGACACACCTTCCCATAGACAAGTCTATAGGGAGACATTCCAATAGGGGTTTTGAAAGCAGTACGGTAGGCCGAAAGCGCATCGGTAAGCCGAAGTGACCAATCCTTGCGATCGGGGTTCACCGTTTTCTATAAAATGTGTTTAATCTCCCTATTGGATATCTCAGCTTGTCCACTAGTTTGTGGGAGATAGGGAGTACTCACTTTGTGTGTTACTGTTGAGCTCATAATTATGCATATTCTAACCCCAATGCATCACTCATTATGCACGATATATACGTTTAAAGAACTAACTTAATGCATGATGTGTGATTGTAGGGACAAGATGGAGAGCTCACCATTTGAAAGATAAATGAGGCTCCTTACAAGTATTGAAGACCATAGGATGAAGTATTGAAGGAAGATCAAAGAGAAGAAAGCAAGGAAAGAAGAGAAAAGAAGAAAGAAAGAGAAGAAAGCAAAGAAGAAAAAGTGCTGACCGGTCGTGACCGGTCGGCCAAGGAAGCCAGACCGGTCAGTAACCGGTCTGCCATGTATGGAGGATGCTGCTGAAGACGTCCGACCGGTCATGACCGGTCGGACAGTGCTGCTGGGAATTCAATGAATAGGACCGACCGGTCAAGACCGGTCGGTCAGTGTTGCTGCAATGTGAAGAAAAACATCCGACCGGTCTTGACCGGTCGGAGTGGCTTGCTGGATTGAGGTTCTACAAGGCCCGACCGGTCTTGACAGGTCGGGCATACCTGCTGGAGTATTTTCACTTGAGGCCGACCGGTCTTGACCGGTCGGCCATGCGTACTGAGTTAGAACTTTCTAATTTCTTCCCGAAATTCTCTGCGCTGCGTAAGTGTTACACAAATTTCCGATTCTTCCGACGTTGGGGAGCCTCCAAACTATAAATAGACACCTAGGGATTGTTTCTAGGGTATCCTAGAAGGGTTCAAGCGAAGTTGGAGACTGTGGAAGTGGAGATTGGAGTTTCACAACTCCTTTTGGTTTGCTTTGCTGTTTTCATGCTTTTAGTAGTTGTTTCATGTTTCCTTGGATCATGAGCAGCTAAGCCTCTTAGCTAGGGCTAAGAGGTGAAGCTTGTAGTGTATCCAAGATGTTTTAATTCGTAGTTAAGTGGTTTTCAGTTTGGAATTAAGGATTATGAACTAAGGTTTGAAGTTTATACAAGTTTTTAAGTAATTTCTCTTAGTCTTGTGATGACTCATGGATGTTTGGATGAATTACTTATCTGCTTAATTTGTTTGCAACGGTCTAGACCTGTATGATCCGAGAAATTGGAGTGCGCTCTAGTACCAAGCTCTTCATAAAGGGGCTTCATGCCAAAGTTCTAGTTTTGGTTGATTATCTGGAATATGTATGGACTGTGCATATAATTTGAATCCAGTTCAAATCATGATCTAGCCTTGTCTTGTGAGAAGACTTGAGGATGGTTATGATTGGGAATTGGACATATAGAAAAGGTGAATGACCTATGCAATGAGCATGCTCAGATCAGCCTAGAGTTGAGTGAACTTTATGCACAGAACTTACATGTTACAGACTTCTGGTTTAACAGTTCTATCATCCGACTAGATAGACCTGACTGGTGATTCTAGTTGAGAGAATGAGAAACCACAGCGGATTGAACATCGAGGATTGCTACAAGTGAATCCTCGAACCCCTAGTGCCTTCTTATAATTGTTTACATTCAATTTAGCTTAAACTGTTAATCACACACATTCTATTCAAACTTTGATTGTTAGCTTCAATAGAAACTTGTGGATGAGTTTGTGACATCCTACATAAGTCCCTGTGGATCGACCTCGGTATTACCGAGTTTATTACTACATCGCAACCCTACACTTGGGGAAGCGAACAAGTATTTGGCGCCGTTGCCTGGGACTTTTGACGGTTTTCACAAATTTCTGAAATTAGTGTCTATTTAGGATTTTTTTTATTTTTAGACTAACTTAGTTATTTATTTGATTTTTCTTTTCAAGGATTTTTAGGAAGCCGAAGAAGAGTCAAGGATTTCAAGTGCAATTCAGGTGCTATCCTTCTAAAACCTTACTCTTCTCCTTCTCCTAGTCATTCTTATTTTATTCATTTCTTGTAGAGTGGGTGGAGACTCCTTTTGGATCTCTGAAAGGTCGGCCTTTTTGCCACCTGGATTCCTATTGGTCGGCTCTGCCGTCTTGGATCACCTTGTGCTCAGGGATTTCTTTTCTCATCTTTACTCCTCTTTCTCCTTTTTCTGCACCTTTTCTCAAAAGATTCAAAGAGTGGGTGGGGTGTTCTATGAACCCCTATTGACCAGGAGAAATCGGTCTCTATCTTTGTTTCTGGCCTAGCCATTGCAAGACACCTTGTGCTTCGGTCTTAGAGAAGAGTAAAGAAAAAGAAGGAAGAATTCTTTTTCCTTTTTGTTTCTTATTTTTGATTTTGCATGCCACATTGGGCTCGGGATTCCAATAACCGACTCATAAGTGAAGGGGGGATAGTAGAAGGCATTGATAGAGAGCCACGTGTTAGGAGACATCTAGATTCTCCAATTTTATCTGAAAGTATGGCTACAAATCAACCTAACCCGGTTCAAAATCAAACCGAAACAGGGGAGAATGTGGTTGAGAATGTTCCCCGACCTAGGACTTTACATGATTTCTTGCAACCTGCAAGAACGAGCACTCCCTCATGCATAGTATTTCCACCAAATGCAGGGAATGTGGATTTGAAACCGGGAGTGATCAATCTTCTCCCTAAATTCCATGGTTTAGACAGCGAAAGTGCCTATCAACACCTTAGGGAGTTTGATGAGGTAATCACCACCATGCACTTTGCAAATGTGACTGAAGATGTAGTAAGACTTAACTTCTTCCCTTTTACTCTTAAGAATAAAGCCAAGGGTTGGCTTTATGCATTGAGGCCAAGATCAATTGGGTCATGGAATGATATGCACAGAGAATTTATAAAAAAATTCTTCCCTACTCACAAAACAAACATGCTTAAGCGCCTTATCATGAACTTTGCCCAAAAAGAGGATGAAACCTTTTCCCAATGTTGGGAGAGATTCAAGGACCTATTAAACGCATGCCCACATCATGGCTATGAAAATTGGCGGATTATAAGTTTTTTCTATGAAGGACTGATTCCATCCATGCGCCAATTTATAGAGATGATGTGTAATGGGGAGTTCATGAATAAGGAAGCTGATGAAGCATGGGATTATCTGGAAGAATTGGCTGAAAGTGCACAATCTTGGGACACATCTAAACCAACAAATTCCAAGATTGGCCAACAAAAGGAAAAGGGAGGAATGTATGTCTTATCAGAAGAAGATAGCATAAGTGCACGGTTGGCTAGCCTTACAAGAAAGGTCGATGTTCGCTCGCCTCAAGTGTAAGGCTGCGATGTAGTAATAAATCTCGGTAAGACCGAGGTCGATCCACAGGGAAAGAAGTAAACAATTCCAACTACTCTAATAACTAGAATCTAAAAAGTTTAAGAAAGTAGTTTTTCACATGAAATAGGAAAATCTGAAATTAAGAAGAACTAGAGCATCAAGGATCCACTTGTAGTAGTCCAATGCCAATCCATTCATCCAAGTACAACACAATTAGAATCAAAGTCCTATCTCTCATCTAATTGGAAGATATAACATTCAAGCACAACAATCCCACTTAAATCTGGAAATCAGATTTCTAGTTCTAATGAAGCACATAGAACTTGAACTTGTAGCCTTCGGAGTAACAGCCATGCCTATGGACTATGGCATGCTCAAGGGTTACTACAATTCAAATTCAAATAACCCAATCATGGTAATTTCAGAGAATTGCAAGGAACTCATGTCCGGAGCACACAAACTCTCATAATTCATCTAAAAATCCAAACTTTATTCAAACTAGAACTTCAAAATCCAAAATTAAGAAAAGGGTACTTGAAATAAAAGAATTAAAGCATTGGAACCAACTACAAATTTCACCTCTAGCTCTAGCTAAGAGGTTAGCTAAGGAAAAGCATATTAAAACTAGAACTAGAACTAAGAAAAGGAAGAAAAACTAGCTGGAGGAGGCTAGGTAGCCTCCTGGGACTTGAACTCCTTGCTCCCCACGTCCTTGGTTGATTTGGAATAGAAGAGAGCACCTCCTTTTATAGTGCAGCAATAGTACAAGCAACATAGCAGAATTTGTTTCGCTTGGTACGGCTTAACCAATGGTCGGATTGCCCTAAAATTTGATTTGCAGCTTCCTTGTAATGTGATCTTCCTCATAGATGATTTAGATTTCCAAGATTATCCTCTGAATGGGCCCACCAATCACATCACCGACCGCCTCTCAAAATCGCGCACTTTGGGTACCTTCAGAACCAGTCATCTTGCTTTCAACGCCCCGGAGTGTACAGAGGTCGGATTGATCTCAAATTTTGAACATTGGTAGAAAACTTCCTCCTATACATGATGGATGGATTAGATTGTCCAAAACAATCCCAGAATATGGTCCGAAAATTAGAACACTCAGCCCTTTTATAAACTCTGCGCAGTTGGATCTTTCTGGATGGTCCATCTTTCTTCAACCGGTACGATCAAACCACACATCCTTTTGATCTGAAACTTTTGTGGTTATTCATATATGGATGTGGTCTAAAATATGGTCAAAGTAGATTCTTCATATCATCAATGATGAGTCCTCTGGACTGGCCCAGAGTTGAACAGCGAAATCTGGAACTTTCTGGACAGTTCGTATTGTTTTGGCCACCACGGTCAATCCGTAGCTCCGATCGACACGAAACCACTTGGGTTAGTTCGGCGTCGAGCTCCTCTTCGACATGGATGTGTTGGATTTCCAAATATCATCAAGATGGCTTCAGAAAACTGGTCTGAAAAATCAGGTGCGGGAGTACATTGCTGTTTTAGAATCTGGAATCTGAAACTTGCATGGCCGACCGGTCACGACCGGTCGGACAGGGCTGGCCGACCGGTCACGACCGGTCAGGCCCTCTTTGGCATTACTCCAGCAAGCATGGCCGACCGGTCAAGACCGGTCGGGCTTCCTTGGCCGACCGGTCAAGACCGGTCGGTCTCTTTTTCTTCTTGTTTTCTTCCTTTCTTTCTTCTATTTTCTTCTTTCTTTGCTTCCTTCTTTCTTTGGTCCACCTTGGGCCTTCATCAAAGGCTCCAAATGGCCCCTTTTTGGTCTCTAATTGAGTGAAGTCCGCTCTCATTCCTATAATCACAAAACATGTGTTAGATGGGCCTTTAAATCATGAAAATCATGCAAACCATGTCATGTAATGGGCAATGCAATGTATAAATTGGAGGTTCAACACACCCCCCAACCAGCTTTTTGCTAGTCCCAAGCAAAACATGCGTGAAATAATTTCAAACCTCCAAACCCAACTCTCCCTCAGAACCCAAGATTCTATCCATTCCAAGGTGTATAAGTATAAAATTTGGAAAAATTAGGTGATAGAAGCTGAAATCTTGGACTCTCAAAACATAATAAGTGTCTACATGAAATTCCCGCTGATTGATTGATAAATAGAAGAACTCGAACAAATTCAACCTAGTGTGCATAGTGAAAGTTCATCTCATGAGTTTCTGGGATCATCTTCTTCATAGATTAAGTAAACCAAGGATTTTAAGGTGCACAGAGCAACAACAAGCCTATGACAGAAATTTGCCTTACCGTCCTTCCGACGGCTTTCACACTACGTCCCATTTCCGGCTTTGGTTACGGTTCGACCATCCCCCGGTTGGTAATAGGTAGCCCTTTTCGAAATTTTCCACCATTTTTCCTTCATTCCCGATTTCATCCTTTCTTTCCTTTTTCTTTTAAAATTAGATAGGATTTTTAAAAATCCATATCTTTCATTATTTTCCCATGGACAAGGATGGACAAAATACCCCGGCTTGGTTTCTCAACACCTTTATATCAAAGTCTAGCTAATCCACAAATCACATAAACCTTTCAACTCATGAAAATCGTGTAATGTGAACTTGGTGTGAAGGTGTTCAAATTTTCTATCAATCACAACAATAGGGGAACTAACATATAAAACCATTATGTTGGGAGAATTCAAGACTTACAACATCACACACTTCATATCTCCTCTTCTTATACTCATATCATCTCGAATGCATGGAAATACGGTTTTCTAAAAGAATTTTGAAATTTTAGAAAATTCGAAAAAATTTGCGCATGTGAGGCTCGAAATGTTGCAACATGCTAGGTGAGGAATCTCATCTCACCCCCCAACCAAATCTTGCATTGTCCTCAATGTAAAAAGATATGCAATTAGCATGAACATGAGAGCAATGGTAAAATATGAGTGAGAACAATAGTACCTGAGATAACAAGTTGATCAATTCTAGCATCTTCCATTGTCTCGATGAGACTTATTCAATCCTAATTGCAGAAAAATAAATCCTAACCTACCTACCTACCTTTGATTAGTCCGATCAACTACATGATCAAAGTTGAGCAGGATCTTCATGAATTTCAATAAATTTCTCATGAGGACCATCCAAAGTCCTGCTCGACAGTAAACATGTGTGCTTCTTATCATTGAAGTCCAATCGTATTGTGCACCACATGCATAAAAGGAGGAGATAAGAGCAGCAAAAAGATATCTCCTCAAATTCTGATATGGGTTATGATCGATTAAAAATGGGTCCTCCCAATCAGAATTTTCAATGGGCTGAAGGACCCATGATGGTGGAGAGACACTCATCAAGTTTTCATTGGTTAAAGTTGTCTCCTCCACAATATCAGAATTGTACGGTGCTTCCACAAACAATGGTAAAGAGTGTAAATCAGTGGAAAGGTGTTCTTCAGGCACCGGCACCGTGTCTAACAAAATGTCCAACTCCTTAATCATCTCATCATCAAGATCATAAGATTGGGCCAAGCATTCCTCTAGGAAATCGAGATAGTCGGATGAAGGATCATGATCTTGCTTGAGTGAGTGCAAAAATTCAGTTTCGATGGTGAGGGACTCTCCCTCCATGGAGTGGAATTCTTCCAAACTAGGTTCTCCATAACTAGTATGAGGCACCGAGTCGGGAGTATGCAAGGCTTTAACAATCTCTTGAATAATGGGGTCGTTTGAATTTTCAAAGTGAGCCAAGCATTCGTCCAAAGAATCTGAATTTTCACTCATGAGAGTCTCATTCTCCACATTAAAATTAAACATGGCAAGTTGGTGGAGTGACTCAAAAATATCAACTTCGGCCGTCTCTCTAGCATGCATATCCTCTAGAGACTCATAATCATTATGCCCTTGGGAAAAAGAAACCATAGGTTCATAACCATTCACCAAACCCTCATTGTAGGCAACCCCACTACCACTTTCAAATTTTATGGATTCCTCGGGTTCGTCAACCGTCATTGAAATCTCTTCATCATTAAGTTCAAAGCATCCAAAAGAGATAGTGGACTCACCATAATTGATGATGACATTGGGATCATCGAAATCAATCTCCTTTAAAAGTCTATCCATTAAATCCGAAGAAGGTGGGACTTGGATAGCCTCATCCTCCTCATTGTTGGGGATTGATTCGGTGTTCCCAATGTTGGGTTTAATATTTTGAGATGGCGAGAGGTTTTGTATGTATTGCTCAGTTGTTTTCATAAACTCTCGCAGCACATCCTCAAGAGTTTGTGTCGGTTGCGGCTCATGAGAAAGAAACTCTTGAGGATAGTTGTTGGCATCCATGGTTGGCTCATCTTCCAAGTTGAAATTTTGATGCTCCCACCAATTTGGATTATGCATGTCATATGTTGGGCTTTTAGATGGTTGTTGACATGTGTAGCCATACAAGTGATCATACATTGTCCTAACCGGTGGAACATTATTCATCTCTTTCCGATACTCTCCCATTATCTTACGTTGTGCCTCAATATGTGTATTGTTTTCATTAATGTAATCACGCATCGTCTTACGTGGGGAGGTAGTGGAGGTTGATTGAATCTCAGAAAAATACTTATGCTTATAATGGTTCCAATCATAATGATTTTGGGTCTCAAAATCCGACGTCTCATCCTCCAAAAGGTACTTGTACGCACCATTCGTCCAATCATACATGATGAAATTTTAAAGAATTGGGAACTACCCTAATCTAGAAAAAAGAACAAAAAGAAGGGATATGGGGAGATGTTACCCAATAGAGTGAGATCTATGTCAGCAACAATGTCCTACAAAATCAAAAAAGAATTTGTTAGTAATCTAAAAAAAAATCAGAAAATCTACTTCTATAAAAACTGAAAATCCTACCTAACTAAGATTACTCTATAGCTACTAGAACAATTAAAACCGTTTAACTTTTTCCCCGGCAACGGCGCCAAAAACTTGTTCGCTCGCCTCAAGTGTAAGGCTGCGATGTAGTAATAAATCTCGGTAAGACCGAGGTCGATCCACAGGGAAAGAAGTAAACAATTCCAACTACTCTAATAACTAGAATCTAAAAAGTTTAAGAAAGTAGTTTTTCACATGAAATAGGAAAATCTGAAATTAAGAAGAACTAGAGCATCAAGGATCCACTTGTAGTAGTCCAATGCCAATCCATTCATCCAAGTACAACACAATTAGAATCAAAGTCCTATCTCTCATCTAATTGGAAGATATAACATTCAAGCACAACAATCCCACTTAAATCTGGAAATCAGATTTCTAGTTCTAATGAAGCACATAGAACTTGAACTTGTAGCCTTCGGAGTAACAGCCATGCCTATGGACTATGGCATGCTCAAGGGTTACTACAATTCAAATTCAAATAACCCAATCATGGTAATTTCAGAGAATTGCAAGGAACTCATGTCCGGAGCACACAAACTCTCATAATTCATCTAAAAATCCAAACTTTATTCAAACTAGAACTTCAAAATCCAAAATTAAGAAAATGGTACTTGAAATAAAATAATTAAAGCATTGGAACCAACTACAAATTTCACCTCTAGCTCTAGCTAAGAGGTTAGCTAAGGAAAAGCATATTAAAACTAGAACTAGAACTAAGAAAAGGAAGAAAAACTAGCTGGAGGAGGCTAGGTAGCCTCCTGGGACTTGAACTCCTTGCTCCCCACGTCCTTGGTTGATTTGGAATAGAAGAGAGCACCTCCTTTTATAGTGCAGCAATAGTACAGCAACATAGCAGAATTTGTTTCGCTTGGTACGGCTTAACCAATGGTCGGATTGCCCTAAAATTTGATTTGCAGCTTCCTTGTAATGTGATCTTCCTCATAGATGATTTAGATTTCCAAGATTATCCTCTGAATGGGCCCACCAATCACATCACCGACCGCCTCTCAAAATCGCGCACTTTGGGTACCTTCAGAACCAGTCATCTTGCTTTCAACGCCCCGGAGTGTACAGAGGTCGGATTGATCTCAAATTTTGAATATTGGTAGAAAACTTCCTCCTATACATGATGGATGGATTAGATTGTCCAAAACAATCCCAGAATATGGTCCGAAAATTAGAACACTCAGCCCTTTTATAAACTCTGCGCAGTTGGATCTTTCTGGATGGTCCATCTTTCTTCAACCGGTACGATCAAACCACACATCCTTTTGATCTGAAACTTTTGTGGTTATTCATATATGGATGTGGTCTAAAATATGGTCAAAGTAGATTCTTCATATCATCAATGATGAGTCCTCTGGACTGGCCCAGAGTTGAACAGCGAAATCTGGAACTTTCTGGACAGTTCGTATTGTTTTGGCCACCACGGTCAATCCGTAGCTCCGATCGACACGAAACCACTTGGGTTAGTTCGGCGTCGAGCTCCTCTTCGACATGGATGTGTTGGATTTCCAAATATCATCAAGATGGCTTCAGAAAACTGGTCCGAAAAATCAGGTGCGGGAGTACATTGCTGTTTTAGAATCTGGAATCTGAAACTTGCATGGCCGACCGGTCACGACCGGTCGGACAGGGCTGGCCGACCGGTCACGACCGGTCAGGCCCTCTTTGGCATTACTCCAGCAAGCATGGCCGACCGGTCAAGACCGGTCGGGCTTCCTTGGCCGACCGGTCAAGACCGGTCGGTCTCTTTTTCTTCTTGTTTTCTTCCTTTCTTTCTTCTATTTTCTTCTTTCTTTGCTTCCTTCTTTCTTTGGTCCACCTTGGGCCTTCATCAAAGGCTCCAAATGGCCCCTTTTTGGTCTCTAATTGAGTGAAGTCCTCTCTCATTCCTATAATCACAAAACATGTGTTAGATGGGCCTTTAAATCATGAAAATCATGCAAACCATGTCATGTAATGGGCAATGCAATGTATAAATTGGAGGTTCAACAGTCGAAGCCATGGAATTAAGGAAAGGAGAAACAATCAACTCCACTGAGGTTGAAACTGTTTGTGGAATTTGTGCTGGAAATCAACATGCTACACCAGATTGTCCCACAATTTCAGCAGTCCAAAGCATCTTACAAGAACAAACAAATGCCATAAACAGTTATCAGCAGCAATATGGTGCTCCAAACTCAAACACGTATAATCCTAATTGGAAGAACCATCCCAACTTCAGTTGGAGGAATGGACCCACTGCAAATGCAAACAACACTCCAAAAGTATCACTAGAAGAGATGTTGGGTGCACTTGTATCGGTCCAGAATGAGTATAACAAGACAAATTCTCTAAAAATAGATTGGTTCATGCAAGAGCAATTGAAATTCAATCAAAATTCAAACCAAGCCATTAATGAATTGAAAACATCTCTGGCTAAAGTTGAAGCTCACCTGAGTTGTAGAGAGAAGGGCACACTTCCTGCTCAAACTCTTCCTAACCCAAGGACCCAGTATGAGATACAAGATGCAAGCTCATCCTCCCACCATACGGAACATGTCCAAGCTATCACCACTTTGAGAAGTGGGAAAGAAATTGATAAATCCAATCCGGTGAAGGCTCCCAAGCCTAAGGATCCGGAAACTCCCAAAGAGGATGATAGCCCAAACAATATTCCACAAGAGAAAGAACCGGAAAGACAATACAAGCCGGTTGCCCCATTTCCACAAAGGTTGATTTCACCTAAACCTTTAGATAAAAATCTGGAAATTCTGGAAGTTTTTAAGCAGGTGAAGATCAACATTCCGCTGTTGGATGCAATAAAATAAATACCATCTTATGCCAAATTTTTAAAGGAATTGTGTACAATCAAAAGGAAACATAGCGTTCACAACAAAGTGCTTTTGGCTGAGAATTTGAGTGCCATCATCAAACAAGAGGTGCCCCAAAAATACAAAGATCCGGGTAGTCCAACCATATCATGCATCATAGGAGACTACCAGATTAAACAAGCCCTACTCGACTTGGGGGCAAGTGTGAATCTCATTCCATACTCGGTCTATGAACAACTTGGGTTAGGTGAATTGAAACCCACCAAAACCACACTCCAACTTGCTGATAGATCCATCCGGATACCGAGAGGAATAGTAGAGGATGTTCTAGTCCAAGTTGATAAATTCTACTACCCAGTAGATTTTATTGTCTTGGACACACATCCTGTGATAGGCACCGGTACTCAAATTCCCGTCATACTTGGACGACCGTTTCTAGCTACCTCAAACGCCATTATCAATTGTAGAAACGGACTTGTACAAATGTCCTTTGGAAATATGACCCTTGAGCTTAACATATTTGAGTTATGCAAACAACCGCGGGAAGTTGATGATGATATCCATGAATTAAACATGATCGAATCATTCGTAGAAGATACAATCCCCTTGTCACTATTTTCCGACCCTTTGGAGGCATGTGTGGCCCATCTCGATGATATGAATGATGATACAACACAAGAGATGGATGCCATTCTAGATGTGATGATGGTGCGTGAAAATAAAAGATGGAGGACCCCAATTGAACCTTTGCCTATAAATGAGAACAAGGCCCTCCCATCCAACATTAAGGCACCAAAACTCGACCTAAAACCATTGCCAAGTGAGCTAAAATATGTTTATTTAGGTCGAGATGAGACATATCCAGTGGTGATTTCTTCCCACTTGGATGAGGAACAAGAGAGTAGGCTAATAGCCACTCTATTAGAGCACAAGAGTGCCATCGGATGGACAATTGCGGATCTCAAAGGCATAGACCCACTGATTTGCACTCACCGCATACACCTTGAGGAAAATGCAAAGACATCCCGGCAACCACAAAGACGACTAAATCCAAATATGAAGGATGTGGTTAAGGCCGAAGTGGTGAAACTATTGGATGTAGGTATCATTTACCCAATATCTGATAGCCAATGGGTGAGCCCAACTCAAGTGGTGCCTAAGAAATCCAGAATAACCATCGTAGCCAATGCCAATAATGAACTCGTACCAACTAGAGTCACTACCGGTTGGAGAATGTGCATTGACTACAGGAAGCTAAACACTGTCACGAGGAAAGACCACTTCCCCCTACCGTTTGTTGATCAGATTTTAGAACGGTTGGCGGGTCATTCCCACTTTTGCTTCCTTGATGGCTATTCAGGGTACAACCAAATAGAAATTGCCCGTGAAGACCAAGAAAAGACTACATTCACATGTCCATTCGGCACTTTCGCCTATCGACGGATGCCGTTTGGACTATGTAATGCCCCTGCCACCTTTCAGCGTTGTATGATGAGCATCTTTTCTGACATGGTGGGGACAATTCTCGAAGTCTTCATGGATGATTTTTCCGTATTCGGTTGTAGCTTTGATGAGTGCCTTGAGCACTTCAAAATCTGTGCTAAAAAGATGTGAAGAGAAGAACCTTGTGCTCAATTGGGAAAAGTGTCACTTCATGGTTAAAAAGGGAATTGTACTTGGTCACATCGTTTCACAAAATGGAATTGAGGTGGACAAGGCGAAAATTGACCTTATCTCTAACCTTCCACCACCCAAAAGCATACGAGATATACGGTCCTTTTTAGGACACGCAGGATTTTATAGACGGTTCATAAAGGATTTCAGTTCACTCTCTCGTCCTTTATGTAACCTACTTCAAAAGGAAAATTCATTTGAGTGGAGTGAAGAATGTCAAAAGGCCTTTACCACCCTTAAAGGCATGTTGACATGCGCCCCAATAATGCAACCACCTGATTGGAGCCTTCCTTTTGAGATTATGTGCGATGCTAGCGACTATGCTATTGGGGCCGTGTTAGGCCAAAGAAAAGATAAAAAGCCATGTGTTATCTACTATGCAAGTAGAACCCTAAACTCAGCCCAGGCAAACTACACCACTACTGAAAAGGAACTTTTAGCCGTAGTTTTTGCCTTGGAGAAGTTCAGATCCTACTTGATTGGATCCAAGATCATTGTATTCACTGACCATGCCGCACTTAAGTATCTTCTCTCTAAGAAGGATGCTAAACCACGGTTATTAAGATGGATCCTCCTACTCCAAGAATTCGACTTAGAAATACGTGATAAGAAAGGAGTAGAGAATGTAGTAGCTGACCACCTCTCTCGACTTGTCCTCACTGATTCCCCTGAAACGACTGCAATCAATGACATGTTCCCTGATGAACAACTTTTTGCTGTTTCCCAATTGCCATGGTATGCGGACATTGCTAATTATCTTGCTACAGGTACAATTCCTACATATTGGAAAAAGCAAGATAAGGATAGATTCTTCTCAGAGGTACGGAAATTTCTATGGGACGACCCATACTTGTTCAAGTATTGTCCCGACCAAATCATAAGGAGATATGTCCCAGATGATGAGCAACAAAGTATCATCTCCTTCTGTCATTCTCAAGCATGTGGTGGCCATTTTTCGGCTAAAAAGACCACAGCGAAAATTCTGCAATGTGGGTTTTATTAGCCCACCATGTTCAAAGACACACATGAGTTTTGCAAAGCTTGCGAACCTTGTCAAAAATTAGGAGGAATCTCCCGTAGAAATATGATGCCACTCAATCCCATCTTAATTATCGAAATTTTTGATTGTTGGGGCATCGATTTCATGGGCCCATTCCCATCTTCTTTTGGAAACTTATACATCTTGCTTGCCGTTGATTATGTTTCCAAATGGGTCGAGGCCATCCCTTGCCGGAATAATGACCATAAAACAGTCATTCGATTCTTAAAAGAAAACATTCTTTCCCGGTTTGGAACGCCTCGAGTCATCATAAGTGATGGAGGGTCTCACTTTTGCAATCGCCCTTTTGAAGCATTAATGAAGAAATATGGCGTAACGCACAAAGTGAGCACTCCCTATCACCCACAAACTAGTGGACAAGCTGAGATATCCAATAGAGAGATTAAACACATTTTAGAGAAAACGGTGCATCCTGATCGCAAGGATTGGTCACTTCGACTTACCGATGCGCTTTGGGCTTACCGTACTGCCTTTAAAACTCCTATTGGAATGTCTCCCTATAGACTTGTCTATGGGAAGGCTTGTCACTTGCCTGTGGAGTTGGAACATAAGGCGTATTGGGCTATTAAGAAGATAAATTTCAATCCTGACAAGGCAAGCTCGTTACGCAAACTACAATTGAATGAACTTGCAGAAATCCGTAATGAAGCTTATGAGAATGCAAGAATTTACAAGGACAAGACGAAGATATTCCATGATAAGAATATTCTTCGCAAGACATTCACGATAAATCAAAAAGTCCTCATGTATAATTCTCGCTTAAATCTATTTTCGGGAAAATTGAGATCTCAGTGGACCGGTCCCTACATTGTGCAAACTGTATATCCATATGGGACTGTCGAGCTGTTAAATCCAAGGAACGGCAACATTTTTAAAGCAAATGGGCAGCGATTAAAGCCGTTCTTTGAGAACTTCCCTTCAGAAGGTATGTCCATACCTCTGAATGATCCTGTGTATCAGGATGATTGATCACCTAGTCTGATGGAGGTATAGAGTAGTTAGGATTAGGATTTTGCTGTTTTTGTTTTCATAGGTTTGTTAGAAGGAGGAAGATCTCCAATTCTCACTCTCTCAAGTACTATCATTCCTCACTCCCTTTTATTTTCAAATTGCTCTCATGTTTTGCTCATTGCACATCTTTTACATTGAGGACAATGCAAGATTTGGTAGGGGGGTGTAGGATCACTTGGATGAATCCAGCAATTTGCAACATTTCAAGCAATCATGTGGAAATTTTTTCGATTTTTCAAAAATTTGAAACTCTTTTGGAAAACACTGGTTCTAGGCATTCGAGTTGATATGAGCATAAGAGGAGGAGATATGAAGTGTATAGGGCTGGAAGTCTGGAATTCCTCACAGCATAATGGTTTTTATATGTGAACTCCCCTATTTTGTGATTGATAGAAAATCTGAACATCTTTACACCTAGTTCACATTACACGATTTTCATGAGTTGAAGGGATTATGTGATTTATGGATTAGCTAGACTTTGAATTAAGGTATTGAGAAATCAGGCCGGGGTACTTTGACCATCCTTGTCCATGGGAAAATAATGAAAGATATGGATTTTTAAAAATCCTATCTAATAAAAAAGAAAAAGAAAAAGGAAAAGGAAGGATGAAATTGGGAATGTGGAAAAATGGTGGAGAATTCCGATTAGGGCTACCTACTACCAACCGGGGGATGGTCTACCCGTAACCAAAGCCGGAAATGGGACGTAGTGTGAAAGTCGTCGGAAGGACGGTAAGGCAAATTCCTGTCTTTGGCTTGATATGGCTCTATGTACCTTGAGTTCTATAGTCTACTTGATCTATGAAGAAGATAATCCTAAAAAAACTCGTGAGATGAATTTTCACTACCCACACTAGGTTAAATTTGTTCTAATCTTTCTATTTATCAACCAATCGGCGGGAATTTCATATGAATGCTTATTATGCTTTGAGAGTTTACGGTTTCAACCTCTGTTGCCTAATGTTTCTGAATCTTAAGCTTATGAACCTTGGAATGTATAGAAGGATGGTTTCTGAAAGAGAGTTGAGTTTTAAAGGATGGAATTAGTTTCACGCATGTTTTGCTCGGGACTAGCAAAATGCTAGTTGGGGGGTGTGTTGAGCTCATAATTATGTATATTCTAACCCCAATGCATCACTGATTATGCACGATATATATGTTTAAAGAACTAACTTAATGCATGATGTGTGATTGTAGGGACAAGATGGAGAGCTCACCATTTGAAAGCTAAATGAGGCTCCTTACAAGTATTGAAGACCATAGGATGAAGTATTGAAGGAAGATCAAAGAGAAGAAAGCAAGGAAAGAAGAGAAAAGAAGAAAGAAAGAGAAGAAAGCAAAGAAGAAAAAGTGCTGACCGGTCGTGACCGGTCGGCCAAGGAAGCCAGACCGGTCAGTAACCGGTCTGCCATGTATGGAGGATGCTGCTGAAGACGTCCGACCGGTCATGACCGGTCGGACAGTGCTGCTGGGAATTCAATGAATAGGACCGACCGGTCAAGACCGGTCGGTCAGTGTTGCTGCAATGTGAAGAAAAACATCCGACCGGTCTTGACCGGTCGGAGTGGCTTGCTGGATTGAGGTTCTACAAGGCCCGACCGGTCTTGACAGGTCGGGCATACCTGCTGGAGTATTTTCACTTGAGGCCGACCGGTCTTGACCGGTCGGCCATGCGTACTGAGTTAGAACTTTCTAATTTCTTCCCGAAATTCTCTGCGCTGCGTAAGTGTTACACAAATTTCCGATTCTTCTGACGTTGGGGAGCCTCCAAACTATAAATAGACACCTAGGGATTGTTTCTAGGGTATCCTAGAAGGGTTCAAGCGAGGTTGGAGACTGTGGAAGTGGAGATTGGAGTTTCACAACTCCTTTTGGTTTGCTTTGCTGTTTTCATGCTTTTAGTAGTTGTTTCATGTTTCCTTGGATCATGAGCAGCTAAGCCTCTTAGCTAGGGCTAAGAGGTGAAGCTTGTAGTGTATCCAAGATGTTTTAATTCGTAGTTAAGTGGTTTTCAGTTTGGAATTAAGGATTATGAACTAAGGTTTGAAGTTTATACAAGTTTTTAAGTAATTTCTCTTAGTCTTGTGATGACTCATGGATGTTTGGATGAATTACTTATCTGCTTAATTTGTTTGCAACGGTCTAGACCTGTATGATCCGAGGAATTGGAGTGCGCTCTAGTACCAAGCTCTTCATAAAGGGGCTTCATGCCAAAGTTCTAGTTTTGGTTGATTATCTGGAATATGTATGGACTGTGCATATAATTTGAATCCAGTTCAAATCATGATCTAGCCTTGTCTTGTGAGAAGACTTGAGGATGGTTATGATTGGGAATTGGACATATAGAAAAGGTGAATGACCTATGCAATGAGCATGCTCAGATCAGCCTAGAGTTGAGTGAACTTTATGCACAGAACTTACATGTTACAGACTTCTGGTTTAACAGTTCTATCATCCGACTAGATAGACCTGACTGGTGATTCTAGTTGAGAGAATGAGAAACCACAGCGGATTGAACATCGAGGATTGCTACAAGTGAATCCTCGAACCCCTAGTGCCTTCTTATAATTGTTTACATTCAATTTAGCTTAAACTGTTAATCACACACATTCTATTCAAACTTTGATTGTTAGCTTCAATAGAAACTTGTGGATGAGTTTGTGACATCCTACATAAGTCCCTGTGGATCGACCTCGGTATTACCGAGTTTATTACTACATCGCAACCCTACACTTGGGGAAGCGAACAGTTACACCATATTTCTTCATTAATGTTCGAAAGGGCGATTGCAAAAGTGAGACCCTCCATCACTTATGATGACTCGAGGTGTTCCAAACCGAAAAAGAATATTCTCTTTTAAGAAGCGAATGACTGTTTTATGGTCATTATTCCAGCAAGGGATGGCCTCGACCCATTTGGAAACATAATCAACGGCAAGCAAGATGTATAGGTTTCCAAAAGAAGATGGAAATGGGCCCATGAAATCGATGCCCCAACAATAAAAAATTTCGATTATTAAGATGGGATTGAGTGGCATCATATTTCTACGGGAGATTCCTCCTAATTTCTGACAAGGTTCACATGCTTTGCAAAACTCATGTGTGTCTTTGAACATGGTGGGCCAATAAAACCCACATTGCAGAATTTTCGCTATGGTCTTTTTAGCCGAAAAGTGGCCACCACATGCCTGAGAATGACAGAAGGAGATGATACTTTGTTGTTCCTCATTTGGAACACATCTCCTTATGATTTGATCGGGATAATACTTGAATAAGTATGGGTCGTCCCATAGGAATTTCCGCACCTCTGTGAAGAATTTATCCTTATCTTGCTTTTTCCAATGTGTAGGAATTGTACCTATAGCAAGATAGTTAGCAATATCCGCATACCATGGCAATTGGGAAACAGCAAAAAGTTGTTCATCAGGGAACATGTCATTGATTGCAGTCATTTCAGGGGAATCAGTGAGGACAAGTCGAGAGAGATGGTCAGCTACTACATTTTCTACTCCTTTCTTATCACGTATTTCTATGTCGAATTCCTGGAGTAGAAGGATCCATCTTAACAACCGTGGTTTAGCATCCTTCTTAGAGAGAAGATACTTAAGCGCGGCATGGTCAGTGAATATAATGATCTTGGATCCAATCAAGTAGGACCTAAACTTGTCCAAGGAAAAAACTACGGCTAAAAGTTCTTTTTCAGTAGTGGTGTAGTTTGCTTGGGCTGAGTTTAGGGTTCTACTTGCATAGTAAATGACACATGGCTTTTTCTCTTTTCTTTGGCCTAGCACGGCCCCAATAGCATAGTCACTAGCATCGCACATAATCTCAAAAGGAAGGCTCCAATCAGGTGGTTGCATTATGGGAGCACATGTCAACATACCTTTAAGGGTGGTAAAGGCCTTTTGACATTCTTCATTCCACTCGAATGAATTTTCCTTTTGAAATAGGTTACATAAAGGGCGAGAGAGTGAACTGAAGTCCTTTATGAGCCTTCTGTAAAATCCCGCGTGTCCCAAAAAGGACCGTACATCTCGTATGCTGTTGGGTGGTGGAAGGTTAGAGATAAGATCAATTTTTGCTTTGTCCACCTCGATTTCATTTTGTGAAACGATGTGACCAAGGACAATTCCCTTTTAAACTATGAAGTGGCACTTCTCCCAATTCAGCACAAGGTTCTTCTCTTCACATCTTTTCAGCACAGATTTCAAGTGCTCAAGGCACTCATCAAAGCTACAACCAAATACGGAAAAATCATTCATGATGACTTCGAGAATGGTCCCCACCATGTCAGAAAAGATACTCATCATACAACGCTGAAAGGTGGCAGGGGCATTACATAGTCCAAACGGCATCCGTCGATAGGCGAAAGTGCTGAATGGACATGTGAATGTAGTCTTTTCTTGGTCTTCACGGGCAATTTCTATTTGGTTGTATCCTGAATAGCCATCAAGGAAGCAAAAGTGGGAATGACCCGCCAACCATTCTAAAATTTGATCATCAAACGGTAGGGGGAAGTGGTCTTTCCTCGTGACAGTGTTTAACTTCCTGTAGTCAATGCACATTCTCCAACCGGTAGTGACTCTAGTTGGCACGAGTTCATTATTGGCATTGGCTACGATGGTTATTCCGGATTTCTTAGGCACCACTTGAGTTGGGCTCACCCATTGGCTATCGGATATTGGGTAAATAATACCCACATCCAAAAGTTTTACCACTTCGGCCTTAACCACATCCTTCATGTTTGGATTTAGTCGTCTTTGTGGTTGCCTAGATGTCTTCGCATTCTCCTCAAGGTGGATGCGATGAGTACAAATCAGTGGGTCTATGCCTTTGAGATCAGCAATTGACCATTCAATGGCACTCTTGTGCTCTAATAGAGTGGCTATTAGCCTACTCTCTTGTTCCTCATCCAAGTGGGAAGATATCACCACTGGATATGTCTCATCTCGACCTAAATAAACATATTTCAGCTCACTTGGTAATGGTTTTAGGTCGAGTGTTGGTGCCTTGATGTTGGATGGGAGGGCCTTGTTCTCGTTTACAGGCAAAGGCTCAAATAGGGCCCTCCATCTTTTATTATCAAGCACCGGCATCATCTCTAGTATGGCATCCATCTCTTGTATTGTGTCATCATTTATCTCATGAGAATGGGCCACACATGCCTCCAAAGGGTCAGAGGATAGTGACAAGGGGACTGTATCCTCCACGAATGATTCAATCATGTTTAATTCGTGGACATCATCATCAACCTCCCGTGGTTGTTTGCATAAATCAAATATGTTAAGCTCAAGGGTCATATTTCCAAAGGACATTTGTACAAGTCCGTTTCTACAATTGATAATGGCATTTGAAGTAGCTAGAAATGGTTGTCCAAGTATGACGGGAATTTGAGCACCGGTGCCTATCACGGGATGTGTATCCAAGACAATAAAGTCTACTGGGTAGTAGAATTTATCAACTTGGACTAAAACATCCTCTATCATTCCTCTCGATATACGGATGGATCTATCAGCAAGTTGCAGTGTGGTTTTGGTGGGTTTCAATTCACCTAACCCAAGTTGTTCGTAGACCGAGTATGGAATGAGATTCACACTTGCCCCCAAGTCGAGTAGGGCTTGTTTAATCCGGTAGTCTCCTACGATGCATGAGATGGTTGGACTACCTAGATCCTTGTATTTTTGGGGCACCTCTTGTTTGATAATGGCGCTCAAATTCTCAGTCAAAAGAACTTTGTTGTGAACATTGTGTTTCCTTTTGACTGTACATAATTCCTTTAGAAATTTGGCATAAGATGGTATTTGTTTTATTGCATCTAACAACGGGATGTTGATCTTCACCTGCTTGAATACTTCTAAAATTTCCAGATTTTTATCTAAAGGTTTAGGTGAAATCAACCTTTGTGGAAACAGAGCAACCGGCTTGTATTGCCTTTCCGGTTCTTTCTCTTGTGGGGTGTTGTTCGAGCTATCATCCTCTTTGGAAATTTCCGGATCCTTAGGCTTTGGGGCCTTCACCAGATTAGATTTGTCAATTTCTTTACCACTTCTCAAAGTGGTGATAGCTTGAACATGTTCCGTGTGGTGTGAGGATGAGCTTGCATCTTGTATCTCAAACTGGGTTCTTGGGTTAGGAAGAGGTTGGGCAGGAAGTGTGCCCTTCTCTCTAACACTAAGATGGGATTCAACTCTAGCCAGTGATGTTTTCAATTCATTGATGGCTTGAGTTGAATTTTGATTGAATTTCAATTGCTCTTGCATGAACTCATCTATTTTTAGAGAATTTGTCTTGTTATACTCAGCTTGGACCGATACGAATGCACCCAACATCTCCTCTAGTGATACTTTTAGAGTGTTGTTTGCATTTGCAATGGGTCCATTCCTCCAACTGAAATTGGGATGGTTCTTCCAATTAGGATTAAACGTGTTTGAGTTTGGAGCACCAAATTGCTGTTGATAACTGTTTATGGCATTTGTTTGTTCTTGTAAGATGCCTTGAACTGCTGAAATTGTGGGACAATCTTGTGTTGCATGTTGAGTTCCAGCACAAATTCCACAAACAGTTTCAACGTTAGTGGAGTTGATCGTTTCTCCTTTCCTTAATTCCATGGCTTCGACCTTTCTTGTGAGGCTAGCCACCCGTGCACTTATGCTATCCTCTTCTGATAAGACATACATTCCCCCCTTTTCCTTTTGTTGGCCAGTCTTGGAATTTGTTGGTTTCGATGTGTCCCAAGACTGTGCATTCTCAGCCAATTCTTCCAAATAATCTCATGCTTCATCAGCTTCCTTATTCATGAACTCCCCATTACACATCATCTCTACAAATTGGCGCATGGGTGAAGTCAGTCCTTCATAGAAAAAGCTTATAACCCGCCAAATTTCATAGCCATGATGTGGGCATGCATTTAATAAATCCTTAAACCTCTCCCAACATTGGAAGAAGATTTCATCTTCCTTTTGGGCAAAGTTCATGATAAGGTGCTTCAACATGTACGTTGTCACGCCCCAAATTCGGTTCTCGACGTCCATTCCCTGTAACCCGAATTCAGAGGTGGCAGCCTCCGTAGTACCCCGATCTCAGGTCCTAACCCCACATGCCAGGTTCCGATCCTGGGATACCACAAGGAGGATTTTAGGGTCTGAATTTTCTTTTAAAACATGAGCATCACCATATGAGTACCATCAAAGACAAACACAATATTTCCACTAAATCTTTTCGTTTACATACAGTACTGAAAGGTAAATACACAATGCGTGAATATAAAAACTGTGCACAATCCGGCACCTCCTGCTACTGCACTCCCAACTCCAACTCAACGTTGCTGATATACTCTGGTAGGACCTGCAGCGTAACAAACGCGCATAAGCTTCGAACGAAGCTTTGTGAGTGCGTGTGTGCGTGCACAATGCGTATGACAAACATGATAAATATCAGAGTAAGCAGTAAAGCATGATGAGAACTTTAAACCAAGACTTCGCCCAATTAGGCTACACGATCATATGATATGAATAACCAGTCTATCACGGCTATGCAAGCATGCAATACATATAACTAGCCTACCATGGCTATGCAAGCATGCAATACAGGTAACCAGCCTACCAAGGCTATATACTCTTACTATGCAATGGCCTACAGGGCCTAATGTCACATACAATGATCCAATGCATGTATGCAAATCACCACATCTCAGTACAGTGGTCCAGATACGAACAGTCATAACGCGATCACGTAAGCAATGCAGGACTCGGAACTGGTAGCTCGCCCAGTGTGGTAGCTCGCCTAGGCTTACAGCCCCGCCCACATCACACCCGCCCACATCAGGACCGTCCAACACCATATAGTGATACCAATACCATCTCTGAAACGGAACATCACCGGGGTCTCACAGACCTCACTACTCACCAGTAGAATACCAAAGCCTATCTGGTACAATAGCGGACCTACTCACAGCTGGTCAAACTCAACCCCCTTTGCCAACACTCTTCCGGCAGGTTAGGTCAGACCTCTTTCCAAACTGACCACGTGCAGTGGAAACACCGCCGTTTGGTATTCGGCATACTGGTGTATGATTAAACCACCCGGTCCTTGAATGGAGCACCCACCTTGGTACCAACGGGTTCAGGGACTTTCACCCAGGGACATCTATGGCATCCTGTTTAAAGATCACATATTTCCGGTGTTCCTGCAAACCACGATGGAGCTGTGGTTGCAACGTAGTAACCATGCTATATGCGGCACAAGCAGACGGTGCGAAATGCAACCATGCATACAAACGTGGGACGACATGCCCGTGCAAGTCTCCAAAGAGCACCATAAAACTATAAGGTCTCAAACACAATGTCACCGTCAGCTGGTAATGAATTGCACGACAATCACGACCGATATGGCCGGTTGATACAAGACAATCAGATGAGCCAAGCATTCATGATGCATGAGTCAAGTATACAGTATGAGTGCCAACAAGTAGTTCATCTACCACGATGGCTATAAATCAATCTAGTCCAACCTATTTGAGATATGATTAAGATGAGGGGACACATATGAATGATCGAGTCATAGTGCGGGATGTCGCTAGCCAGGGAATCTCGCACCAAGGGCTACAAGGTATGCTAAGCTATTCCTACCATACAGTGTAAGTCAGGATGATAGATTCCTGTCCTCGAATAGTCCCATACCTATTGGAGAGGTTTGCGATAGAGAGCACGTGAATTACATTTGCGCGACTACATCTCGAATGCTTTATGAATGCGTTTATGCCCTAGTGGTCCCCAACTAACAATGGTGATTCGGGATGCATACTCATTACACATGCATGGTGGTCGTCGAAGCATATAGTATAAAGATCACATATGAGTATTCCAACAACACTACGTGTGGCAACAGACATACTAAAAATAGCATAAAAAGATAATTCACTTATAATACAAGAAAACATAAAGAGATAAGACTCTAAGTGGATGGTATACAACAACACAGACGGACCAACAACTGAACAGTGTGGATTAACCTCCAACATTCAAATGACCCAAATGGAAATAAAATAATTGAATACACTACCGACACATCAAAGGTAGAACATACTTGAGCGGCAAGAGTGGAATACTCAAAATCATGCCGAGACCCATAATCCTGTAGTACAGTTGAGATAAACACGATGAATGGTCCGTAGAAGGAATGTCATAGAACGGGTTGCAAGATAGACAGGTCATGACAGAGAATCATAAATGGTAGTGTAATATGAGATAGATGGTCAACACGATGAAGTCCAAAAAGGGACGACAGGTCTAACCTCATGCTACAAGATAGGCTCCATATAATGGATGGCCTAGATGACATACGAACGTCGAGGATGAGCCCCATACTCGTCCTATAGGTAAACGGGCGGTGTGGATGAGATATACACAATATGGTAGTCTTTTAATAGTTGGGTACAAGGGTAGAAGGGGTGAGTCATATGAGTATACAAGCTGAGTTACCAAGATCAATCAACATGGTGAGTCAACAAGGTGAGTCAATAAGGCAGGTTGACAAGGCGGGTCAACTTGGTGAGTTAACAAGGTGAATTGACAAGACGGTTCAACAGGGTGAGTTTAAGAAGGTAGCCCTGTGACTTGGATCGAGCAAACTCTAAGGATGACCTTTCAATAAGGATTTACACAACTAATCATCAAGGTGGATCCACGGGATGGACAATGCGGTCATTCGAACATACACACTAAGGTGGTCCCAAAGCCATCTTGTACATAACATCCTAGGGTCCATTCATTTGGATGGTTTGGATCAAGCACAAAATTAAGGCGGTCCTTATGGATGGCCGACATACATATCGCACCATGGAGGCCAATAGCTGACGTGGATAGAACACATGCATAACAAGGTGGACCCGTGGTTGGGTATAACCGCACAAAGGAGTGGGGAAGCCACATACATTAATGGGCCCCAATAGTTTGGGATCAACTCAATATTTGTGCTTTCCCACTAATCAAGTGAGATGGCAAACAAACACCATGGTGGGGCCCGCACACCACACGTGTGGAACCCCACCCATGGCTGGGTGACTTATGAACAGGAAGGATGGCAAATAAACATAACAGATGGGTCCTGTAAAGTTTCCAATGGTAGGCATTCAATCACCCTTATTTTCTACGTGTGGCCCACCTAAAACTGGGCCCACACCCCTGCCAAGAAGAACGACATGATATACTCAACATTCATCAAGGTGGGACCCAAAGTTGGGCCCCATCACCTTTGGTTGGATGGAAAAATAAACATTACAATGGCCCCAAGGAAGGTTTCAAAGGCGGGCATCAATGACCATTGTTTCCTACAATGTGGTCCACCTGAGGTTTGGATTTACCTCATTATGAGGGCCCCCGGCCCTAAAATAATATAGAAAAACAGATGGGCGGCATACATAAAACAGATACATCGTGGTGGGACCCATAGAGCGTAGCACCCAAATGGGCCCCAAGCATTTTGAATCAAACTAATATTTTTGTTTCCCCCTTCACCCATATCCATGTGATCTTATGAACAGGTTAAATGACAAATAAACATCACTGTAGAGCCTGGGAAGGTTTCAACGGTGGAGATCATTATTCCCACTGTTCCCATGGCATGGTCCACTTGACATTTGGATATGCTTCAATTTTGGCTCAGCCACTAAAATGAGCTGGAAAAACATATGGACGGGATAGATAGAGCGCATACATTTTAGGTGGGTCCCACTAGTGGACCACCTGCTGGGCAGCCCAGCTAACACACGTGAGAGCCTATGACCAGGTTGGATCTCAAATAAACATCATGGCAGGCCGTAGGAAGGTTTCAACGTAGGATCACTGTCCCTACTGTTTCCTGTGGTGGGGTCCACTGGAGATTTGGATCTGTCTCATTCTTGAGGTTATGCCCTAAAATGATCTCCCCAATTGGATGGATGGTGAGGATATAGCACATACATCATGGTGGGACCCACAGGGTGGCCTCAGTTGGCACGAGCAGCGTCCTGGACGCTGGTACTACCAGCGTCAGCGACGCTGCCTCTTCTCCTTTTCTTTCTTTCTTTCTTTTTTTTTTCTTTCTTTTTGCACTCATACCATGTGGGGCCCACATGGGACTGATCCACTCCGTTCATCAGGTTCTCCGACTCAAGCGGAATCCATAGAGCCCAATATTGGGTATGTTAGAGGGTCTACAAACATCAGTGTGGGCCGAGGCAGTTTCGACAGTGGACATCATTCACCCCACTGTTTCATACGGTGCGGTCCACTTAAAATTCAGATCGGCTTCAGATTTGGGCCTTGGTCCTAAAATGATATGGGAAAACAGATAGACGGTGTGGATGGAACACAAACATCAAGGTGGGTCCCACGAGTGGGGACCCCTCCCAGCCGTCCTGACGCTGGACGGTTCCAGCGTCCCAGACGCTGTGAACGTCCAGCACTGGACGTTCTTGTTTTTTTTTTTTCTTTTTTTTTTACTTAGTTATTTCAGGTGGGGCCCACTTAGGGAAGATCCAATCCGTCCATCAGGTTTCCCAGCTCGCTGGGGACCTAATAAGCCCAATATTGGGCGGGTGATTCTGTCTACAAAGGTCACGGTGGGCCCAAGAAGTTTTTGACAGTGGGCATCCTTGCCTCCACTGTTTTTCTATGGTGTGGTCCACCTGAGATCTGGATTTACTTAATTTTTGGTATCCAGCCCTAAAATGGGCTGGAGAAACAGATGGACGGCGTGGATCACATACATGTATCAAGGTGGGTCCCACGAGTGGGGACCCACGGTTAAGCCCAAGTAGCATTCGGGCGCTGCTGGGCAGCAGCGTCCCCTGGACGCTGACTGTCCAGTGGCCCTCTCCTTCACTCTCTTTTTTTTTTCCTTTTTTTTTTTTTTAATAATTTCAAGTGGGGCCCACATGTGTAAGATCCACTCCATCTATCAGCTGGGCCATCACATGGTGGGCCCACATAGTGGACAGCGTGGATGAACAACATACATCATGGTGGTCTGTTGGCCACACTAAATATGCCACAAAATAGGCCCCCAAGTGGGATCCACACCATCAAAAGGTGGGACCCATTCATGGACGATCCAGCCCATCCATCTCATTGCCATCACAAGGTGGGTCCAAGGAAAGAAAAATGAAGGGTAAACGATAAAAAGGGGGAAGGTTTGCACTCACAATGATGGTTGGACGGTTGGATTGCCGATCGGACGGTTCGGATGATGATCGGGGTCCTCCAAGCTTGATCTTCACCATCAATCTCTCTAACTCTCTCTTTCTCTCTCTTGATCTCCCTCCAAATCTCTCTACTTCTCTCTCTTCTCTCTCTTCTATCTCTCTCTCCCTCTCTCTCTCTCTCTCTCTCAAATCTTGCAATTGAGAAGGCCACCCCCCCCACGTATGGCTCTTGTATGGGAAGAGGGGGGTGCATGATGTCATGATGATGATGATGATGATGATGATGGGAGAGAGCATGAGAGGTATGGGTTGTGGTTGACTTTTGGTGAGAGAGGATGGGGTGGGTATGGTGATGATGGCTAGATAATGATGGGGGTATGGGTGAGGGTGATGGTGATAGATTTGACATGTTGTTGGAAATTGTGCAAGTGGGGCCCACGCCACACGCGCGTTGCGTGGCCCACCTCGAATTGCACGAACGTATGCCTCTTACACACCGGGTATCGCAATGGGGCGTGCCGCGCAGCGTTGGAATCGTGGCGCCTACGCGGTCGCCGAGGTATAGGTCTTGGGTCGTTGCGGTACTAAGTCAGGGTCGCGATCAAGGCTCGCTAATCTGGTCCGTCCGGGACGTACCGGTACCGAAAACTAAACGTACGGAGGACAATTCAGGGTACGGGTCTTACATACGTTTTGTGAGTAGGGAAGAATTTTTTTATGAATTCTCTGTGCATATCAGTCCATGCACCAATTGATCTTGGCCTCAATGCATAAAGTCAACCCTTAGCTTTATCTTTAAGAGTGAAAGGGAAGAATTTGAGTCTCACCACATCTTCAGTCACATTTGCAAAGTGCATGGTGGTTATTACCTCATTAAATTCCTTAAGGTGTTGATAGGCACTTTCACTGTCTAATCCATGAAATTTAGGGAGAAGTTGAATCACTCCCGATTTCAAATCCACATTCCCTGCATTTTGTGGAAAAACTATGCATGAGGGAGTGCTCGCTCTTGCGGGTTGCAAGAAATCACGTAAAGTTCTAGGTCGAGGAACATTCTCAACCACATTCTCCCCTGTTTCAGTTTGGTTTTGGCCCGGATTAGGTTGATTTGCAGCCATATTTTCAGACAAAATTGGAGAGTTTAGATGTCTCCTAGCACGTGGTTCTCTGTCAATTCCTTCTACTATCCCCCCTTCACTTATGAGTCGGTTATTGGAATCCCGAACCCAATGTGGCATGTAAGACCAAAAATATGAAACAAAGAGAAAGAATAATTCTTCCTCCCTTTCTTCACCCTTCTCTAAGACCGAAGCACAAGGTGTCTTGCAATGGCTAAGCCAGAAGCAAGGATAGAGACCGATTTCTCCTGGTCAATAGGGGTTTAAAGAACTCCCCACCCACTCTTTGAATCTTTTGAGAAAAAGTGCAGAAAAAGGAGAAAGAGGAGTAGAGGTGAGAAAAGAAATCTCTGAGCACAAGGTGATCCAAGACGGCAGAGCCGACCAATAGGAATCCAGGTGGCACAAGGCCGACCTTCAGAGATCCAAAGGGAGTCTCCACCCACTCTACAAGAGATGAATATGATAGGAATGAATAGGAGAAGGAGAAGAGTAAGGTTTAGAAGGATAGAACCTGATTTGGCACTTGAATTCCTTATATCTTCTTCAGCTTCCTAGAAATCTCTGTAAAAAGAAAAATCAAATAAAACAAACTAAGTTAGTTCTAAAATCCTAAAAATCCTAAATAGATACTAATTTCAGAAATTTGTGAAAACCGTCAAAATCCCCGGCAACGGCGCCAAAAACTTGTTCGCTTCCCCAAGTGTAGGGTTGCGATGTAGTAATAAACTCGGTAAGACTGAGGTCGATCCACAGGGACTTATGTAGGATTTCACAAACACATCCAAAAGTGTCTATTGAAAGCTAATAATCAGATTTTGAATAAGATTGATATGAGTAACAATTTTAAACTAATTTGAATGTAAACAATTATAAAAAGTCGCTAGGGGTTCAAGGATCCACTTGTAGCAATCCTTGATGTTCAATCCACTGTGGTTTCACACTTTCTCAACTAGAATTGATATTAAGATCTATCTAGTCGGATGATAGAGCTGTTTAACCAAACAATCTGCTATATGTAAGTTCAATGCATAGGATTCACTCAATGTGGGCTGAGCTGAGCATGCTCAATTGCATAGGTCAGTCTCCATTCCAAAAGGTTCAGTTCACAATCATAACCATCCTCAAGTCTTGTCACAAGACAAGTCTAGATCAGGATTTGAATTTGATTTAAATCACATGCACAGTCCATACATAATTTAGAAAATCAGAAAAATAGAACTTTGGTAGGAAGTCCCTTCATGAAGATCATAGTACTAGAGCGCACTCCAATTCCTCGGATCATACAGGTCTAGACTGATACAAACCAATTAAGAAGTTAAGTAATTCTCCCAAACATCCATGAGTCATCATAAGACTAAGAAAAACTACTTAAAAACTTGTATAAACTTCAAACCATAGTTCATAAACATGAATTCCACACTTAAAACCAACTAAATACGAATTGAAACATCTTGGATCCACTACAAGCTTCACCTCTTAGCCCTAGCTAAGAGGTTTAGCTGCTCATGATCCAAGGAAACATGAAACAACCAAAAAAATCATAAAAACAGCAAAACAAGCTAGAAGGAGTTGTGGAACTCCGAAATTCACTTCCGCCGCCTCCAAGCTTGCTTAAACCCTTCCAAGATACCCTAGGAACGATCCCTAGGTGTCCTTTTATAGTGGGGAGGCTCCGCAACTTCAGAAGATTCGAGAATCTGCGTAACACTTACGCACTGCGCAGAGAAAATCGGCGCCAGAAATAGAAGGTTTGAATCTTACGCAGGCGACCGGTCGTACGACTGGTCGCAGTGGCTGGACGACCGGTCGTGGATGCTGGACGACCGGTCTCAAAACAACCAAAAGCAGTCCAGAGAGTTTCAACTTGGAAAATTAAATTAAGGACCGGTCGTAGAAGTGGACGACCGGTCGCATGACCGGTCGTGAATGGTCCAGAGAGGAATGGCTTCTGAGTCTTCCTCTGTGCATGCGTGGACCGGTCGGACGACCGGTCCTTGGCTTTGGACGACCGTTCGGACGACCGGTCGTGGGCACCTTCTTCTGCATTCTTTCTTTCGTTTCTCTGGCTTCTTTCTTCCATTCTTTGCTCCTTTCCTTGCTTCCTTCTTTCTTTGGTCCTCCTTCGATCTTCATCCAAATAGTCCCAAATAAGCTCTTTTCATCTTCAATTAGGCGGAGTCCACTCTCAATCCTGCAATCACCAAACATGCATTCAATTAGTCTTTAAATCATGAAAATCTTGCATAATGAGTGATGAATTGGGGTTAGAATATACACAATTAAGAGCTCAACACACTTGATCGTACGGGTGTCTGGAATCTTTTAAACAGGTAAAGGCTGAGGCGGGCAGAACCCCGCAATCCTATTCGTGTTGAACGCACCGTGATAGACAACCTTGATTTAGAAGTCGCTGTTGAATCTGACGGATGTTCCCTGTTCCTAAAACTCATGAAAGGGATTAAGGCTGTTGGGAGGTGGAGCGCACCCTCACGGAATTGTGAGCAACGTAAGGCCCAAACTGGATTAACTAAGGGAAATGTGAGGATGTGGCTCATTTTGTGGCCGAAGGAGTCCGTCGGACAATACGTGGTCTATGTGCATTGCACATGAGGAACAGGCAACTTTGTGGGTGTGTTGACTGAAAACCCTCAACAATCTCCTCATCCGAAGATGTAAAACTATGGCACTTAACTGTGTGAGACTCGTCTTACTTGCTGACGTAAAATGGATCGGGTGCCTTACCAACAGTAGAAGCTGGAAATGGATGAAAATTCCATACCTTTTCCCTGCATTTCAGAAAAATCCAACAAAATACCAAAACATTACAAAATCACTTTTCAAAATCACAAAAAAAATATTTCCCTTGCTTTCAAATCAAATATTTGCAAAAATCACAAAAAATATTTCCCTTGCTTTCAAATCAAATATTTGCAAAAAGCACAAAAAAATATTTCCCTTGCTTTCAAATCAAATATTTGCAAAAATCACAAAAAATATTTCCTTTGCTTTCAAATCAAATATTTGCAAAAATCACAAAAAAATATTTCCTTTGTTTTCAATAACCGATCTCTATCCTGACCACTCAGGTAAAGGTTCGGACCAAATATTTGCAAAAATCACAAAAATGATCACTATCCCCCAGCACTACACTTCAAGAGTCTTGAACTCCACTCTCTTCACAATTTGGGATGACGGATCCAATTGCCCGCAAATTGGAATCTTGACCAAAACTGGCGACCAAGCACCGTCTCAATCTCATTTATGCTCAGAAGAACATCTTGAAGTCAGATAACATCCTCGTACATTCTCATTAGCAAAGAAACAACATCTTGGGACGATGAACCTGATCGATCACGGGTCGGGATCTTGACCAACGCGCTGACCAAACGCCCGTATAAAAAAGAAAAACCTCAGGGAAGCACAACCCTGCAAGCAATAAGCTCAAAATTCTCTGCATCTCCAGCAAAAGCAAAATCATCAAACTGAAAGAGAATGAGCCAAGCCATGCATCCATCATCAAATATGCATCTCCATGCATCAGCATCCATCGCATCAATCATCATGTTTACCTGCTTTCAAAATAAAAGTCGGTTAGCTAAAGACCCCACAGGCATCCCTAGTGGAGGCACATGCAAACCAGATTTTCATTTCAAAAAGATAAAAAATATTTCTATTTGCAAATAAAAACCCCACGGAGTATCACTCCCCAGAGTGGGTATCTTTTAAAAAAATCCAAAATATTTTCCCAGTAGAGCGTTCTGCCTCCAAAACACCAGGGAATCTTCCATATCTCTGGGTAGGAGCCGACGCAAAAATCAAATAAGATCTGATGTCTCGCGGTTTTCCCGGAGACCATCGGATCCAATGCACTCAAAGTACGGTCGAACTGAACTCCAGTGTCAGTGCGGTCGTACCACATGCCAAGATACGAAAAGATGAAAGCCAAAAAGGCTCGGTTAAAGAAACCATTTGAACAGGTGGAAACGATGAATTGTAACCCAAGTATTAAAATCAGCAGATTGGGTGGAAAGAGTTCACCCGCACATACCTAGGCGTGGATGCCTGAAGTATCTTGACTGAGTCCAAGTCGGCGTAGTAGAATCCCGTAAGACTATCTGACGCAGGGCGTCTAACCACTTTGACAGTAAAATGAAACAAGTACTCCTGGAGTGAGCTGGGAAAACATCAAACACCACACAATCAGTCTCAGGATCAGCAACCTCGTAAGACTAGCGACGCAGAGGCTCTGCTATACCTTTTTGATGTTAGTACCGATCGGGAATGGAAGGGTTGCGATTGGGTACCCAGGTTGCAGCGCATATAGGGACAATCGCAACGTTTTCTCCAAACTCCCGTGGTATGTGCAAGTTATCAATTTCCAAACAATCATCTGACTCAGATACAAAGGACAACAAAGATTCCAGACCACAATCGAGGAAAGAATGAATTGCAAACCAAGCATCGAAACCAGCAGGTCGGGTGGAAAAAGTCCACCCACACATACCTAGGCGTGGATGCCTGAAGTACCTTGACTGAGTCCAAGTCGGCGTAGTAGAATCCCGTAAGACTATCTGACGCAGGGCGCCTAACCACTTTGACAGTCAAGCAAAACAAGTACTCCTAGAGTGATCTGGGAAAACATCAAACATCACACAATCAGTCTCAGGGTCAGCAACCTCGTAAGACTAGCGACGCAGAGGCTCTGCTGTACCTTTCTGATGTTAGTACCGATCGGGAATGGAAGGGTTGCTATTGGGTACCCAGGTTGCAGCGCATGCAGGGACAATCGCAACGTTTTCTCCAAAGTTCCGCGGTATGTGTGAATGATCAATCTCCAGACGATCAACTGGCACAGATGCAAAGGCAAGCAAAGATTTCATGGTATTTCAAACCATGATCCATGAATGACCGGGCCAGAAGTGGGGTGTCCACTCACTTTGGCATTCGGTTGCACGCAACCTCTGCCAAAGAAGGGCATCTATAGACACCCCACCTTCGGCTACACTGTTGGTAGAGATAGCTGGGTGAATGGAGGACCATACCCCCAAATCCCAAGTCCAAACTCAGCCAAACTCACCCTTGTAAGCCCTAATCCATAGCCCAACTCAAGCCTGAACCCAGTCAACCCACTCCTAAACATCAGCCTGAAAAACCCCCCATAAGAAAAGCCAGTCAAAAAATCCTAAAAAAGTCAAACTCATTGAGTCAACCCACTGAGTCAACCCGCTGAGTTAACCCGTTAAGTCAACCCGCTGAGTCAAAACGCCGAGTCAACCTGTCGAGTCAACTCGCCGAGTAGACCCGCTGAGTCAACTCGCCGAGTTAACCCACCGAGTTAAAACAGCAGCCCCGAGAAATGACCGTACCACACGCTGGAAACCGAGGAGCGTCCATACGGGCGGCCCACAGGGGGCCGCCCAAACATATTTACGGGTTCTGCCACTGCCTGCTGCTATAAATACCCCCCTCCCTTTCTCATTTCAATACACCATTCAGCCTAGAGAGAGCCCGTCCGTTCCGAGTTTCCTTCTCCACCCTTTAGCCCATTTTTCCACCAAGGAGAGCCCAAGTGAGGAGAGCCTAGCCCTGGTCCAGCCCAGCCTGACCACTGGCCCAAGTCTCCCAAGCCATCCAAATCTTGATCCAGCCACTCGAAGCCAATCCTTGCGACACCTCCGTCCATCTAGCTACTCTTTTACTAGCATCATCTCATTCACGTCTAGCATAAGTGCAACATTCACTTTTCTTCCAACCCCCCTGCTTCACTACAAGCACCTTGATTATTCAAACACACTGCATGCATCTCGCATAAAGCACCTGTCAGTTCAAGCGTATGCTCTGGGCTTGCCTGTTAATGGAACCTGCCCATCAGAAACTCTTACTGTTCAGACCCGCATTCATGTACATATCACTACAAGCACCGTGATCATTCAAGCACACAGCATGCATTCCGCATAAAGCACCTATCAGTTCGAGCGTATGCTGTGGGCTTGCCTGTTAGTGGAACCTGCCTATCAGAAACTCTTACTGTTCAGACCTGTATTCATGCATCATGTCATCTATGAGAATATACGAGGATTAAAACAGACTTTAAAGTATTAGTTAGATTCTATGAAGTAGAGACCGTACCTCGGTACAGGCAGTGTGTGGGGTGCTTAACCTCTTCCCACCCTGTAACCGTGATCCCTTACCTCGAATCTTTGGCCGCAGATCAATAGGAGTCATTTTAGAGGAAGGAATCTTTGGATCCCCTTCTCTAACATTTCTACGGGGTCTAGCCGACTGTAGATTCGAAGTAACTGGCTAGTGGCGACTCTGGTCTTATATAAACTCATTTAAACACATCCAGCTTAACACGACTACCAAACAAAGCCCTCGAGAACGAGGCAAGCCAGTGGCACAAACGGCGAATCGCACTCACGCATCCTCTCCTTCTTTTCTCGAAAGGAAAGGGACGAGAACATCGTGTGGGAGCGCGAAACGGCGAGGGTCCACATATGGTAGAAAGCGTGATACATGGCTTCTTTCTACTACTCCATGAGATGGCCCCACCACCGAGTAAGAACACATATCATTGCTACCTTAGTTTTCATTACAGTATCCTCATAGATGAAGATCTGTTTTCTGGTAGCATAGCATATAATCTGCTATCCTGCGAAAGTATCAAAGTATTCTTTTAATAATCCTCTAATGGGCCATTCCTCGGTTATTCTGATAGTGACTAACCAACCCTACCGCAAAACAAATGTTCGGTTGAGTATAGGGCTGTAATTGGTCGGGTTCGGGGCGGGTTTAGCCAAAACCAGACCCGCCCATTTACTAAACGGGTCTGGGTCCAAATTTTAGACCCAGACCCTTTTACTAAATGGGCAGGTCCGAGTCGAGTCTGAGTCAACCGATCAGACCCATTTATAAATGGGTTTGGGTCTGGTAGAGGGAGATCCACCCAAACCCATTTATAAATGGGTCGGGTCTAATGGGTCCGAGTCTAGATCAAGTATGCAAGCATTTTACAAGGCTTAAAACCGGGTCTGGACTGGTCTAGGCTAGACGGGTCCCTTGAAACATAGACCAAACCCGCCCACTTACTAAATGGGTTCGGGTTGGGTCGGGTCGGGCCTAATATAAAGGAAACCAGACCTAGACCCGTTTAGCAACTGGGTCTATTCTTGGACCCAAACTCGTACCATTTAACAAATGGGTCGGGTATAAATGGGTTGGGTCTGGGTATCCATCGGGTCTGCTGACTCATTTACAGCCCTAGTTGAGTACACATCATAACATACATCAGACTACCAACAACACTTGCGTATGGAATGCACCCTATATCAGCTCTTTTCGCATTTGTCTTAGGGTAGAGATTGATACTAAATCCATGACTCTTCTTGAAAGGAGTGTCTATGGGTTTGCAACATTGCATCCGGAAGCACTCGAGCACCTTCTTGATATAAACCTCTTGAGAGAGAGCAAAAAGTCTTTTAAAATGATCCCTATGGATCTTGATCCCGAGCATAAAGGATACTTCACCCATGTCCTTCATTTCAAAGTTAGAGGACAACCACTTCTTGGTGGGGACTATCATCTCCTTGTCATTTTTTACTAATAGAATATCGTCAACATACAAAGACAAGATTAGAAAACTCTGCCTGGATCATCTGACGTACACGCAATGGTCTTCCTCGATCATTGTAAACCCATACAAGGCGATTGCTCGATGGAATCTTAGATACTACTACCTAGATAACTGCTTCGGGCCATAGATAGACTTTTTAAGGCGACAAACTTTACGCTCTTGTCCTTTAACCTTGAAGCCTGTAAGCTGATCCATGTAGATCTCTTCATCTAAGTCCCTATTTAGAAATTCTGTCTTAACATCCATTTGACAGAGTTTCAAATCTAAATGTGCGACAATAATTAGAATGAGGTGGATCGAGGCGAGTTTCACCACTGGGGAGAACGTCTCCTTGTAATCTATGCCCTCAATTTGTGTGTAGCCCTTGGCTATGAGTCCGACCTTAAACTTGTCTATCTCTCCATCCGCCTTTCGCTTGACTTTTAGGACCCATTTGGCCCCAATAGTCTTGCGTCCAGGTGGAAGATCTATGAGTTTCCAAACTCGGTTCTTCTCCATAGAATGGATCTCATCCTCCATAGATGTTAGCCACTCTTTCGCAGCAGGAAATGACAACGCCTCCTAATATTAGCCAGGCTCATCGTCATCTAAGAAAGCAACCATGAACGATTCCCCCTCAATATAAAAAATGATGATGGGGTTTCAGTCTACGAATGCTCCTCCTTAGTTTAGGCTCCTGGTTTGAGTTAGTCTCGGCCTCATGTGGTACACTCCCACTAGGCAAAAGATCCCTCTCACTGTACTCGGTAATCGCTGGATCATCTGGACTAACAGGTGGGTGATTAATATCCCTGCCCTCGTCGAGTGACTGCTGGGTGGCTAAGACTGAGTTAGGGTCCGAGTCTACCATCTCAAAGAATTCATGAAAGTCCCGAGACTTCTTCTTGCTCGAAATATCATCTTTGACGAAATCGACATCTCACGACTCCATTTCAATCATTCCACCATTTTCTTGTTCATGGATTAGAAAGAAACCCTTGGAGTGCTTAGGATATCGTATAAAAATGCACTTTAAGAATCTTTGATCTAATTTTATAGTCTTCTGAGATGGAATGTGAATGAAACCAGTTGATTTCCAAGGGTGCAGATGACTTAAGTCGGCCTTCCTGCCGCACAACAATTCATAGGGGGTCGTCAGAATAGACTTAGAAGGTACTTGATTGAGGATGTAGGCTATAGTCAGTAGTACATCCTCGCAGAATTTGAGAAGAAGGTTTGCTTCCGTTATCATCGATCTCACCATGTCGACTAATGTTATGTTCCTCCTCTCCGCAACACCATTTTGTTGCGAAGTGTATAGAGTTGGCAGTTGCCTACGGATGCCCTTTTCTTCACAAAGCCTGGAAAATTGCTCAGACAAATACTCGCGTCCGTAGTTTTTCCACAAGGTTTTAATCATTCTCTCAGAATGGTTCTCGACTTTAGGCATATATTTCGTAAAGCACCCAAATGCCTCGGATCTATGTGATAACAAGTAGACATGACTATACCACATATAATCATTTATAAATATGATGAAATAGGATTATCTGCAACAGGTCTTGACATTTAGGGGTTCGTAGATGTCAAAGTGAACTAGCTCTAAGGGAGTTGATGCGCGTACTGTTGAACCTTCAATTTATACATTTGCCAACCCATTACATCACATTATATGCATGGTTTTCATGTTTAAAAGGCCCATCTAATGCATGTTTTGTGATTATAGGAATGAAAGTGAACTTCACCCAATTGGAGACTAAAAGACCATGTTAGGAGCCTTTGATGAAGGTCCAAGGTGGACCAAAGAAAGAAGAAAGCAAAGAGAGAGGAAGGAGAGAAGAAAAGAAAGAACAAAAACTACAAAAACTGGGTCCGACCGGTCTGGACCGGTCGGCTACACTCCCTGGACACCTGCCAGACAGGTCTAGACCGGTCAAGACCGGTCGGCCATGCAATTTTGCACTTCCAGATTTCAGGCAGCAAACTATTTCCATTTTGGGATTTTCAGAACAGTTTTCTGAGCTTATCTTGATGATATTTGGAAATACAACACATCCATGTCGAAGAGGAGCTCGACGCCGAACTAACCCAAGTGGTTTCGTGTCGATCGGAGCTACGGATTGATCGTGGTGGCCAAAACAATACGAACTGTCCAGAAAGTTCCAGATTTCGCTGTTCCACTTTGGGCCGGTCCAGGTGACCCATCATTGATGATATGAAGAATCTACTTTGACCATATTTTAGATCACATCCATATGTGAATAACCACAAAAGTTTCAGATCAAAAGGATGTGTGGTTTGATCGTACCGGTTGAAGAAAAATGGACCATCCAGAAAGATCCAACTGCGCAGAGTTTATAAAAGCCCTAATTGTTCTAATTTTTGGACCATATTCTGGGATTTGTTTGAAAATATAATCCATCTATCATGAAGAGGAGGAAGTTTTCTACTAATGTTCAAAATTTGAGATCAATCCGACCTCTGTACACTCCGGAGCGTTGAAAGCAAGATGACTGGTTCTGAAGGTACCCGAAGTGCGCGATTTTGAGAGGCGGTCGGTGATCTGATTGGTGGGCCCATTCAGAGGATAATCTTAGAAATCTAAATCATCTATGAGGAAGATCACATTACAAGGAAGCAAGAAATCAAATTTGAAGGCAATCCGACCATTGGTTAAGCCGTACCAAGTGAAACAAATTCTGCTATGTTACTGTACTATTGTTGCACTATAAAAGGAGGTGCTCTCTTCTATTCCAAATCAAGCAAGGACGTGGGAAGCAAGGAGTTCAAGTCATAGGAGGCTTCCTAGCCTCCTCCAGCTAGTTTTTCTTCCTTTTCTTAGTTCTAGTTCTAGTTTTAATATGCTTTTCCTTAGCTAACCTCTTAGCTAGAGCTAGAGGTGAAATTTGTAGTTGGTTCCAATGCTTTAATTCTTTTATTTCAAGTACCCTTTTCTTAATTTTGGATTTTGAAGTTCTAGTTTGAATAAAGTTTAGTTTTTTAGAAGTTTTGTGAGAGTTTGTGTGCTCCGGACATGAGTTCCTTGCAATTCTCTGAGATTACCATGATTGGGTTGTTTGAATTTGAATTGTAGTAACCCTTGAGCATGCCATAGTCCATAGGCATGGCTGTTACTCCGAAGGTTACAAGTGCAAGTTCTATGTGCTTCATTAGAACTAGAAATCTAATTTCCAGATTTAAGTGGGACTGTTTGTGCTTGAATGTTATATCTTCCAATTAGATGAGAGATAGGACTTTGATTTTAATTGTGTTGTACTTGGATGAATGGATTGGCATTGGACTACTACAAGTGGATCCTTGATGCTCTAGTTCTTCTTATTTTCAGATTTTCCTATTTCATGTGAAAAACTACTTTCTTAAACTTCTTAGATTCTAGTTATTAGAATACTTGGAATTGTTTACCTCTTTCCCTGTGGATCGACCTCGGTCTTACCGAGTTTTATTACTACATCGCAGCCTTACACTTGAGGCGAGCGAACATGTACCGCTTTCCAAATGGTTTTCTTCTTGACTTCCCAATCAGACAATGTTCACAGGTAGGAAGAACTACGTTTGCGAGTGAGCCTATAAGGCATTCTTTAGCAAGTCTATGCATTCTTTCCTGACCCATGTGACCTAGTTTAGCATGCTAAATGAACGGGTTAGTGTCCATTAAAGTAGAAAAAGTATGTACATCATAATCATATGAATAATTAGAATCAAGCACAAATAAACCATCATTAATCTAACCGTGTCCAAAACAAGAAGAATCCAAACAGATGTCCACCACATCGAAATAAAATGTAAAAGAAAAAATAAGTCTAGCTAATGAAAGCACAGAAAGAAAATTGCGCCTAATACTGGGTGTATGGAGTACGTTATGGAGGAGTAGTGCGCGTCTTGTCCACAAGTGGAGCTAGAATGATCCAAATCCTAGTACATCCTCCGAGAAACCATTTCCCATGAAGATTCTCCGACTTCCACCTGGGCACTTCCAGTAGTCCATGAACCCCGTCCGATCCCGAGCTATGTGCTGGGTTGCTCCTGATTCCACAACTTAGTTATGGTCAGTTGTATGAGCAATTGAAACCTCAGTGCAGACAAAAGCATGAGTATATGAATTAGTGAGAGTTCGTACCTTCTTTGTCTCAGAGCATTTGTTGAGCTTTGAATTGTGCATATTCTAACCCCCATTCATCACTCATATTACATGTTTTCATGATTTAAAGCTTAAATCTAATACATGGTTTTGTGTTTGTAGGAATGCGAGAGAGATTTCAATTATATGATGCTTAGAGGAACTTCTTACATACCTTGAAGATTAAAGGAATGAAGGACAAAAAAGTGGAGCAAGGATGCAATAGAGTTGGAGGAACAAAAGAGTGAAAAATCACAATTTACATGACCTCTGGCCGGCCAAACCCTCCAGAAACAGCGTTTTCGCTGGACACTTTTTATGAAGGCCGACCTATGGTTCGGCCGGCCGGCCAGCTGGTAGGCCATCCTATGCAATTAAACGTCCAGAGAGTTGGGTTCCTTTTTGCTCAAGCTCCGGCCAACATCCTGATTGCACTAGGATAAATCCGGATTTCGCTGCATAAGTGTGGTACTTCTCCGCAATTTCTCGGATTTAAGCTATAAAAGGACTCTTCCACTCTCTTCCTAGGGTATGCTAGGACGTGGGGAATATCAAGGAGGCTTAGGAGATGGATTCTACTTCAATTTTTTCTAGTTTTTCTTTTAGTTTTTAGTTATTTTTATGTTTTTAAGGCTTCTAGGTCAAGAATGTTAGAGATGAATTAAAACCTCTTAGCTAGGGTTAAGATGTGAAGCTTTTGATTCATTTTTGATAGATTAATGCAACCTAGGTTTCCTTTTATGCTTTGATTGAAGAATTTGATTTAATATGAGTTTGAATAAAGTACTAGTTACTTTGATCTCTTGATGACTCTGGGCTCATGTGCTTCTTAGTGAATCTAAACTTAGTAACTTACCTTTTTGGTATTGTTTATGCTTGTGTAGTTCTTTGATTGCCTTGTATACAATAACACAATCTTCATGTGGGAACTCATTCAAACTAAAGTTCTAATCTTTTGTGATAATTTGTGATAGATGTTTGCTAATTGATTTTGATTTAATTAGAGTTCTAATCATTGGTCGTTGTCAAGTCTAGTGACAGGATTTGATGAAAGCTATGGTTGTGAATTTCAACTAAATTGGAAAGAGGCTTGGCCTATACAATTGTGTGTGTCCAAGGCCTGAGCAATATTGTGGGAATCGAATTGATGAGCAAGCAACTATTAAGTGTTGATTGAATTGCTCCATATTCCAATCGAATAGAGATAGAAATTCGATTCCGATTGAGTTGTGAGAGACCTAGTTGTGTTGATGCATTGAAAACCGTCAAAAGTGGATCCTTGATGCTCTAGTGCCTTTGTAGATTATTATTACCTCTCATAATCACTGTTTTACTTCAAATCACTATTTTACAGATTTAGTTCTTAATAGGATCTCGATTATAGGTGATTTTAGATAAATTCTAAGAATATCTACATATAAATCTCTGTGGAATGATACTCAGTCTTTCCAAATTTATTACTACATCGTAACCCTATACTTGGGGAGCGAACAAGTTTTTGGCACCATTGCCGGGGATTTAATACGGTATTTTTAGAATTTTCTGAAATAGCTTTTAGTTGAGATTGTGTTAAGTTAGGTTTATGATTTGTTTTGCTTTCTAGGATAGGTTTTTTCTAAATTCAGAATACTAGCTTAGTTTTGTTTTGATTTTGTAGGATTCTAACATAGATCTTCAATTCATGTTCTATCCTTCCACCTCTCTTACTATAGATAGTTTCATATTTTTGTTTTAAGAAGTAGGGTTATATATTAAGTTTGTATTGAGTGGTTTATGCCCAAGTGGGTTCGTGATCACACTTGGCGATTATTAAGTGACAGGGTAATTGTTGAAGGGATTGATAGAGAACTTCGTGCTAGAAAACGTTAAAATCTTCCTGAAATTGCTAGAGAGATGGCTGAAAATCAAGCCCAAAACGATACTGAAATTAATGAGAATGAAGTGGAGGATGCACCTCAACCTAGGACTTTATGTGACTATTTACAACCCGCTAAGATGAGTACTCCCTCTTGCATAATTTTCCCTCACAATGTGAAAAATATTTATTTTAAACCGGGGTTGATCCAACTTCTCCCTAAATTTCATGGACTCGACTCCAAAAGCGCTTATCTAGATATTAAGGAGTTCGAAGAGGTTATTGCCACAATAAACTATGATAATGTAACCAAGGATACCATAAAACTCAAATTGTTTCCTTTCTCCTTGAAAGAGAAGGCCAAATCATGGCTACATTCCTTGAAGTCAAGGTTTATTGGGACATGGGCAAAGATGACTCGGGAGTTTTTTAAAAAATTCTTCTTGGCTCATTTAACTAATGTGCTGAGAAGGGCCATAATGAACTTCGCCCAAAAAGAAGATGAAACCTTTTTCCAATGTTGGGAAAGGTATAATGAGCTATTAAAAACATGCCCACATCATTGCTATGAATGGTGGAGGCTAATTAGATTCTTCTATGATGGACTAAACTCAGCCATGCGCCAATTTGTGGAGATGATGTGCAATGGGGAATTCATAAACAAGGAAATAGAGGAAGCTTGGGATTATTAACATGTTGGATGAAAACACACAATCATAGGATACATCTAAGCCGACAAGTTCAAAACAGTCCCAAGCCAAGGAAAAGGGAGGAATTTATGTTTTGAATGAGGAAGATGATCTAAGTTCTAAAGTGGATAATCTCACACGAAAGGTCGAGGCTATAGAATAAAGGAAAGTTGATACAACTCAACAAAGGGGGCTGTTGAAACTATTTGTGGTATTTATGTTTTCAATGTGCATCAAACGCAGGATTGTCCTACAATTCCTGCGTTTCAAGAACTTTTATATGAATAATTAAATGCTTTAAATAGTTATCAATGTCCTTTTAGTACTCCACATTCAAACACGTACAATTTTAATTGGAGAAACAATCCTAACTTCAATTGGGGAAATGGACTCACGGCCAACCAAAGTAATCCTCAGAGGGGGCCTCCAACGCAATTTCCTATGGCCCCACCTCAAATGTCTATGGAGGATACATTGAAAGCATTCCTGGAAGGCCAAGCTCAATTAAACCAATCAAACAATACAATGATGCTTGAGCTTAAAAGTTCGGTGGAGGAAATCAGGGCTCGCTTAAACGTAAGGGAAGGGACCTTTCTGGCCCAACCCCTACCTAATCCAAAATTACAATGCGAAATAAGCGTGCCTAGTTCTTCTAACCAATATATGAACCATGTTAAATCCATCACCACTCTTAGAAGTAGTAAAACTAATGAACAATCTGACCCGGTGAAGGACTCAACGCCTAATGATCCAGTATTTTCCAAAGAGGATGATGGACCTAGCACCACCATACATGAAAAAGAGCAATTAAAAGAATATCGGCCCGTTACTCCATTCCCTCAATGCTTGATTTCAACTAAACCTCAAGATAAATATAAGAAATTTTTGGAGGTTTTTAAGCAAGTCAAGATCAACATACCATTATTGAATGCCATTAAACAAATACCGTCATATGCCAAATTTCTAAAAGACCTTTGTACGATAAAAAGAAAAATACATGTCCAAAAGAAGGCATTCTTGACAGAGAATGTGAGTGCCATTATAAATCACGGGATGCCCAAAAAATACAAAGACCCCGGTAGTCCAACAATATCATGTATAATCAGTGACTACCGGGTGAAGCACGCTTTACTTGATCTAGGGGCAAGTGTGAACTTAATCCCTTTATCGGTTTATTAACAATTGGGTATAGGTGAATTAAAACCCACCAAAATCATGCTATAACTTGTTGACCGATCGATTGTATACCGAGAGGAGTGATTGAGGATGTCCTTGTCCAAGTTGACAAGGTCTACTACCCGGTAGACTTTATTGTCTTGGACACACAACCCATGGTTAATATTGGCACTCAAATTCTTGTCATATTTGGCTGGCTATTCCTAGCGACATCAAATGCAATCATCAATTGTAGGAGTGGAGTTGTCCAAATGTCTTTTGGCAATATAACGATTGAGTTAAATGCTTTCAATATTGACAACCAACAAGAGGATGAAGATGAGGTCCATGAAATAAACATGATCGATTTAATTGTGGAAGATGAGTCCCTCTCACCTCTTTACTCTAGTCACTTAGAAAAAGATGTGACCTACTCCCCTGTTAAGAATACTGATTTGATAAGGGATGCAGTTGCACTTTTAGAGTCGATATTGGCATATGACATTAGTTGAAAGGAGGATGTGGACACAATACTTCATTGTGCCGAGAAATCAATTCATGTTCCCACACCTTCATGGATCATGCATATCGAACTCTACTAATCTTAAGACGACCCATATTGGCAATATCATTGCGCAGGAAAATCTGAATGGAGACGTATTTTTTCTGACAAATATGATGATGTCTCCTCTTATACATGTGGTGAAAACATTAAGGAACCCGCTGAAATTCCTTTTTGGGATTTTCAGTGGCTTATCATGACCATTCACACACATACATATTGTAAAGTAGTAGGATCTTGGATGAATTTACTACAAAACATTTTGATCCATCTAATGATTCTGCTTGACTTTATGCTTTTGGATGAGTTGTTGGGATTAGCCTCCTAGTCTGATAGAGGACGGTTTAGATTTTTAATCCCTTTCCTAGAATTAGATTGCATTAGGATTTGCTTTGATTAGTAGATTTAGTTTGTGAAGTAATCCATCTCCGCCAGCAAATTTTGCCATGTGATGTATTTCTCAGGTGATATCTCTCTTTCTCACTTCTCTTTATCTTATCATTGCTCTCATGTTGTTGCATTCATTACATATTTTCTTACATTGAGGACAACGTAAAGTTTTGGTTGGGGGGTAAGATTTCTAGATGAATCTAGCAATTTGTGACATTTCAAGCAATGTTTGTAGAAATTTTTTAATTTTTCTGAAAATTCAAAAATCTTTTGGAATATTATGTTTCTATGCACTTGGGATGTCATAAGTATGAAAGGATGAGAAACGAATTGATATAATTTTGAAACTCTTGAAAGACTTATAACATGGTAGTTTTCTATTTGAATTCCCCTATTAATTTGATTGATAGAAAATTTGAACATTTTTTAGCCTAGTTCACGTTACACGATTCTCATGGTTGAAGGGATTACGTAGAATTGTAGATTGGTTAGACTAAAGGTTTAAGGTGTTGAGGAACCAAGCCGGGGAACTTTGTCCATCCTCGTTCATGAGAAAATAAGAGAAAAGAATGAAAGATATGGATTTTTAAAAATCCTATCTATTATGGAAAAGAAAAAGAAAGTAAGGTTATTATTGAATACTTGTTGAAAAATTTCGAAAATGGCTACCATTACCAACCAAGGGATGGTCTACTCGTAAGCAAAGCTGAAAATGGGAAGTAGTGTGAAAGCCGTTGAAGGAAAGGTAAGAAAAATTCTTGTCATATGTTTTTTATTAATTTGTACACTCTTAAATCTTTAGTTTCGTTGATCTATGAATAAGGTAATCCTGAAAACTCATAAGATGAACATTCACTATGCACACTAGACCACACTTGTTCGGGTTCTTCTATTTTATCAATCAATCAGTGGGGATTCTATGTGAAACACTCATTATGTTTAGGGAGTTTAAGATTCCATCTTCTATCACTTAATTTCTCTGAATCTTATTCTTGTATATCTTGAAGTTTATAGAAGCATTATTTCCGAAAGAGAGCTGGGTTTTCGAAAAGTTGCATTTGTTTCACTCATGTTTTGCTCGGGACTAGCAAAATGCTGGTTGGGGGGTATGTTAAACTCTGAATTGTGCATATTCTAACCCCAATTCATCACTCATATTACATGTTTTCATGATTTAAAGCTTAAATCTAATACATGGTTTTGTGTTTGTAGGAATGCGAGAGAGATTTCAATTATATGATGCTTAGAGGCACTTCTTACATACCTTGAAGATTAAATAAATGAAGGACAAAAAGCGAAGCAAGGATGTAATAGAGTTGGAGGAACAAAAGAGTGAAAAATCACAATTTACATGACCTCCGACCGGTAGGCCACTGCCACTAGCCGATCGGCCAAACCCTCCAGAAACAGCGTTTTCGCTGGACACTTTTTATGAAGGTCGACCTATGGTCCGGCCAGCCGGCCGGCTGATAGGTCAGCCTATGCAATTAAATGTCAAGAGAGTTGGGTTCCTTTTTGCTCAAGCTCCGGCCTGCCGGCCAACGTCCTGATTGCACTAGGACACTTCTAAATCTAGATTTCACTGTGCAAGTGCGGTACTTCTCCACAATTTCTCGGATCTGAGCTGTAAAATGACTCTTCCACTCTCTTCTTAGGGTATGCTAGGACGTGGGGAATATTGAGGAGGCTTAGGAGATGGATTTTACTTCAAGTTTTCCTAGTTTTTCTTCTAATTTTTAGTTATTTTTATGTTTTTGAGGCTTATAGTTCAAGGATGTTAAAGATGAACTAAAACCTCTTAGCTAGGGCTAAGTGTTGAGCTCTTAATTGTGCATATTCTAACCCCAATTCATCACTCATTGTGCAAGATTTTCATGACTTAAAGACTAATTGAATGCATGTTTTGTGATTGCAGGATTGAGAGTGGACTCCACCTAATTAAAGATGAAAAGAGCCTATTTAAGAACCATTGAATGAAGATCGAAGGAGGACGAAAGAAAGAAGGAAACAAGGAAAGAAGAAAAGAAGAAAGAATGACGAAAACAGGGCAAGACCGGTCGTGACCGATCGGCCAGGAGGGCCACGACCGGTCCAGACCGGTCGGCCAGCTTCCCATTCAAGTTGAGCTTGCTGGACGTCAGCCAAACATAGGCACGACCGGTCGTGACCGGTCAGCCAGGCCAGTCCGACCGGTCCAGACCGGTCGGCCAGAAGAGATTTTTTGGTCTAGAGCTCGCTGGACTGTTGCCCCAATGAGGCACTACCGGTCGTGACCGGTCGGCCAGTTACTCAGACCGGTCCAGACCGGTCAGCCGTGCGTAAGGACTGCGTACTTTCTATTTTGGCGCTGATTTTCTCTGCGCACTGTGTAACTCTTACACAGATTCTCGATTCTTCTGAAGTTGCAGAGCCTCCCCATTATAAAAGGACACCTAGGGATCGTTCCTAGGGTATCCTAGGAGGGTTTAAGCAAGCTTAGAGGCGACGGAAGTGAATTTCGGAGTTCCACAACTCCTTCTAGTTTGTTTTACTGTTTTTATGAGTTTTTTTGTTGTTTCATGTTTCCTTGGATCATGAGAAGCTAAACCTCTTAGCTAGGGCTAAGAGGTGAAGCTTGTAGTGAATCTAAGATGTTTCAATTCGTATTTAGTTGGTTTTAAGTTTGGATTTCATGTTTATGAACTATGGTTTGAAGTTTATACAAGCTTTAAGTAGTTTTTCTTAGCCTTATGATGACTCATGGATGTTTGGGAGAATTACTTAAATTCTTAATTGGTTTGCATCAGTCTAGACCTGTATGATCCGAGGAATTGGAGTGCGCTCTAGTACTATGATCTTCATGTGGGGACTTCCTACCAAAGTTCTACTTTTCTGAATTTCTGTAATATGTATGGACTATGCATGTGATTTGAATCAAGTTCAGATTGTAATCTAGCCTTGTCTTGTGACAGGACTTGAGGATGGTTATGATTGTGAACTGAACCTTTTGGAATGGGGACTAACCTATGCAATTGAGCATGCTTAGCTCAGCCTACATTGAGTGAATCCTGTACATTGAACTTACATATGACAGATTGTTTGGTTTAATAGCTTTATCATCCGACTAGATAGATCTTAATATCGATTCTAGTTGAGAAAGTGAGAAACCACAGCGGATTGAACATCAAGGATTGCTACAAGTGGATCCTTGAACCCCTAGTGCCTTTTTATCATTATTTACCTTCAACTTAATTCAATTTTGTTACTCAAATCAAATCCATATAAAATCTGGTTGTTAGCTTTCAATAGACACTTTTGGATGTGTTTGTGAAATCCTATATAAGTCCCTGTGGATCGACCTCGGTCTTACCGAGTTTATTACTACATCGCAACCCTACACTTGGGGAAGCGAACACTAAGAGGTGAAGCTTTTGATTCATTTTTTATGGATTGATGCAACCTAAGTTTCCTTTTTATGCTTTAATTGAAGAATTTGATTTAATATGAGTTTGAATAAAGTACTAGTTCAGTTTTTGCTTTGATCTCTTGATGACTCCGGGCTCATGTGCTTCTTAGTGAATCTAAACTTAGTAGCTTACCTTTTTGGGATTGTTTATGCTTGTTTAGTTCATTGATCTATCATCAACTTCGGGTGTGATAGACTCTTTGATTGCCTTGTATAGAATGGCACAATCTTCAAGTGAGAACTCATTCAAACTAAAGTTCTATTCTTTTGTGGTAATTTGAGATAGATGTTTGCTGATGGATTTTGATTTAATTAGAGTTCTAATCATTAGTTGTAGTCAAGTCTAGTGATAGGATTTGATGAAAGCTATGGTTGCGAATCTCAACTAGATTGGAAAGAGGCTTGGCCTATACAATTGAGTGTGCCCAAGGCCTGAGCATTATTATGGGAATCAAATTGATGAGCAAGCAACTGTTTTAGATAAGTGTTAATTGAAATGCTCCATATTTCGATCAGATAGAGATATAAATTTGATTTCGATTGAGTTGTGAGAGACCTAGTTGTGTTGATGCATTAAAAACCGTCAAAAGTGGATCCTTGGCACTCTAGTGCCTTTTTAGATTATTATTACCTCTCATAATCATTGTTTTACTTCAAATTACTATTTTTCAGATTTAGTTCTTAATAGGATCTCGATTATAGGTTATTTTAGATAAATTTTGAGATTATAGGTCACGGATCATTGTTGAGCCTCCAATTTATACACGATCTAGCCCATTACATCACATTATATGCATGGTTTGCATGTTTAAAAGACCCATCTAATGCTTGTTTTGTGATTGTAGGAATGAGAGCGACTTTGCCTAATTGATGCTTTAAAGACCCAATTAGAGGACTTTTATTGATGATTGAAGGAGGACCAAAGAAAGAAGAAAGCAAGTAGAAGAGAGAGAAGAGGAAAGAAAGAAAGAAATTGTGAAAAACAGAGGTCCGACCGGTCATGACCGGTCGGCCACCCCGTTGCCCACCTTGAAAACTCATTGGACTAAGGTCCAGACAGGCCCGACCAGTCTTGACCGGTCGGCCAACAGGTCGACCACCCACTTCCCTTCTCTGTATACTCTCTAGATGAAGGACCAGATAGGTCCGACCGGTCATGACCGGTCGGCCATGCATAAACATCAAGTTTCTATTTGAAGCTCTGAGTTTTGTGTTCAAGTGCCTAAGTGCTACGCACTTCTGGAAGTTTCTGAGGTGGTAGAGCCTCCCCACTATAAAAGGACATCTAGGGTCTCTTCTTAGGGCATCATAGAAGCTGAGGAACTTCATGGGAGGTGAAGAGAGCCGTCGTGGAGCATCTACAACTCTTCTGAATCTGGGTTTTTATGCTTTTTAGTCTTTTTCATTGAGATCTAGTTGTAGTATGACAATGTGTTGAGCTCTTAATTGTGCATATTTTAACCCCAATTCATCACTCATTATGCATGGTTTTCATAATTTAAAGACTAATCAAATACATGTTTTGTGGTTGTAGGAATGAGAGTTACTTTGCCCAATTGATGACCAAAAGAGCTGATTTAGAACCTTGGATGAAGACCCAAGGAGGGCTGAAGGAAGAAGGACGCAAAGAAAGAAGCAAAGAAAGAAGAAAATAGAAGAAAGAACGGAAGAAAACAAGAAGAAAAAGAGACCGACCGGTCTTGACCGGTCGGCCAAGGAAGCCCGACCGGTCTTGACCGGTCGGCCATGCTTGCTGGAGTAATGCCAAAGAGGGCCTGACCGGTCATGACCGGTCGGCCAGCCCTGTCCGACCGGTCGTGACCGGTCGGCCATGCAAGTTTCAGATTCCAGATTCTAAAACAGCAATGTATTTCCGCACCTAGTTTTTCAGACCATTTTTTTGGGCCGATCTTGATGATATTTGGAAATCCAACACATCCATGTCGAAGAGGAACTCGACGCTGAACTAACTCAAGTGGTTTCGTGTCGATCGGAGTTACGGATTGATCGTGGTGACCAAAACAATACGAACTGTCCAGAAAGTTCCAGATTTCGCTGTTCCACTCTGGGCCGGTCCAGGTGGCCCATCATTGAGGATATGAAAAATCTACTTTGACCATCTTTTAGACCACATCCATATATGAATAACCACAAAATTTTCAGATCAAAAGGGTGTGTGGTTTGATCGTACCGGTTGAAGAAAAATGGACCATCCAGAAAGCTCCAACTGCGCAGAGTTTATAAAAGCCCTAATTGTTCTAATTTTCGGACCACATTATAAGATCGTTTTGGACAATCTAATCCGTCTATCATGTAGAGGAGGAAGTTTTCTACTCATGTTCAAAATTTAAGATCAATCCGACCTCTGTACACTCCGGAGTGTTGACAGCAAGATGACTGGTTCTGAAGGTACCCGAAGTGCACGATTTTGAGAGGCGGTCGGTGATGTGATTGGTGGGCCCATTCAGAGGATAATCTTGGAAATCTAAATCATCTATGAGGAAGATCACATTACAAGGAAGCTACGAATCAAATTTGAAGGCAATCCGACCATTGGTTAAGCCGTACCAAGCGAAACAAATTCTGCTATATTGCTGTACTATTGCTGCACTATAAAAGGAGGTGCTCTCTTCTATTCCAGGGCAACCAAGGACGTGGGGGAGCAAGGAGTTCAAGTCATAGGAGGCTTCCTAGCCTCCTGCAGCTAGTTTTTCTTCCTTTTCTTAGTTCTAGTTCTAGTTTTTAATATGCTTTTTATTAGCTAATCTCTTAGCTAGAGCTAAGAGGTGAACCTTATAGTTTTCTTAGATTGTTTAATTCGTTTTATTGGTTTTTAGTTTGGAATTCATGATTATGAACTAAGGTTTGAAGTTTATACAAGTTTTTAAGTAATTTTTCTTAGTCTTGTGATGACTCATGGATGTTTGGATGAATTACTTATCTTCTTAATTCGTTTGCAACAGTCTAGACCTGTATGATCCGAGGAATCGGAGTGCGCTCTAGTACTAAGCTCTTCATGAAGGGACTTCCTACCAAAGTTCTATTTTTTCTGTTTTTCTGAATATGTATGGATTGTGCATGTGATTTGAATCTAGTTCAAATCATGATCTAGCCTTGTCTTGTGAGAGGACTTGAGGATGGTTATGATTGTGAACTGGACCTTTTGGAAAGGGGAATGACCTATGCAATTGAGCATGCTCAGCTCAGCCTTCATTGAGTGAATCCTATGCATAGAACTTACATATTACAGACTGTTTGGTTTAATAGCTTTATCATCCGACTAGATAGACAGGAATGTCGATTCTAGTTGAGAAAGTGAGAAACCATAGCGAATTATGCATCTAAGAAGAGCTATAAGTGGATCCTTGATGCTCTAGTTATCTTGTCATTATTAGATTTTCTATTTTATGTTAAAAATCAATTTCACAAACCTCTTTTATTCTAGTTATTAGGATAATTGGAATTGTTTACTTCCTTCCCTGTGGATCGACCTCGGTCTTACCGAGATTATTACTACATCGCAACCCTACACTTGGGGAAGCGAACAAGTTTTTGGCGCCGTTGCCGGGGAAGAGGTTAAACGGTTCTAATTGTTCTAGTAATTATAGAGTAGTCTTAGTTAGGTAGGATTTTCAGTTTTTATAGAAGAAGATTTTCTGATTTTTTTTTCTAGATTACTAACAATTTTTTGTTGGATTTTGTAGGACATTGTTGCTGACATATATCTCGCTCTATTGGGTAACATCTCTCCATCTCCCTTTTTTTTGTTCTTTTTTCTAGATTAGGGTAGTTCCAACTCTTTAAAATCTCATTATGGCTGATTGGAACTGTGGTGCTTATGCATACCTTTTGGAAGATGAGATGACAGACCATGGAATCAAAACTCTTTATGATTGGAACCAATTTAAGCATAAGTATTATTCTGAGAGTAAATCAACCTCCACTACCCCCCAACGTAAGACGCTACGTGATTACTGGGTTGAGAATAACATGAGTATCCCACCAAGTTTAACAGGAGGTAGGAATAAGAAAAAGGACCGGGGGAGTAATGACCAACCGGTAAAGACATTGCGTGATCACTGGTATGGTTATGCCTATCAACCATCTTATCAGTCCTCGTCATATAACACGTATGGTCTTCATCGAGAGAGTCCTCACACCTCTAGTCCAATGGAGGATGAGCCAACCATGGATGCCAACAATTATCCTCAAGAGTTTCTTTCTCATGATCCTCAACCGACACGAACTCTTGAGGATACACTGCGAGAGTGTATGGAAATAACTGAGCAATGCATACAAAACCTCTCGCCATCTCAAAATATTGAACCCAACATTGGGAACACCGAATCAATCCCCAACAATGAGGAGGATGAGGCTATCCAAACCCAACCTTCTCTAGATTTAATGACTAAACTTCTAAGGGATGTAGATCTCAGTGATCCCACCATTACCATCGATTATGGTGAATCAACTATCTCTTTTAGCTATTCCTATTTGAATGATGAAGAGATTTCAAGGACGGTTGACGAACCCGAGGAATCTGCAAAATCTGAAAGTGATAGTTTGATTGCCTACAATGAGGGTTTGAAGGATGATTGTGAGTCCATGATTTCTTCTTCCAAAGGGCCGAATGTTTTTGAATCACCGAAAGATATTCTTGCTAGAGAGATGGCCGAAGTCGATATTTTTAAGTCCTTCCACCAACAACACATGCCGGATTCTATTGTGGAAGAAGTCCCTTAGGTTGAAAATTCTGCTTCTTTGGATGATGGGGTGGCACAATCTGAAATTTCAAAAGATCAACCAATGCTAGATGATGTGCTTACCACTAAATCTGAAAATTTTTCTTTGGAAGACCTCCCCTCTATAGAGGAGGAATTCCTTACCCTTGAAACATAATTTCCTCAATCACTTAGGGAGAACGAGGACCCTTCATTCGACTCTCTCGATTTCCTAAAGGAATGCATGACCCACCCCTATGATCTAGATGATGAGATGATTAAGGAGTTGGATAGTTTGTTAGACATGGTGTCGGTGCCTGAAGAACACCATTCCACTGATTTACACTCTTTACCATGGTTTGTGGAAGCACCATGCAAATCTGAATTTGTGGAGGAGACAATCCAAACTGAAAAATACTTAATGAATGTCTCTCCACCATCATGGGTTCTTCAACCCATTGAAAATTCTGATTGGGAGGACCCGTTTTTAATCAATTACAACCCAATTCAGAACTTGAGGAGATATCTTTTTGCTGCTCTTATCTCCTCCTTACATGCGTGTGGTGCATACTATGATTGGACTTTCATGAAGAAACGCACACATGTATACATTCGAGCAGGACTTTGGATGGTCCTCATGAGAAACCTATTGAAATTCATGAAGATCCTGCTCAAATTTGATCATGTAGTCGATCAGACTAATCAAAGGTAGGTAGGTAGGTTAGGATTTCTTTCTGCATTTAGGATTGAATAAGTCTCATTGAGACAATGGAAGATGCTAGAATTGATCAACTTGCTACCTCAGGTACTCTCGTTCTCACTCTCCTTTATTTTGTGTCATTGCTCTCATGTCATGCATATTGCATATCTTATTACATTGAGGACAATGTAAGATTTTGGTTGGGGGGTGAGATTCCTTAGATGAATCTACTAGCTTTTGTGACATTTCGAGCAATTATGTAGAAAAATTTTTATTTTTCCAAAATTCAAAACTCTTTTGGAAAACGTTGTTTCTATGCATTCAAGATGATACGAGTATAAGAAGAGGAGATACGAAGTGAGTGATGTTACAAGCTTTGAATTTCTTTTAATATAATGGTTTTATATGTGAATTCCCCTTATTTATGTGAGTGATAGAAAATTTGAACACTTTTACACCCAGTTCACATTACATGATTTTCATGGGTTGAAAGGATTATGTGATTTGTGGATTAACTATACTTTGATTTAAGGTGTTGAGAAACCAAGCCGGGGTACTTTGTCCATCCTTGTCCATGGGAAAATAACGAAAGATATGGATTTCTAAAAATCCTATCTAATTTAAAAAGAAAAAGGAAAAGGAAGGATGAAATTAGGAATGATGGAAAAATGGTGGAAAATTCCGATTAGGGCTACCTACTACCAACCGGGGGATGGTCTACCTGTAACCAAAGCCGGAAATGGGACGTAGTGTGAAAGTCGTCGGAAGGACGGTAAGACAAATTCCTGTCATAGGCTTGTTGTTGCTCTATGCACCTTGAAATCCATAGTTTAGTTGATCTATGATGAAGATGAGCCCAGAAACTCATGAGATGAACTTTCACTATGCACACTAGGGTGAATTTGTTCAAGTTCTTCTATTTATCAATCAATCAGTGGAAATTTCATATAAATACTTATTATGTTCTAAGAGTTTAAGGTTTCAACTTCTATCACCTAATTTCTCTGATTTTTATGCTTGTGTGTCTTGGAATGTATAGAAGAATAGTTTCTAGAGGAGAGTTGGATTTGGAGAATGAAACTTGTTTCACGCATGTTTTGCTCGGGACTAGCAAAATGCTGGTTGGGGGGTGTGTTGAGCTCTTAATTGTGCATATTTTAACCCCAATTCATCACTCATTATGCATGGTTTTCATAATTTAAAGACTAATCAAATACATGTTTTGTGGTTGTAGGAATGAGAGTTACTTTGCCCAATTGATGACCAAAAGCGCTGATTTAGAACCTTGGATGAAGACCCAAGGAGGGCTGAAGGAAGAAGGAAGCAAAGAAAGAAGCAAAGAAAGAAGAAAATAGAAGAAAGAAAGGAAGAAAACAAGAAGAAAAAGAGACCGACCGGTCTTGACCGGTCGGCCAAGGAAGCCCGACCGGTCTTGACCGGTCGGCCATGCTTGCTGGAGTAATGCCAAAGAGGGCCTGACCGGTCGGCCAGCCCTGTCCGACCGGTCGTGACCGGTCGGCCATGCAAGTTTCAGATTCCAGATTCTAAAACAGCAATGTATTTCCGCACCTAGTTTTTCAGACTATTTTTCTGGGCCGATCTTGATGATATTTGGAAATCCAACACATCCATGTCGAAGAGAAACTCGACGCCGAACTAACTCAAGTGGTTTCGTGTCGATCGGAGTTACGGATTGATCGTGGTGACCAAAACAATATGAACTGTCCAGAAAGTTCCAGATTTCGCTGTTCCACTCTGGGCCGGTCCAGGTGGCCCATCATTGAAGATATGAAAAATCTACTTTGACCATCTTTTAGACCACATCCATATATGAATAACCACAAAAGTTTCAGATCAAAAGGGTGTGTGGTTTGATCGTACCGGTTGAAGAAAGATGGACCATCCAGAAAGCTCCAACTGCGCAGAGTTTATAAAAGCCCTAATTGTTCTAATTTTCGGACCACATTCTAAGATCGTTTTGGACAATATAATCCATCTATCATGTAGAGGAGGAAGTTTTCTACTCATGTTCAAAATTTAAGATCAATCCGACCTCTGTACACTCCGGAGCATTGAAAGCAAGATGACTGGTTCTGAAGGTACCCGAAGTGCGCGATTTTGAGAGGCGGTCGGTGATGTGATTGGTGGGCCCATTCAGAGGATAATCTTGGAAATCTAAATCATCTATGAGGAAGATCACATTACAAGAAAGCTACAAATCAAATTTGAAGGCAATCCGACCATTGGTTAAGCCGTACCAAGCGAAACAAATTCTGCTATATTGCTGTACTAGTGCTGCACTATAAAAGGAGGTGCTCTCTTCTATTCCAGGGCAACCAAGGACGTGGGGGAGCAAGGAGTTCAAGTCATAGGAGGCTTCCTAGCCTCCTCCAGCTAGTTTTTCTTCCTTTTCTTAGTTCTAGTTCTAGTTTTTAATATGCTTTTTATTAGCTAATCTCTTAGCTAGAGCTAAGAGGTGAACCTTATAGTTTTCTTAGATTGTTTAATTCGTTTTATTGGTTTTTAGTTTGGAATTCATGATTATGAACTAAGGTTTGAAGTTTATACAAGTTTTTAAGTAATTTTTCTTAGTCTTGTGATGACTCATGGATGTTTGGATGAATTACTTATCTTCTTAATTCGTTTGCAACAGTCTAGACCTGTATGATCCGAGGAATCGGAGTGCGCTCTAGTACTAAGCTCTTCATGAAGGGACTTCTTACCAAAGTTCTATTTTTCTGTTTTTCTGAATATGTATGGATTGTGCATGTGATTTGAATCTAGTTCAAATCATGATCTAGCCTTGTCTTGTGAGAGGACTTGAGGATGGTTATGATTGTGAACTGGACCTTTTGGAAAGGGGAATGACCTATGCAATTGAGCATGCTCAGCTCAGCCTTCATTGAGTGAATCCTATGCATAGAACTTACATATTACAGACTGTTTGGTTTAATAGCTTTATCATCCGACTAGATAGACAGGAATGTCGATTCTAGTTGAGAAAGTAAGAAACCATAGCGAATTATGCATCTAAGAAGAGCTATAAGTGGATCCTTGATGCTCTAGTTATCTTTTCATTATTAGATTTTCTATTTTATGTTAAAAATCAATTTCACAAACCTCTTTGATTCTAGTTATTAGGATAATTGGAATTGTTTACTTCCTTCCCTGTGGATCGACCTTGGTCTTACCGAGATTATTACTACATCGCAACCCTACACTTGGGGAAGCGAACACAATGCTCGGCTAGAATCTCTCAGCTAGGGTTGAGAGGTGAAGCTTGTAGCTAATTTCATGTTTAATTCAGTTTGATTCAAGTACTTTCACTTTATGTTTGAATTTTGAATGTTCTAGTTCATATAAAGTTGATACTTTTAGAAGTTTTATGAGAGTTCAGGTGCTCTAAATATGGATTCCTTGCAATTCTCTGAGATTATCATGTTTTGATTGATTATATTCGAATTATGATAATCCTTGAGCATGCCATAGTCCATAGGCATGGCTGTTACTCTGAAGGCTATGATTTTGAATGCTATGTGGTTGAATGGGACTAGAACTTGGAAGTTCAACTTAAGTGAGATTGAATGTGGTTCAATGCTTTATCTTCCAACTAGATGAGAGATAGAACTTCAAATCTAGTTGTGTTTTATGATTGGATTGATTGAATTGACATGGGATTGCTACGAGTGGATCCTTGAAAGCCTTAGTTCCTTTAAATATTGATTCTTCTTAAATTACTGTTTTGAGTAGATTTCTTAATTGAATCTCCAAATTGTTTTAATCCAAGTTTTTAGAATAGTTTCAAATTTGTTTTCTGATTCCCTGTGGATTGACCTCAGTCTTACCGAGAATTATTACTACATCGCAGCCTTGCATTTGAGACGAGCGAACAAGTTTTTAGCGCCACTGCCGGGGAATTTAGATAACGGTTCTAGATTGTTTTAGTTGCTGTAGAAGTAGAAGTAGATAGGTTTTTCTGATTTCTTAGGACTAACAAATTGTTTTGCTTTGTAGGACTTCTTCTCTAGTTTAAGCGAATCGGGTAATATCCTTCTAACTTAGTGCTTTTTGCAGATTTTCAATTTTTAGATTTTTGTTTAATTTCAGATTTTAGGACTTAGGATTAGTTTAGATTTTGGATTGTGTGGTTTATGTCCCGTTGGGAACGTGACCACAACAATCGTCTCCAATCCGAAGGTAGTCTAGTTGGACCATTATCAGTTCATAGACGAGTTCGAAAATACCAAGAGCATTGTGATAGTTTGGGGAGTATGGATCAAACACCTTTAAGGAATCCTCGCCCCCCCCCTTCCAACTATAAATGCAAATTAAGAGGGAGTAGGAGAGAATGAGATACATAATGTTCCTCCAATGAGATCATTACGGGACTACCTACAACTGGCCCGTACAACTACACCCTCGTGCATGGTCTTACCACCAACTGGGGGAAATATTGATATAAAGCCGGGTGTGATTCAACTTAGACCAAAGCCCATATTTACACTTAAAGGAATTTAAAGAAGTGGTAGCTACTTTGCAACACACTAATGTTTCAGAAGATGCAATTGTTAATGTCAAATTTTGTGACAGGATCCTTCGGATGTTCACCTTCCCTCCAACAGGGATTTTCTCTGCCAAACCTGAAAGAAGACAGACAGCAACTAAGGGTGGCTGGGGTCCAGCCGTTAGCCCTCCGATGCTTAAGTTAGGCCAAAGCAAGAAGAAGAGTAGCCAGGAAAAACGGGACAGAGATTGAATATTGTGTGTACCTTTCCCATAATGGAGTCGTCCCTTTATATAGATCGGAAGCGGTTCAATCTGTTACGCAAGATATCGAGATCCCGCTGATCTCGTGTACGATACTGAGATCTTGCTGATTTCGTGGGATAAGATCCTATCTTTAGAGACGAGGTCCAACCCAATGACTTATTTCAGCAATCACGTTCCTTGATAGCAATCCCTTGAGATCCGAAACCACCAGAGAAGATAAGCCCAAAAACTGACCTATACGGGCTGCCAGTAGGCATAGTAATAGCGCTGATTGCTCATGTTGAGCTGGAAGCCGTAGTTGGAGTCATAGCTACCAAAAAGGAAGGAGACGCCGAAAGGACGGAGGCCACCGCGCTGGATGTAACTCTGCTTGGAGCCGTCGAGGGATTAGGAGAAGCTGCTCGACGGGAATCGGGTGCTGGGACTACGAAGATCGTCCAAACCAAAAACAAAGACTCATGATTGCTCTGATTCGGGAGCTACTCGTGTCAGGGCTGCTAGCATCCGGGAGATGCGACCACTTCTGGCGAGCACGAGCCGAGCTGCTCACATCCGGGAGATGCGACCCCTTCTGGCGAGCACGAGCCGATCTGCTCATATCCGGGAGATGCGACCCCTTCTGACGAGCACGAGCCAATCTGCTCCCATCCGGGAGATGAGACCCCTTCTATCGAGCACGAGCCGATCTGCTCGCATCCGGGAGATGCGCGACCCCTTACCGCGAGCACGACCTGGACTCCTCGCATTCATATTGCCGCGATCCTTCACTTCTCGCCAGACTATATTTGCCTACAACAGATGCCCCCCAAACCCTCGGTATTGAGGAACTATGCCAAGGGTTTGCTATTGCTGACAGCTGGGTGCTGGGAGACAATCGCGCATGATTCACTTAACGTGCTTCCGCATTTATGATGGCCAGCTTTCGCGCAGCTTTTTCTGCCACCAGAAATGAGGCGTCGGGTGCCACGTGCCTCCGTAATTAATGCTAGCGTCCTTTCGTCTGGTGTGCCGGATGAGAAACTGCCGCGTGTCCAGCAAATCAGACGGGATGATTGCGTATAAATACCGGACTTAGAAAAAAATTCCTTCATTTTCGAATTTTCTGCTGCGGGCTATCTGCTTTCTTCTTCTTCCTTTGCTCCTGGTGCGAAAAACCTCTTCACAGAGGTAGTCTTTCTCCAACTTTCTCCCTTCATCTTTGCTCCCTTCATCTTTCTTTCTTGCTTTTCTACTTGTGATGGCGGGATCCTCCGATGAAGAGATTGTTCCCTTGGGAGATCACACCCCTGATTCTTCCGAATCCAACAATGCCAGAGTGCCGGCTAGGAGATATTCTGCCTCCGGCTATTCTTCCATCTTGACAGAGGAGAGGCTCTCTAACCTTAGAGAAGCATATAGAGTCCCAGACTCTGTTTTATTTAGATTACCTGGGAGAGGGGAGACAGCCGATGCCCCACCACCAGGGTGTGTGGCTTTTTATGAATATTTTTTCAAAGTAGGCGTTCGTCTTCCCCTTCACCCTTTTATACGGAACTTCCTCCGTCTCTACAAGATTGCCCCGGGCCAATTAATAGTAAATGGCTGGCGGGTACTCCTGAGTGCTTTCGTCCTCTGGAAGCAAGCGGGTAACGAGGAGTTAACCGCTGAGGAATTTTTAAGGTTATTCCAGCTGAAGAATGCGCCAGCTAGCGAGGGTTGGTATTACCTATGCTTCTGGCACCGGAATAACTTTATTTTGAGGAACCCTTCTTCCAACTGCCCGGGATGGAGAATGAAGTGGTTCTATGTCTCCGGCAACTGGGAGTCTAAAATGGGCTCCGACCCCAAAGGCCATAACGTTAATCGCCATTTTGGCGAAGGTGGGTCAAGTGCTTGTTTATTTGTCCGACAGAAACAATGGCTTTGCTACATCGATGATTTAATGAACCTTCTTTTTTGCTCGTAGGAATCCCAATTGGTGCGAAACCGAACCTGCGAGGAGGACTCAACGAGAAATTGGTTAGAGTCTATAAACTCGCTGCGACCGCACGTCACGTCAACGTCGCATTAGAGCCTCGTCATCTCTGTGCAGCGGGTCTCATCTTCCGAGAAGAGATGACGAATGTCGGAGACAAGAGAGGCGCACTGGGGGTACTTCCCCGTCTGAAGGGCACAGCCTCGAAGAGGCAAAAGAAGACTGTCGGGGGTCCTTCTAATGCACCTGCTCCCGCAGAGGGGTCTGCTCGCGGACCTCAAGCCGCCTCGGGGGGGGGGGGGGGGGGGGTCGCTTCCACTTCTCGTACGACCGCGACCCCTCCGGTCAATGCGACCCCTCTCTCCACCGTGCCCCCTCCAGCTGACCTACCTCGCCCGCCAATTATCGAGGTAGCCGACAACTCACCGAAAGGTGATCGGAGAGGGGGAGGCCTCCCTCAAAAGGGGGCTCCAAGCGAGCCTGCTGCTCGCGAATCGCTGATGCCCGCCCCTGGCGCCGCGAGTGCTCGCGAGTCGGGTCCCAAGGAGATGGTCGTAGCCCAGGCTTCGGGCTCGGGAACTTTTGTCATTCCTCCACATTTGCATCCAATATGCGAATTTATGTTTGACAAAATTTCCCCCAACTCCTTCGGAAGCCTCCCCGAACCAAGCCCCGAAGCCCTCTCCACCGACATCGGGGTGAGATTGCTGCAGGTAACTAACGCTGCACTATTTATATTTTTCGTCATTGATATGGTGGGTTACTTTAATTTATCTCCTCTCTCACACGCATTTCTTTTTATAGAGCTTGGATCTCACGCTTCGAGTTAGGCGTGACATCGAAGCAGCCCGCCGCAGCGTGGAGGATGCGGAGAAGAAGAAGAAGACAATGGAAGCTGAGGTCCAAGGGAGGAACCGTTTGGTGAAGGCCTTGGAGGTTCAAATTACCGAGCTAGACGAAGAGAAGAAGATTCTCCTTGTCAAGATCCAATCCCTGACTGAGCGCTTTCAGTCGGTGGACCTCCAACTCGCAAAGCTTCAAGAAATCCATACCAAGAGCGAGAAGGAGAAAGAAATTTTTCACAAGGATAAGGTCCAGCTTGAAGAATGGCTCAAAGGCGCTCGGACCAAGCTCGAGGAGACCCAGAAGAAGCTCGAGGAGGCCCAGCAGCAGCTTCACCAGTTGAAGGATGACTCCATCCACTGGGAAGAAGAGCGAGTGGCCCACGTTCAAATGGTATCTGATGAGGGTCCTCACGCAGTTCAGGAGTTCCGGACTTCTCAACTTTACGATGAGGAGCGATATGAAGAATATATCGCTGGTCGCGATTTCGCGGTCAGAGTCATGCAGCTGATCGCTCCAACTTTTAACATTGAGGAGTTCGACAGAGTGGCATTCGAGGTTGCAGCTAAAGAATGGGCTGCCGCTGAGAACGAAGTCACCGGGGCAACAGATGCCGCTCCTGCTCCTGAGGCAGGTCCTGAAGCTGAAAGCCGCGAGCCTGTGCAAGATGAGGATGACCGACCTTGACCTTGGCAGCTTCCTATGTCATGTTTTTTTTTTTTTTTTACTTTTGAGAAGAAATCTGTAATGGTCTTGACCTTTTGGTCATTGTTTTAATAAACATTTATTCCTTCAATGTTGTGTATTCTCATCTTCCATTTTTGCTTTTTTGCTTTGTGTTGACCCCATCCGACTCATCCGAGGATGCTATCCTTTATCCGAGTAGGAGCTGAGCTACTCGCATTAGGAGTATGACCCCTTAATTGAAGCACGAGCTACGCTGCTCGCAGTAAGGGTACGGGCTGCGACCCCTGAATTCATGCACGAGTTGCTCTGCTCGCATTCTGGAAGTGCGATCTCTTTTACCAGTGCGAGCATCTAATTCATGAAAAGATGAATTAGACTCAATCCGGGGGTCGTGTGACCGTGTCCGCGTTGAGATAGACTGATCTATCGATTGAGACTTTGATTCTACCAAGGGTAGAAGATTGGTTAAGAAAGCACGTATGCTCTCTTCGGGGCTGTTTTTAATCCATAAATGGAGAAGCAACCAATTAATAACAACTTCAATCCTACCAAGGGTAGGCAATTGGCCAAGAGAATGTGTATATTCTCTTTGGAGCTATTCGAGTCCAAATAAATGGAATAGCGACCAAAAGATATCTTCAACTTTATTCATAAAATGTTGTTATGAACTATATCAAATCTAGGGAAAGTATTGTAGCAAATGCTCCACGTGTCAAGGGCGACGCACGGGTCTACCCTGCATGTCTTCAAGATAATAGGTACCGGGTCGCACAATCCTAATAACCCGATAAGGGCCTTCCCAATTTGGATACAGCGAACGAGAAGGGACTCCGAGCTTTTGTCTTAGGACCAAATCTCCAAGCTGGAAGGATCTAGGCCGCACCTTCGCA